>CM030367.1:157917668-158517668 GCA_017893485.1 Hemerocallis citrina | reverse complement strand
AAAAAGGAGAGATAATAGGTGGAAAGGTTTGAGAGGACTGCATTAATAAGCGTGATTCTCCCGCCCAAAGATAGGGCTTTGCCTTTCCAGCCTGCTAGCCGTTTTTTAACCCGGTCAATAATGAGTAGCCAATCCGCCTTTTTAAGTTTCCTGGGTCTTAGCGGCAAACCAAGGTACTGAATGGGGAAACTGTCGGTGGAGCAATTGAGGATTGTGACATGTTCAAGGGCCTCCTCTGGAGTCATGGCAATGGGAATGAGAGCACTCTTGTGAAAATTAACCCTGAGATCCGACCAACTTTCAAAGCAATATAGAATTCCTTTGAAGACGGTGGTTTTCCCCAGGTTGTCATTGCCAAATAGGAGAGTATCGTCTGCGTATTGGAGTATGGAGCAACCTTGACGATTGACTCCCTTGGCTACTGGTACTACCCAGCCCGCTCTACTGCACTTCACCATCATGGATCTTAGAGCGTCTGCCACGATGGTAAAGAGAAGTGGTGAGAGCGGGTTTCCTTGTCTGAGCCCCCGTTTACAGGAGAAAGGGTGGCCTGATACTCCATTTACCAGAATAGCTGTTCTGCTGGTGGTAAGACAATTGTGGATCCATCTGATCCATCTGTCCCCGAAACCTCTCCCAGCCAGCGCTTCCAGCAGACAGTCCCATTCCACAGAGTCATAGGCTTTTTTGAAGTCCAACTTCAGAAGGTAGCTCTTAGAGTTCGAAGTGTGGCACTGATGGATAGTCTCTTCAGCCGTTGCTATACTGTCCTGAATACAACGCCCTTTGATGAATCCCGTCTGGTCTTGACTAATGAGGCCATCCATTACCGTTCCCAGTCCGTTAGCGAGCGTTTTGGTAATGATCTTAACAGAGCAGTTAAGGAGACTAATAGGGCGGAAATCTCCAACTCGTCGGGAGTCTTCTTTCTTGGGAATCAGCACAACCTCTGAGTAGTTGAATCTCCCTAATTTGAGTTTATGCTCGTAGAAGTCTGCGAACACCTTCATTAAATTACCTTTGATTTCCTCCCAGAATATCTGATAGAATAGTATCGGGAAACCATCTGGACCTGGTGCCTTATCTTTACCCAAATGTTGTACTACCTCCTAGACCTCCTTAGTGAAGGATGTTTTGAGGGACTGCAGTTTCGGGTCAGAATTGCCTGCTTGGTTTTGCCAGAAATCTTATTTGAGAGGGATTCTGAAGTCCGCTTTGTGCCCAAAGAGGTGTTTGAAGTGTGACTGGAAAGCCAGCTTAATAGCACCGTCGCCTTGCACCATACCGGAATTTGACTGGATTGAGTGAATGAGGTTAGATCTCCGCCGGGCACTGGCGACTCGGTGAAAGAATGCTCTGTTCGCGTCTTCCTCTTTGAGCCACGAAACTCTGGAACGTTGTTGCCACTTGATTTCCTCAATCCTGTAGAGCTGGTCTATTTCCTGTTTGAATTGAAGTAGTCGATTCCGCTCTTCCTGTAGCAGATCCCTAGTTTCTCCAGTCTTCTCCAGTTCCTCAATTCCTTCAAGAAGGGAATCCTTTGCTCTCCAAATTAACGCAAATCTGGTCCGGTTCCACTTCTTGAGCTTGCCCCTGAGTCTACAAATTTTTTCGCACCAAATAGCAGTCGCCTCCCTACCCTTGGGTGGGTGCGACCAACTCTCGTTGACCATATGATGGAAGCCTTGGATTTCTAACCAAGCCTTCTCGAATCGAAACTTTGACGGTTTTCTGGGTTGGTCTTCCCCGGAAGATAAGAAGATAGGCACGTGATCTGAGGTTGGTTTAGGGAGTGATTTAGCCGATGACAACAAAAATTTGGACTCCCAGTCTGTGGAGACCAAGATCCTATCCAACTTAGCAAGGATGGGCGTCGCTTCATGTTCGACCAGGTAAAGAGCCTATCCGAGATAGGGATGTCAACTAATTTCCGGTCCGTGATGACCTCATTAAACGCTTCCCTGTCGAGGTCACTGGAACCTCTGCCTCTGTGTTCAGAGGTGAATCTAGTGATGTTAAAATTGCCCCCCACCACCCAAGGGTGTGGCCGGTGTGCTTGGATCGTTCTTAGTTCCGTCTAGAAGGCCATTCTAGAGGCTGAGGTATGCGGTCCATAGACTACTGTAACCGATTGAGTCCATCGGTCGGATTTTCGCTGAAGCAATATCGACAACGAAAATTGCCCGTGGAGCTCGTCTAGACAACAGAAGATGTTGGGGTTAAACCCTAGGGCGATGCCCCCAGACGCCCCCACTGATGGGGACATTCTCCATTCGAAGACTCGATTACCCCCTACCCTACTAAGTCTAGACATATATGACAGTTTGGTCTCTTGGAGACCCACACTGTTAGCCTTAGACCTGGCTATGACATCTCTGACCATTTCACGCTTGCCCCGCCTGCCGAGGCCTCTAACGTTCCAGAATAGGGCCTCCATTAACAACGGCTAGGGGGGATCGTGACTCATTTTGGATGTCGAGTTCAAATTGAGGCTAGCTCTATCGGTCTCCCAGCCCCTAATCTTATTTAGAAGAAACGAGTTTTGTTCGGTATCGCCTACCGCAAGACCACAGGTATTGGCTAGACTAAAAATTTCATTATCAGTCATAAAATTAAAAATAGAAGCTAAGAACGAATGCGTAACTCCGTCGCAAGTCTTAGAGGACTTAGCGGCCGTTGCTATCTCCAGATAATCGTCTAGGGACTCCTAATTAGTCCTCTTTGGCACTTTCCGAACTGTAAAACCTGTGTCAAAGGAGCTCGAGCCCGGTGCAGTCAGCTGGGATGATGGGTAGGTGGAAGGAACAAACTCAGGGGAGATACCACGGAAGTCCACATCAAAATCAAAATCCTCTGACTCTCCCGACTCCCCCTCGGAGTAGAGAAAATCGTCTTTAAGATTTAGCCTGTCTTCACGATCGTCTTCATCATAGTGGTATGCCAACTGACTAGTGTGCTCTCCTGTAGCGGACCCCTCGATGGGCCCACTACAAGTCGCTGCAACCAGCTGATTATTGGGCTCTCTCCTAACAGACTCCTCGATGGGCCTGCAATTTGTCAAAATCCGTTGCTCGTTGTGTACCATTGCTTCAATGGGCCCCTCTTTAGGCCCGAATACAATATGTAGCGCCTTGGGCCCCTCTTTGGGCCCATTAACGTGCTCAAAACCCCCCTGCATAAGAACCTCGCTTTGTATGCCTTTGAGATTCTCTCCTCCGCGGTTCAGCAGAACCTCTCGCTCGTTGACTGTGCCACTCGCCTGCAGGAGAGTGGGACGTGGCTCCCTCTCCTTGGCTGGTGCTCCAATTGATGGCGCTGGAGACGAGGCATTTTTGTCTTCTTCTGGCGTTACAGTCGACGTTGTGGGAGACGATGCATTTTCGTCCTCTTTTGGCGCTATAGTTGAAGGTGTGGGAGACGAAGCTTTTTCATCTTCTTCCCTAATATAGATCCTTCCCCTTTTCCCCTCTTTCCCATCTTTGCTTCCTTTCTGTTTCTCTTCCAACTCAATTTGGGGTTTCGTCTTCTTCCCCAAAATGGCAACCTCCCTCAGAGGCGCTTGTCCCCGAGCTTGTGTCTTTTTCCCTAACAACCCATTTCCATGAAAGGAAGCCTGCTCCTTGTTACCCATGTTTGAATTCTTTCCCAAAAAAGCTTTCCTTTTACCCCTGTCATTGACCAACCTCTCTGCATGTCCCTCCTCCTCTCTAGGAGTCTCAACCCTATCTTGTAGGGTTTGACTACCACTTTCAGCTCTCTACAGGCCAAACTTTGTAGAGATTGGAGATAGGACTGTACGATTTGTCATTTGTGTCGATATTTCCTTTTGACCGTTGGGTTCTTCGTTAGATCTACACCCTTTGTCGCTGGTGAGCGGCTGGGCTTGGGCCTCGTCCATTCTCCTTGCCTCTTTGAGGATCTCACGGTGTGCTATCTCCACCTTGTGGGCCCCATCCAGAGTTAGGTCCCACTCCGGCATCACCACGTGTCAGTAGGAGCGGCCATCTCTGAGTGCGGAGGGGGGTGAACGGATCTCGATTTCCTTCATCTCCGGCTCTGCCATCTCTGAGTACGCCTCTTCGAAAGAGAAAACCTTTGCGAAGCGAGGCATGAGTGAGATGTCTGGGCTTCGGATTAAAACTCTGGCGAAGACGATCTCCGATCGCCGCACCATCTTGCTGTCAATTTCTTCAATAGTCCCAAAGTCGGAGATGATCTCTTGCAACGCCTCTTTCTTCCAGAAGTGTAAGGGGACGTTATGGATCCAAATCCAAAAACGATCACCTTGTGGCAACTCTGCTTCGAAGCTCAGGGTCCAGGGGAAGAATTCCACACTGAAATGACCAAAGTCCACGACTCCCATTGCAGTTACCTCTGTCATCTTCTCTGGTGCAGGGAAAGACACTAAGAATTGACGGTGGCACACTTTTTTTGCTACCCAGTCCCTGTGTGCAGCCATCGGCCATTTGGCTTTCAGTGCTTGGATCAAATGGTTCTCCGACGGGCACCCTACCCGTATTTTCGTTATGGCACACCATCGGCGCAACCATTGTTCTTCTTGCCTGATCGTCTCCAAGCTATTGGCCAAGCGGATGAGGGTTGGTTTATCTGGCGATCTCCCTCTTGTGATTAGGCGATCATCGTCATTGGTGGACGAGGTGACATGTGTGCACACATAGGACATATGTCCCAATTTCATACATTTCAAATACCTCACCTCCTTCGTACAATCTTGCCGATAGTGTCCTAGGTCGCCACAATTGAAGCACGGTGCAGGTCTGTGTTTACCTTTCCTTTGCCTCTTGTTGGGTTCTGAGAGAGTTTGGTTGGAGTCATTGACAGCTATGTTTTCCCCTTTCCTGTGGACTTCAATCCATGACTTGTCGAACCTCTCCTTCGACTGCCCAGGTGCCTCCTCCCTTCTATCTTCACTTTGCGGACCCCTCTCTTGGGCCCACACAACGATGTGTGCTTGAGGTTGCATTTGTGTTGATGGCAGGGGTTGTTTGTGGCAGGCGTTGGACGGTTGGGGGTGAGGTAGGTCCCTCTGGAAATGAATGGCTTTAGAAGAGACCAATGGAGAAGTGTGGTGTTGTGTGGTGGGTTTTGTTAGGGGTGAATTAAGATGTGGAGGATTCTGGTTGTGTGTGGGTGATGTAGAAGGTGGAGGAATGGGAGAGGGGGGTTGATTTTCAGGGCTTAGGTGGGGGTGGTGAGTTTGCCTGTGATGGGGGTGGTGGGGGTGCGTATCTCTGTGGTACACCCTGTCTTTTGGGTAGCTCTTGAATTGCTGTTGCCCATGCCCAAAGTGAAGGTATTGCCTATAGTTGTTGTTCCTGTGTTGCAATGCAGGTCGGAAGTGTCGACTCTTGTCCCTCTGCTCTTCTCTCTGATAGTGGCGCAGGACCGGGGGGGGGGGGGGGGGGGGGGTTCTTTTACACCCACAGTGGCTAGTAGGAGGACCCCCTCTATTGGCCCGTCCTCTCGGGAGAAGCTCCTCATGATGGCGGTGATGATCGCTGCCACTCCCCTCCTGCCTTTGATGTGCACTTCGGTATGCCAGCGGTGGGGAGGGGGCGCGTCTGAGCCTAGGGGACTCCTCCGCAGTGGGGATGTTCAGGGGTAGAGGGTTTGGGGTAGGGTTAGATAGGACTTCAGTTGTTGGGAGGGTAGGGGAAGGGGCATCAGCTGTTGGGAGGGTAGGAGCAAGGGGGATGAGGGTGTGGCATGCCCTCTCATAGGGCCCACACCCTCTAAACTCCAATTCCGACAGCATAATGAGGGAATGAAGCCGGTGGTCCGATAGATGTTTAAGAACAGAGCATGGAGAGTTGTTGGGGGAGGTAGGGTGTTTAAAGTAATGACTGTGAAGGTGGAGAAGAGGAGGAAAGGTAAAGGAGGGAAAATTCTAGGAGGTAGTGGAGGTGGGAGAGATTGGGGGGGGGGGGGGGGGGGGGGGGTGGTTAAAGGGAGTGGCCAAGGTTAAGGTTAGGTGCAAGTACTTACTGGTTGAGGTGTTCAGGAAGGGTGAAGGAGAAGGGATGGGGAGGGGAGTTCAGGTGACGGAGCTTCATCAATTTCTCTGTTTACATTAATGCGAGTCTTCCTTTGATTATGCTATCACGGTGCGAACATGGGTCTTAATGTTTTTGGTTTTGTGATGTGGCCATTAAGAGGTTGCTCGTATATTTTACTTTATTTTGTTGTTTGTTTAAGGTGGGAAACTTTGTCGAGAGCGGATAAACTTCTGAGTTTGTAGATTCCTGGAATCTGCAGTGATCTCTTATGCTGGGAAATTTCTGCAAGAAATGTTTTGCATTCTTCCCAGTAAGAGGCTGCTGGAGAATCAATGCGTTCAGATCCAAAACTAGTGGCGTTATTCTTTATGCATGCATTGTAACCAAGCCCTTTTTTCTATAAAAATAAAAATAAAACTAAAACTAAAAATATTTTAAAATACAGAAAAATATTTAATAAAACAAATAAAATAAATAAAACAAGCTGCTAAACTTGTGGGAAGTACCGTACCCTCTGATTTTCTTTTGTATAATTTTCATTTGAAAAGATAAATAGGTAAAGAACACAATTGAACAACATGAAGCACCTTCAACCGAACTATCTAGCTGAAGAAACAATAGAACAAACTCAAAAACAAATTCACAAACTAAGAATGCAACAATGAAATTATTCTTCAAAAGCTCAAGAGATATGCAAACACAACACCTGGATACATAAAAGAAGAAAAGAACAAGAAAAGGAAACCAAGGAAATAACGCAGCTAATTAAGCAGCCTTAGTCCAACACCACACTTGTAAATAACACAATCTGCAGCAAAGTTCCAACAAATTCTCTGCTCAGTGGTAGATCTCTTATTCTACAACGAGTGCTTCTTGAAATAATGATTAATACAACCTTCCAAATCGCGATTTGTTATGGTCCTGTAAAAATTCTATTGTACAGGTCTCATATAAAGTGCAAGATATCTCTATGTTGCATACTTAAAACTTGCAAGGGTTTTGTATGACTGGAGGATGCTACGGATAAATAAACATCACATACAAAATATCTAATCTCTAATATTATAATGGGAGAAGGCCTTAGTGTCATTTGTAAATGTTTTGTCAATCTACCAACCCGTGCAATCACGTGCATAACTATTATAAAGGAGGTTCTAAGTTCAAATCCAGACTATGTCTAAATTTTTATTTTAAAAAACTATATTTATTAAGACGTGCATCGCACGTGGAAATTACTAATGAAATTAATTGTTCTATAAACTAAAGAAATATATTTACTAATAATATTAATGATTAGAATTTGTTTAATGTTATAAAGGATAGTTAGTAACCCGGAGAAGCATATACTTGCAAAACAACCTAAAAGCACGAGGATATACTTGAAAATGTATAAAAGCAAGGAGAAATATGTAATTTTATTAAAAAGCACCAACATATATGCTAAAACACTAGGGATACATGGATCTTAGATGGCATCCTAACATCGACCTATTAATGTCCAAGACTTGAGTTGTCACAAAGTGACAGTTTGGTGAAGATCAGATCTACTACACCTGAGGATGTACAATAGCATGCAACTTGATAAAGATAAATCAGTTAAGAAAAGGATCTCGTTTGAATTATAGAGAATAAATGGAGGATATCAGCCATATCTTTGCATAAACCTGCATTAACTAATGATAACTCCTCAATAGAGCGTTTGCTGCAGAATGGCAAAGGAGCACCTCCCTTCCATAATAAGCCCCAATCTCCAGTAAATCACAGTGGAATGGAGAGAAACTTTCAGTCATTCTTCTCGAACAGTTGGGTCCATTCCAGTTGAGGGGCTGTCTGCAAAATACTCCGGATGCTTCAGGTTCACTCCATACTGCTCAGTTGAGATAAAATTGGAAAGTTAGTTCTTGCATAGGATAATGAAAGTACGAGACAAACAGATACGAATCAGAGATACTCACAAAAAGATTATAAAAACATCTAACAGAAAAATCTATACTGCTATACAACTAGAGAAGTGTCATTCATATAAACTTAACAGTAATGCCGCTCATTTGCAACGAAATGTCATTAATCACTTTAGAAACTCGGTAACAATAAATAAGTCTCAATTCAGGTTGAAATTGACCCTCACTAAATACAGCGTTTCGGCTAAATTTCAATTGTTTCTATACTATAAAGAAGGTAGAATCTCGAAGCTGAAAATTTTATACATTAATGAAAAACCTAAAGTTCAACATTTTTGTATGCGTATTTTTGGGAGATCATTTTTGGTGTTTGTACCTACCATATCAGCTATTTTAGATTGAAGTATCTGTTTTTGTATCAAAAGCTTAAAAAACCTGTTATCTTTAAATTTTCAAGTAAGAAACTTTTTGACATATTCATTGCATATTTAACGTATGACTAGATAGCATATCCAATAACAATCGACCTTAGCTCATGCAATCTGGACTCTCACACCTAGTAGGAGGTCAGGTTTGAATCCACTCATATACAATCGCAATGGGGTTTTATTAACCAAAAATTATTGATGCACTTTGGGGATCAAGGGGGTGGCAGTGAGTTTTTGACCATCAATAATTTCTCCTTTTTTAAAGAAAAAACATGCACAATGCACAATGCACAATGTACTTCAGCAAATACGAAATTATAAACTGCTGTCTTTTTTTCCCTGTACAATAACCGAACTCTCATAACATGTGTAGGTGAGAGTTAACTGCAAAAAATGAATGGCAGGACTATAATTTTAACTCACCTCGCGTAGGGCTTTAGAAAGATCATCCATTGACAAAACAAGACGCTTGTCCTGCAGAATTATAAACTCAATCTCATACAGACATAAAATTTATATATATAATTCAAAAATAATATTAAAAAAATTGAGGGAGCAACGACTGCACCTTTGGCTGCTTACTCTTATTATCTTTTATTGGTGCTGCGGTCCTTGCCTTGCAATGCCTTCAGAGAAACAGAAAGAAGCCATCAGCAAATTAGCAAGTAGTTCAATCAATGAAAATCAACAGAGAGAGTATTAAAACGGGAGCAAGAATAGAATTTTTAATATGAAACACGCAAAAAAAAGGGCCAACCTCTCATTTTTATCACATGCATACCCTAAACACAGGGAAAATAAAATTTGGGATGGGAGCAGTAAGAGCAGCAAACAAATGAGCTGAGTAAATGTATATTTAATAACACGAAAACAAGTTCTCTTTTTGTCCAAAGAACAAGCAAAACACGAAGGGAAGTTAGGGATAGAATACATGGCTATTGTTCATACTCATTCACCAAGATGGAGCTAGACAGATCTGTTTGGCGAACTATTTGGGTGGTTCACTTTAGGCATAAAAAGCATGGTTCGGAAAGATTTAAACAATAGCAGTTACTGTTAAATACGGAACATATCAATTGAAAACTGTTTTATAAGAGTGTTTTTTTTTGGCATTACAGAGAACACCAAGAGTTGGGTATGACAAAAGTCACATCAAGAGTTTAAAGAGATGGAACATACTGAAGAGCATCATTTGCAACCTCTGAAACAAATTTCTGAGCAGCTACGGCAACCAACCTAGTTCTGTCATAAGATAAAAACAAGGGATGACAACAATACATATGTGAGATTAAGTAACCATCAAACTGAAGAGTAGTCCTGATCCAAAATTGACAAAAAAGGCACAAGATAATAGATCGTGTGGTGACAAAAAAAGTAATAAATTTCGTCAAATATTAAAAACTCGCATGATAATGCATGGCCCTCAAAATATCAAGAAATCGGCAACAGAAGGAAGAAAAAGAAATAAGATGCTTTGGAGTTGTAAAATTTTCAAGACTGTAGCAGAATCTTACTTATGAAATGCGTGATTCAAATAGCATGTTTGGTCATACTAATCACTTTCTCTCAATTGTAGTGATACAAATTTAATGATCTTCCTATATAACTTCACTTTAAATGGTATGAATATGCTTCTGGCAGTAGAGTAGGAAAGTTTACTGTTTGTGTCCCCTACTCAGATGTGCTGCAGGCCTACAGCAGTCATTTATAACAACCGTCTTTTGTTTCTTAAATCGTAGGGGAGTTTCTGAAGGTACTAAGTGGGATAAATGGAAAAGCTTACCAGAATTAATTCGGCTTCTACTTCCACACGTAGCAAACATATAATAAAGTCTCACTAGAATCTAAAAATTTATTTCAAAAGGTAAACCAATAGGAGCCATATAGAGTATAACAGAATAGCGTAATAAACATACAATGTAAACCTTTATTAAAAAATTATGAACCCGGTATTTAATTGGTGTAAAACTAACCCTAAATAGAGAATTTTCAAGATTCTTAATAGATTAATTTTACCAACACGTAGTACGGATCAAAGTCAAGTAAAAGTTTCAATATTGATTTGTATTCTAATCAAGCAGGTGGAACGCCCAATCTCAATATTTGTGGTCGACAGTTAAATTGAATAATATAATAGAGATGATGAAGTAGTATAACACAAATATTTAAGAATTGAAAAGAGTATACCGAGGGTTCGAAAAACTCAGCGTAGATCTCGGGTTAAACACGAAGAGCACAAGATCAGCAACAATAGCGAAAGCAACAGCCAAGAGCAATGTCAGCAACAAGTTAGCAATGGCAACCGCAAGGGCGACGGCGGCGTCGCTGGCTGAGGGCGGCGACGGGGTCGTCACGGCGAGGGGGGGTCGATGGCGGCGTCGACGGAGACAGGAGGAAGGTCGTTGGGTGTCGGGGATTTTGGCTGTGGTGGTCGACGAAGGTGAGGGGATGTGAGGGCGGTTGATTTGGTCGTAGATTGAAGGTGGAGATTTGGGGTGGTGTCGGGAGAGATGATGGGGAAGAAGAAACGAAGGAAAGAGAAGGGGTTAGGGTTTGGTTTTTTTTTATTTGGGAGATTTTTAATTTGGGGTAGATTTTAGAGTTAATCACTAACCCTAAAATTGTATTAGAATTTATCACAAACCCTAATAATTGGATCTCAATTGTATCACACAAAAAGAGACAGAAAGAGCAAAACTCAACAGAATAATAATTTTTTAATCAATAATGGCATATCTTTCTCATTAATCTCAAAGCCTATATATAGGCTCAAAACAAATCAAGATACAAATCTCAAAATATTCTCAAAATCTAAAAAATATAAAAAAGATAAAGATTACATATGGCTATAATTGCCAAAAATAAATATGGTACTGACATAAAATACTAAACTAAACAGAATAGATGTCCTCATCATTAATACTAAAGTAAACATTGGAGTTATTCAAGATTTATGTAATTGAGTTACTTACATACTGTTTAACCTTTTGGGGTCCTTAAATGCATCATCAAGCAATGACATGTAATCCTATACCAAGCTCAGCGAGTAAGAACTGTTAACTCTTCGTTTAAACATAAGGTCTATAGTTGAGCCAAGATTAATGTGTTCCATAAATAAGTGAAAAATTCCTCACAAACAAAGAGTAATACATGAAATGAGCATAGAAACACCAGAGCAAAAAAAAAAAAGAAACGAGTGTCTCCTAGGAGTTGGTGGTACAAATAACCTAACACAAGTAGCAAATATAGCTCCTACCTAAAATAAAAGGATATAATCATGTCAACACGACAAGCTAAAAGCATATGCCTATAATGAACTAAGAACTAGGCTTTAAGTGTTCAAACGAAAGCTGTTGAAATATTTACCATATCTTTCATATTTACTTATTTAGTAATAAATTAATATATTATGGTTGTCATATTAGCTGATTTATATTCTATATGCAGCTGATTTATATTTATATCCATAGATTAAATTATGTAAGAAGGGTTTCTTTATTCCTAAGTTTTGTAAGCCTATATAAATGTCTCTTTCTCATTATGTAAAGATCAATAATATTTTCTCTATTTGCTCCAATATTTTATTCTATGACAATGTATAAGAGCATGTCAATCCTCCTTGAGCACTTACTTTCTTGAGTGGCAATAAGATAATCATCTCTCTTTTCAGTTTTCTCTTTTTAAAAAATAAAATAAATAAATTAAAAATCTCTTTTCCTCAGTAGCCACTCCTCAAGATGCAGATTTTCAGATTAGGTCTTCCTGATTCGATTTCTAGATCCAATGCTCTCGCATATGCGAACTTCTAGTCCTTCTTCAGATCTGGACCAATCCATCTAAATTCAAATTTCCTATGCGCCATCAGGTTTCATCCGCAATGCACTATATTTTCATTGTGCTATCCAGTTTCATCCCAAAGCGCTAGATTTCCTTTGCATTATCTGGTTTCATCCACAATGCGCTTGATTCCTCTATGAAGTTTGTCGAGAATATTGACTTATATAGTTGAACTCTGTCAAGCATTCTTTGCTCGGTCTAGATCTCGGCGCCGTCACAATTCTTCGCTTCTCTTAAGTTCAAGTTGCGCTTCAACTTCATCTACCCTCCCAACTGAGAGTCAGTATTGAAATATTTACCATTTCTTTAGATTAATATATAATCAGGGGCGGAGCATAGTACGAGCCCGGGGTGGCCTAGGCCCCCCGGAGAAATTTTCTAAACCCCCCTAGCATATACAAATTTACAGTTTGCCCCCCTCCCCCCCCCCGCGCGCGAAAAATTTAAAAATATCCCCTATATATATTGATTGTTGACTAACCTATTTTCCCCCAAATCAGCCAGCAGTATTTCCCCATTCCCAAAATCGCTCTTCGCCTCTTCCCCTTCCCAAAATCGCTCTTCGGCTCTTCCCCATCCCCAACCGCCCTTCGATCTTCTTCCAGCGATTAGGATGTTGTGCCTCTTGCTGAGGTTCTCCAACAACATGTGGGTTTTAGTTATGAATGTTAGACTATTTGTTCTTAACGATAGCCTGATGTACCTCAAGGTAAGAGGAGCTCCTGTGATTTCTTCGGAATTGATGAGCACGAGATCTCACTCTTTGTTGAGATTGTTCTTATTGTTTGTTCGAAAGAATGGTTCTTATTTTCTATTTCACTTATGGGGCATGTGATAAACTATCATTTTGTTTTCCTTTCTCATACTTGGGTTAGAGTTATGCCCAGATTTTGACAAATAGATCATAGATTATGTATGTGACAATGTACCCATATTGATAGTAGCATGGGCTTCATGAATGTGAGGAAGGAGAAGATAGGAAAAGAGAGAGGAGAAAGAAGATAAATGACTCATAGCCATATAATTTTTCAAATAACAACCTTTTTTTTAATGTGACCAATTCAATAAATAGACACTGCAAGATAAAATCTCATTTGACTTAATTTGAATTCAACACTCCCAACGATTGCAACCCAATCCAAATAAGAAAAAGACTGAAAGATAAACCCTATTGTAGCTAATTGCTAAACGCAAAATCAGATAACTCCTAAATAATCATTGTGTGAGCTAGCTCTGTTTAGAATGCCTCTCATTATCTGTTAGCAGATCACTTTGTTGCTTGAAATCATTCAATAGATTTTTATTCATAAAAAGTGGCATATTTTCATTTCATCTCAAAACAAATTCCATTTAATGGTCAGTCAACAACTTGAATGATCTATAACTTTGTTCTGTAAACTTATTTAATTTTCTATGTAATTTAACCTTATGTTGTGCATATATCTATTATTATTCTCTTTTAAATTATGAGATTTATTTAGAATTTTATGGACTGAGTGCTTTGTTTCTTCAAGTCATTGCTCTTAGGAAAAAAATCCTGTGCAGGAAACTGTGCATCAGTCATTGCAAAGGAACAGTCAGACTGAAATGCCGATATCTTCTTCAGCTACCAATTCTAGTGCTAATCAGCTACAGTCACAACTCTCTATCGACGAAGCCTTAGCAAAGGAATTGCAGGAGCTGGAATTCAATAAAAGTTCTGACAGTGAAACTTCTGAAACTGGTGAATTTCATCATTCATTCATTCACATTCCATGATCATACATAAACCAAAAGCTCCTTAATCAATAACTATTATAATGAATTGTTTTTATGTGGGTTTTAAGAAACTACCAGGACGGAATCATCCACAGGAAATGGAGAAGGCAGTTCTACTAATACATCGGTGCAGGTAAACTGTACAGATTTTGAATTTATCTTTTTGTTTGTGATAGCATTCATATCGCAAATATCGAGCTCACATTTGTCTCACTGCTGGCACGCAGGTTGTAAGGGTAGATAATATTAATCCAGATTATATGACCTACGAGGTAAAATTCATATAGCAGCAGTCATGCACCATATCTTAGTTTCACCCATAAAGTAAATAAACTTTCTTGTTTTATGATTCATTTGGATGTTTGTCTTTTCGTATGAAATATTTATGTTGTCCAATGTCAGTTGTTGACTTGTTTCTATTGGGCCAGCAGCAAGCTTACCATTGATATTTGTATTTCTTGTTATTGCATATTTAACACCTATATATATATATATATATATACTTCAGTAAAAATTCAAAAGGAAGAAGTTTATAAAAAAAGTAAAAAACAATGGTCATTGGCAGATTATTTGAAATTGAAGACCTTGATGGAAGTGTTTGAATGTTTTGACAGAGCTCCGTGGTAATAGACAACAACAATAAGGGTTGCTTTTAGAAACCTGAATCAATTTAAATTAGGATCATCATCAAGTCATATGTTTGTCCTCATTATTTTAAAAATAGTCCCAAGGTTATCAAAAGCAATTGTTAATTAAATATTGTGTAACTTTCCATGCTTAAATTTCTATCACATATATTATGCACCTCAAATGGGAGTGATGTGTATATAGTGTATTCTAACTGGAATGATATGTGAACTTTCTTTGGAAGATTAGATCTCTATGCCAAAAAATTATATTTACTTTATAATTTGTTTTTTTCCTTCCTAAATTTGTTTATTACTCCCCGGCAAAATTGTCCTAGCTCCGCCCCTGTATATAATGGTTGTCATATTAGTTTATTTTTTGCGGGACTATTTATATCCTATATGTGGCTGATTTATATTTATATCCATATTTGATTATAAGCTTATATAAGCTTTGTAAGCCTATATAAAGGCCTATTTCTCATTATGTATCTCAAAAAGATCAATAATATTTTCTCTTTTTGCTCCAATATTGTATTCTACTACAAAAACAATGGCGACGCATAAATTTGTGAGCACTATACATATAAACTTAACATATTAGTGTCAAGCGACTCTCAAAGCAACTAGTTCAGCTTAGAAGAAAGTCAAAAGATCAAATACAAGTGTGCACAAACATGCTTTAGGACATGCTATAAATAACTTCAAACAAAAACGACAAAAACTACAATCAGAAATTTGTAGTGTTAGCTCTGTGGACACTCTTTCTCAATTCAAATATATAACAACACATTACTCCCTTAACTAGCAGACACCTCCAATGCATTTTGTTACAGTTCATAAAGAACTACATTTTACAAGAATGGTTTAAGGCCAAAAACCGATCATTATCTAAAAAAATTGGTGTCAGCAGCAAGAATCTACTTTATCACAAGTGATCTCTTTCATAACTAATGGATGCACTCAATGCATTTCAAGAAAATTTGAACTTGAATTTATTTATTTTTATATTTTATATTGGTATGCTAAGACTATACTTTCTAAATGCTGCTCTGCAACTTCGAGATTACCAACTCCAATACCAGGCAGAGAAGGATCTGATATCCAACGGATATTCAAATCCTAGTCTTATGATGAATATCAACTTTGTATGTTTACGTCAGTAATAATACTCATTCATTAATCAACCTGAGTCCATGAAAACAATAAACATATAAAGGATGTGTCAAAAACTATCTTGAAATTTATAGTTTTGACAATTAGGGAGAATCAATATTGATCAATAAGACTTCGTATTGTTTCTAACCGTGCATTCTCTTATGAAAATTTGTCTGCATAGTTCTCAGGTCAGGAACTTGATAGCTCACATTTTTCAAGTAACCAGAACCATTTGTTAAACGGGTTAAACATGGGGCCAAGGTTCAGGTCAGACTCAATTGGACAAGGTCTAACCCATTTACCATTGTTCATGCATTGATCGTAGCATCAGCATAGGCTTATGTTTTTTAAAACCACTCTAAGAATGATGAGGACATCCATTTTATTTAGTTTAGTATTTTATTTCAGTACCATATTTGATTTTGGCAATTATAACCATATGTAATCTTTTTTTTCTATGCATTAGAATATTTCTGAGATTTTAGAATATTTTGAGATTTGTATCAAGATTTGTTTTGAGTCTATATATATGCCTTGAGATTAATAAAAAGTGATGCTATTCTTAATAAAATAAATTATTGTGTTAAGTTTTGCTCTTCATCTCTCGTTAGTGTGATACAATTGAGATCCAACTTATTAGGGTTTGTGATAAATCTTAATAAAATTTTAGGGTTTGTGATAAACTCTAAAACTACCCCAAAGCCCTAAATCCAATACAAACTCCTAACACTAATTTCCCACATTAAAAAAATCAACCCTAACCCTACTACAGCCCCGCCACCTACCCCCTCTCTCTCCTTCGTTTCGTCTTCCTCCTTCCCTCTCCCGAAACCCAACACCAACCCCCATCTCCCGCTTACTTCGACGCCACAAATCCACCGCCATCGCCATCGCCATCGCCACCGCAACCCAGTCGCCACCCTACCCTCTCTCACCACATCAAAGCCGACCATCCCAAAATCTCCAAACACATTCCCGACCGAAACCCCACCAGCGTCGACCTCCTCTTCCCCCTTCCATCACCACAGCCTCACCGCTACCACCTCCAAAAAACCCCCACCGCTCCGCCTCCGAAACCCCCACCAAATCCCGACCCTCTTCCCCTCAACTGCAGCAGCCGAAATCAACACCTTCGTTGCCGATCAACCTCCAGCAATCACCACCGCTCGACGCCGTGCAGTCGCGCCACTCGACGCCCCCTAACGGGCCGCCAGCCATCGCCAGATCCATCCACCAGTCATTCCAACAGTGGCTTCATCTTCGATTGTCGCAACTGTTCTTCGAACCTCGGTATACTCTTTCCACTTTTCAAATATTTGTGTCATACTACCTTATCATCTATATTTATTTGATATTCTGTCGTCCACAAATATTGAGATTGAGTGTCCACTTGCCTAATTAGAGTACAAATTAATATTGCATCTTTTACTTGCTAAGAACGCTTAGGAATATAATTATTGATTGTTAGAACCGAATTATTAAATGGGTTTGTTAAACTTAATTCAATTCTTGAAAATCCATCAAGCCGATTAACTGTTTAAAATTCTAACTTTGGTCCGCACTACATGTTGGTAAAATTAATCCTTTAAGATTCTTGAAAATTCTCTATTTAGGATTACGTTTTACATCATTTTGATATCAGAGCGAAGGTTCTTAAAACCCTAGTTCTTGCATCATTTAGTCTTAAATTTTTGCATTCATTTAGGATTATCTAAAGTCTTTTTATTTTATTTTCTTTCGTTCTTTTAGATCACTTTAGATTTATAAAATAAATAAATAAAAAAACTTAGGTGCATTTAGGACACGTTTTCTCATATTTCAGCATACACACGTCCCCTAGTTTTTCACCGTTGGTGAATGCGTCTTCGCAGCACCATCACAGATCCTGAAGAACCTTTCTTATCCCTCCCAAATCACCCAATTAGGAACTCTAGACCTCCCCGACCTGAAATGGACAACTCTGATATATCCGCTACCCTAGCTGCCATTCAAGCAACTCTTGCCAATATCAATCAGAGACTTGCGAAAGTAGAATTAAATCAAACTGTTGTCCCTGAGCTTCATGCTAATCGTCAGATCCCTAAGGGGAATGTTCGTGACAATCGACGTCAAGAACGTGACCCTGACGAACAATATAAGAAGAACGTTAAGCTGACGTTCCTCATTTTGAAGGCCACATGGAACCCCAAGCTTATCTTGATTGGATCCGTGCGATGGACCACTACTTTGTGTGGTTTGACATGATCGAAGCCCTGAAAATTAAATGAGGAAGGATAGCTATACTGGTTTGGTATACTCTAAATACACCTTTGGCGCAAAATTGACGATCTCACAAAGCAAAGATGAAATATCAGTGGGTTTCTGTTTACTGATCCCATTTGCCACGATAAAATTGACTGGAAAAGCTCAACAACACTGAACCAATCTTGAACACGCCCGTAGAGACCAAGGCCTGGCACCCATAGCCAATTGGGAAGCCATGAAAGAGAAGCTCACTGAAAGATGTACCGTTATCGTTCCACACCCGATTGCTAAATTCGTGGAACCAACTCTATTAAGTTAGAAAATCTACACAAGAGTATGTTGATAAGTTTGATGACTTCCTTATTCGGTGCAATGCCTTAGGTAAAGAGAGCGAAGAACAAACTCTCTCTAGGTTCAGGGCTGGATTACGAGCCGTTCTGAGGAACGAGCTAATTCATAAAAATGTGGACTCATTAGCGACAACTTATGCTCTAGTCCTCGATATGGATTTCCTTAAAGCTAGTTCCCATTACAGATCCAGCGATTCGAGAGATCATTCCCCTAGAATGACCCTTCCTGATCCCTCTAGACCTGAGCACTCTTCTCATCAGTACCCCAGCAAGTCGTACCCAAACAAGCCTACATCAAATTCATATCCACTTAGAAATGACCACACGAGTAAGAACACTGAAAGAGACTATTCTAAAATTGATCCTCTCACTAAGTGCTATAAATGCAAGGGATACGGCCATGTTGCTGGCAACTGTCCCAACCCCAGTAGGATCAATATAGTAGAGGGTACCGCTGTCATTGCTGATGAGCCCGACAATGAGTTTACCTATGAACCTAATGTAAGCGATGACTTTGATGAAAAAGAGGATGATCAGTCTCTCAATTGTATTCAGTCTGTTCAGTCACCCCCATTGAGTGTACCTGAGTCACCCACCCTTTCCCAAGTCACTTGACAACTCATAGATTTTACCTCTGTGTTAGAACATCACAGAGTCACAGAGTCTGCAACTCTGCATCCACATTTGCACTTTGCATTCATGATTTGCATAGAAAAATTTTCAAGAAAATTAATGAGAATAATTTTAACTACACGTTAATACAGATACAAGAAGAAAATTTAAAACTCCTGATGTTGGAGACGAATTGGTGGTTCGGATTCGTCCGGAACGGTTTCCACCCGGATCCATTAAGAACTGGAACATACGTGCTGCCGACCCATTTAAGATTCTACATACAATCAATGATAATACCTATGTTGTTGACCGTCCTGAAAGTTTTGGCATAAGTAAGACTTTCAATATTGAGGATCTAGTACTCTATGAAGGCTCAAAATTTAACCCTAGAAATTTTCTTATAGATGAGCCTACCCTGCAGCCTAATGGTGAGATTCTCATATTTACTAATGGTGAGATTCCCACATTTACCTCTCTACCTGATACTATTCACCCACCGATAGAAGAATTGAATAATATTTTAGATGATCAGATAATCTCTACAAGAGATGGTGGTATGCACAAGTATTTGGTGAGGTGGAAGAACAAGCCGAAGTCGGATGATACTTGCAATGATCGTAAGGGGCTCCCGCAACTGGATCCAGATCTTTTGGAGTACCATGACAGGATCACTAGTTTTGACTCGATGGGTTGAGCTCTCTCCCACCCGGAGAGAATGATGAGGACATCCATTCTATTTAGTTTAGTATTTTATTTCAGTATCATATTTATTTTTGGCAATTATAGCCATATGTACTTTTTTTTCTATGCATTAGAATATTTCTGATATTTTAGAATATTTTGAGATTTATATCAAGATTTGTTTTGAGCCTATATATAGGCCTTGAGATTAATAAGAAGTTTATGCTATTCTTGGTTAAAAAAATTATTGTGTTGAGTTTTGCTCTTCATGTCTCCTTTGTGTGACAATTGAGATTCAACTTATTAGGATTTGAGATAAATCCTAATAAAATTTTAGGATTTGTGATAAATTCTAAAACTACCCCAAAGCCCTAAATCCAATACAAACTCCTAACCCTAATTTCCCACATTAAAAAAATCAACCCTAACCTACTACAGCCCCGCCACCTACCCCCCTCTCTCTCTTTCGTTTCGTTTTCCTCCTTCCCTTTCCCGAAACCCAACACCAACCCCCATCTCCCGCTCACTTCGACGCCACAAATCCACCGCCATCGCCATCGCCACCGTAACCCCGTCGCCACCCTACCCTCTCTCACCTCCACCATCAAAGCCAACCATTCCCAAATCTCCAAACACATTCCCGACTGAAACCCCACCAGCGTCGACCTCCTCTTCCCCCTTCCATCACCACAGCCTCACCGCTACCACCTCCAAAAAAACCCCACCGCTCCGCCTCCGAAACCCCCACCAAATCCCGACCCTCTTCCCCTCGACTGCAGCCACCGAAATCAACACCCTCGTTGCCGATCAACCTCCAGCAATCACCACCGCTCGACGCCGTGCAGTCGCGCCACTCGACGTCCCCTGACGGGCTGCCAGCCATCGCCAGATCCATCCACCAGTCATTCCAACAGTGGCTTCATCTTCGATTGTCGCAACTGTTCTTTGAACCTCGATATACTCTTTCCACTTTTCAAATATTTGTGTTATACTACCTTATCATCTCTATTATATTATTTGATATTCTGTCGTCCACAAATATTGAGATTGAGTGTCCACTTGCCTAATTAGAGTACAAATTAATATTACATCTTTTACTTACTAAGAACGCTTAGGAATATAATTATTGATTGTTAGAACCGAATTATTAAATGGGTTTGTTAAACTTAATTCAATTCTTGAAAATCCATCAAGCTGATTAACTGTTTAAAATTCTAACTTTGATCCGCACTACATGTTGGTAAAATTAATCTTTTAAGATTCTTGAAAATTCTCTATTTAGGATTACGTTTTACATCAGAATCTCCCTACAATATTAAACCTGAAGCTTATAGTTTTAGAGCGCTTTATTGTGTATAGGTCATGCTTCATCATAGAATATTTTTGTTCATCTCTCCTTTAATCTCCCTATTGTTTCATTTAGTTTCAAAGTGACTAATGACCTTTTTCTAACCATAGTGAGTGATTTCTGACCTTAACCCTCTATGTGCTGTATGAGCAATTTCTCTGTCCTTTAATGATTTATTAATTTTCCATGTGCCTTTTGCTAGTTCTTATGCTTCCAACCATTACTACAACCACACAAACTCTCGCGTGTAAGATCAAACTTCTTCCTTTCCATATACAAAAAAATGTTTGAATTTACTTTTTAGTTATTGTTCAAGTCTTTAAGTGTGTATATAGTTAAATCTAGTTAAATAAAATTTAGTAAGTTTTTATTGGTATTTCATATATTAATATTCATTATCTTCTATCATATATTTTGTTATTGTTTTATATATTGTTGGCTGTATACATTAACATTTTCATGATCACATTTTCAAAATCTCCGAATCCCCACAGGAGCATTAACATTTTCAAAATCTCAACCTAAAAAATTCTCATGAATCACATAGGCATAAGTTGTTTTTTTTAAAATTTCACCTAGTTAAAGTTATCTTCAATTATATGCATTTTGTATTTCTGTTTAGTTTTACACCCCAACCCCCCTTGCGCACAAAACTGGAATTTAAAACAAAGCTAAAGCTACCATGTATGAATTCCCGTTCTCGAAAATCAATTGAAACTTGATTAAATCTTCCAACTAATGGTATCATGTATATGTGCTTCTAGATTTGTACACACTTATGTTTACTACTAAGATTATCCACTATATGCAAATTGCCTAACAAATGTCCACAAGACAAAGGCATAACAATCAAACCTATGACACATATTATTCTTTTGAAGTACAAAATCCACCTCATGATAAAGTTACATTACCATCAATTTGTGTTTTTCCCCATCAGAATGCCGCTCCAGGAGAGACGAACAAACGTAATCACTAACTATCCACCTGACACCAACTCCCTATTAGTTCTACAAAGAACATCCGTTGACCCAAAATCACCACTTTGCCTCCTCCAAAATTCAACAAAGAATTACATTGAACTCTTAATCACAAACGAAGTGACGGGATATTCAATTGAGAAGCACTAAATAAAGTCTATTAGTTCGGATAATTAAATTTGATTAGATCAAAATTCTTACTATCAATCCCGCTCTCTCATTATAATTTGTTGCTAGTCTACTTACTCTTAACAAGGTAGATAATTATGACCCTCTTGAGCCAAAGTAAGTACTTTTATATATGCACTAATCATATTTTTTAAGTTTTTGATCCCTCAATTCTTCAACAAACACCTACCTCGTCATTGATATCAAATTCAGTTACCCTACAGCTAAATTCTTCGCAAAATCACCATAAAAGAACAAACAGAAACCCTAAATTACACAAAATTCACAAATTTAGGTTAGGAGAACATACAATCTCAAGTCGGGGCACTGGAATCCGCTCCTCCCCAAGTAATGCTCCACCAATTCGTCCGGAATCTTCACCCAAAATCCACATAAATCAAACCAAATCGAGAATCAAGAATCAAGAATCAAGAATCGGAAATGGGGTTACTTACTGTAGGGGTGTAGTCCATGAGAGAGGAGAGGAACTCGGTCAGAGCCGACTCGTCCTCGTGCTTCACCTCGCTCGACGACGACGGGTTGTTGTTGTTGTTGGCGGCTGCGGCGGGGGTGGCGGCGGCAGTGTTCATCTCGGATTCTTCGTCTTCGATTTCGAGTTTTGATATGGCACCTCTTTCAAGTTTTTAATGGCTGAAAAATGTAAGAGTTATCTAAATCTCTAATCTCTATCTCCAATCTGATTTTTTTTCCCGTCATAGGCCACTTTTTGAAAATATTTGCGATTATAGGCCAGTTTTGAAAATATTAGCACTCGTGAGCTACCGTGTGCCACGTCTGCAGCGGCCGCTATTCTTATTAGCGACCTATTCATTTTGAAAGTCGCTAATGGGAATAGCGCGGCCTATGTTTTAAATTTTTTGAATTTTTTGTTTGTTGTCGCTATTCTCACTAGCGACCTTAGTATATATAAGGTAACTGATGGGATTAGCGACCTCAAATGAATGTATTGAGGCACTTAGAGTGCGTTTGGTTTGTTGTTTTGAAAATAGTTTTGTGAAAATATTTTGTGAAAACTGTTTTGTGAAAACTGTTTTGTGAAAATGAGAGTGTAAAAGCTGTCTGGTAGAGTTTTCTGAAAACTGTTTTCTGGAAATGAAATTGTATAACCTGTTTGTATATAAAAAATAAACCTGAATGCTATTTTCTTAAAACTAGACTGTAAAATGCTGTTATCTGAAAGCTGTTTTCCTGGAAAAACGAGCTTAAAAGCTGTTTTGTTATATTCCTAGCTGAAAACTGTTATCTGAAAGCTGTTTTCCTGAAAAAGCGAGTTTAAAAGCTGTTCGGTTATATTTCTTGCTGAAAAATGTTATCTGAAAGCTGTTTTTTCTGAAAAAACGAGCTTAAAAGCTGTTTTGTTATATTCCTAGCTGAAAACTGTTATCTGATAGCTGTTTTCCTGAGAAAGTGAGTCGAAAAGCTGTTTGGTTATATTTCTTGCTGAGAACTGTTATCTGAAAGCTGTTTTTTCTGAAAAAACGAGTTTAAAAGCTGTTCTGGTATAATACTAGCTGAAAACTGTTATCTGAAAGCTGTTTTTCTGAAGAAGTGAGTTCCAAAAGCTGTTGGGTCATATTTCTTGCTGAAAAGTGTTATCTGAAAGCTGTTTTTCTGAAAAAAATAGTTTGAAAGCTGTTTTGTTATATTTGTAACTGAAAACTGTTATCTGAAAGCTGTTTTTCTGAAAAAGCGAGTTTAAAAGCTGTTCGGTTATATTTCTTGCTGAAAAATGTTATCTGAAAGCTGTTTTTCTGAAAAAACGAGCTTAAAAGCTGTTTTGTTATATTCCTAGCTGAAAACTGTTATCTGATAGCTGTTTTCCTGAGAAAGTGAGTCGAAAAGCTGTTTGGTTATATTTCTTGCTGAGAACTGTTATCTGAAAGCTGTTTTTTCTGAAAAAACGAGTTTAAAAGCTGTTCTGGTATAATACTAGCTGAAAACTGTTATCTGAAAGCTGTTTTTCTGAAGAAGTGAGTTCCAAAAGCTGTTGGGTCATATTTCTTGCTGAAAAGTGTTATCTGAAAGCTGTTTTTCTGAAAAAAATAGTTTGAAAGCTGTTTTGTTATATTTGTAACTGAAAACTGTTATCTGAAAGCTGTTTTTCTGAAAAAGCGAGTTTAAAAGCTGTTCGGTTATATTTCTTGCTGAAAAATGTTATCTGAAAGCTGTTTTTCTGAAAAAACGAGCTTAAAAGCTGTTTTGTTATATTCCTAGCTGAAAACTGTTATCTGATAGCTGTTTTCCTGAGAAAGTGAGTCGAAAAGCTGTTTGGTTATATTTCTTGCTGAGAACTGTTATCTGAAAGCTGTTTTTTCTGAAAAAACGAGTTTAAAAGCTGTTCTGGTATAATACTAGCTGAAAACTGTTATCTGAAAGCTGTTTTTCTGAAGAAGTGAGTTCCAAAAGCTGTTGGGTCATATTTCTTGCTGAAAAGTGTTATCTGAAAGCTGTTTTTCTGAAAAAAATAGTTTGAAAGCTGTTTTGTTATATTTGTAGCTGAAAACTGTTATCTGAAAGCTGTTTTTCTGAAGGAGTGAAAAATAAAAGCTGTTGGCTTATATTTCACATTTAAAACTTGTTTTCCGAAAGCTGTTTTCCGAAAAAAACACTTCAAAAGCTGTTTTTTTATATTTGTAGCTGAAAACTGTTATCTAGGTTGTATATTTAATGAATTCACAATATTTTTCTTATGAGTTTTTTGTTAATTTTTTTTGCAGATATAGACCTAACTTCTATCAATGTACAAACAAGCAACCTGCTACAACGTGGAAGCGTCGTGCGCTACTCAAATTTTTTTTTCTTTTTGCTTCTTGGAAGCTTCCCACTAGTGTCTTCCGACCATGTAAAATTTTATTTGAATTGTGGTGAAGTTGGGTAATACAACGATTGGACACACTATCCAAATTTCAAAAAAATGTACAAAATTTCCATTACAAATTTCTGTTTGGTTACATTTATTTTACAAACTGTCCATTACAAATATAGATACATATATTTTGCATTTTACAATTTCTACAATTGACCAAACAAGCATCAAAACAATAAAACAATTGCACAAGTGGAGCTGCTGCTGCTGCTACTTCTCAATTCCTTGTACAGCTGCTGCTTCTCAACTCTTTCTAGTTGCTGCTACTTCTCCTACTACTACTTCTCCTTATGTTGCTGCTTCTCAACTTCTTCTAGTTGTTGCTTCAATCTCCTTCTACTACTTCTCTTCTACATCTTCAACTACTTCTGCCAGTTATCTTTTGGGTACAATCAGGAAAAGAAATGCATAAGATAAAAGTATGATTAATTCAACATGCAGAATCGAAATTAATATACTAAAAATAATGGTAGGCTCAGAACACAGTATTCACAATAGGGTTGCATTGGGGTGCATGCCAACTAGTCCAAATAAATAAATAATACCGCATCAGTTAAATAGAACTTCAAGCATCATTTCAAATCCATAAATACACCCTCCTTCATATAAATAGGGATTTCCGCAGTTGCGTACTCTAAGTGGACAGCAAAGTAGATGAACAACAAATCCAAATATCAAACCGAAAATACTGATCTCAGATACTCAACCATACTCAAGTTTCGGGCCAATAAACTGATATCATTTACCCCCACTCTAATCAAGTTTCAGGCCAGTTATCATTTACCCCAACCATAAAGTTTCAGGCCAAAAAAAAACTGATATCAGATACTCAACCAAAATGAAGAACAAGTACAAAATATCAGAAAACTGAATAGAGATCCATTTATGGTTCAACAACATCCTCTTTTGATAGAGGAGAGGACCTCTCAACCATTGGACTAGAGCTAGCTCTAGATTTCATATATATATATGTAGATGTGGAAGCCATAATTTTTTCTTATGCCATGAGAAATACTCCTGGATATCATATTAGACATACAAGTCCATACTCTAGAGAAAAGGGGAAAAAACCCATTGTATACTTCCATTATAGTTCCTTCCCAATCACTACTCTTATACTTTAAGCAGCACATCCTTTTCATTGGCTCTAGCTGCATTTTTTTAAAAAAATAAATAATGTAGCTGCAGCCAGTAGAAAATTCAGTCATGAAAAGAATCAGATTAGCATGAGAAAGACAACAAACTACTAACAGTGTTTGGTGGTTAGTTAGTTCACAAGCTCCTACAGTACATATACTGCTGATGATTAAAATGGAAACCTGCATTGATGCTATCAGTCAGGAGTAGAACTGAATTTGATGGAAGAAGCTATGCAAAAATGTAGCAGAAAGGGAAAGACAAGGAATACTAGCACTTTAATAAATAAACCCACACCGAGTCACTGCATTATTGGCCATTTGCACAAGCTCAACAAGCTGAACAACAAGCTCAACAATAACTGATCAATAACTGATCAGTATGCATGCACAATAACTGATCAGTATGCATGCACAAATTACTGATCAGTATGCACAAATACAACAAGCTCAACAAGCTCAACAAGCTCAACAAGTAACTGATCAGTTTGCACAAATACAACAAGCTCAACATAGCTAGTGACCAAAATTGTAAATAGAAGCCAGAGTATCAAAAATAATTCATGCTCTATTGATCAGGTATTAATTTTCAGAAATGTGTTTGTCATCACTGCCTACACCAACCCACAAAAAGAGAGAAAGACAAAACCCCAAAATGAGTAAGAGAGAATCAAATACTTCCCTGGAATATAATAGGTGTCCACATACTGTTCTAGTAGCATCCATATTTTTCATATATGTCCTGAAACAAAATTAGAAAGAAATGAAGATCATAATCCACATAGTGTTCTCAAGTATAGGTATACTCACATGTACAAAAGAAGAAAGTTACAAATATAGATATACTCACAGTATGAGGCCATAAACTGAAGCACCGGTAACATTATTAGATGCTAATCAGCTTCTATGCATATGAACAAGAATAAGAAGACAACAGCTTCAAAGGAAAGCATCATAACACATCAAAGAATCATGATCACTGTCGAATTTGTCACCAAACTGAAAATATGCTTCCAGCCGCATCAAAAGAATCATGATCATAACAAATCAAAAACTTTTCTCAAAAACGCGTTTGGTACACTGTTCTCAACCGCATCTTTTCTGAAAAGATGCTTCCAGCTGTTTTCCCTAACATTTGAGTGCGCTCAGGATTTTTTGCATGATGTATAACCACCCCTCAGGGTGTGACGGAGGTTGTTTGTCACTTTGTTGGATTGTATTGAACATATTCCGCAGACTGTTTCTGTTTTGATCCTACACTCAGTTTCCATATAGTAATGCTAGTAGTTTCAATGACCATTGAAGTAAATGATGAAAATAAGCTAAATAGTTACAATTCAACTTCATATCAGATATGTGTATGTGTTGGCTGAATATCACTATCATCTAAGCTAGAACTAAAAGAGAAGAAAAACAGTAGGAACACACTACTGTACAAAACAATGTGATGCAAGTCAAAAATTTCCTCTTACCCTATGTCAAGGTGATCAATTTACAATGTCAAAATAACAGCAACATAAAAAGATTGGTTAGGACTTTTCTAATGCGATGGTTAATGAAAAATCTGACTCATAATAGAACCTGTGATAAGAAAAATACTCACATTGTTGGAAAGGTATGCTTTCCCCTGGCGGCATTGGAAAGACTGAAACACATGACAAAAGTACATTAGATGATCATAAAACCATCAAACTTTACATAATATGTGACACATACGGGGTCTTTGGTTGCACTGAAACTTGTGGCCACTTTGCAACTAGAATCCTGCAAGTACCCTAGTTGCAATGTTTGGAAGGACTGCAAGTACTACCTGCAACTTTTTACCCTTAGTTGCAACCATCCATCTGTAGTGCATTTCGGTTACAGCGGTTTGCATGCAACTCAATTGCAACAGCAATTACAACTCCTATACAACCAAAGAGCACTTAATGCCCTACACCAATGCCAATGTCCTAAACCATCCTACACTCTTCAAATTGAATCCAATTTTGAGACCCATCAACTAATACCCATCCACTTAGATACTAATCATTATTTTGCCATCCAATTAGTAATATCATTGGCACCAAAATTATATAATTTGAAGGGGAAAAAGTATGGATGAAATTGAAGGGGGGGGGGTACATACTCTGGAGATGAGATCTCCAACGATGGCCAAATAGGTCTGACAGAAGCGGCATCTGTAGATCCTGCCATCCAATTCCACAGTAAAAATCAGACCCATGAATTTGATTTGATCAAACTCAATCACAAAGTCCACCCTATTTCTGTTTCTTTCTCCCCCTCCTTTGAACCACAAATTATAGGATCAGAATAACAATAATTACTCCAAAGAGTATTATAGGATCAGAATAAAGCATCATCATATCCATAATGGTAAATTCATGTAGTCATACACAAAGGTGTCACCAAAGGTGTTATCTCCCACCATAATATGAATACCAACAGGTGTTATATCATATATATGAGTCTCAATGATCACCATGTTGAAAGTTGTCAGACACTCCAAATGTAAGATAACATGTGCATGTCCAGAACAACGAAGCAACAAGGTTGTCATTATCCAAAATAATAGCTGCAGGATCAGAATATAATACAAATATCATCATCATATGTCGCCTGTTTAATACAACAACACACATGTTCTTCAAATAGATGGGCTACAAATGAAAGGAAATAATTTACAACAAATATATACTACAAGAACAAAAAGTAACCACGAACAAGTACATGCTTATGCTGACATCAATGTCTGGCATTCCACATTGCCATGGCTATTTGATCTCTTTTATTATTCATGCGATTCAACTGAGAAGATGACATATCCAACCCCCCAGATGTGGAAGCAATATCTTCAGTGCCTAGGTCATTATTTTGTTCTTCTACTATGTCTGAAAACAACGAGTCATCGGCAGAATAACTCTTGATAAAATTATGGACTGCACAACATGCAGTTACCATCATAACTTGTCTTGTGTAGAAGTAATTGGGCATAGACTTGAATATGGCAAACCTTTTTTTGAACACACCAAAGGTTCGCTCTATTACATTCCGTAACCTAGCATGCTGTTTGTTGAAGAGTTGCTTGTATTGGGTGGGTGCATGGTTAGGACCATGGAAATCCTGCAGATGATATGGCTGTCCACGGTAGGGAGCTAAAAACCCAGGCATGTTTGTATACCCACAGTCTACTAAGTAGTACTTGCCTTCAGGCGGGATTGGCAACAAATTATTGGTTATTGCACTATGTATTACGCGGGAGTCATTAGCGCTTCCTTCCCAACCCGCATAAACAAAGGTGAAGTTCATGTCAAAATCACAAATAGCCAACACATTTTGACATATGTCACCTTTTCGACCACGGCAACTGTTTTGTCGACTTGCGGGTACGGTAGCAGGTATTAAAGTACCATCCGCAGCACCAATTGCTCCCTACATTATTGAGGTAGAAAGCTACTACTTTATCAAACGCATTTGATTGATTAGAATAAACGGTTTTAAACACGAAAAGCACAAATTACCTCAAACCATGGATAGAAATCTGTGGAAAGCCTGATCTTATCATGGACAACTTCCGGGTCTGGGTGTTTAATAAGAACTGCTGATGCTCTTACCAAACCATACAACACTTCAGTGAAATGTCTATCAATTGTTTCCAACGAATGATCAAACCTACCACAGACAATCCTCAACCTAGTACTATGAGCCACAACAAACAAAAAAATAGCAACACTTTCATAATGTGATATTCGCCTGTTCTGTATCTTCTTCGGCGTTTCCTGAAGAAAATTATTTGTTATTATAAATTGGCACAAAGCCATGAAACAGTCCTTGTTCATGCGAAACACCCAAAAGAATTTGGCATCTGGACCGTCTAAGAGTTCTTGCAGGTATTCGCGCCCTGATAGTTTGGAGGTTGAGTTAGGACTTTTACTATTATAAAATTGTTCGGCCTGTTCAAGAAAGGCCAAGTCCTCAAGATCGGATTCATCAGAACTTGACGACGAATTGCTTGAAGTGTCCATCAGTATGGTTGCAAGTGCAGTAGTGCAGTAGACTGTAACAATTAGATTACATTTACATAAAGAAGACTTCTGATTTAAAATACTCTACGACCATAATGGATGTCATGTTAATTATAACAGTTACCGAACGAATTGAAAGATAAATAGTGACAACAAACAGTCCAAATGTAGGAAAACGAGTGCAGATGAAATTAAAACCGATATAATATGAAAGCCCACCATGAACCAATGCATATAATCACCCAACTAATAGTACAGAAAAATGTCAAATAACTGATACATTTAAATTATACATAATGAAGGTGCTACGTTACGGAATTTAATAAATTACATTTATTTGCTCGAAAGTCTATCTAACCACCCTAGCCTCCACTCCGGTTTCATTACCATAAAAGTTTTGCGCCAATTTGGGTCATTAGTGATTTTCTCCAGTGCAAAATCAATCATAACATGATTAAGCCCATCGATACCAATCAGTACCTGCATGGCATTCTCAATGGAGTACTGGTCGTCTGCGGCAGAGCGATCAACCATGCCGGCCTTCTTCCTATAGTATTCACTCTTAGCAATGGACTTTTCTGCGTTGGCAGAAACAGCCACATCCATTCTTGAGCTTTTTGTAGCTCGGCCACTGGACCCACCACTAGAGCGTCTCTTACGAGACCCCGACCCCGTATGCATTGGCTCGTACTCATCATCATCATCTAAATTTACATGCGGTGCATTGGAGGGAGCGGGGTGGGCGAACTCATACATGACCCTATGTTCCTCGTCGAGGTCATACACCCTTTGGGATGAAGCCCTAGATAGGAGACCCTCGGCGGTAGAATCTTGGAAAAGTTTGGTCAGCACATCATAGTTTGGCAAACCCTTCGATTTAAATTCAGAAGCTTTAGGGTGAGCCTATTAATAAGTTATTGTGTTGTTAGTTTACAACTATACAAGTAAATAAAAATTATATTACGATCATAATCCCACATTAGCATAAAAAAAAATATTTAAGATGAGAACCTGGACATATGACTTCCAAACTAGGGGATCGCAAGTCACTGTCTGGGTGTCTTCATCCCAACCCATACCGCTTTGGTTCTTCAAATCATGAAAGGCTCTCCACTGCATCTTAAGCCGTCCATATTTTTCTTTTATTTGTTTAGGATTGTATGAACGGTTACATTTTTCGTTCAATAAATTCAACAATTGAGACCATTGTCTCGCATCGAATTTGGCACTTTTCAAACTATTGCGATCTACCTCGGCCTCCATCAATTCAATAAATGTACGCACATGACTTGCGGGCCAAAGACCAAAATCACTGTCCATATCGATCTTCTTTCCCTTAACGATCAGTAATAGATAACAGTCATTATTTTGGTGAGCATAAACAGTATACACTTATAATTTGAGGTTACTAGAGAAATTGTAGATGATGCGTTCTATCAAATAAAAAAACACTACTCAAGATCAGCACGGAAGATCTCCGAATCAGCATTCGAAATAACCCAGTTCAACAGATCAGTACCCGACATTTTCAAATCACAGCAAACCCCCCCACCCCCCAAAAAAAAGGAAATTTTTTTTCCGATCCTCAAATCTACACTACGACAAACAAATTAACCCTAAAATAGGAATTTTTTAATGAGGCAAGTGCCCAAACATAGACCAGTTACCATAACCGCATCAACAAATGGGGCAAAGATAAGAAACATACCCTCGATTCCGGCTTACCAAACCTGATGAAGTTGTCTCCGACGGATTCCCTCGACCGGCATCGGATTCGAGAGCTACGATTTCGAAGACACCTTTTAGCAAAAGCAGATCTGGTCTCTACGACCATGAAGCGAGCTCCGACCGGTGTGAGGAGGGGCCCGAAGAGAGCAGCGAATGAGGGTGCGGGGTGAGAAGGAGTGAAAGAGGGCGTTAGGGTTTTCCAGATCTGCCGACCCGGGGAGAGACGAGAGGGGAGCAGCAGGGGGTTAGGGTTTTTTTGGCTCAACAGATGGGGATCGAAGATGGGGGTAGCAGAGACGAGAGGGGAGCAGCAGGGGGTTAGGGTTTTTTTTGCTCAACAGATGGGTTTCGAAGATGGGGGAAGCAGAGACGAGAGGGGATTTTGCAGGGGGTTAGAGTTTTTTTTCCTCAATGGGGATCGAAGATGGGGGGGGGGGGGAAGCGTACTCTAGTCACGAGCGAAAGTTTTGGGGAAACAGCTGGCTTCGTCTTTTCAGAAAAGATGTGGTTGAGAAAATATTACCAAACGCGTTTTGAGAAAATTTTTTTCTCAAAAAATTTCCAAAACGTGGTACCAAACGCACCCTTAGCGATTTTCAAAGAGCTTTTGCTCTCTTAGGAAAAAAATTAAAACTAAGGTCACTATTAGGAATATCGACCTTAGTATATTTAGGTCGTTATTCGCAATAGCGACCTCAGTAGGAAACACAATCTCCTTGTTTTTTATAAAATTTGCAAAATAGTCACACAACTAAGGCCTCTATTCAGAATAGCGACCTTAGTACAATAAAGATATCTATTCCGAATAGCGACCTTTGTACAACTAATGTCGCTATTCGGAATAACGACCTCAGTTTCAAAAATAAATTGATTGTTATTTTTCAGAGAGCAGAAGCTCTCTAGATTTTGCTAAGTGTTAGAATACAGTTCATTAGAGGTCACTACTCCCATTAGCGACCTCATATATACTAAGGTCGTTATTCCTAATAGTGACCACAATTTTATTTTTATTTTTCTTCCAAAGAGAGCAAAAACTTTATAAAAATCGAGAAATCGCTAAGTGTCTCAATACATTCATTTGAGGTCACTAATCCCATTAGCCACCTCATATCTACTAAGGCCGCTAATGGGAATAACGACAACAAACAAAAAATTCTAAATATTTTAAAACAGAGGCCGCTATTCCCATTAACGACTTTCAAAATGAAGATGTCGCTAATGAGAATAACGGCCGTTGCTGACGTGGTACAAAGTAGCCCACGAGCGCTAATAGTTTCGAAACTGGCCCATAATCGCAAATATTTTCAAAAAGCAGCCTATTACGCAAAAAACTCCTCTAATCTATAACCTTTAATTATCTCTAATATTATAATGGGAGAGTTGAGTTGTCATTTGTAGACAATCATTCAACTAACCATATAATCTAAACAATTTATTTTTAAGTGGGAGTTATATTAACCATACTTAACTGATGTTAGTTAACATAATACCTTCAAAGTTCAAATTTATTTACGACACAATTATTTACAAAAGTGTCACTCGTATAAAATAAAAGTTGGTGCCACTAGGGGTAATTTGTAAACAGTATGTGATGAATAAAGTGATATCACAGGTTCGATGCCAGATTATGTCTTAGTATTTTTTTAAAAAAATTATTAGAACGTGCATCACACGTGCATATTACTATCTCTATATAATATTATAATGGGAGAAGGTATTAGTGTCAATCTATCTTGCATCGCATGTGCAACTCCAATTCTCCCATTATACACTCTAAATCTACCAACTTACGTGCATCGCATGTACAACTCCAACTATCCCATTATACTCTTTATAATATTACTTTAAAAATATATATTTATTTACACGTGCCTTACGGGGAAGGTCTTAGTGTCATTTGTCAATTTATCAACGCATGTGATGCACGTACATAACTAATATGAAGGAGGTTTCAAGTTCGAGTCCTCACTACGTTAGAGTTTTTATTTTAAAAAATTATATATATTTATTAAGACATGCATTGTCGTGCATAACTAATATAAAAGATGTCTTAGGTTCAAGGCCAGACTACGTCAAAATTTTTATTTTAAAAAATATATATTTATTAAGACGTGTATCGCACGTGTTAATTACTAGTACATGTAACTTTAGAGCATCTTTAGTCGTTAAGACTCAAAATTTTCATATTTGGGTTTACAAATAGGAATTTTGAGTTGGACGTGTAGTCGTTGAAATCCAAAATTTGGTCGAACAGAGAATATAAACAATTCACAGCAATCCCAGCCATTGATTAAATAAAAAATAAATAATTTGAGTCCAACACATTTGTAAAAAAAATTGTACGCAAAGGTACATATAACAATTCCTATAGGCCCATTCCATCTCAACCTTTGATAAAAAAATTCACACAAATTTCAAATTTACTTCATATGCATAATAATCCTATAGACTCTATTCCATAGAAAAAAATCCAAATTTTGGAGGAAATCTTCCCGGATGCAAGACCTTCTTGCGTATGTTCCTTAAAAAAAAAACATCTCATACGCAAGATCTTATGGCGTTCGATCACCATTTGATTTTTTAAAATTTGGTCAGACACGATGATCTTGTGCCCGACATCTTTTATTTTATTTTATTTTTGATCGGATCGGACGCAAGTCTTGTGTCCGAACATTTTAAGAAAAAAGATCATACACAAGATCATCTTGCATTCGAGATTTTTTTTTAGAACAGACGCAAGATGATCTTTCAATTTCTATATTTTGGAAATTCCTATATCGTCTCTCAAATATCGACGGGCATTGTTCCTATTTTTTCAAAATTTGAAAATTTAGGGAATGACTACAACATCTCGTTCCCTATATTTTCCAAATTTTGGAAATATAGCGAACGACTACATATGCTATTAGAAGTCTTGTATTTATATATCTGTCCTTCGAAATTGATATATATATAGAGTTAATCTAATATGAGATGGTGAGCTTAACTTCTTGTCGTGAGCTGAAGTTCTCAGCCGTCCGATCGTGTTTGATCGCGATCAAAGGGCTCAGATTTGATCACGCCCTTCTTCCGTTATGTTGAGGGGCAAAATGGTCATTTTCTATCTCATTTTATTTTTCATTCAGCTCACGACCTCTCTCTCTCGCTCTATCTCTTTCTTCGTCGAGGAAACCCTACTTCTTATCGCTGCCGTTCTCTCTCTCTCTCTTCGACGAGAAACCCCCTCTCTCTCCCGCTCTGTCTCTTTCTTCGTCGAGGAAACCCTACTTCTTGTCTCTGTCGTTCTCTCTCTTCGACGAGAAACCCAAAACGCTGTTAGGGTTTCGATTTCTAACATCTCTGTCGTTCTCTCTCTTTCTTCGACGAGAAACCCAAATCGCTGTTAGGGTTTTGATTTCTACTCTCTGCCGTTCTCTCTATCTCTTCGACGGGAAACCCAAATCGCAAACTAGGGTTTCGATTTGTTCTGAACCCTACATCCTTCCTCAGCAATTCGATGAGAAACCCTAGCCCCCAATTTTCCATGCTCCACCTCTCACCCTCAATGCACTATACCAACTGAGCCCCGTAAATCGAAATTCTACATCCGCTGATCCCTTCTTCGTTAATCCAACGAAGCATCGACCTCCTAACTAAGCTGCAATCTTCTTATCAGGTAATCTCAATTTCAAATTACGTGTCCTTTATAATTGTTCATGTTTATTGTTAGATTTTTATTTCGAAAAATATGTATGAATAGGAAATTAGTTAAATAACATCATAATCTGGCTAGCAGGGTTTAGAAAATAGATTATGTTTACAAGATTTTGAAGACCCTATTGATTAAATTTTGGGTGTATAGCAATTGCAACTGCAGTGCTAGTGTTGGTTGAGGTCGTTTGCAATTCATGATACATTTTGCCTGATTTTATCTTGGTTGATTCACGATATATTTTGGCTGATTCTATCTTGGTTGATTGTATCTAGGCTGATTGTATTTTGGCTGATTGTATCTTGGCTAAATCTTGGGTGACAGCCATTTTTTGGCTGATTGTATCTTGGCTGATTGAAGCATTTCCATGTTGTAACTTGGGTGATTGAACCATTTTCATTAATTAACTTGGCTGATTATGAGATGGTGATATTACTTGTATACGTCGTAAAGGTAATATTATTTGTATACGGCGTCATTTCATAGTTACAATCCATTTCATAGTTACATTCTTATCATGCATTTAAGCTTGTATCACGCTATCATATTTTATTTGTGTTTGTGTTATTTTCTTCAACTGCAACATGTTAGTTTCACTAGGATAGTTGGACCACACAGGTACGTACGTTATCTATAAGTATCATTGATGGTTATTCAATTCGATGAGTGTGCACTTCCAACCTAGTTTAGTTTCTTTAGTTTTTTAAGTTGTAGTTTATTTTTTTATGTTTATTATATCATTTTTTTAATGTAGAATGGAGTTTGAAAATGAAGAGTTACTAAGCCAAGATGTTCATACCGGTTGGAGAGATATTGATGATGTTTCTAAACCAATTGTTGGTTTAGTATTTGCAACTTTAGAGGAAGAATATGAATTTTATAAAAAATATGCAAAATTAGTTGGTTTTTCTGTTCGCAAGTCTGCTATAATGGTAGACACTTCTACAAAGGAGAGGTATTCACAACAATTGGTATGCTCAAAGCAAGGTAAGCCGATAGATACAGTTGGAGTGAATGTTGCCGATATTGAAGAACCATCTTCTTCAAATGTGATGAAAAGAAGGAGAAGGGATGTAAATAGAGAAGAGTGTTTGGCTCAATACGAATTCAAAAGGACGATGATGGGACATGGTCAATTCGAAGGTTTGTTGAAGAGCACACTCATCCTTGTGTTACACCTAGAAAGCAACAGTTCTTAAGAAGTAATAGAACTATTTCCGAAGCACAAAAAAGTTTACTTAGTTCGTTCAAAGAGGCTAACATAAGAACTTTGGAATTTATGTCCTTCATGGAGATAGAAAATAAGGATTTCAGTAATATTAATTGTACTGGAAAGGATATTAGGAATTCATTGCAAAGAGACAAGGATGGGAGGAGAGCTTATGATGTGGATCTATTGATGGAGCACTTGCAAGAGGAAAAGGAGATGAAACATTCTTTTGTTTTCATTATAAGGTGGATGAAGACAACGAATTAACCCATGTGTTTTGGGCTGATGCTCTTGCCAGGAAAGCTTATAAGCATTTTGGTGATGTGTTAATTTTTGATACTACATATGACACAAATCAGTACAAATTGGTTTTTGCTCCATTTACTGGAGTTAATCACCAAGGTCAATCTATCAATTTTGGTGTAGCTTTCATAAATACAGAAACGAACGAGTCATTTCTTTGGTTATTTGAAAAATGGAGTGAAACAATGTATGGGCCTCCACCTGAAGTTATTATTACAGATCAAGATCCTGCAATGAAAATTGCAATCCGAATGTGTTTTTCTGGTTCCAGCCACAGGCTATGTATGTGGCACATTCTTAAAAAGCTTTCCGATAAGCTTAGTAGTCCGGGGCTTAATAGTGATTTTTGCATTCTATTCCATAGTTGCATTAGGGATTCAGAGATGCCGAAAGAGTTTGAGATGAGATGGAATGAAGTTATGAACGCTAATTTGCAAATTGCAGGTAATCCTTGTTTTAATGAATTTTATTGTCGTTTGACTAATTTTTAGTAGTATTAATACTTGATAAATATTGAAATAGCAGGTAATCCTTGGCTTTCTGATATTTATGAACTTCGTGAAAAATGGATACCAACTTATGCTAAGCATATTTTCACTGTTGGAATTCGCACAACTCAAAGATCAGAAAGTATGAATGCTTTTGTCGATAAGTATGTTAATAGTAAAAATTCTACATGAATTTATTACGAGGCTTGAAAGGACGATAAGAAAACAAAGACAAAATCAGTTAGCAGCAGACTACACAACTCTTCATACAAAACCAAAGTTGCAAACAGATTTAGAAATTGAGACACAAATGTCTGAGGTGTACACGAGAGAGAAATTTCATGTATTTCAAGATGAATTAGTTCAAAGCTTGAATTATGCCTCTTTAATGAAAGATGATAATGGGAGTGTGCGATACTATATTGTGAGGGGAATGGGAAAGTCATTAAAATCAGATAAAACAAGGGATGTGTTCTATAAAGGAATGAACGATGCTGGGTCCTGTACTTGTAGAAAATTAAAAGTTGATGGAATTCCTTATAGACACATCCTTGTGGTATTGAGGAATGAGTTTGTTGATTTTCTGTCTCAATCTTATATCTTAAAGAGGTGGACCGCCTTGGTAACTACTGAGATTGTATATGATGATGGTGGTGAAGAAATTATTGATAGCTATGGCAGTCCACAAGATTTGGATATTGTGGAGTTGTCAAATGAAATCCACAAGTTGATGAGGATTGCTCGCTCATCCAAAGAGATGTGCCACAAAGCCAAAATATTAGGAGTTGGTGCTAATGCAGAATTGCAACAAGATATGCCCCACGAATTACAACAAGCAAGAAGCACTTCATTACCTAAAACAGTACATATTCATGTACCGGTTATTGCAAAGACCAAAGGTAGTGGGAAGCAAATTAAAGGGGGGAAGGAGAAAGCCTTAGAGAAGGCCGCGAAGACATAACGGAAGTGTCGTTTATGCAAGAAGCTTGTTAATCATGACAATCGCACTTGCTCTTTGAAGGAAATGTTGGTATTTTCTTACATGGTTTATTTCAATTTTTTTAATATATAATATAATCTTATCTTTAATTTGTGCTTATTATTCGTGTAGATCTAATTTAAATGAGTCACAAGCTTCTACTAATTTTTCAAGAATGGAACCCATAACAGAAGAGGATCCAAATATTCTATGATCTTTATTAGTTTATTTCGGTGGATTTTGTAGGTAAGTGTCTTACATGATTTGAATTTTTTTTTATTTCCCATATCTTTAATTATTGTTCTTTAATTCCAAATAGCACATTTGTTAAAATAATCGTTATGTCTTGACTGTTTGCAGGAAAATTGATGATGGACATAAAGGAGATACATAATTTTGTGTTCAAGAAGTATCAATGCTTTCAAATATTTCTTCTCGCTGCCTTTTATTTCGTGTTGTTATAGGCAATGATGACAAGCACTATTCTACAAGCAGTACTTTTAGTTTGTCTTCCCCCCTCCTTAATTTTACAAGCACTATTGATGTATCTTGGCTGAATTGTATTGTGTATCTAAAACAGGCATGATTCTGAAGCATTTTCATATATCTTGGCTGATTCATTATTATTTTAAACAACACATAAATATCTTACAATCAGCCAAGATACAATCAGCCAAAATGTGTCTTAATCAGCCAAGATATAATCAGCAAAAATGCTTCAATCAGCCATGATTATTTTTCATGCTCAGTTTATGTTGTTTCATGGCTAATTTGGCCCAGAATAATTTTTGTTTGTGAGCATTCCAAGTTGGCATTTTATTGTTTGGGGGGGAGGGGGGGCACGGTTGGAACTAGTAGGCATGGCATGAAAATGCAGCCCTAGCCCAATAATATTGCTTGATTTACAGTACATTTTCAAATAGAAGTGTGTTTTGAGCCTACGATTACTTCTAATAATGTTTTTGTTGATTATTACGACTTGGTAGTTAGTAGTAATATTTTTGTTCATCAATGCAAGTTTAATATTTTGCTTTTAATTTTTTTCAGGGGAACCATTAGCATCTCAAGCATGTTCTCGTTGGCTGATTCGACAATATTGTATCTAGGCTGATTGTAATCATGACTGATTGTATATTGGCTAAACTGTATATTGGCTGAATTGTAATCTTAGCTGATTGTAATCATGACTGGTTGTATATTGGCTGATTGTAATCTTGGCTGATTGTATTTTGCCTGAATTGTATATTGGCTGAATTATATCTTGGCTGATTGTAATTTTGGCTGATTGTAATCTTGGCCAGTTGTAACTTGGCTGATTGTAATCTTGGCTGATTATATTTTGCCTGAATTGTATATTGGCTTAATTGTATCTTGGCAATATTTGTATCTTGGCTGATTGTATCTTGGCTGAATTGTATCTTGTCTGAATTGTATTTTGGCTGAATTGTATCTTCACTGAATTGTATCTTGGCTGATTGTATATTGGGTGAATTGAAGCTTGGCCGAATAGTATCCTGGCTGATTGTATCTTGGCTGAATTGTATCTTATCTGAATTGTATCTTGGCTGATTGTATCTTGGGTGAATTGTATCTTGGCTGATTGAAGTATTTTGGGTGAATTGTATCTTGGCCGAATTGTATCCTGGCCGATTGTATCTTGGCTAAATTGTATCTTGGCTGACTTGTATTTTGGCTGATTTTCTCTTGGCTGAATTGTATCCTCTCTGATTGTATCTAGGCTGATTGTATTTTGGCTGAATTGTATCTTGGCCGAATTGTATCTTGGCTGATTGGTATTTTGGCTGATTTCTCTTGGCTGAATTGTGTCCTGGCTGATTCTATCTAGGCTGGTTGTATTTTGGTCGAATTGTATCTTGGCTGATTGTAATCATGGCTGATTATATTTTGGCTGAATTGTATCCTGGCTGAACTATATCTTGGCTGATTGTAATTTTGGTTGATTGTAATATTGGCTGATTGTAATCTTGGCTGATTTTATATTGGCCTGATTGTAAATTTGACTGATTGTAAACTTGGCTGATTGTATATTGACTGAATTGTATCTTGGGTGAATTGTATTTTGGCTAATTTTCTTTTGGCTGAATTGTATCCTGGCTGATTGAAGCAGGTTCATGTTGTATTTTGGCTGATTAAGCTTATTTGTATGTTATTTTTAGAGTTTGTCTCAGAAGAATGATGTTGTGTCTTCACTAAAGCAGTTTTTTTTGTTGTGTATGAGAATTTATATAGTTGACGAGTTGGTTGAACTGTTTTTTATGAGAGGGGCTACGTTTTTCTTCTCCACAAAAAATCAACGTATTACAAATCATAAGCTTTATTTAAACTAATTTTAACATATAAAGAGTTCAATAACATGAAAATGATCTGTTCTCACAGACCCGTTGCAAACATCGCAAATGAGTCTGTTTGCACAGACCCGTTGCAAACGACATCCCCCACCGTTGGATCAAGTTGATCATGATTCAACAACCAAGATTCCCCCGCTCAAACCCCGCCCCATCAACTTAAGTTATGGAGGGTATTTTGGGGATTTTACTTAAAATACCCCTTCATCCCTTTCATGTTCTCTCTCTCACTCTCCATGTTCTTTCCCTCACTCACCCTCTCTCTCTCCCGAAACCAACAGAACATAACCCACATCTTCCTTTGCCCGCCACGTCTCCTCCTTCTCCCGACCGCCCTCCGGCATCCCGAGCTGCCTCCTCTCTCGAACCTCCTCCTCCTCCTCCCGAAACCAATGAAGGGCAACCTACATCCTCCGCCGCCTACCGCACCTCCTCCTCCTCCCGACGCCCTCCCGCATTCTGAGCCTTGTAACGCCCTATAATTTTTAAATATGATATTTTGAATTAATAAATAATTTTTAAGTGAATTTATTTAATTATTTTGAATTTCTGTGAATTGATTGTTTTGCACGTGCAAAACACGTGCAAATATTTTTAAAAAGTAAAATTTAAATTTTTAGTTGCTAAATAAATTCTCTTATTTATAGTTGGATGTATTTAAATTTTTGGAATTTTTCTGAATAAGAGAAAATGCTTGTGTAAATATTTCAAAAGAAGGGATTTTTGTGTAAAAAGTCGTGTGGAGGCAAAATTTGAATTCAAAATTTTGTTGGGCGGGGATGAGATTTGATTTTTATTTGATTTGATTGGTAAATATTAAACTTTGCAAATTGGGACTTCTAGGGGGTTTTATCTGTAAAGTGTCCCCATAAAAACCCTAATATGCACCCCGACCTATTTAGTGAGTAGCAAATTTTCGGCCTCCCCTCACTTTGGATTTTTTTTTGTGATTTTCTTGGTGTTTTGGAGTGGATCTTCGCTTGGAGGAGAAGGTTTCTAGTTTGCAACAAAATTATTCTTGAGGTGGGTAACACTCCAACTCTCTTGTTATGTTTTATCTCATAAATATTTAGTATCATGCTAGGTATGAACTCTTGTTAGTCATGGATTGTATGTAGCATGATTGTAGTATTTGGAGAGATGTATGTATGATATGAGATTGTTGATTATGAGGCATAAAGATTGAATCTTGGTGGTGTATGGATCTTAAATAATTTGTTCTTGAACAATGGAGCTTTCTATGCATGATCGAACCAAGTGAGATTTTTGATTGTGATTAGGGTTATTGTGAGAACCCTGGATGGATGCTTGAGGCGTTGAGTTGGGAGCACTAGATACTGAGCGAATCCAAGAGTATCGGCGGTGGATATTTTTGAATGTAGGAAATTAGCCTGCGGGGCTAGTATTCCTGGTTTGGCAAGTGAAGTCCGGTTGGGTAGAGCTAGTTCTAGGTGACTCAGGTTATTATTACAAATCTGAGGACAGACACTAAGTTGGGAGTTATGACGAAACTTGGGCAACATAAGTATGGGCACTGTTTTCAGTCGGATGGATGTATTTCGGGATTGTGTATTTGTTGTGTCTCTTAGTATGTTCGAGCGACGAGGGTTGGTAGGCTTATTCGCGGGACGTACGGTATATTCGTGCATTGAGGGTCGGCAAGCCTATTCACAGAATGTACGGTGTATCTACGCGTTGAGGGTCAGTATGCCTATTCGTGGGGTATATGGCAGGGAGGTGATTCTCTAGAGTTAGAGCGATACTTGATGGATGCTTGCGTGTTTTCACTTGTACACCTTGGCGAGTTGCGTAACGGGGCTGGGGTCTATTCACGGAGTGTCTAATCTTGTCTCAGTCACTGATGTAGTTTTCATGGCAAGAGATTGAACCATAAAATGTGGTGAATGCTAAGGGCTTGCCCTCAGACCTATGTAGTATGTGATGCATAGACTCCGAACAAGTATGCATTAGTGTGCATCGTGTGCATTGTGTTTTCTTAAACATTGTTTTATGCATTTTGCCCTGTTTTTCTTGACACACTTATTCATTTAGTGTAGTTTCACTTGTTGATTTTATGAATCTTTTATCGTTGTTTTATTTTATGTTGTGTGAAAACTTTGTTATTATGATACTTTGGAAAGTTAGTATTATTATGGTATTGAGTCCGTTGTATTCAACTGATGTGCCCACTTTTCTGGCCAATTTTGCAAGATTTGCGAGTAAGTGGCTTGAGCAAGGTTAAAGCTTGGACCTTGAGATGAATGAAGTTTAAATGTTGAGATGTGTTGTAATAAATATGTTTAATTTTTCGTTGTGTTTTGTAATAAAGAACTATTGTAAAGAAAAGTTGTAATTTTCCCCGTGTTTATATTGTGTTTGGATTATATTAAAGTAAAGATTTTGGAGTTGTATCTCTTATTTCTATTATTGAAATTCGGGGTGCTGCAGTAGTTGGTATCAGAGCATGCTTCAATAAGTAACACTAAATATTGTATAGGAAAACCTAGGTGGACATTGGAGTGTGTGTATCAGTCTTAGAGTCATGAATGTTTAGTTGTTTGAACTTGCAATTGTGTTACTCTATCCGTGTACTGATGTTCTTTTCTTCCCATTTTCTGTAGGATGGCAGATAATCACGATTCTATGGAAAACGTGGAAGAAGAAGATGTTTTTCTCAAGGACCCCTTAACAGATTCTTGAGGAAGATCTGGAAGAAGACCCGGAAGAGGATTCAGAAGAAGAACCAAAGGAAGAGGAACCACAGGAGACTCGGGAGATTACTCCCCTTCCTACAGAATCTTCAGGTGAATCTTCGGATGAATCACCCAGGCTGACCAAGAAGGATCATGTAATCGCATCCCTTTGATGTCAAGTGTACCGGTATAAATGGCAGGTGACCCATTAAGAGGAGCTTCTTGCGAAGGACGAGCAGACCATCGATATGAATGTCAGGCTGAGAAATTTGGCAAGGCATCAGTACAGAAACTCACGGTGTTTCACGCAATTAGACAATGAGGCCAGATGGGGGAAACAAGATCTTAAGAAGCGCTGCAAATTATTGGAAGGTGGAGTCGATGCATTGCAGGAGGAGTTCCGAGAGATCAAAAGGAGCCGAAAAGATTGATTATGATCATGATTTTATTATTTGAGTTTTCTAAATTTAAATAAAGCTTCTTAGTTATTTTTCAAGAGATGTATGAACTACTTTGATAAATAAATTTATTTATTGATATTTTGATATATGAAATTTTTGGCAATGTTCTATGTTCTGAGCATTGATGTGAATTTTTATGATTTTGTTCTCCTAACCAACTGGTGTGTTTTGTAGACTCAGAACGATGGCAGGGCATCGAACCAGAAGCAATAGTGATGGAGTAGAAAACTCCAATGGGGTAGACTTGACTTGGAAGTTGAGATTGTGAGAGTCTATCAGACTTTCAATGCTTTGATGACTGTTGGGATGGGTCGGAACCCTAGACCGGGATCAACAAATCCAAATGCGGATCCCGTTAGATAGGTGGAGTCGTTCAAGAGAATGAAGCCGCATGTCTTTGAGGGGCAGACTGACCCTAATGAGGCCGACGACTGGATTAGATAGATGGAGACTGTCTTTGAAGTGCTGGAGACTCCCGCGACTAGTAAGGTGAAGTTAGCCACGATGCAGTTGGAGAAGAATGCTGGTGTCTGGTGGAAGTCCATAAAGAGAACTTTCGGCGAGGAGCCTGTAACATTGGATGCATTCCTAGAGGAGTTCAGGGACCATTACTTCCCCTTGGATATCCAGGAGAAGAAGGCAATGAAGTTCTTGAGCCTACAACAGGGCAACTTGTCAGTGAGAGAGTATGAGACTAAGTTCACTCAATTATCGAGGTACGCTCCTCAGCTCATTATAGATGAAGCTAAGAAGGCATGAAAGTTTGAGCAGGGCCTAAGGCCGAACCTAAGGTCTTGGATGATACCGTTGGGAATCCGAAGGTTCGAAAAGCTTGTCAGAAGAGCAACAATGACAGAAGCAGATATGGAACAATTCCAATCGAAGAAGGAAACCTGGAACACGAACAAGAGCCCAGCAACGGTGACTCACAGCAAAGGCATGTTCCCGGAGAAGAGGGGCAGGTTCAGTGAGCCCGACAGAGGTGTAGCGCCAGTTTAGAGAGTGACTTGCTACAATTGTGGAGATACGAGCCACATTAGGACCTCATGTCTTAAGCTAGAAAGGACCCAGACTTGTTTCTGCGGCAAAGAAGGGCATATCAGGTCTAATTGCCCGCTGTTGAAGTAGGGTGGCGCAAGTGGTGGCAAGCAGCTGACGTAGGGGTGAGTATTCATGTTAACAGAGGAGGATGCTGACAATACTGAAGACGTGATTACGGGTATGCAAGAGTTTTAGATTTATGGCTGAAGTGTATTGAACAAAAACTTTGGATGAGAATAATATTGAGTATTGAATATTGTAATTTCTCATGTAACATGACATGTTTTGTTGAATGGAATACAAGCTAAAGTTTTGTTTGATACTGGGTCTTCACATACTTTTGTGTCGCCCAAGTTTGCTAAAGTGTTAGGTGTTGAGCCTCAGATGTTTCCATGCAGGGTTCTATCGGTGGAAACACTGTCAGGAGAGGAGTAGATTACTGATCGATATTACGCAGGGTATGATATCAAGATTGGAGGAAGACTTTTGGGATTGACCTCATCAAGCTGGATGTCTTGGGTGTCGATGTGATTGTGGGCATCGACTGTATGGTAATCTATGATTCTACAATAGAGTGCAAGCATAAGGAGGTGGTGGTGAAAGCACCAGGAGGACCCGCGGTGACTTTTCAAGGGAAGAAGGGGAGCATGAAAGTGGTTGTGGCACTAGCAGGGACGAGATTTTTAACCTTGGGCTGGGGACAGGATAATCATCAGGGCAATTCCTGTAGTTCGAGATTTTCCAACTGTGTTCTTGGATGAGCTACCGGGGTTACCGCCACATCGTGATGTTGAGTTTTGCATCAACGTTCAACCGGTAGTGCTCCGAAATCTAAAGCTCCATACAGGATGGCACCTGTAGAACAAGATGAAGTGAAGAAGAAGACCAGGGAGTTGTTGCGCAAGGGATTCATCGGGCCAAGTGCTTCACTTTGGGGTGTGCCGGTATTGCTCGTGAAGAAGAAGGATGGGTCGATGAGGATGTGCATTGACTATCGGGAATTGAACAAAGTGACGATTTAGAACAAGTATCCAATTTCAAGGATTGAAGATCTATTCAATTGACTGCAAGGTGTAACTGTGTTCTCGAAGATTGATCTACGGTCTGGATACCACCAGGTCCGAGTTAAGGAGGAAGATGTGCACAAGACAGCTTTCAGGACGCAGCATGGCCATTATGAGCTTCTGGTGATGCTGTTTGGAGTGACAATTGCACCAGCGATATTCATGGATTTGATGAACATGGTTTTGTGACCGTTCATCGACTCTTTCGTTGTGGTGTTTATCGATGATATCCTAGTGTATTTGAAGTCAGAGGAGGAACGCGCTAAGCTTTTAGCAGAAGTTCTGAAAAAGTTACAGGAGCAGAATGTGTATGCCAAGTTGTCGAAGTGTGAGTTCTAGCAGTCTGAGGTGGCATTTATGGATCACATCCTTTCTAAGGAGGGAATGGTTACTGGTCCTCAGAAGATTGAGGCAGTGCAGAGTTGGCCTAGACCGACGGCTGTGAAGGAGGTCCAGAGTTTCTTGGGGTAACTGGATACTATCGGCGTTTCATTCAATCTTACGCCCATATAGCAATTCCGTTGATGGGATTGACTAAGAAGAATGTGGAGTTTAAATGGACGGATAAGTGCGAATTTAGTTTTCAAGAATTATGATATTTACAGTGATGCATCTTTCAGAGGTTTGGGTTGTGTTTTGATGTAGGAAGGGAAGGTCATTGCGTATGGATCGAGGCAGTTGCGTCCTCATGAGAAGAACTATCCGACACATGAATTGGAGCTTGCAACTATCATTTTTGCCTTGAAGCAGTGGAGGCATTATGTGTATGGTGAGAAGGTCAACATGTACACAGACCACAAGAGTTTGAAGTACATCTATAAGCAGAAGGCTTTGAATCTACGTCAGAGGTGGTGGTTGGAAGTTTTGGAGGACATTCGTTCTGAGATCAAGTATCACCCAGGAAAAGCGAATGTGGTGGTCGAGCACTCAGTCGGAAGGTTAGTCTGTCCCGTCTGATTACGATGCAGAAGGATTTGGCTGAGGAGCTGGATCAGGCAGTTATCGAGGTGGTATTGCAGGGTTTGGGGGCATCATTGGCTCAGTTGAGACTTCAACCTACTTTGAGGGAACAGATCATTGAGGACCAGAAGTCAGACACAGAGATTCAGAAGATGTTAGAGCAGATTTCCATTGGTAAATTGTCAAAGTTTCATCTTCAAGATGGGGTGCAATGTAGAACCCCGTATTTTTAAAATATTATTTTTAAATGTTTATGATTTTTAAATGTTTATGATGAATTAAAATGATTTTTTGGAGAATTTATAAATATTTTCTGAAAATCTACCTTTTTACACGTGCAAAACACGTGCAAGTAATTTCTTGAGAAGTTCAAAAGTCAAATTTTCTTCATGAAAAATCATTATTTAATATTTGGGATTTATTTATAATTTTTCCAGATTTTTCTAAAATTAATTGGATTTATTTGTAAATTTTGAGAAAAGAAGGACCTTTTTGCAAATTTGTCATTTTTAGGGGTTAAAAAGTAAAATGTATTTTCTGGACGTTTTGAACAGTACCGGTTGAGATTTAGGATTATATTTTAATTTTAAATCCTAATTTAAATGAATTTTATTGAATTTCCAAGAATAGAGCTATATATATAAAGTTGTATTTTGAAGGGATCATTTTGCAAAAGTGTTTAGAAAACCCTAAACTTCTTATCCCGGGTATTTAAAAGAACTTGCAACCGTCATTCGCTGCACAGTATAGAAGTTTGTGATATTTTTGTAGGATCAAGAGGAAGTTTTGGATCTCGCAAAAAGAGAGGCTTTCTTGTTGGATCTCTTCATTCCTAAGGTGAGTGACATGTTGTTTTGCTTTGTGTATGTTTTATGTGAGTGATGTAAAATTGTTTGTTGTTTGCTTTATGTGAATGTTGTAGATTTGGTTGTTGTTTCGACTTATGTGAATGATCGTTCCGTAGTGTTTGGGACATGTTTGTTTGAGCAATGCAATGATTACTGTCGTATTATGTATGTGAAATCTATGAATGTTTAGTAGATCTTGGTTTATAAATTTGTATTGCTAGAAAGCATGTTTAAGATATGAGTATGGTTATGATAATAAGGGATTGGATGGCTGAACATCTGGATCTCGTGGATACAAATCAGATTTTGGTTTTGAGTTGTGAAAAAAATTCAGTATTGAGAAACCCTAATGGAAGAATTAGGAATTTAGAACATGAGAACTTGAGTTTTGAGACATGGGTTGATTTGAGTAATGTATCCAATCTGAGGATGCTTTGAGATTGTCATTTTTTACCTGAATACGAATTATTTTCATAAACAATGATTTCTTTTAGAAAACTCTAATTTTGATTATCATGTACAACAAAATTAGGCAGACTGTAGGCCGACAGTCGACTGTCAGACCTTTCAGTCGACTGGTACGACCCAGCTGCTATGATCTTTAGTTTCTTGAAAATCCGTACTGGACAGTCGACTTAGACCCTTTTTCAGTCGACTGGTACACTTAGTATTTATTTTTCAAAGTTATCGTAGATTTTTCTCTGGTAAGTCGACTTATGACTATTGCAAGTCGACTTATAACACTTAGAATATTTTCTTAAAGATTTCTGGAATTTCTCTCTGGTAAGTCGACTTATGTTTTTTTTATAAGTCAACTTATGATCTGGTAAGTCGACTTATGATCTTTATAAGTCAACTTATAATACTTAGTTTATTTTCTTAAAAGCATAGAACTTCCTTTCTGGACAGTCGACTTATGCTTTCTACAGTCGACTGGTACTGATGTATTTTTATACTTATGAAGTTTCTTTCAAATGGTTTATTCTCTAGATAATTTTGATCTATATCTACTTATGCCTTATCTTCTATTGAACCTATGTTTTCAAGATGTTAAGTTGAGCAGTTTAAGATGTGAGTTTGGTTGAGACGTTTGAGTTTGAGTCTCTAGAGGGTGTGTGTGACCCTAGTATACCGGCGGTTGAGTTCATTATGTTTAGGCCTGTTGAGGCATTTTGGTTGTTCAGTTTTGAGTTAAGTCCGGTAGGGTACATCAACTCTAGGAGATTCGTTAAGTAATTAAATAACCCAAAAATGATAAGGACAGGCACTAGTGGTGATATGATGAACGGGAACATGAGTCATGTACCTCAGTATGTCTTTCGGTGTGGGATTTAATCTCCGGAATTATCCATGTAACTTACTTGTGGTGTGAGATTTATCTTCGGAATTATCCAGGTAAATTACCTGTGGTGTGGGATTTATCTCCGGAATTATCCAGGTAATTACTTGTGGTGTGGGATTGATCTCCGGAATTATCGGGGTCGAGGCGACGCACATGTGGTATTCGTGTGATAAGGTCATTGCTTTCGGTGTGGGATGATCTCCGGAATTATCCAGGTAAAATACCTGTGGTGTGGGATCTATCTCCAGAATTATCGGGGCATGGGCTAATACTCACAGTTTATCTTTATCTCGTAGTAGTCATCGTATTAGGATTAGTTGCATAGCGGGGGATTGAACCCTATAATGTGGAGACGTTAAGGGCTTGCACCGAACCTATGTAGAGTGGGATGCATAGACTTCGACAAGTACGCATTAGAGAGTCCGCATATAGAATTTGTGTTTTCCTGACTTGGTTTTATGCATGTGGTTTCCTGTTTTCTACACTTGACACTTAGTTTAGTTTCACTTGTTGTTTACATGTTTCCTAGCTATGTCATATTTTATGTATTCTTGTTTATTACATGTTGTTTAAGAATCCATGCTTAATGCTCATTTATGTTGTTTGTTTTTATGTCACTCACACCATTTATGGCTGACCCCTTTAGTTTTGGGGGTTAGAGATCATCTCTAGCCTCATGTGTTGCAGGTTGTTGCTTAGAGTTTGGAGGTTTGGATGCTTGAGTTAGTTTTGAGATAAATTGATTTAATAGAATTTTGTGTAAATTTGTAAAGCAGTGTTGTAAAAAGACAGTGTTGTGATTAAAGGAAAGTTATATTTTGAGATGTTTTGTATTCCGCTGTGCAATGTAAAGGATTATTGTAATAAAAGTTGGAAAATTTTTATTGGTGTTGGTTGTGTTTAATGTTACATTGAAGTTGATGCTGGGATTGTGCCACATATTTTCTTAGATATTATATTAGAAATTCGGGACGCTACATGCATTGGATGGGAGAGAGGTTATGTGTGCTGGAAAGAGAAGATTTGAAGGAAAGCATATTGAAGGAGGCACATACAACCTTATTTTTCGTACATCCCGAAAGCACGAAGATGGACTTTGTGACTAGTTTATCGAGAAGTCCGAAGGGTAACGACTCAATCTGGGTCATTGTGGACAAGTTGACCAAGTCGGCACATTTCTTGTCGGTGAAGATCACGTGGTCATTGGAGAAGTTGGCCGAGGTGTATATTGGAGAGGTCATGAGATTTCATGGAGTTCTTGTGACTATCGTATCCGACAGAGATGCAAGGTTCACATCGAGGTTTTGGAAGAGTTTGCAAACTGCTGTGGGGACCAGGAATTACTTTAGTACAACATTTCATCCACAAACAGATGGACAAATTGAAAGGGTGAATCAAGTACTAGAGGATTTGTTGAGGGCATGTGTTATGGACTTCGGTAGAGGCTGAGAGAAATACTTAGCACTGGTGATGTTTGCCTACAACAACAACTATCATGCGAGTATTGGCATGACACCGTATGAGGCTTTGTACAGGAGGAAGTGCAGAAAACCCGTTTGTTGGTATGAAGTTGGCGAGAGGCAAATGTTTGGGCCAGAGATCGTGCAGCAAACTTCGGAGAAGATCAAGCTGATTCGGAAGAGGCTAGTCGAAGCGTAGAGCAGGCAGAAGATTTATGCAGATGTTCAACACTGAGACTTGGTATTTGAGGGTGGAGATGCATTTTTTCTGAAGGTATCGCCCACGAAAGGAGTCATTAGATTCGGAATAGGAGGCAAATTGGAACCAAGGTATATTGGACCCTACAAGATTCTTAAACGAATTGGGAAAGCAGCTCATAGATTGGATCTACTAGAAGGGTTGGCACAGGTACACAACATATTCTATGTGTCTATGTTGAGGAAGTACGTACCAGATCAGAATCATCAGCTACTCGAGGTACCAGAAGGATTGCAATTGAATTTGAACAACAAGGAGCAGCTTGTGGAGATTTTGGATCGCCGAGAAAAGGTTCTGCAGAATAAGGTCATATCGATGGTCAGGGTGCTGTGGAGGAACTAGCTATTCGAGGAGGCTACATGGGAAGCTGAGGACCGGATGAAGACTGATTTTCCGGAATAGTTTGTGTAAATTCCATGTTGTTTTCTTTTTTCTTTACCCCTGTTAGTAGTAGTTCTGAGGACAGAACTCTTTTAAGGAGGAAGTGATGTAATGCCCCATAATTTTCAAATACAATATTTTGAATTAATAAATAATTTTTAAATGAATTTATTTAATTATTTTGAATTTCTGTAAAATGGTCGCTTTGCACGTGCAAAAAGATGTGCAAATATTTTTAAAATATAAATTATAAATTTTAGTTCCTAAATAAATTCTATTTATAATTGGATGTATTTGAATTTTTTGGATTTTTCTGAATAAGAGAAAATGCTTTTGTAAATATTTCAAAAGAATGGAACTTTTGTGTTTAAAGTTGTTTGGAGGCAAAATTTGGATTCAAAATTTTGTTGGGCTACATTTGGGGACCAATTTTCAGAGGAGTGATTTACGGGGTGAGATTTTATCTATTTGATTTGGTTTTGATTTGATTTGATTGGGTAAATATTAAACTTTGCAAATTGGGACTTCTAGGTGGTTTTATTTGTATAGTGTCCCCATAGAAACCCTAATATGCACCCTGACTTATTTAGTGAGCAACAAATTTTTGGCCTCCCCTCTGTTTGTATATTTTTTTGTGATTTTCTTGGTGTTTTGGAGTGGATTTTTGCTTGGAGGAGAATGTTTCTAGTTTGCAACAAAATTCTTCTTGAGGTGGGTAACACTCCAACTCTCTTATTATGTTTTATCTCATAAATATTTAGTATCATGCTAGGGATGAACTCTTGTTAGTCATGGATTGCATGTAGCATGATTGTAGTTTTTGTAAAGATGTATGTATGATATGAGATTGTTGATTATGAGGCATAAAGATCTAGTTTTTATTGTAGAAATACTTTGTTCTTGAACAATGGAGCTTTCTATGCATGAAAGATATAATTTTTATTGTAGAAAAAGATCTAATGAACCTATATATTATTGTAGATGTGTAGATCTTATTGTATGATTAAAGAAACATGGTTTGAGTAATTAAAAGATGGAATTTTTATGAGTTATTTACTGTTTTAATGTGAATTCATGAGGAGTTGAAAAATAAAATTTTTATACATTGATTTCATGTTAAAACCCATTGAAAAAAAATACATTTGAATGTTGAGGACACTAGGGTTAGGGTTTCGGGTTAAACCCTAGACCTAGGGTTGCTCGGGGTTGGGATTTGAATAGTGCAACCCGAGCACTGTGCAGACCCCAGGTTGCTATTTTTGGCTTTTGGTTTAGGGTTGTGGCTCGGTTTTTTATGAGCTTTTGTGAGGGGTTTGTGTGTTAGGGTTTGAGAACCCTAGTGTGCATATGGATGAGTATATGTATGTATTTAAATATTGTATTTGTATGAAGTTTGATTGATTCTTTTGATCAAGTTTCGAATGTGCGAATTTTAGATTTTTATGGGAATCTAGCTTCATATTTGATGTATTCAAGCAATAAATTTGAGGGTGCAAATCTATATTTTGGTAGATAAAATTCTCAGTTTTGAGGGGATATGTGTTCCTGTAATTAAAGATGAAAAATTGAATTTTATAGGTGTTTATTTTCAGTTTCAAAAGAGGCAAAATTTCAGATTTTAGGGATGAGATCCCAAAAAATAAAGAGACTTGTTTCAGTTTAAGTCAATTTTAATTCTAGAAGAATTTATTGAGTTTTATGTATGTATGGAAAGTGAGATTTAAAAGTAGAATTTAAAGGATTTCGTGCATTGGGTTTTGTTTCCATATAAGAAAGAGTTTTTATTGTAACAACGGTTTATTAAATAAAATGTGAATAATGAATGGATTTGTGGATGTACAAACGTTTATTTTTGGAATGAGATATTCTTGTTGAGATTTTGATTCACAGCTATGGTGTTATGGGAAAAATTTTGTTTTTCAGAAAAAGGGAATATAAAGAATATTTTGAATGATCAAACCAAGTGAGGTTTTTTTTATTGTGATTATGATTATTGTGAGAACCCTGGATGGACGCTTAAGGCATTGATTTGGGAGCACTAGATACTGAGCGAACCAAAAAGTACCGGCTTTGGATATTTTTGATTGTAGGAAATTAGCCTACGGGGTAGTGTTCCTGGTTTGGCAAGTGAAGTCCGGTAGGGTAGAGCTAGTTCTTGGTGACTCAAGTTGTAATTATTACAAATCTAAGGACATACACTAAGTTGAGAGTTGTGACAGAACTTGGGCAACGTAAATATGGGCTTTGTTTTCAGTCGGACGAATGTATTCTGGGACTGTGTATTTGTTGTGTCTCTTTAGTATGTCTTATTCGCAGAATGTCTAGAAGTGAGACGGATTTGGTATGTTCGCGCGTCGAGGGTCGGCAGACCTATTCGCGGAACGTACGGTGTATTCGTGCGTCGAGGGACGACAAGCCTATTCACGGAATGTACAATGTATCTGCGCGTTGAGGGTCGGCAGACCTATTCGCGGGGTATACGACGGGGAGGCGATTTTCCAGAATTAGAGCAATGCTTGAGGGATGCTTGCGTGTTTACACCTGTACAGCTTGGCGGGTTTCGTACCGGGGCTGGGGTCTATTCACGGAGTGTCTAATCTTGTCTCTGTCACTGATGTAGTTTTTATGGCAAGGGATTGAACCCTGAAATGTGGTGAACGCTAAGGGCTTGCCCTCGGACCTATATTGTATGAGATGCATAGACTCTGAACAAGTATGCATTAGTGTGCATCGTATGCATTGTGTTTTCTTGAACATTCTTTTATGCATTTTCCCTTGTTTTTCTTGAAACACGCTTATTCATTTAGTGTAGTTTCTCGTGTTGATTTTATGAATCTTTTATCATTATTTTATTTTATGTTGTGCGATAAGTTTGTGATTGTGAGACTTTGGAGGGTTACTATTATCATGGTATTGCGTCAGTTGTATTCAACTGACGTGCCCACTTTTCTTGTCAGTTTTGCAGAATTTGCAAGTAAGTGGCTTGAGCAAGGTTAAAGCTTGGACCTTAAGATGACTGAAGTTTAAATGCTGAGATGTGTTGTAATAAATATGTTTAATTTTCTTCTGTGCATGTAATAAAGAACTGTTGTAAAGAAAAGTTGTAATTTTCCCCGTGTTTATACTGTGTTTGGATTATATTGAAGTAAAGTTTCAGGAGTTGTGTCGCTTATTTTTATTATTGAAATTCGGGGCGCTACAGAAGTTGGTATCAGAGCATGCTTCAATAAGTAACATTAAACATGGTATAGGAAAACCTAGGTGGACATTAGAGTGTGTGTATCTGTCTTAGAGTCATGAATGTGTAGTTGTTTGAACTTGCATTTGTGTTACTCTATACTTGTACTGATGTGCTCTTTTTTTCCTCCTTTTTTGTAGGATGGCAAATAATCACGATCCTATGAAAAATGTGGAAGAAGAAGATGTTTTTCTCGAGGATGCCTTAACGGATTTCGAGGAAGATTCGGAGGAAGACCCGGAAGAGGAATCAGGAGAAGAACCAGTGGAAGAGGAACCACAGGAGTCTCGGGAGATTACTCCCCCTCCTAGGGAATCTTCGGGTGAATCTTCAGATGAATCACCCAAGTTGACCAAGAAGGATCAAGTGATCGCGTCACTTCGATTTCAAATGTACCACTATAAATGACAGGTGACCCATTATGAGGAGCTTCTTGCGAAGGATGAGCAGACCATCGCAGATATGAATGTCAGGCTGAAGAAGTTGGCAAGGCGACATTACGGAAACTTGGGGCGTTTCATGTAATTGGACAACGGGGCCATATGGGGAAACAAGATCTTAAGAAGCGCTGCAAGTTATTGGAAAGTGGAGTCGATGCATTACATGTTTTAAAGTGATACATTGCCGTATCTTGCAAACCGTGAGTTGAAACTAACTTCTACAAGTTGTGTTAGCTTGGTGTAGTGAATACGACATACTTCCAAAATTTCATAATTTTTGCTTACTGTGTGTGCGGTTTTATATATACATCAAACAACAACAACTCCAAAATTATAGTTGTATTTGTAGTTGTTTGATATTTTTAAAACTGCACAAACGACAACAAAAAATTCTGAAACTTTGCGAGTAGGTCGGATTCACCACTCACAAGCTAACGAAACTTGTAGAAGTGAGTTTCGACTCACAGTTTGCGAGGTACGACCATGTATCACTTTAATTTATTTTTTTTTCTATTCAAGTGATACATTGCTGTATATTGCAAACTGTGAGTCGAAACTCACTTCTATAAGTTGTGTTAGCTTGTGTGTGGTGAATTCGACCTACTCGCAAAGTTTCGTATGTTATGGTTATCGTTTGTGTGTTTTTACAAATATAAAACAACAATAACTAAAACAACATCTATATTTTTTCAAATTGAGCGACCATCAACACCTACATCTATAATTCTACTATCTACAAACATCAAACAAAAATATTCGATACACATCAAACAATTACATCTATATAACTACACATCACAAAAATATATTTTAAAAAATAAATTATGCCTGTATTGATTATGAATAGCAAGTAATAATGTCCAATTATAGGCTAGGATTTTCGATTACCTTGCACAATGAGGAGTTGTACAGCATAGATGTTGTCGGCAATGTGTACAGATTTTAACGGCGACATAGGGATTCGAGTTTGTGATTGGGTCGAAGATTGCAGGACGAGGAGGAGCGGGTTAGGGTTTTTTTGGAGGAGATTCACGTTCGGGGAGGCGGGGGATTAGAGCTTGAGGAGGAGAGGGGTGTCGGTGAACGGCGTCGGGCAGTGAGGTGATAGAGAGTGGCGTCGAGTGGTTGGGTTTCGGGAGGAGGAGGAGGAAATGCCGCGAGCGGAGGAGGATGTGGGTTGGGTTTCGTGGTTTCAGGAGAGAGAGAGGGTAAGTGAGAGAAAGAACATGGTAAGTGAGAGAGACCATGGAAGGGATGAGGGGGGTATTTTGGGGTGAAATCGCCAAAATACTTCCCATAACTTAAGTTGATGGGGAGGAGTTTGAGCGAGGGAGATCTTGGCCGTTGGATCATGCTCAACTTGATCCAACAGCAGGAGCTGCCATTTGCATCGAGTCTGTGCAAACAGACCCATTTGCAATGGAAGCCCCCCTTATATATATATATATATATATATATATATATATATATATATATATATGAGCAATGCTTCATTGCAAACACCTTTGCGTGCAAACGGCGTGCTAACGGCCATCCTGACCACCATATCGACGATCCGAACCGTTCACATTATTTAGACATTAGCTAGGCCCACCATGAATATATTCCAAGCTCATTCCAACATGATATTATACAATTCGTATTCAATCTCGGTCTTCATAATCATAATTCTGGGGCCCACTAACTAATCCAAGGGCCCACTAGCTAATCCAAGTCCATATATATAAATATATATATATATATATATATATATATATATATATATATATATATATATCATTATTTTTTTGGTACTCTAAATTGTAACTACTTGTAATGCCTTGTCTTATTTTGAGAATTTTAATTTTAATCCAGTAAATCCTTGCTTACAAGTAAAAGTCTAAAATTTTTGGTTTCCCAAACTTTCAGTTATCGGGTTTTCTCTATATAATCTATTAAGTTAATCTTCTTTATTAACTCCGTGAGAACTCACCAAGTAGACCCCTCATGAAAAATCCGAACCGACCATCTCGTTCTACATGCCTTAGATAGCATAACATACAGAATTCAAATAATTTGAAGTTCGTTTGCTCATCCATCAAATGGAGTAGAATTTTCAGCCATACAATTTTGCGATGATGTAAATCATGGGAAAATGAACTTCAAATTACGTGATTTTTTTATGTTATGCTATCTAAGGCGTGTAGAACGAGATGGCCGGTTCGGATTTTTCATGGGGGGTCTACTCCTTGAGTTCTCACCCAATTAGTTCTCAACCGAAGGGCCACCTATATATATATATATATATATATATATATATATATATATATATATATATATATATATTATAATGGAAGAGTTGGGGTTGTCATTTGTAGACATTCATTCAACCATCTAATCTCAACCATTCATTTTTAAGTAGGAGTTATATTAATCATTTATTTACTCAACTATTGTTATTTATCTTAAAGTTCAATTTTATTTACGACATAATTATTTACAAAAGTGCCACTCATATAAAATACAAGTTTGTGACACTATGGGCAAAAGGAGGTCTTATTATTTACTATATAAAAAATTTAATTAGAACGTGCATCGCACGTGCAGTTCTATGTACAATAAAGGAACAATATCCCGTTTAATTTTTTAAGGCTCTGAGACTCAAACCATTTAATCGGTTCAATATAGAGTAAGATGTCTTTCAATTGTATAATACATACACATATTTTTCATTTTCATCTAACATATTTATTATACATAATTTAGCTTGGTAAATGTAAACGTCTTTACTATTTTAATGGGAGAGATGAGGTTTGTAACAAACAAATCCTAACTTTGTAACTATATAAACACGTATAACACACGTCCAAACTATATCCAACAAATATAAATGTGCATCGCACGTGTAGCCCAAATCAAAATATTCAAATATAAACTATTTTTTCTTATTCGATATATATTCAGTTAATTTGATGACTTTAATTTTTTAGACGTGCATCGCACATACATTATACTAGTAATATTATAATGGGAGAGTTGGGGTTGTAATTTGTAGACAACCTGTAATTCGTAGACATTCATTCAACCATCTAATCTCAACCATTCATTTTTAAGTGTGAGTTATATCAACCATTATTTTCTCAATTGTTGTTAGTTACCATAATACCCTTAAAGTTCAATTTATTTATGACATAATTATTTACAAAAGTGTCACTCAAATAAAATAAAAGTTTGTGCCATTAGAGGTAATTTGTAAAGAGTATGTGATGAGTAAAGGGAGGTCTCAAGTTCGAGGCCAAATTACGACTTATTATTTACTATAATTTTTTTAGAATTAGAACGTGCATTGCACGTGTAGATTACTAGTATATATAGGAGAGAGAGTCTACCCTCTCTCTCATTTCTCTATCTTGTAATAGAGAAAGGAGAGGAAAAGTAAAGATTACTATTTAATTAACACGTGCATTAACACCCCCCCCACCCCACACACACACACACACACAGACGCACGCGGGTGCAACTCCCGCCCCCTGTTGCCCCACCCCCACGATGCTCCCACCCCTAGTAGGGATGATATTAATAAGTTTCTCCAAAATCTCACTTTTTTTGGAGTTCTATATAAATTTTATGAGTCTCTCAAAACTATTTTAGGCTGTGCAATTTGCACAGGGTAACACTAGTGTGTGTGTGTGTGTGTGTGTATAAAATCTTCCATTTTTTTTTTTTTTTTTTTTTTGGGGGGGGGGGGGGGGGGGGGGGGTCTTGCAAACATCCTAAACTTTTTAATGCCCTTTCCGTTCAAGTTTAGCACTAATTTTCGATCGGGATTCCCCTTTTGCATACCTGGCGGATGTTGGTAGTCTTCGATTTTAATATAGTTAAAGAGGAAGACTAGTTTTAATATAGTTAAAGTTGGAATTATATTAACCATTTATTTACTCAACTGTTCTTAGTTTTCATAATACCCTCGGAGTTTAAATTTGTTTACAACATAATTATTTACAAAAGTACCACTCATATAAAATAAAAGTTGGTGCCACTAGGGATAATATGTGATGAGTAAAGGGCGGTCTCAGGTTCGAGACCAGATTACGTCTTAGTATTTGCTTTAAAAATACTAGTAATCTGCACGTGTGATGCACAGCCTAATATTTACAAAAGTGCCACTCATATAAAATAAAAGTTGGTGCTTAATTTGTAAAGAGTATGTGATGAATAAAGGGAAGTCTCAGGTTCGAAGCCAGATTATATCTTAGTATTTGTTTTTAAAATACTAGTAATCTGCACGTGCGGGAAGGTCTCAGGTTTGAGGCCAGATTATATCTTAGTATTTACTTAAATAAAAAAAAATATTAGGGCGTGCATCACATGTACAGATTACTAGTATTTTTAAAGCAAATACTAAGACGTAATCTAGTCTCGAACATGAGACATCCCTTTACTCATCACATAATCTTTACAAATTATCCCTAGTGGCACCAACTTTTATTTTATATGAGTGATATTTTTGTAAATACTTATGTCATAAATAAATTTGAACTTTGAGGGTCTTATGGTAGCTAACAACAGTTGAGTAAATGAATGGTTAATATGAATCTCACTTAAAAATGAATGGTTCAGATTAGATGGTTGATTGTCTACAAATTACAAATAAATTACAAATTGTCTACAAATTACACAACCTAAACTATCACAATATAGTATTAGAAATTATTATTCATTTATGCGCGGAATCATTTTTTTGTTCAAACCATTATCCATCCAACTTCAGTTTCCTTAACTTGTTTTCAAATAAAAAAAGGGTTAATGACCTATTGGCACATAAAGTTTGTGCTAATACCCTATACACACCCCAAGTTACAGTATTACCCGAATAGTATCCAAACTTTTTAAAATTGGACTTATAGGCATCTGCCATCCACTTCTGTTAGTTTTTTAATAGTTAAGGGGTGAAATTACTTTTTTACCCCCATGTCTTAAAAGTTCCTTAATAATTCCTTACAAATTCATTTAATTTCTTAAAAAACTGAAGGAAAAATCCTTCAAAATTGTGAAATTACTTTATAAACAGAGCTCATAATGCACATAAACATATTAAACAGAGCTCAAGATGCCTGGAAAAAACATAAACATACCTCATAATGCTCACAAACAACATAAACAGAGCTCATAATGCTCACAAACAACATAAACAGAGTTCAAGATGCCTGAAAACAACATAAACATAGCTTATAATGCTCACAAACAACATAAACAGAGCTCAAGATGCCTATAAATAACATAAAGAGAGCTCATAATGCTCATAAACAATATAAACAACTGCTGAATATGCCTGGAAATAACATAAACAGAGCCCATAATACTCATAAACAACATAAAAAACTGCTCAATACGCCTGGAAACAACATACACAGATTCTTCTTCTCCTTCTGTTCTCTTATGCTGTTGCTGCTTCTGCACCTTCTCCTTCTTCTCCTTCTACTTGATATATTTTGTAGCTGCTCCTCATCTGCTGAATCACATAAAGAACAGAACATGGATTATGAATAGCTTGTATTTGTTCATTTGATGATTTCAAACCTATTAACATCACCAAAATTTTGAATCTCATGCATTGTAGGCTCAGAACACACTTGACAACTATCAGAAATATCAAAATTTCAAAATAATCAAGCTTAAGTTCAGCAAAAGCAAATGCAGCCAAAGGTACTCACTTAAGTTCAGCAAAATTGCCCAATAATCAAGCTTAAGTTTAGCAAAAGCAAATACAGCAAGCAAATGCAACAAATTCAAGCATCAGTCACTAGGGCTGCATTGCAATGCCATGTCAAGTAGTTCAAATGCACCAAATAAGGTATAGTATATTCCATTGCCAGAAGTGCTTAAAATTGCAGTGACTCATGATACCCAACTTATATCCAAGTTAGTATAATATAAAAAACTAACTTATATCCAAGTAATTAGATCACTAGCATATATATTTTACCTATACAAACTTATGTATCTTGCGAGGTCTAAGTTTTGTATAGTGAGATCCAAGTGTGACTTATAGTACGTATACAAATATGCTTCAAAACAATAATTTCAACAAGCATTGCCAACTTATATTCAGTATCAAATTATCGCAACCCACTCATCATATAAATAAGCAACTTATATCCAAGTGTGACCCATCATTGTCTACAGACATAAAAAAATGCAAGAAATTGAACAAAATTCTTAAAATCATGTATGAGAATCAAACACTTCCCTCCAAATCTCGTGAAATGGCAATTTGGAGATGAAGAACCCACTGATGCATCACAACCCATAAAATTTTATCATGTATCCTTCGTCTTTGAGCTGATGGAAAACTACAAAAGGAGGACAAGACTCCGTTATCGATAACAATTGTAATTGCATTGATAAATAATTGAAGTTTTCTTTCTTGTCTTTCAAATATGGATAATGAAGTGAGCATAGTTTATCCCCACTAGCTAGTGAACTGTGTTCCTATTTGATTTTCCATTATAATGAACATACATTCTCCAAAAAAAGCCGAACTCATGACCATAAAATAGCTCACTTAGATGCAACAACTTAAACTATAAAATGAAGGGACATTGATAAAATCTAGTAACGTCAAGGAGGTCAAATCTTCACTTTTAGATCTTCCTAGTTTAGTTTAAAGCAAATAGATGCAACAACTTAAACTAGTCTACAAATGCTGAAATCTAGTCTAGAACTTAAACTAGTCCATTAAAATCTAGTAACCAAGTCTACAAATGCTGAAACGGGAGAAAAAGATACAGATTCAATTGCATATTTTAAAGGAACATACAATAGATTGTAATTGATTTACAATGCAGTTACTGAAAATAGAACTTGGGGCTCAAAATAATTCTAGGAACTTCGGGCTCAAAATAATCTCACAATCAACAAGACCATAATTTTCCCACAATTTCACAAACCCTAATTAATCTTCTCACAATCCCAAATTCTCAAATTCACAAGTTAATATATTCTCAAGTTCTCAATTTCATACATAGGGCTTGAAGAGGGAGGAAGACGATGGTGAGCGGAGTGAGGAGAAAGGAACGACGATGTAGGACCGCAACAGCGACGACGACATAGGATGGAAACAACGACAACAACGTGGAACGACAATGACAATGGACACGGTACGTGGGGGCAATGGTGGTTTGTGAGAGAGAAGGAGGGGGGGGGGCACGGCGACGAAGGCATAGTTTGACGGTGGGGAGAGAGTGAAATAATTTTGTGGGAAATCATTGAGAAGTGAAATTGGGGGAGGGGATTAGGGATTTGAATCCACCTGGCGTTTGTGAGCTTCGGGAGAAAGGATAGAAGGAGAGGAGAGGAGAGGGAGGGTTTTTTTTAAGAGAGGGTATTTTGGTCATTTCACATGCTTCTTAACGGGTTCATACCCATTAAGATGTATATTCTTGGAATATTCTACTAACTTAACTGAGAAATAGATGGCAGGTGCCTTTAGGTCAAAATGATAAAAGTTTGGGTGCTATTGGGATATTATTTTCACTTTTAAGTGCGTAGGTAATTTCTATAAACAGTAGGTGCCAATAGGTCATTAACCAAAAAAAAATAAAAAATAAAAAATGTAAGACCTTTCTATGCATCTGCTCTTCTCTGAGATTCTCTAGTCATCTATAAGGCATTATCTTCATGTACATTAATTCTATGAAGGAATCATGGTTATCATGAATTCGGTTATCAAATTTTGATTATAACTAGCTACCACTATCTAGTTGATGGAAGAGTATCTATTATTAAATCTACAAAACACTATTTAACATTAAGAAGTCTGTCCTCCTTCATCCTCCAGATCCGGCACTCCTACCCTCCTTCTCCCACTTCTCCCTTCATTAAAGTTCCTCTACTCTCCAAGCTCTCCATACCCTTTTATTTTCTTGGCATCGTGTCACTTTCCGCACCCTATCCTTTTTCCTGCCTCCTCCGGTTTTGTTCCTTCTCGGCGTGTTTGGGTGGTGTTTCCCTAGCCCGCTGGCGTCTCTGTTGGCTGGCCTCGCCCCCAGTGCGGTGTTGTCCTCCGCGTAACTCCGTCGGATCCTATCTCTGCGTGCCCTAGTGTTCGGCTTCCACCGGGCCTCCCACCGCTATACCGCTACTGATCCAGTGCTATCCCTGTTGTCGTTTCTTGGCTTAACCCATCACTGTAAGTGTTTCTAGTACTATCTGTTGATTCTTGATTTTGATGATCACAACACAGTGCAACATGTGTCTATGTTATACAGCTAACATTGCAGGTTGTACATACAAAAGACTATTTTAGCTGAACATATGAACAAGCTCAAAGGATACAGATAAAGACTTCACTCAGACAAGATTCAAGACTTCACTCAAGACAAGACTCAAGACTCAAGACCTTTAGCTCAATTGTATCAAAATTGTAGTGTCTTGTAAAAACATTGTATCTTACTTTTTGTTGAGTCTTAGTCTGATGTAAAGCCTTGTCACACACACACACACTCAAAATTTCATAATGTGTGTCTCTTAAAAACCCCCAAAAAGAGTCAAAACAGTTTGAAGTAATTTAACTTTTGAGTACCAGTCGACTTAAGCCTCTGCCAGTCGACTGACAGTACAAAACTGTTTAAATTTATTCAAACTCTGATCAGTCGACTCACATGGCAACCCAGTCGACTGTTCGAGAGATTTTGACCGTTTTATGTTTTTCAAAATCGAATTTTTCAAAATCAAAAGCTTAGATCCGTTGGTTGACAGTTGGAGTAACTGTCCCCCAACGTTCAGGAGATCTAACTCTATAAAAAAGAGTTCAGATCTCACTGAAAAGATCTAACAACATTTTATAAAATCTTTTGAGATACCGAGCACTGTTTTTGAGAAATTTCAAGTGAAAATCTTTGAGAACAAGTCTTCAAGTTTAAAACTCTCTGGTTCTCTACATTCAGTCCAGTATAGCAACGAATTCGCTCTGGACTGAGTATAGAAGTCGACCTTGTTTTTAGCCACGTGCAACAACACAACACATCAACAAGGCTATAGGTTGACTGTAAAGTTTTTCTTGTTCTTTTGCTCTCGGTTGGAGAGTGTTCTTGACTCTAGGTTGTAGAGTCGGTTTGTTTCACTCTTGGTAGTAGAGTGGGTCTGCTTTCTCTGGTTGAGATAAAGGACTACGGGTTAGACAAGGTTGTTGTCGTAACGCCGTAGGGTATTCTTGTAATCTTTTTCAAGAATAGTGGAAATCTCAAGTGGGTTGCTTGGGGACTGGATGTAGGTCGGGAGGGCCGAACCAGGATATATATTGTGTACTCTGTGATTGATTGTCTTGACTTTGCATTTACTCTTGTTTACTTAAGTTCTGCAAAAAAAAAAGTGTCTGAACAGTCGACTCCTTGCACTATCAGTCGACTGGTCAGTGTCGTATTAGTTGTAGTTTCATTGTGTCTTCAGTCGCCTAACTTATCCATAAGTCGACTGCACAGAGTTACTGTTTTTGCTTTATTTTGGTTATATCAGTCGACTGGTTCATAACCAAGTCGACTGCACCGAGAAAATTTCCGCAATTTTTTATTAACACTATTCACCCCCCCTCTAGTGTTTGTTGTCTCGCCTACAGGATCCAACACTTGGTATCAGAGCGAGGTTACAGGCTATGGCAACTACTTCAAATACAAATCAGTACCATGAAGGCCAATCTACACAACGGCCACCGCTATTTGATGGAACGAACTACAATTATTGGAAGTGACGAATGAGAATCTACCTCCAATCAATCAACTACGAGATATGGCAAATGACAGAGATGGAATCACTGCCCCTACCATTCCATATGCACAATGGAATGATGATCAAAAGAATCAGACTATGAACAATGCCAAAGCAATGAATGCCTTATTTTGTGCACTTACAAAGGAAGAATTCAACCGTGTATCCAATGCTACAACCGCACATCAAATTTGGCATACACTCGAGGTAACACATGAAGGAACGAATAAAGTAAAAGAGTCTAAAATTTCTGTTCTTGTCCACAGGTTTGAGATGTTCAGAATGAAGGACAATGAGACTGTGTCCGAGATGATCACCAGATTCACAGACATCACAAACTCCCTTGTGGCGCTTGGAAAGACTTACACTCAAGCAGAGATGGTTAGAAAAGTCTTACGTGCACTCACTCCAGAATGGGAGAAGAAGACCACAGCAATAGAGAAAGCAAATGACTTGTCTCAACTTTCTCTCGAGAATCTTGTGGGCAATCTTATGGCATATGAGGTCCAACTTGAAGATCGAAAGAAGGATACAGAATCACACCAAGCAAAGAAGAAATCATTGGCTTTTAAAGCCATGACAGACTCAGAAGATGAGGAAGAAGATGAAGAAGAGATAGCAATGTTCACTCGAAGATTCAAGAAGTTCTTAAAGAAGGGTAAGTTTAATTCTAAAGTTAGAGATTCTAATGACCCTCCTACATGTTTCAGGTGCAATAAAATAGGTCACATGAAGAAGGATTGTCCCTTAGAAAATGCAAAGAACAAGGAAAAATCATCCAACTTCAAGAAGGACAAATATTCAAAGAACAAATTTGCCAAGAACAAGAAGGCCTATCAAGCTACATGGGATGATAGTGATTCGTCTTCCGAAGAAGAAACGGATGAAAATAACGAAGTGGCAAATGTGTGTTTCATGGCTGCACAAGAACATGTAAGTAATGATTATGATTCAGAAGATCTTCTTGATGCTTTTAATGAAATATTCCAAGAGTTAAAGAAAGAAAAGATTAGAGTTAAGAATCTTGAGAAAGTGAATCAAACACTTAATCAAGAAAATCTTAACCTTGATAAGGAAGTAAAATCCTTAAATTCTCGCATGGCAAGTTTAGATACTAATCTTGAAACTCTCAAAAAGAATTATGAAGAGATTTCAAAGAACGTATCTAAGTTTAACAAAGGCAAAGAGAATTTAAATGATATGCTTCATCATCAAGTAAAATCTAGTCAAAAATATGGACTTGGTTTTAAAAAATCTTCTGTAAAAGAATCTCCTGCTGTAAACACTAGTAAAAATAAGTCAGCATCTATTTCTAGTGTTACACACAAGTTGTATGATTTCTTTGAAAAGCCTAAGGTTGTTAATTTTAGTGATAAAAGCAAGACTACCATTCGGTTAAGTCGACTGAACCATACAACTAGTCGTCTGTCCAGAGGAATTGGATCTTATTCAACGAGATCAAAACCTCTTATAAGTCGACCTAGTGTATCATCCAGTCGACTGACTCACACTAACAGTCGACTGAAGGACACTGTTAAGTCGACTGGACAGAACAAGTTAGTATGGGTTCCAGTCAGTCTAAAACAGAATGATAGAATTGCTTATATTAACTCATATGTGTTAAATGTGTGTAATTCTATTTATTATATTCCTGCTTATGGAGGAAGATCAAACTCTTCATGGGTTTGGCTTCCCCCAAACTAATGTGTTTTGGACCCAATAAAAAGGGTACCATATTTACCTTAAACTTTTTATAGGTATCCAAGAAAGAACGCTGGATATTAGACAGCGGATGTTCAAAACACATGACAGGACATGCCAACCTACTATCCACCATTCAAAGTATAGATGGAGGAACCGTCACCTTTGGAGATAACAACAAAGGCAAAGTCATAGGTATTGGCATGGTCGGTAAAACTTCTAACCCAACCATAGAAAATGTATTATTAGTTAGTGGTTTAAAGCATAATCTTTTAAGCATTAGTCAATTATGTGATAAAGGGTATAAAATAGTTTTTGAAAAAGATGCATGCTTGATTTATGACTCTACTATGCAAAATGTTATTTTTCAAGGTTTTCGTAAAAATAATATTTATGAATTGTGTTTGAATGCAATTGATTTTTCAAATGACTTTTGTTTAATAGCCTCTAACAATGAATCTTGGCTATGGCATAGAAGATTTGGACATGTGAACATGAAAAATCTCTCAAAATTATCTAAATATAACCTAGTTAAAGGACTGCCAAAACTATCCTTTAAAAAGGATAAGTTATGTGATGCATGTCAACTAGGAAAACAAATCAAATCCACTTTTAAAACAAAAGAAGTAATTTCTACTAGTAGGCCGCTTGAATTAATTCATATGGATTTATTTGGCCCTACTAGAGTTGCTTCTTTAAATAAAAGTAGATATGTGTTTGTTTTAGTAGATGATTTTTCAAGATTCACTTGGACATTCTTTTTAAAACATAAAAATGATGCTTTTGATGAATTTGCACATTTTTGTAAACGTATTCAAAATCAAAGATCTCTAACCATAGTCACTATTAGAAGTGATCATGGTGGAGAATTTGAAAATGAAATATTTACAGAATATTGCAACAAGAATGGTATAACACATTCATTTGCATTTCCTAGAGCTTCACCACAAAATGAAGTGGTTGAAAGGAAAAATAGGACTTTGCAAGAATGCGCACGTACTATACTTGTTGAAAGCAATCTACCAAAGCACTTTTGGGCTGAAGCTGTTGCTACAGCTTGTTATGTTTTAAATAGAATTCTTATAAGACCTAAGCTAAAGAAGACTTGTTATGAGTTGTTTTTTAACAAAATTCCTAAAGTCTCTTACTTTAAGACATTTGGTTGTAAGTGTTTTATTCTAAACACAAAAGATAATTTAGACAAATTTGATCCTAGATCTAATGAGGGTATCTTTTTAGGATATTCAAATAGGAGTAAAGCATATAGAATTTTCAATAAGTCTACAATGACTATTGAAGAATCAATGCATGTTACTTTCGATGAATCTCTGCCTTCATCAACCTTAAATAAAGATGATGAAACTGATTCACCATCTTTAGATAATGTGATTAAATCCTTAGAACAAACTAATCTGACTGATAAGTCGACTGATAAGGACTACCAGTCGACTGAAGTAAAGCAGTCGACTGAAGAACCTATCCAGCCGACTGATCCTATTGTGATATCTTCAACTTTACCAAAGTCATTTGTTGAAGTTAAAGATCATCCTCATGACTTAATAATTGGTGACATCTCCCATGGTATTCAGACACGTTTACATGTTAATATGATCTCTCATACAGCATTCTTGTCGGATTTTGAACCGAAAAATATACAAGAAGCTTGTGAGAATGAATATTGGATGAATGCCATGCAAGATGAACTAAACCAATTTATAAGGAATGATGTATGGGATTTAGTTCCTAGACCTCCTGATTAGACTATTATTGGTACCAAATGGGTATTTAAAAATAAGTTAGATGAATCAGGACAAGTTGTAAGGAACAAGGCTAGATTAGTTGCTCAAGGGTATAATCAAGAAGAAGGTATAGATTTTGATGAAACATATGCTCCTGTTGCTAGACTAGAATCTATTCGTATTCTATTATCTTTTGCCTGTTTTATGAATTTCATACTTTATCAAATGGATGTTAAAAGTGCTTTTCTTAATGGGTTTATTAAGGAAAATGTTTATGTTAAACAACCACCAGGTTTTGAACATGAACAATTTCCAGATCATGTTTATAAATTGAAAAAGGCTCTATACAGTCTTAAACAAGCACCTCGTGCTTGGTATGATCGTCTGAAAACTTTTCTTTTAGAAACAGGATTTGAAATAGGTAAAGTAGACACTACATTGTTTATCAAAAGAGTTAAGAATGATATCTTAATCATACAAATATATGTTGATGATATAATTTTTGAATCTACTAATAATAATCTATGTCAAGAATTTGCTAATACCATGAAAAATGAATTTGAGATGAGTCACATGGGTGAACTCAATTATTTCCTTGGACTTCAAATTAAGCAGTCCTCAAATGGCATATTTATCAATCAAGGCAAATATGCAAAGGAACTACTCAAACGTTTTAACATGGATAGTACTAGTAGTAAATCCACACCTATGGCTACTACTACTACTCTTGACAACGATTTATTAGGTAAGAGTGTTAATCAAAAACTTTATCGAGGTATGATTGGTTCACTCTTATATATTACTGCAAGTAGACCAGATATTATGTTCAGCGTATGTTTATGTGCTAGATATCAATCTAGTCCTAAAGAGTCTCATTTAAAAGCAGTGAAACGAATTTTAAGATATATTAAAGGCACATCTGAATATGGTTTATTTTATCCACGCACCGATAATTTTCAACTTTTTTCATATAGCGATGCTGATTTTGCTGGAAGCAAAACTGATCGAAAGAGTACTAGTGGTACATGTCACTTTTTGGGACATTCCCTAGTCTCTTGGTGCAGTAAAAAGCAAAATTCCGTATCCCTATCAACCAAAGAAGCTGAGTATATCGCTGCAAGTTTGGCATGTGCACAAATTTTGTGGATGAAACAAACTTTATTAGATTATGGTATTTCATTTGAGAAACCCTCAATTATGTGTGATAATACCAGTGCAATTAATTTATCTAAAAATCCGATTCAACATTCACGTACGAAACATATTGATATTCGACATCATTTTCTACGTGATCATGTTTTAAAAGGAGATATATCTTTAGACTTTATCTCTACTGATAAACAAGTAGCAGACATATTTACCAAACCCCTTAAAGAAGATACTTTCATTAATTTAAGAAGAGAACTTGGAATTTGTGATTTTATTGATATTTGTTGAAAATTGTTTCTGTTAAGTCGACTGTGTTACTAAGTAAGTCGACTGTACTGTACTTTAAACCATATTTATTTTTATCTGACCAGTCGCCTGGTCCTGATACCAGTCGACTGATAAGTAGACAATTTTTTTTAGTCTCTTCTCGACTCAGTCGACTGATATACCCTACCAGTCGACTGTCGAGAGTTCAAACGTCTTCAGCGACTATTCATCGCGACTTTTGAGATAAAATTCACTTCTCTCTTCACCCGTGATCTCTTATCTCTACCGTCGATTTCTTCCCTCTTTGATCTCAGCCATCTATTCACAGTTAAAACCCTTTACCAGCCCCTCTTTCTCACCTTTACCGATCTCCAATTTTTCACCCAAAATCCCAAACCCTAATTTGTGAAGAAGAAGGAAGTCGACTCTCACCTGCTGCTGGTGCTCGCCTCTGGTCTGATCTTTCATTTTTTTTCTTTGGTAAAATCATTTCCCTTCTCTCTTTTTATGGCTCCTAAAAGATCCAAGAGATCTCATGAGGGTAGTTCTTCTCAAGATTACTCTCAATTTCTTCTTAGTCTCGATCTCATTGAACGATGGTACCTTATTTGTACCATTACCATCTTCCCTGGAAGATTTGTTAACTTCAATGATCTTGATCGTTTTAATCTTGTCCCCTTATTTCAAAATAGTAGTCTTCATGATTTTCTCTCTCTATCTAATCAGTCCAACTATTATCCCCAACTCATCTATTTGTTTTACACAAATATGAGGGTTGTACAAAAACACGATGGGGATGTAGTTATCCGTTCATCTGTGAAAAATGTCAAAATGACACTCACACCCACTAGAATCAATCAAATACTGGGTATTGATGATGGAGGAATATATCTTGATGATGTTATTTTAGATGATGCCTCTGTTTTATCTAAAATCTTTTTACCCAATCATGGCCCTCCAATGACTAGCAAAAATATTAAACCTATTGCTAAGCTTGTAGCTAGAATACTAGCCTATAACATCCTTCCAAAAAAGGGTAGTTATGACCAGTATTCTCTAGAATTACAAAAAGCTGTCTATGCAATATTTGGTAAAATTGCTGTAAATTGGGGTCGTGTCATCTTTTCTAAACTTGAACAAAACCACACTCACTTTCTACCTTTTGGTGGTCTTCTCACTAGAGTCTTTGTAGCTTTTGGTATTGATCTCGATTCCGAGACCAATGTTGTTACTCACTATGAGTGTTTCGATCGTGCTAGTTTGGCACGAATGAAACTTCTTGATCCTCCTTCTAGATCACCGCCTAGGTCTCCTCCACTTTCTCAAGCTCCTTTAGGTTCTACTTCTAGACCCTCTAGACCTTCTACCTCTACTGATCCACCTATTCTTCAAGCCAACTATGATGATCCTCGTACTCTATATGACTGTGTCTCCTATCTTATGAAGCATTCAGCCACTGTGGATACCCAACTTCATAACCTTGATTCCAAACTAGACCACATTGATACCAAACTTGACAACCTCACTGATCTCTTCAATTCTCAATTTCATCCTCCTTCTCATGGTGACGATGAAGACTCCGATGAGGATGATTGAAGACTTTTTATTTTATTTTTTCTATTATGTAATTTTCTTTTTTAATGCACTTGTTTATGTATGCGACTTTATCTTAGTTTATTTTCTATGCAAAAGACTGTTATTTTGTGTTTTTGATGATGCCAAAGGGGGAGAGATATCTGTGTTATGGTTGCTTTATTTTCTGTTTTTGATATGTTTGATATCCTCTGGTTTGTTAACTTTGTTCTATTTCTGGGTATTGGAAAATTCTCTGGTCAGTCGACTGCCAACAGGCACATAAGTCGACTGCTGCTGCTGCATCTGTACTTATTTTCTATGATTGTGTTTTTCCTATGAATGTGTTTTCTGATCAGTCGCCTGGCTTATCTATAAGTCGACTGATACATGTTTTATGATACATTTTTATCTGCATGCATGATGGCATGATGTGTTTTTAATAGGGGGAGCATATTTCTACTATGCTTGTATATTATCTGTTATTATCAGCTATTGTATTGTCATCATCAAAAAGGGGGAGAATGTTGATTCTTGATTTTGATGATCACAACACAGTGCAACATATGTCTATGTTATACAGCTAACATTGCAGGTTGTACATACAAAAGACTATTTTAGCTGAACATATGAACAAGCTCAAAGGATACAGATAAAGACTTCACTCAGACAAGATTCAAGACTTCACTCAAGACAAGACTCAAGACTCAAGACCTTTAGCTCAATTGTATCAAAATTGTAGTGTCTTGTAAAAACATTGTATCTTACTTTTTGTTGAGTCTTAGTCTGATGTAAAGCCTTGTCACACACACACACACACTCAAAATTTCATAATGTGTGTCTCTTAAAAACCCCCAAAAAGAGTCAAAACAGTTTGAAGTAATTTAACTTTTGAGTACCAGTCGACTTAAGCCTCTGCCAGTCGACTAACAGTACAAAACTGTTTAAATTTATTCAAACTCTGATCAGTCGACTCACATGGCAACCCAGTCGACTGTTCGAGAGCTTTTGACCGTTTTCTGTTTTTCAAAATCGAATTTTTCAAAATCAAAAGCTTAGATCCGTTGGTTGACAGTTGGAGTAACTGTCCCCCAACGTTCAGGAGATCTAACTCTATAAAAAAGAGTTCAGATCTCACTGAAAAGATCTAACAACATTTTATAAAATCTTTTGAGATACCGAGCACTGTTTTTAAGAAATTTCAAGTGAAAATCTTTGAGAACAAGTCTTCAAGTTTAAAACTCTCTGGTTCTCTACATTCAGTCCAGTATAGCAACGAATTCGCTCTGGACTGAGTATAGAAGTCGACCTTGTTTTTAGCCACGTGCAACAACACAACACATCAAGAAGGCTATAGGTTGACTGTAAAGTTTTTCTTGTTCTTTTGCTCTCGGTTGGAGAGTGTTCTTGACTCTAGGTTGTAGAGTCGGTTTGTTTCACTCTTGGTAGTAGAGTGGGTCTGCTTTCTCTGGCTGAGATAAAGGACTACGGGTTAGACAAGGTTGTTGTCGTAACGCCGTAGGGTATTCTTATAATCTTTTTCAAGAATAGTGGAAATCTCAAGTGGGTTGCTTGGGGACTGGATGTAGGTCGGGAGGACCGAACCAGGATATATATTGTGTACTCTGTGATTGATTGTCTTGACTTTGCATTTACTCTTGTTTACTTAAGTTCTGTAAAAAAAGAAGTGTCTGAACAGTCGACTCCTTGCACTATCAGTCGACTGGTCAGTGTCGTATTAGTTGTAGTTTCATTGTGTCTTCAGTCGCTTATCTTATCCATAAGTCGACTGCACAGAGTTACTGTTTTTGCTTTATTTTGGTTATATCAGTCGACTGGTTCATAACCAAGTCGACTGCACCGAGAAAATTTCCGCAATTTTTTATTAACACTATTCACCCCCCCTCTAGTGTTTGTTGTCTCGCCTACAGGATCCAACACTTGGTATCAGAGCGAGGTTACAGGTTATGGCAACTACTTCAAATACAAATCAGTACCATGAAGGCCAATCTACACAACGACCACCGCTATTTGATGGAACGAACTACAATTATTGGAAGTGCCGAATGAGAATCTACCTCCAATCAATCAACTATGAGATATGGCAAATGACAGAGATGGAATACACTGCCCCTACCATTCCATATGCACAATGGAATGATGATCAAAAGAATCAGACTATGAACAATGCCAAAGCAATGAATGCCTTATTTTGTGCACTTACAAAGGAAGAATTCAACCGTGTATCCAATGCTACAACCGCACATCAAATTTGGCATACACTCGAGGTAACACATGAAGGAACGAATAAAGTAAAAGAGTCTAAAATTTCTGTTCTTGTCCACAGGTTTGAGATGTTCAGAATGAAGGACAATGAGACTGTGTCCGAGATGATCACCAGATTCACAGACATCACAAACTCCCTTGTGGCGCTTGGAAAGACTTACACTCAAGCAGAGATGGTTAGAAAAGTCTTACGTGCACTCACTCCAGAATGGGAGAAGAAGACCACAGCAATAGAGAAAGCAAATGACTTGTCTCAACTTTCTCTCGAGAATCTTGTGGGCAATCTCATGGCATATGAGGTCCAACATGAAGATCGAAAGAAGGATACAGAATTGATGAACACAATATTGTTCACTTTTTAGAGCAATAATCTTAATATAATTAGACAGTTAAAAGCTCTATATGTGGTATTTAACTCCTATTTTCTCTTTTCCATAGGAAACAGCTTATAACAGAAAAACGAAGCAGATTTAGGACTTCAAGGATAATACACAGCAAACTGCAGAGGATCAGTCGACTGGTTCCCCAACACAGGCGACTGGGCAGGAGAAGCTGATTTTCCACAACTCTCGATACAGTCGACTCACTCCCAAAAGACAGTCGACTGGTCTGAACAAATAGGAAATCTACATAAGTCTCGACTCAGTCGACTGGTTCGAAGATAAGTCGACTGGTCTGCGGCGGAGTAAACAGATAAGATATTCGAAGATACACCTGAATCTGATTTCAAATCTATTTGAATCAAGATTTTATGCAGCGAATCAAATCAAAAGACAGGGTATTTTCCAAGTGGACGTGGTAAACAGATAAGGAAGGAAAGGAGAAAAGAGAAAGATATTAATCATCAAAGAAGGATCTTCCTGAAAAAGTGGAAACCCTAATTCTCAGCCGTGTTCTATAAATATCAGAATACCATCTCTTGAACGGTCTCCGCTCTCCACTCCACGACTTCATCCAAGGATCAGATATATCTCTGGGAAGCGACTCAATCACCAAGTTCCTGAACAAGCATCGAAAGCATCACTCCATCAACATCGAAGAAGGAGAGAGAAGATCCAGCAACCAGAAGGCAGTCGACTGTGTGACAGCCAGTCGACCATATTGCCGGAATCCATTAGTTTATTTTTTCTTCTCTCTTTATTCTTTTATGTTGATCATGTATTCAAACTTGTTAAGCAATAAAGTTATTATTATGTGGAACTAATTTCATAGTTGGGTAGATCGAAACCGTAGTTACGTAGTGCTATATTCTTCTGAGATCTTCTGATTACTTATTGATTGAATCTGGTTGAATTGACATAGATTGATGATCATCAAACTTGATCTCGAAGTCTGAGAGCAGTCGACTGAGGTGAGAGCCAGTCGACTGACATACAGCACGTGAGAATATCAAGTTTATGTTATCATTTATCTAAATCTGTTATATGAAGCATATTGAGACGACCGAATCTCGTGCTCATAATTTGTAACAAAAGAATCTTTAGGGGTTCTTGGTTCAATCAACTTAGAGGATCTAGATCTGATATCAAGTTCTAGAACTTTAAGTGTTTGTTCGTTTCCACTGTTCTTATGTTTTCTCTAAGTATAACTTAGTAGATACCCTGCTAGATACTTATGGAAAGAAACGAATTAGAGTAGATACCATGCCTAATTCTTGGCTTAGGGAAACAATACTTTAAGGAGTAGATACCATGCCCTTGAAGTGAACAACATGAGTAATTAGAAGTAAATTCAGAAGGCAAATTAGCATTACTAACTATTGGTGGAGATCAACAACCCAACTATTCAAGAGATATTTGTGATTCAACACCTCTCATCTTAGTTTTAATCTTTTAGTTCTTTTAGAATATTATAACAACTCTTATTCTCTTTTATTATTAGTTTTATTGATTAGTAAGTTGAAGTCTACAATCTCTGTGGGATCGACCCTTGCTATTACTACGATTCGATTCGTGCACTTGCGAGGTTTTTTATAATTTGTGTCTAGTTTATCTATTAATTAGGTAGCTAGATTTCCAACAACAAGTTTTTGGCGCCGTTGCCGGGGATTGTTTAGTATTTTAACTTACAAGTCAGTAGAATTTTTATTAGTTTTTCTTTTCTTTTATTAATAATTTTTCTTTTAGGATACAGGACTTCGGTGAATGCACGGTAGACGATCACTTCGTCCAGAGTTACTACCTATTGACGCAGAAACAGAACGAACTTTGCACAAACTAGGTAAACTTTTTGCAGCCAACCAGTCGACTGGTACCAGGAGACAGTCGACTGCACAGAGACTAATCTCACAGACTACAATGGCTGAAGAAATACAAAATCGAGTACCAATGCAGGACAAATTCACTCCTAAGAATATTGAGCAACCTTCCTGCATTGCTTTTCAACCTAATGCCACAGGGAACATGCACCTATCTCCTCATTTACTTAGTATGGTTCCCCACTTTAGTGGCAAACCAGATGAAGAGCCTCATCTTCACCTGCAAGACTTTTTCGATCTTTGCAGGACACAAAGCGTCCAAGGGCTTACCGCTGAACAAATCAGGTTAATCTTGTTTCCTTTTTCTTTAAAACTTAATGCTAAGTTGTGGTATAATTCTTTGGAACCAGGATCAATTAATTCATGAGAGCAATTGGCAACGAAATTTTTGAAAGAGTTCTTTCCAGCCCAGAAAACCAAACAGCTAAAAAGGGAGATTCAACTCTTCCAACAAAAAGATGGAGATCTATTCTTCGAAGCATGGAAGGATTTCAAGAGCAAGCTTCTCAAGTGTCCTACTCACAATCTGCCTAAGGATGATCAGGTACAAGCTTTTTATGAAGGTTTAAATGACACTAACAAGGCAATTGTTGATGCAGCTTGCAATGAAATTTTGATGAGGAAAAGTGGAGAAGAAGCCATTGAACTTTTTGAAGAACTCAGCGAGAACTCCCAACAATTCTCAACAAGAAGGGGACCTACGAAAAAACAGGGAGTTTACGAGATCTCTAATAATAATAACATTCAATTAGAAATGGCAAACATGAATAAAAAAATTGATATGCTTGTTAATGCAATGTCGACAATGGGTGGAGTTAAAAATCAAACAAATGAAATGTGTGCAATTTGTTCACATTTAGATCACACAACTGATACATGTCCCATGTCTACTTTTACAGATCAGGAGCATGCAAACTATGTGGGTCGAGGAGTATTTCCACCAAAGAACAATCCATACTCGAACACATATAACCCAGGATGGAGGAATCATCCAAACTTCTCATGGAGCAATAATCAAAATAATCAAGGGAATCAAGTCACACAAGGACATACAAGGAACCCTCAGATAGGAAGTGGATTTGAAAGACCAGCTCCAGAACAGAAGAAGTTGGATTTTGAAACCACTGTTCTTCAATTGCTCCAACAACAACATCGAACCAGCAACCAACAAGGACAAGCAATTCAGAAGTTAGAAACCCAAATTGGTCAGATTGCAAAAGAGCTGAGCGAAAGAAAGACAGGTGAACTCCCTTCACAAACCATACCAAATCCGGGAGGCCAAGAACAACTCCAAGCAGTGACTACTTTAAGAAATGGTAAGATAATTGACAACAAGGTTGGAACACACACAGACAAACCAGTCGACTGTTTCTACAAGACAGTCGACTGCACAGACAAATCAGAAACACAACCATCAAAAGCTTTGGGTTCAAGTAAGGTAAGTAAAAAAGTAGGGACAGTTCCACCACCATTCCCTCAAAGGTTAGTCAATAAAAAGAAAGAACAACATTTGTTTGACGTCTTTGAAACTCTCAAAAAGGTAGAAATTAATATTCCCCTACTTGATGCTATTAAACAAATTCCTTCTTATGCCAAATTTTTGAAAGATTGTTGTACTCACAAAAGAACATTTCAGGTTAAGGAGGATGTGGCTTTGACAGAAGAAGTGAGCGCTGTATTATTAAGAAAACTACCACCTAAACTGAAAGATCCAGGTAGTTTCACCATTCCTTGTAAAGTTGGTGAGCACTTCTTTGAAAAAGCACTGCTCGACTTGGGGGCAAGCATCAACCTTCTTCCTTATTCTGTTTACGAAAAGCTTGGATTGGGGGAACTCAAGCCAACATCCATCACTTTGCAATTGGCTGATCGCAGTATAAAAAGACCTAGAGGTATTTTAGAAGATGTCCTAGTTCAGGTAAATGATTTTATTTTGCCTGCTGATTTTGTTGTGTTAGATATGGAGGAATCTTCAATGTCATCATCTCTACCGATCATATTAGGTAGGCCCTTTATGAGTACAGCTGATATAAAAATTTGTGTTAAAAAGGGCATTATAAGTATGAAGATAAACGGAGAAAAAGTGGAATTTAAAATGTTTGATACACTGAAATTACCACAAGATGATCATGAATGCTATAATGTTGATGTAGTGCAGGAGATCGTTGATCAAACATTTCAGGTACATAGCGTTGAACCACTTCAAGCCACAATCACTCAATCTCTAACTTTATCTCATGTTGAACAGGAATATGATGACTGGGAGATTGCAGAGACAGTACATCACCTTGAAACTCCACAGTCATATTCAGGTAAGCCTGCACCTTTATTTGAAAAATTGGTGTCTGATAATCTTTGTTTTTCTACAGATCAGGCGCCTGGTGCACAGAGGAAGTCGACTGGTCTTCTAACCAGTCGACTGAACCAAGAAACACAGGATAAGTCGACTGCTGACATGGACCAGTCGACTGTACAGAAGCGCCCAGACATAGAACTCAAGCAGCTGCCCGATCATTTGAAACATGCATTTTTAGGCGAGAACCAGACGCTACCAGTAATAATTGCTGCCAACTTAACTGCACAGGAAGAAGAAAAGCTGCTGAAGGTATTGCGAGAACACAAAAATGCAATAGGATGGACCATTGCAGACATCAAGGGAATAAGTCCATCCAAATGCATGCATAGAATATTGCTTGAAAACAATGCAAAACCTAGCAGAGAGGCACAGAGAAGGCTCAACCCCAACATGAAGGAAGTGGTAAGAGCAGAAATTTTGAAGCTACTAGATGTTGGCATCATCTACCCTATCTCAGATAGCAAATGGGTAAGTCCTATACATGTAGTTCCTAAGAAAAGTGGAGTTACAGTGGTAACAAATGAAGAAAATGAACTTATCCCAACAAGAGTAACCACAGGTTGGAGGGTATGCATTGATTATAGGAAACTGAACAATGAAACCAGGAAAGATCACTTCCCTCTTCCTTTTATTGATCAAATGTTAGAAAGATTAGCAGGATATAGTCATTATTGTTTTCTAGATGGTTATAGTGGCTATAATCAAATTGCTATTGCTCCAGAAGATCAAGAAAAGACCACTTTTACATGCCCTTTTGGTACTTTTGCTTACAGGAGGATGCCCTTTGGATTGTGCAATGCTCCAGCTACATTTCAAAGATGCATGATGAGTATATTTTCAGACATGGTGGAGAGGTTCATCGAGGTATTTATGGATGATTTTAGTGTTTTTGGATCTTGTTTTGATGAATGCCTTAACTATTTGCAGCTTGTGCTTAAAAGATGTGAAGAATGCAATTTAGTGCTGAATTGGGAAAAGTGCCATTTCATGGTACAACAAGGTATTGTGTTGGGACATGTGGTGTCCAAAAGGGGAATAGAGGTAGACAAGGCAAAAATTGACATCATAGCAAAACTACCCCCTCCCACTACAGTTAAGGGTGTTAGGAGTTTTCTAGGACACGCAGGTTTTTATAGACGATTTATAAAAGACTTTTCAAAAATTTCCAAACCCCTTTGTGACTTGTTAGCCAAGGATGTTGAGTTTATATGGACTAAGGAATGTACAAATGCTTTTAATACATTGAAAACTCTTCTCATTTCTGCACCTATTGTCATGGCACCAGATTGGAGCCATCCTTTTGAGCTCATGTGTGATGCAAGTGATTATGCCTTAGGGGCTGTTTTAGGTCAAAGAATCAATAAGAAACCCCATGTTATACTATGCTTCTCGAACTCTAAACGATGCACAGCTAAATTATTCTACCACTGAAAAAGAAATGTTAGCTGTTATTTTTGCTGTAGAGAAGTTTAGATCATATTTAATTGGTTCTAAAGTTATTGTTTTTACTGACCATGCTGCCTTGAGGTATTTGTTTGCTAAAAAGGATGCTAAGCCTAGGTTAATCAGATGGGTGCTGTTGCTTCAAGAATTTGATCTTGAGATTAGAGACAAGAAAGGAAGCGACAATGTTGTAGCAGACCACATGTCCAGATTATTGCAGGAGGAAGAGAGAAATGTGCCCCAGCTGAATGAAAATTTCCCAGATGAACAACTATTTGAAATAAATGTCCAAACTGTCGGGGCAGTCGACTGGTCCTTCAACCAGTCGACTGATCTCTCTGAACAGTCCCCCTGGTTTGCTGATATTGTCAATTTTCTAACTGCTCATGTTTTTCCTCCAGGTATGACACATCAGGAAAGGAAAAGATTGGTGGATCTGAGCAAACACTATTATTGGGATGATCCTTATTTATTCAAATTTTGCTCTGATCAAATTATAAGAAGATGTGTGGCAGGCGAGGAACAAAGGAGTATCCTACAACATTGCCACCAATATGCATGTGGAGGACATTTTGGGCCAAAGAGAACAGCACTTAAGGTATTGCAATCTGGTTTTTATTGGCCTAAAGTATTCAAAGATGCTTTTTCTTTTTGCAGGACTTGCGACAAATGCCAAAGGACAGGCAACATCTCTTCTAGAAACCAAATGCCACTACACAACATACAAGTAATCGAGCTTTTCGATGTTTGGGGAATCGACTTCATGGGTCCATTTCCTAACTCATTTGGTTATTTATATATACTTGTTGGTGTGGATTATGTGTCTAAATGGGTCGAGGCTGTCCCCTCACGAACTAATGATCACAAAGTTGTTGTCAAGTTTTTGCAGGAGAACATTTTCACTAGGTTTGGTACACCACGAGCAATAATAAGTGATGGAGGGAGCCACTTCAATAACTACCCATTTGCTTCTTTGATGAAGAAATATGGGATTACACATAGAGTGGGAACTCCATATCATCCTCAAACCAGTGGGCAGGTGGAGATTAGCAACAGAGAGATCAAGAGCATCTTGGAAAAAACAGTCAACACAAGGAGGAAGGATTGGTCACTACGCTTGAGTGATGCATTATGGGCCTACAGAACCGCTTTCAAGACACCCATTGGCATGTCACCATACCGTTTGGTCTTTGGAAAAGCATGTCATCTGCCGGTAGAATTAGAACACAAAGCTTATTGGGCTATCAAAAAGTTCAACTTTGATATGAAACAGGCAGGTGACAAAAGGCGATTGCAACTAAATGAGCTTGAAGAATTGAGGCACGATGCATATGAAAATGCCAAGCTATACAAGGAAAGAACCAAGTTGTACCATGATAAGCAGCTAGCACGGAAGGAGTTTTATGAAGGACAAAAGGTATTGATCTACAACTCAAGATTAAGACTCTTTCCAGGCAAGCTCAAGTCAAGATGGTATGGACCATATATCGTCACAAAAGTCTTTCCACATGGTGCATTGGAAGTTCACAGCGAAGAACGAAATCAAACATTCAAGGTGAACGGACACAAGGCGAAGCCATACATAGAGATGAGTCTAGAACCGCAAGAGGAAGATGTGAATCTTCAAACCATTCAATACATTGCATGAACTCATCATGTCTAGCTGAAGACATGAAACACAGCGCTTATTGGGAGGCAACCCAACTTTCAGGGGAGTATTTACACTTTCCCTTTATTTTATTCATTATTATTCATTTTTATTTTTATTTTTCAGTCTCTCCTTACTAGATGGTAACACATGCCTATATCTTATGTTTTGTGCGAACATTGAGGACAATGTTCCATCTAAGTGTGGGGGTATTAGTTAGTTATATTTGGAATCTTTTGAATTTTTTTTTAGGATAAACAATTTCTTATAAAGTAAGAGTAAGGATACTTATTTACTTTAGGATTGTTGAGTTTCATAATTCCCTACAAAAATTGTGTGCGTCATGCGATTATACATAATAAACAAATGTGATGCTTTTTCTGATAATTATTCCCTTTAGATCTAGTCCTAAATCGAGTTTAAGTAAATAGAGTGATACAATATATGTATATATACTTGAATAAAGTCAGTCTACTCCAATGTTTTGAGGGCTTAGTAACTAGGGGTATTCATCACCAATGTTTACCTTTACGTCAAACGGCAACTTGAAATATGAGTATGCAAAGCACTTTAATGTTTGTGACTTGTTGAGTAACCGGGTGGATACATCACAAATGTTTCGCATTCGCGTCAAAAGACAAGTGACAACGTTAAAGAAGAGACTATAAAAAAAAAAAAAAAAAAAAAAAAAAAAAAAAAAAAAAAAAAAAACTCTAGTTTGCTACTGGATTTGTAGTAGAGAAAAGGGATAATCACAGACTGAGTGGATGCATACTATAACTACATTAATCGCATGACAAATATGACTAAGTTTGGGATTTATGAATAGACAATTGCACTAGAGAAAGTGGGTATGGTTAATTTTACTTTATATGAAATTGTTTGTAGTTTTATATTTTTCATTTTGATGTCCACATAATAAGAAATCTTGGTGGTTGAATCTATTGTTATTATTATTCTCCCTATTCATAATTCTAGTTTGCTTGAGGACAAGCAAAAGCTAAGTGTGGGGGTATTTGATGAACACAATATTGTTCACTTTTTAGAGCAATAATCTTAATATAATTAGACAGTTAAAAGCTCTATATGTGGTATTTAACTCCTATTTTCTCTTTTCCATAGGAAACAGCTTATAACAGAAAAACGAAGCAGATTTAGGACTTCAAGGATAATACACAGCAAACTGCAGAGGATCAGTCGACTGGTTCCCCAACACAGGCGACTGGGCAGGAGAAGCTGATTTTCCACAACTCTCGATACAGTCGACTCACTCCCAAAAGACAGTCGATTGGTCTGAACAAATAGGAAATCTACATAAGTCTCGACTCAGTCGACTGGTTCGAAGATAAGTCGACTGGTCTGCGGCGGAGTAAACAGATAAGATATTCGAAGATACACCTGAATCTGATTTCAAATCTATTTGAATCAAGATTTTATGCAGCGAATCAAATCAAAAGACAGGGTATTTTCCAAGTGGACGTGGTAAACAGATAAGGAAGGAAAGGAGAAAAGAGAAAGATATTAATCATCAAAGAAGGATCTTCCTGAAAAAGTGGAAACTCTAATTCTCAGCCGTGTTCTATAAATATCAGAATACCATCTCTTGAACGGTCTCCGCTCTCCACTCCACGACTTCATCCAAGGATCAGATATATCTCTGGGAAGCGACTCAATCACCAAGTTCCTGAACAAGCATCGAAAGCATCACTCCATCAACATCGAAGAAGGAGAGAGAAGATCCAGCAACCAGAAGGCAGTCGACTGTGTGACAGCCAGTCGACCACATTGCCGGAATCCATTAGTTTATTTTTTCTTCTCTCTTTATTCTTTTATGTTGATCATGTATTCAAACTTGTTAAGCAATAAAGTTATTATTATGTGGAACTAATTTCATAGTTAGGTAGATCGAAACCGTAGTTATGTAGTGCTATATTCTTCTGAGATCTTCTGATTACTTATTGATTGAATCTGGTTGAATTGACATAGATTGATGATCATCAAACTTGATCTCGAAGTCTGAGAGCAGTCGACTGAGGTGAGAGCCAGTCGACTGACATACAGCACGTGAGAATATCAAGTTTATGTTATCATTTATCTAAATCTGTTATATGAAGCATATTGAGACGACCGAATCTCGTGCTCATAATTTGTAACAAAAGAATCTTTAGGGGTTCTTGGTTCAATCAACTTAGAGGATCTAGATCTGATATCAAGTTCTAGAACTTTAAGTGTTTGTTCGTTTCCACTGTTCTTATGTTTTCTCTAAGTATAACTTAGTAGATACCCTGCTAGATACTTATGGAAAGAAACGAATTAGAGTAGATACCATGCCTAATTCTTGGCTTAGGGAAACAATACTTTAAGGAGTAGATACCATGCCCTTGAAGTGAACAACATGAGTAATTAGAAGTAAATTCAGAAGGCAAATTAGCATTACTAACTATTGGTGGAGATCAACAACCCAACTATTCAAGAGATATTTGTGATTCAACACCTCTCATCTTAGTTTTAATCTTTTAGTTCTTTTAGAATATTATAACAACTCTTATTCTCTTTTATTATTAGTTTTATTGATTAGTAAGTTGAAGTCTACAATCTCTGTGGGATCGACCCTTGCTATTACTACGATTCGATTCGTGCACTTGCGAGGTTTTTTATAATTTGTGTCTAGTTTATCTATTAATTAGGTAGCTAGATTTCCAACAACAAGAATCACACCAAGCAAAGAAGAAATCATTGGCTTTTAAAGCCATGACAGACTCAGAAGATGAGGAAGAAGATGAAGAAGAGATAGCAATGTTCACTCGAAGATTCAAGTGTCTGAACAGTCGACTCCTTGCACTTTCAATCGACTGGTCAGTGTCGTATTAGTTGTAGTTTCATTGTGTCTTCAGTCGCCTATCTTATCCATAAGTCGACTGCACAGAGTTACTGTTTTTGCTTTATTTTGGTTATATCAGTCGACTGGTTCATAACCAAGTCGACTGCACCGAGAAAATTTCAGTTTTTTATTAACACTATTCACCCCCCCCTCTAGTGTTTGTTGTCTCGCCTACAGGATCCAACACTATCTTTTCCTATTCTGTGTCCGTGGTTCTAGTGTCCCTCCATCTCAATGGTGTTGATTTTTGTGTGGCCAATCAGGATTGTGGTGGGTGTTAGTTGTTTACCAACTGCGCTTACTCTCTTCTCTTCCTCAGAAGCGTCATTCCCCTTTTCCCTCCATCCACTCCACCCTCGCCGCTGGTTCCCTTCCGCCTGAATTTGGTGAGGCACCTGGCATTAGCTTCACCATTGCCAGGTTCGGAGATCACCGTTATTGGGCCTTTACTTTGAGGGGGTTGCACTTTTGGGCCCATGGATCTGTCATGGGTAGAAGTTGTAAAAAAAAAATTAACGAAAAGAGCTCCAAATCCGATATTTTGACCTCCGGTGTGCCGCTTGGGTTTTCGTTGTCTGGGCCTCCAAAGCCCAGACTCGAAGAACCTTCGGAGAGACGCTAAGTACTCCTTTTGCCGCCTCTTTTCTACTCCTCACCCTGCATCTTCTTTCTCCCCTCTCTCTCACTCTCTCCGTTCTCCCACTCGTTGCTATCAGTGCTTTCAGTTCGGTCACATTAAGAAAGATTGCAAGTTCAAGATGAAATGTCACTTTTGTCTTAAGTCTGGCCATGGGCGAGCTCGATGTTTCGCCCTTCAGAATCTGTTGGGTCTCACCTTGGGGGCTCCTATATCGGAGCAGGTTTTGGCGGCCCTCGACTTTCCTGCACTTTAGTGTAAGCTTGCTGATGCCCAAGTATCCAAAGCTAAGAAGCAAAAAGTTTCTTCTCGGTCCCCCCTCCTTCCCACTCCTCCGATCGCTAGCCGGCTCTCCGGCAAATCTCCCCCTCCTCCTCCCCCGATGACTACTTCTCCAGCTCCCAATACCAAGCCGTCTGTGATGCAAGTTTCCATTCCTCAAATGGAATTATCGGATTGGCTGAAATTCTTTCACACCTATGGTGCGATATCATTCGGTGGAGGCATGGTACCCCAGTTCACTTTAAATTCCTTCCTTAACATTTCCTGCAATGTGCAAGAGTGGGAGTGGGTACTTAGCTCTTGCTCTAACGGCGATGTTGTCATCTGCTGTCCTTCCCCTAAAATATTAGATGAGCTGATTGCTAACTCCTCCCTTACGATCGGTACAATTTCCCTCTCTATCAGGAAATGGGTTCATTTTTCGCCGTCGATGCATCCTCCCAGCACTTCAGCTATTAAGGTTTCGCTCCTTGGCCTTCCCTCTTTCTGTGAATCCCTGCGCCTTGTAGGCGAGATGACTAAATGTATTGGTGAGATCATTAGTACCTCCTCATCGGCTAAGTTGGCTTCGGGAAGTCTTCAAGTGGAAGCTATCTTTCGAGTGCCATCGCGTCAAGATCGCATCGTGGCCTTTGTCCTGAATGACGGGTTAGCCTCTTTGCCAATTTCGGTGCAATATCATGATGCAGCGAACTCTACTGTCCCTTCTCTGTCTTCCCTTGGACCCCCTAAACCAGCGGCAAAGCCATCAATTTCCTCTGCCCCCTTCCACCCCGGCTCATCCTCTTCTTCCAAAACGGAGTGGAAAGGGTCTCAAAAGTTCACCTCCAGGAAAAGGTATCCTCCGTCTACCAAGCATTTCTCCTCTTCTAGCAGCAACAAGATCTCTCCCTCTAAAGCACCAAATTTGGTCTGGATCAACCCCGATATTTCTTCTCACCAGGCAGCGGAAGTGCCGACTTCTGTGCCATCTTCGGCGGCAACCCTTATTCCTCTTCCACCCCCCACTGCTCCCATCCAACCGGCTCCTCTGGAGAGGCCCTCACCTGCCATGCCTCCCTCCTCTTCTCCTCCCGCTGCCGAATTGCAAGCAGTCTCCTACAGCTTGGGAAGTTAATCCTCATTTTGCCTCCGATTGGGAAAACTTTCAAAGCCAAGCGCATTTCCCTAGCATCTCGGCCGCCGTTCCGTCTCTACCCCCCATCAAGGTCAAAAAGTCGTCTTCTTCTAAAAAAGAGGATTGGATCGATCAAGATGACCTGCTTCAAGTTGAGGAATCGGAACTAGAGCATGAACGTTCTCTCAAACAGGTATCGCCTGATTGTAAGTCGTTTATTTCTATTCAATTTAGCTTCTCTGATCATGCTTGGTTATTGGAGCTGTAGTGGTATTTTAGTGCTATTCCTTATTGCTCTCTCCGGGCCCCTCTCCACCCCATTACCATCTCTTTATTTTCTCCGTGGGTTCCCCTTTCTCGGAAGGCAGAGGAGGTCTCTCTTCTGAATGTGTTATCTAACACAGGCAGCGCCTCTGTCCCGCATCTTCCTGGCTCTCGGTCTAGGGCAGACACAGTGATTTCCCTACCTTCTCTAACCTCCCTTTTTTCTTCCAATTTCTCTTCTTTAGCCGACCCCGACATTCCTCCTTGCCGGTCTCCTATTAAGGAGGGAAGAGACTCTGGGCGTAGATTTTCAGCGGATGATAAACTCCCACTCCGCCTCATTCGATCTAGCGCCTGGATTTTAGCTAAAAAAACCGTGAAAACGATTACAACTTATGAGCCAAACTCGACTCCGTTAGCAATTGTTGTTCCCAGCGACAAACCTTCCTTCCCCCCTTCCCTGCTACATCAAAATGTTTTGGGTTCTACTTTCCATCCTCAATTTGATCTATTATCCAATCATCAATTGGCAAATTGCGCCAAGGATTTGTGTTTTATTGTTGATCCGGATAATTCATCTTTGATTTCCTCCTTAAGGCAGAAAGAACTTATCAGAGTTCGGGAGCACCTCCTTTTCCATGACTAGTATCTCTTGGAATATCCGGGTCTCAATTGCCCCGTTAAACAAAGGGCCATTTATCACCTTATTCACTCTTCTCGTTGTGATCTTATTTCCATTCAGGAATCGAAGATCGACTCACCCTCCCCTTCTATCTTTTGCTCCATCGGAGGATCCATCATCCCCAGGTGGATCTCTCTTGATGCGATAGGATCGAGGGGAGGTATCCTATTCGGATTCAAAGAGTCGGTCTTCTCTCTTATTTTGGTCCAGCGTCTTAATTTTTGCCTTATTGTCCAACTACACTGGACGGCTCTTAATTGTACCCTCACGGTGATCTCGGTTTATGGCCCCTCCACTTCGGACAAGCGCCCTCTCTTTTGGAACGAATTCCAATCCCTTCACAATTTCTCGTCTGACCTTTGTCTTCTTTGTGGGGACTTTAATGTCACCAGATTCTCCTGCGAAAGATCTGCCCCGTCCCCTAATGATTCTCACTCCTCCCTTTTCAATGATTGCATTCGTGATCTCCAGCTAATCGATCTCCTGCTTAATGGTAGATCGTTCACCTGGTCAAACCTGCGTCAATCTCCGACGATGGACAAACTAGACAGATTTCTCGTTTCTTTCACCTGGATTAACCAGTTTCATAACTCCTTCGTCAAGGCTCTACCAAACCCCTCATCGGACCATGTTCCAATCGCCCTTCACTCCAATTTCTCCTTCCCTCATCATCATAAATTTCGATTCAAAAAATTTTGGTTACAAGATCAACTCTTTGTCAACCTTGTAGTAGAATGCCTATCTGCAGTTACCAGATCGTCTGGTCTGGGTAGCATTCTCCTTAAACTACATGCTATCAAATTCGGGTGCAAGATTTGGTGCGCCGATAGACAAAATAACACCAATTTCCTTAAAAACCTTCTTCTCAGCTCAATAGAGTCTTTCGATCTGATGGAGGAGCAAGGCCCATTATCAGACTCTGCTTGAGCTGAGAGGCTTTCCTGTAAGAGAGATTTCGTCGACATTCTTAATCAAGACCACATCAAATGGGCTCAAAGAGCCATAGTTAATTGGTTAAAGGAAGGTGACGGTAACACCGCTTTCTTCCATAACTTCGCCTCCCACAGGCAGCGTTGTAATTGTATCTCCTCCATTTCTGACAATGGTGTCGAACTCACACCGATGAGGAGATCCATCGGTTTTTCCTCTCTTTCTATAATAATCTGATTGGTTCTCACAAATAGCGTTCTATTTGCCTTGATTGGCATCAACTTTACGGGACTCTGTCTCAGGACCTTTCTTCCCTCGAAGCCCCATTTTCTCTGGAGGAGATCAAATTGGCGGTTTTCGCGTTAAAAAGCGATTCAGTGCCATGACCAGATGGATTCCCGGCTTTCTTTTTCCAAAGGTTCTGGCACTGTTTTAAAGATGATCTCCTCCGTATGTTCTCGGAGCTTCATCAGGGATCTTTTTCCTTCGATCGTATCAATTATGCTCACATAGTGCTCGTCCCCAAAATAATGGGAGCTCACTCTGTTTCTAACTTTCGGCCTATTAGCCTTATCAACTCCACCTCCAAAATCATCATGAAAGTCCTTTCTGCACGTCTCAGTGCTATTATTCCTCCACTTATAGATTCCGCTCAATCGGGTTTTATTAGGGATCGTTTTATCCTTGACAGTGTGGCTTTGGCCTAAGAAATTATCTCACACTGCCACAACTTTAACTCTGAAGGAATTCTTCTCAAACTTGATTTCCAAAAAGCTTACGATAATGTCAGCTGAGAATTTCTATTTGATATCCTCCTTAACAGGGGGTTTGGACCTAAATGGATCGCTTGGATTAAATCCAGTCTCTTCTCTGGCACCTCGTCCATCGTATTAAACGGTTCCGAAGGCCACAAATTTAAAATTAGATGTGGTCTTCGCCAAGGGGATCCACTATCATCCCTATTATTCTCCTTAGTGGCAGATGTTTTTAGCAAACTTTTGCGCAATGCATGGGAAGCGCAGGTCATTGAGGGTCTAGGCGCTTCGCGTCTCTTTTATGGTGTTCTCAACCTGCAATACGCGGATGATACTATCATATTTGCTAAACCAAATCCTCAATCTCTCCGTAATCTTAAACTCCTTCTGTATTGTTTCGAATTGGCGTCGGGCCTCTCGATCAATTTTCAAAAATCCTCAGTGCTCTGGTTGGGAGGTTCCCCCAACCGCCAGATCGAAATATCCTACTTCTTCAACTGCCCTATTGCTTCTTTCCTCATCACCTATTTGGGTATCCCCTTGAGATGGGGTAAACTGCATAAATCTAACTGGTCGCCGATGGTTGATAAGGTCGAATCCAGGCTTAACGTTTGGACTGGGAAACTTCTCTCCCGTGGTGGTAGACTTACCCTTCTTAACTCGGTCCTTTCAGCTATCCCTCTCTATATGATGTCATTCTATTATGTTCCCTCTTGGGTTATTAAAGGGTTAGACCAAATCAGAAGTAACTTTTTCTGGTCTGGCTCTTCCTCTCACAAGCCAGGTTCTCACCTTTGCAATTGGAAACCGGTTTGTTCCTCAAAAGAGGCGGGGGGGGGGGGGGGGGGGGGGGGGGGGGGGGGGTTAGGAGTTTTGAACCTTAGACACCATAATTTGGCCCTGCTGGGTAAATGGCTCTAGAGGTTCTTCAAAAGCGATCACTTATCTTGGATCCATAGTATCAAGGCCAACTGCTATCTCAACCGCCGGTGGTGGGTTCTCCCCACCTCTATCCACCGTAATGCCTCCCCTTTCTGGAAAAGTATTTGGAAAGCGGCCGAAGCTTTTCAATGTAGCATTATCCATGATTGTTTCGACGGTTCTAAGACTATATTTTGGTCTAATATTTGGATTGGTAATTCCAAACTTGCCTCTTTATTCCCCGCTTTCTTCCGTCTGGCCTCCAATTGTAATATCCCGGACGGATATTAACTCATATAAATTATTATTTTATTATTATTTTATTATTATTTTATTTTAACTCCAAAATCGGACTATTTTGACGATTTTCGCCGGGTTGCCCACAAACAGTGCATACGCACGTCTATCGGTCGGTGCGCATCCAAAGCGCATCAAATTGATAACGCAACTCTCCGAAGTAATAATAAAATTTATTTCACTATTATTTTCTAAATTAAATTATTTTTGGGAACTTTGTGAGGATTTTATAAAAAAGATTTTTGTATACACATACATGTACACATACACATAATTGTATGATACTTAGTATATTATACCTAGTATATAGTATGTACTTTAGGACAATATACTTATGCTTGTCATGGCTACCCAATTAGAGAATTAGGGTTTGATTAGAAGGTTAAAAGAGAGTTGTATGCACAAGATTAGAACTAAACCCTTCTAGAAACCTTATCACTCCACCTCACTAGTCTACACCATGCCCTCCCCCCCCCCCCCCCCCCCCCCCCCCCCCCCCTAAGTCATGGCCGGCCTCCTTGTTTTGGGGTTATTTTGTGCCATTAGGTGCACTTACCACCTCCATCTCCTTTTATAAATCTCCCCTCATTCTCCTCCTTCTCTCATTTTAGAAAAAACAAAAGAAAGAAAGAAAGAAGGAAAGGAAAAGAAAGAGAGAACAAATTAACTAGAGAGTTTTGTTTTGTAGGTAATAGAAGAGTTCTAAACAAGCTTAGGGAAAGGAGAAGGAATAGCTAGCTAGTTCTTCCAAAAAAGGGCTAAGGTGGGGGTTTCTTCACTTTGATTCTTTCTTGTTTGTTTGTTTGTTTGTTTGTTTGTATGGTTGTTTGACTTCTTCTTCTCATCCTCTTGTTTTGTTTTCTTTGAGTTTTGTTGGGTGTATTGTTGTAGTAAGAAGTAAGAGTAAAAAGTAGTAGTAGTAACTACTAGCTTGTAAAGATCATAGTTTTATTATTGTAGTTGTTGTTGTATGTTATTGGACTAAAGAAACTTACACATTGCATAATGTTGAACATACAACCATGAGTGGTTGTAGGACTTAAAACATAAGCATATGAGCATTCATTTTACAACCATTGTGGGTTGTAGGACTCTTGATTAAACTTGAACAAAAAAAAAATAAAAGCATATGTATAATAAAAAGATCTTTCTTTCTTTTTAATCACTAGTTGTAGAAACTAATAAAAAGATCTTTCTTTCTTTTTAATCACTAGTTGTAGAAACTAATAAAAAGATCTTTCTTTCTTTTTAATCACTAGTTGTAGAAACTAATAAAAAGATCTTTCTTTCTTTTAATCACTAGTTGTAGAAACTAATAAAAAGATCTTTCTTTCTTTTTAATCACTAGTTGTAGAAACTATAAAAAGATCTTTCTTTTTAATCACTAGTTGTAATTAATTAAAAAAGGATCTTTCTTTTATTTTTTAATCACTAGTTGTAATTAATTAAAAAGGATCTTTCTTTTATTTTTAACCACTAGTTGTAATTAATTAAAAAGATCTTTTCTTTTGTAAAGTAAAGTAAAATAAAAATGACCTTTCTTTTATCACTAGTAATAAATAAGGTTAGTAGGCAACTAAGTAGTAGTATGCTAAATAATAAGTAGTAGTATGTAATAAATAAAGTAGTAGTAGCATGTATGTAATTAGTAGTATGTAATAAATGAAGTAGTAGTAACATGTATGTAATTAATAAGGTAGTAGTATGTTTATGTCCATAAGGTAGTAGTAGTAATAGATAGTTGTATGTGGTGATTTTTATTGTGAATGAAGTAGTAGTAATAGTAGATAATTGTGTGTATGTGTTGATCAAAATAGAAGTAGTAGTAGTAGTAGAATGTTGTAGGATATTTTCTAAAAATACTCCTTTATGTTTTGTGCTTAAGACATTGTAGGATTGCTTCTAAAAAATATTAGAAGCCATATTTATGCTTCTAATGTTGTAGGACTACTCTAAAAATAATTAGAAGCCATATCCATGCTTAGTTAGTTGTAGGGTTGCCTTAAAAAATATCCTACCATGTTTACCATGCTTAGTTAGTTATAGCTTTGCTTCTAAAAATAATTAGAAGCCATATCCATGCTTAGTTAGTTGTAGGATTGCTTTGAAAAATATCTTACCATGTTTACCATGCTTAGTTAGTTATAGCTTTGCTTCTAAAAATAATTAGAAGCCATATCCATGCTTAGTTAGTTGTAGGGTTGCCTTGAAAAATATCCTACCATGTTTACCATGCTTAGTTAGTTATAGCTTTGCTTCTAAAAATAATTAGAAGCCATATCCATGCTTAGTTAGTTGTAGGATTGCTTTGAAAAATATCTTACCATGTTTACCATGCTTAGTTAGTTATAGCTTTGCTTCTAAAAATAATTAGGAGTCATATCCATGCTTAGTTAGTTGTAGGATTACTTATAAAAATATCCTACCATGATTCTATGCTTAATTAGTTGTAGGATGTTTATTAAAATTATCCCATCATGCTTTATGTTGTAGGACTTTTTCTACCATGATTCTATGCTTAATTAGTTGTAGGATTCATTCCTAAAGTTTCCTATTATGTTTAGTGACTTAGTTATGCTTAGAATGTGTAGGATTCAATCCAAGAGTTTCCTACCATGTTTGGATAAATTTTATTGTGCCTAGAGTGTTGTAGGATCCTTGATAAAATCATATACCATGCTAGTTTAATTGTTGGAAAGCGATATACCATGCTAGCTTAATCGTAAGTATTTTGCATATCATGCTAGTTTAAATTGTATGCAAATTGTATACCATGCTAGATAAATGGTAGAGAAGTGTATACTATGTTAGTGAATGACCATGATTCATGCTAAGTAAGTAGGTATCATGCAAATTATTGATCATATTAAGTTAAGGATACCCATACTAGGATGTTCATGCTTAGAGTAAAGAAACTACCCATGACTAGTTGTAGCGATTTATGTTGGGTTCTATACCATCCTAGAGTAATACTTGCTTAGAATGTTGTAGGAGTAGTGTTAGGACTACCTACTATACCTTGGAGTATTGCTTAGTTGGGTGGTGGTGGTTGGTTATGATAAGTAGTAGGCTTCCATGCTCAATTGGTAACCTACGATTGACTATAGAGAATTTTATGTTTAAGGACATTAGTGATTTTCATGCTTGAGCTCAATGTAAGCATAAAGCATTAATCACATTTATACATAGGAATATCATGGTGGTTGTGTTATATGATTGATTGTCGTAGGAAGCTGCTTGTAATTGTATGCCATACTTAAGGCGCTATAGGTTGAAGTAATAAGGATTGGGAAGACCACTAGGGATAGTTAGTCCGATAAAGGCCATTTTATCACCTTCGGTCCTTCCCTAGTACAATACCGATCATAGAATATTAGTAGATTTTTCTGTTGCTTCTAACAATAGAAGATTAAGTTTGTTAGTAAGCACGTCTGGTTGCTTCTAAGATTGATTACCTGTATGGTTGTTTGCACACGGTCGTGCTCGTATGTGGCTCGACTGGCCCGTACGTAGCCGTGGGTCTCATACGTAGCTTAGTTGGCTCGTATGTAGGTTGTTGTCTCGTACGCGGCCCGACTGGCCCGTGCGTAGCTGTTAGTCCCATACGCGGCTTATTTGGCTGGTATGTACGTGGTTATCTCCTACGAGGCCCGCCTGGCTCGTAGGTAGTTATTATTTCATACGTAGCTTGATTGGCTCGTATGTGGTTGTTACTCGTGTATAGCTTGTTAGCTAGTACACAGTTCGTTGCGCTCGTCTAGGATGATGTTACTACCCTAAGGGCTGTCGACCGTCAAGACATATGATTTCTACCCTAAGGAACTGTGGAGGAGTCGCTCCTTGTGTACCGTCGAATCTTAACCAGGGTAGGTTGATCGAGGACCGGAGTATAGACAGAATCCAAGTCTAGGGTAGCGGCATGCGTGTATATTCGCACAGCCAAAGTCTTGGATCGATGAGCCATAAACCAGATTCCGAGGGATTCTGGTAAGTCTAGGTTGAGCGGCCTAGTAGAGTTGTCTTGCGAAGCCTAATTTAAGGCCTAGCACGTTGTGTTATAATGTTGTCGTTCCTAGGATCATTCGAGTCAGGGACATCACTAGGATAGTGACTTACAAGGATCAGTTTACTTAAACCCTTTTACCGGGAGAGAGGGGTCAGTTGTAGGGGGCCCCTTACACTAACTCGTCCCTTGAGGCAGATCATAGATGGTGTACTGGGTTGTACCTTCCTGTCAAAGGGATACGTACGGTGCCGTCTCACAAGTTGAGGACACGGGTTGCGTATCTCGCGCTGTTAATTCCTGAAATACCGTGGCTGGGGTGCCACAGGATGCATGGTGCAGTCCTGCGTTTGCTAGACCCCAGAGAGTGCCACAGGGTAGGCTTCGCGCTGCCCTGCGCTTGCGAAACTCTATGGTTTGATTTTGGAACGATGCCCGATATACTGGGATCAAGTGAGGTCCGGCTTGCCGGGTAGTAGTGGAAAACGGAGACACCATAAGCAGACTGCATAAGGGGACTTGACCTCTTCTGCAACCTCACAGAGTCATGGAGTATTGTCAGGAACAGGTTGTGTACAATTAGAATGTGTCACGCGGGTTCAATCCCTATATATGGAGAAACGGCTTGAGATGGAGTCGCATGTAGTATGGGCTGCATGTTGCTTTCGGAGACTTGCTGACATTAGAATAGGAAGTGTCCTAGTTCCATTTAAATATCGCATTAGAGTCTAGTCATAGCACTCACGTACACTTAAACTACACCATTGCTATATTTTGTATATTGTTTGGAAGATTCGCTGCTATATGATCAGCCTTTAAGCGTCAGTGAATACTGACGTCCCCACTTCCATAGGTACTGGATCGCCAAGGTACAAAGGCGAGATTCAGGAGGACTCAAGGCAAGGAAAGCAAGGAGTCAGTGTTGAGTTTAGTTCCGCTGTAAAATATGCATTAATTATGTATTAGTTGAGAGGTACTCTGATGTAAGATGTTGAAGGTGTAATACTTAGAAATGTAAAGGTAATATTGTAATTCTATTGTAAGGTATTACAGTTGTACAATATTCAGACTTGTAACACATTGTGTATTGAATAAAAAGTTTTAAATTCTCCTGCTTTTCTGTGTATTGTGACTAATTGAAGAAAAGGTCTTGGCTCGTGTCACGGTTTTCCTGTGTCGGAAATCGGGGCGCTACACCAATCCCCTTGCCACGGTAGCTGAATCCTTTACTCTGATAGACTCGAATAGATATTGGCTCATCCCTTTCTCCGACAGCTTCCCGTCTCACTTATCTTCAGACATAAACGATCTTCTCAGTTCTCTCACCAATTTTGAGTGGCGGTCGAAAGAAGATATCTCTTGGCGATGGAACTCGGCGGGGACTTTCTCAGTTAAATCCTTTTACCACTTTCTTAACTTTAGAGGTATTCTATCCCTATTCGCCGAGTTCATTTGGAAGTCTTGTGCTCCCCTCAAAGTTAAAATTATTACTCGGCTCGCCCTAAACAACAGGCTGCTGACCGTTGAAATCTTCAACAAAAGAAACTTAGCGTGGGGACAGCTGTGTCCCCTTTGCGCTAATTGTTTCGAGGATGCAGATCATCTGTTTGTTAACTGCAACTTCACGTGCCCGTTGTGGAAAATATGTTCCCTAGCTTGGGAAGTTCCTTCGATTCCTCCCAACTTACTCTCATGCTGGTCTTGTCCCCCCTCGATTAAAAAGTATCATAGATCTTGGAACCTATCGGTTCAAATTATCATTTGGATCATTTGGATGGAAAGAAACAAGAGGTTATTCAAGCACCAGGCTTCCTCTATCCAACTCTTAATAGCAGATTTTTTATTTTTCTTTAAATTCTGGTCCTCCACCCTTTCGATTGAAGCTAGAGACTCTCTCCTTAGTCATAGGCTAGATGAAGCCTTTAATTGTCTCTGTACCCTCAATGCTTTATGATCTTTTCTCTTTTACTGTATTGTTCAGGTTATTCTCCTCTGATTTACCTTTTTCTCTTCTTCTTTTCTCTTGTTCGCAGGCTTGAAGGTGGTAGGGAGCTTCACTTCTTGCGCCTCCGTTGATGAGCTTAGTAGCTCGTGTTTTGTTTTTTGTTGCGCTTGGCTTTTGTAGCGCAGCGGTGGCTATTTTGTTCTGTACTTAGTCATTCTTAACTTTCTCTATTTTACTTATGGGAATTGCTTTTGTCTCTACGCCGTTCTGTTTTATGCTTTTGTTCTTTTTCTGTCGATAATTTGCTGGATGTGGTGATTTTGTTTCCTCTTGCTCCAACCTTTCAGATCTGTTTTGGTACATGGACTGGTTGTTTGGTCTAGCGCATTGCTGTGTTTGAAGGAATGGTTTTCGCTTTGTCTCCTGCTTGGTCGGGTGCTAAGCGTTTCTTGCTTTGAACTTCATCTGGCTTGGTTATGTATTCGTTTTTCTGAGTTGCTCGCAAGGTCTTAGCAACCTCCCTTCTTTTTATTGGACTTCGGTGGTCCATGCTTGTTCTTGCCGTTTAGTTCTAATAATGAGCGGACTGTTCTTTAGCTGTTTAAGCATTGTTATTGCTTTGGATTGTTCTTCGAGAGTGGTTTTTTGTGATTGCGGCATTCAAGGGGGGCTGTAGGCTTTTTTATAGTGCGTAATGCCCTGGATCGACTATTTTTGTCCCTGCGGTGGTGGTCTGCTGGTCAGACCTGGGTCTTGGCACCCACGATCTCCCCAAATTCAGGTATTGGCACCTTTGGTTGGTCGTTCTGTTCATCCTCCTCATCTGCTCCTCTCTCGGGCATTGAGCTGCGCATTAGAGCCTGCGGCTGCCTTCCTGTGCTGCTTCCCTGTCTGTCTCCTTGCAGGTTGTTTTCTGCGTGTGTTATTGTAATTAGTACTTTGAGAGGTCCTACTTTTCAATGTCGTGCTCGGATGTATTTTTGGTGGCATCCTGATTACTTGGGTTTTATGCCTTGTAATACCATGTTTTACCTGTACTTATTTTCATTTATATAATTGTTTGTTTGGCTGGAGTCGCATGACTCTATCCGGTTCATCAAATAAATCTACAAAACACTATTGAAATGAATAGAAGATACATGTACGGAAGCTCACTCGATCTGACAAATAAACGCAACAATGAATTGAATTTTGAAAGAATCAACAAACTTCAAACAAATAAAAGTGGAATAAACTGGACGATTGTAATAGAGTATGTCTGTGAATCTGCATTATCTTTTCCGTCTTTGCCTCATCCTCTTTCTTCTCCTTCCCTATTGTCTACATCTCTCTTTTTCTAACCCTCTCCAACTCGCTCATCATGTTTTAGATGCTCTGTCCTCCCTTTTTCACTCTCCATGGCAAATTCTCTCTTCTCACGCTAACCATGATACAATATATCATCTTCTTTTTTTGGCCCTCGTGCTCTTGTTAGGGATGCTGCAGAGTCACCGGAGTAATGCCCAGGCTGGATTTGAGCCATCGGAGTCGTTTGTACTTGGATGGAGTTGACAAAGTCACTGTTGAATTTGAGTATCAGTTGTATCAGCAAATTACGTGCATAGCGCACTAATTTCAAATGTGTTGTAGCGGGGATTCTTTTTACGTGTTAGCACGTGTTTTCTATTTTTGTTTTGTTTTTTCGTTTAGCAGCACTAACTGCCTTTATAAGCTGTAATCGATGGATGAAAAGTTAAGTAATAAAACTCAAAGTGTTCTTCCCCAAATTCTTCCCTAAATTCTCAACCATAATTCTCGTTTCTTCTAATCAATGGCAAGATCCAGCCAATCCAAGAATGGAGTTCCTGACAACGTGGCTTCAGAGCCGGTTATCGGCGATGATGACGGTAGAGATGAAGGGAGTACGGCGGTGATTGAAGAAGAGATGAATGAATTGAAGAATGATATGACGATGATGAAAGCTCAATTAGGGCTCATCTTTGGCAAGCTGGAACAAATGGCAGTCAGTATAGCATTGCTACAGTTGTCGAATTAGTAGTCGATTCCTTTAACGACTATTCCTCTACTTTCGACACCTGAGGTACCTAAACCTAACTTCACTTCTCACAAATCCAAATGTCGTGGTGACTGTGGTAGTGTGTCGAGGGTTCTATTTAAGGTGGAATTTCCGCTGTTCCATGAAGGAGATCCAACAGAGTGGATTTGCGGAGTTGAGCAATTCCTTGAATTTTATGAAATTCCCGATGCTCAAAAGTTGAAGTATGCATCTCTTCATTTGAGAGGAAAAGCAGTGCAGTGGTTTAGAAGGCATATTAAGTCATGTGTCAATGAAATTTCATTGTCGAAATTCCTACAAGAATTAGTTACAAGGTTTGGACCTACCGAATTTCAAAACTGCGGTGGAATTTCATCGAAGTTGCAGCAAAAGGGTGATTTGGAGTTATACGTGCAAGAGTTTGACCGTTTATCTAATTTTGTTGATGACTAGACTAAGTCTCATTTCTTGAGCACTTTTGTAAGTGGACTCATAGACGAAATTAGATGGGATGTTAAATCCCAAAAACCGAAGAATGTTAATGAAGCACTCGGTTTAGCCAGGAGATATGAAGAAAAGTTAGCTTGCCTAAAAAAGAGTTATAAATCTACTTTCACACCCAAAAAATTCACCAGTAGTTCTCCAAGTCCAAACACTAGTAATAAGGTGTAGGATGCTCCAGCTTCATCCAACTTTGTGCCCCGAAGGTTGAACATACAAGAACTCAGAGAACAAAAAGCTAAAGGGCTTTGTTTTAACTGTGATGAACAGTATACCCAGGGTCATAGGTGTAAGTTTCAAAAGTTTTATTTTCTAGAGATGTTTGAAGATGAGGATGCAGGGGAAGTTGTTGAAGAAAAGCCTGCAGTAACAGAAGAGAGGGTGCTTCAACATGAAATCTCTTTTCATGCATTGGTGGGAACTCAGGTATACCCCCAGACCATGAGAGTTGGGGTAAGATCAATGGCAAAGATGTGAACATTCTTATTGACACTGGCTCCACACATAATTACCTAGATCCTCAGACTGCTCTCAGGGCTAATCTTGAAGTTCAAAGTGAGCCTAGATATAGAGTAACAGTTGCCAATGGAGAGCTTATGCATAGTGAGAGTAAAGCTGAAAATGTACCATTCACAATGCAGGGTGTGTCATTGGTGGCAGAATTGTTGTTATTACCTCTTGGACCTGCACAAATAGTGTTAGGAGCACACTGGCTTAGATCACTTGGGCCAGTGACCATGGACTTCAGTTGTATGACGATGGATTTTAAAGTAGTAGGAGAAATGAGGAGGCTGCAGGGTATTACTAATCAACAGGTGCAAATGATGGAAGCAGTAGAGTTATTTAAGACAATGAGTTGTTCATGTCAAGCATTTATGATTCAAATTGAATAAGTACTTGATCCGTAGTTAGCTAATAATTCAGATGAGAAGTCCTTATTCCAGTTAACCCCCCAATCTCAAGACATACAACAAGTTCTGCAGCAATTTCCAGAGGTCTTCTCTACTCAAAACACCTTTCATCCTCAAAGAGAAATTGATCACCAAATTCCTTTAATAGCTAGACAATAGCTAGTTTTCATAAGACCTTACAAACATCCTTACTACCACAAAAATGAGATAGAAAGGCAAGTGAGGGAGATGTTATCCTCAGGGTTGATTAGACCAAGCAACAGTTCATTCACATCTCCAGTAATTCTAGTATAGAAGGTAGATGGGAGTTGGAGGTTGTGTGTAGATTATCGAGCACTTAATTCTCAGACTATTCAGGCCAAATTCTCCATTCCATTGATTGATGAGTTATTTCTCTAAAAATTGATTTGAGATCCAGTTATCATAAAATCAGGGTCAATGCTGTTGATATTCATAAGATTTCATTTCGAATACACCACGAGCATTATGAGTTCGTGGTGATGCCATTTGGACTCAAAAATGCACCTGCAACATTTCAATGTCTCATGAATGAAATTTTTAAGGAATTTCTCAGAGATTTTGTGTTGGTGTTCTTCAATGATATTCTCATATATAGTCCAAGTTGGGAAAGCCATTTGAAGCATTTATCTAGAGCATTGGAGGTACTCAGTAAGAATAAACTCATTGCTAAAGAGAGTAAGTGCAGTTTTGGGCAGGAGTCGGTAGGTTATTTGGGGCATATCATCAGCTCCCAACGCATTGCAGTTGATCCTACTAAAATCCAAGCTATTGAGCAGTGGTCAGCACCTGCAAATGTGAAGGAATTGCGAAGTTTTTTGGGCTTAACAGGATATTATCGAAATTTTTTCAGGAATTATGGCGGAATTGCAGTTCCCCTAACTCAACTATTGAAGAAAAATGCTTTTAAATGGACTACAGCTGCTGCATCTGCTTTCTCTTCACTCAAACATGCTATGATTTCTACCCCTGTACTTAAAGCTCCTGATTTTTCTAAGACTTTTATTGTGGAGTCTGATGCTTCACAGTGTGGTGTAGGAGCGGTGCTTATGCAGGATGCTCATCCTATAGCGTATATGAGTAAGGGTTTAAAGGGAAAATCCTTGGCTTTATCCACCTCTGAAAAGGAGGTATTGGCCATTCTTCAAGCAGTAAAGCAGTGGCGGCAATATTTATTGGGAAGGCCCTTTGTGATCAGGATAGATCAGAGAAGTAAAGTTCATATTAGAGGAAAGAATCAATACAGATATGCAAGAGAAATGGCTTTGGAAATTGATGAGATTCAATTTTTTGGTGGAGTACAAGAGAGACAGTGATAATGTCGCAGCTGATGGTTTATCAAGGAAGAAGAGGTGCAAGGGTAGTTATGTGAGGTAACATTTGTCATCCCACAATGGCTTGATGAAGTGAAACATGGTACAATCAGATCCCTATTTTGCCAAATTGCAAGATAAGCTCAATGAAGGAGTTTTAAATGCAGAACACTACAAGTTGTTGGAAGGAGTTTGGTATCGAAATAGCAGGATTCTGTTGAGTCCAACAGCTAATGTTCAGAAATTATTCTTCTTAGATATTTTTGAATCACATGAAGGAGGACATTCTGGGTTACATAAGACATTGCAAAGGATGAGTAGAGCTCCCACTTGGGATGGTATGAGAAGATATGTTAAGGAAATGATGCGAAGTTGTTTGACATGTCAAAAGAACAAGAGTGAGTCTATGTTCCCTGCATGTTTCTTACAACAATTGCCCATTCTTGATAGAATTTTGGAGGACATATTAATGGACTTTGTTGAAGGTCTTCCCCGCAGTTCTGGAAAAAAGTGTGATCATGGTGGTAGTAGATCGAATGACAAATTATGCCCATTTTATTGGTCTTTGACATCCACATACAGCCCAATCTATAGTCCAACTCTTCACTGATCATATCTACAAGCTCTGGAGGGAGATCCAATATTTCTTAGTCAGTTCTGGAGGGAGTTCTTTAAGGTCCAAGGCAGTCACTTGAAGTTTTCTATAGCGTATCATCCCTAAAGTGACGGGCAAACAGAGATTGTCAACAAGGCACTTGAGATGTACTTATTCTGCACTTGTGGCCAAAAGCTTGTAGAGTGGATGAAGTGGTTAAGTTGGGCAGAATTCTAGTATAATACTAACTGGCACTCTTCAACGAGGGTTACACCATTTGAGGCTGTTTATGGGAGAGCTCCTCCATCCTTGTTACACTATGTACCAGGAACGGTTGTTGTACAAGCAGTTGATGAAGGTTTGAGGGAGAGGGATGCAATAATCAAGCCGCTGGAAGAGAATATTCAAGTTGCGCAAGGTAGAATGAAACATTTTGTTGATAGAAAGCGAACTGAGGGAGCCTTTGCTGCAATCTAGTTCTGTTGAAGCTGCAACCCTATAAGCAAAGTTCATTGAAGCACTCACTTCCCCGAAAATTGGTTGCAAAGTACTTCGGTCCCTACAAGGTGCTCGAGAAGATTGGTTCAGTTGCTTACTGTTTAGAATTACCATCCTCTGCTAAGATACACCCAGTTTTCCATGTTTCGAGGTTAAAAAGGTGTCATGGAGCACACTTACCTGCTATATCAAATGAATTGTTTTACTGGTGGGTGGATGATTCAATTGACCTTGAACCTGAGTTTGTATTAGAATGTAGAGTCTTTAAGAAGAACAACAGGATGGGGATAGAGTTTTTTATTCAATGGAAGAACTATAGCTATGAAGAAGCAACCTGGATTGATGTTGAAGAGCTTCGAAGGAGGTTTCCTTCTTTCGAATTTGGGACAAGTTCGTTTTTAAGGGGAGGGAGGGGGAGTTGTTAGGATGTTAGGATGCTGCAGAGTCACTGGAGTAATGCCCAAGCTGGAGTTGAGAAATCAGAGTCGTTTGTGCTTGGATACAGTTGGCAAAGTCACTATTGAATGTGAGCACCAATTGTATCAGCAAATTACGTGCATAGCGCACTAATTTCAAATGTTGTAGCGGGAATTATTTTTACGTGCCGTGCACGTATTTTCTATTTTTGTTTTGTTTTGTCGTTTAGCGGCACTAACTGTCTTTATAAGCTCAATCAATGGAGGGAAAGTTAAGTAATAAAATTCAAAGTGTTCTTCCCCAAATTCTCAACCCTAATTCTCGTTTCTTCTAATTCATGGCAAGATCCAAGCAATTCAAGAACATAGTTCCTGACAGCTTTCCTCTGTAACACATCATGTTAATCTTGTACACTCCAAATTGATAGATAGGATGATGATATGGGTTGGATGACGTGGCCCCTCCTGGGCCACAGGATCCCCCCCAAAATGCGCGTGCCTCTAGATCATCCAGATCTGCCATGTCAGCTGTGGAAAACCGCCCGGGCCTCTGCCACGTCAGCCCGGAAACCACCCTGGTCCTTGCCACGTCAGCCCTATACCGCCCGGATTTCCACCGCTTCACCCCCACGGGCAACCGGGTTCGGATCCGGCCCCAAACGGGTCCAGACCCGGTTGGCATCTTCTATAAATACCAGACCCCTACTCCTTTTCCAGGTAATCGATCTTTTCCCACCAAAACCCTAGTTACTGTTACTCTCTCTCAGTGACTGACTAGATCGTCGGAGGGTCTGCCACCGGGACCAACCCCGGTGTTTCGAGACCGTCTGCAGGTACACGAGACCTCGGATCCGAGCCCCCGATCCGAGCTGAGCATCCAGTCTCCACCTCAACACCACCCACCTCCGTACCGTTCGCCCGGCCGAGGGTCGCCTGCATAGGAGCTTCCTCTATCAAATACAAATCGAGTAAGAACTCACACCTAGTGCTTCCACACGCCTCCCAAAAACAAACCGCAGCAGGTTGGCACCGTCTGTGGGAAACTCTCCATTGCAGATACCGGTCCGAGCTCAGCCATCAACGGTACCCTGTCAACCCGAGCTCACATGGCGCCCAAAGCCACGAGAGCTGTAACCTCAGTGCGTCGGCAGGACGTGCCTTCGCAGGGCCAAGGTGCCGATGCTCAAGCATCCAACAACTCGAGGGTCAGTCACAGACTCCAACCGGGTGCCTCCCGTCCGATCCAACCTGATCTGCAGGGGGTAATCCTAAACCGACAGGCTAGCTGCAGCACGGGAAGGGCCGCTTCCAACTCGGCCCCGAACCATCCAAAGCCTCCATCCCAAGGACAGGGGCCGAAGCTCAGCTGTGTCGGACGACAACCTCCAGCTCAACCAAACCGGGCCGAGTGAGCCCCGGTCACTCACCAGGAGTTCCGGGACTTCCGGAGGGAAATCATGGGGGCCATCCGAGGGATACCCATTGATGAGAACGTCCGCCGCTCTCACACACGGTCGGATGCCGAGGCCAGCGTGTCTCGCCCCTCCACAATCCCACCAGAGTATGACGACGACATTTTGAAGCGCCTCCAAGAAATGGAGGATCGCCTTGACCACTTCGGCGACGGCGACCCAAGGATGGCTCAGGGGTACAGGCCTGTCCGACCTCCTTTCTCCGCCCTCATCCAGCAGGCGGAGATACCCCGGAATTTCCGTCCGCCTCAATTCGAGACCTACGATGGCGAGGGCGATCTTGCTGATCACATGGAGGGCTTCAAAACCCTCATGATGATTCACAGCGCATCGGATCCCCTCCTGTGCCGAGCCTTCCCCGCCACACTCTGGGGTCCGGCTCAGGAATGGTTCTCTAAACTCACCCCCGGCTCCATCTATTCTTTCGACCAGCTAGAGGGCAACTTCCTTGCCCACTTGTAACTAGCCGAAAAGCCGAAAGAACAAGTGCGTCCCTACTCGGCCTCCGGCAAAAGGAAGGGGAGTCACTCCGGGTGTTCGTCCGAAGGTTCACCGCCGAGGCGAGGTCGGTCTCCTCCCTCGACCCTGGGGTTGCCTCGGCAGCCTTCCGACACAACGTCTGGCACGGATAGCTGAAGGCCTCCCTGGCAAAGAAACCCCGGATAGACTTCCCCGACCTCCTCAACCGGGTCGAAAAGTACATCTGAACCGAAGAGGCCCTGAATCCAGAGGATCATAAAGAAGTTTCCGTGAAGGGGAAGCGCAAAGCCGACGAGGTCGAGCCGGCGAAGAAAGCTCCGAGAGACGGGGGCGCCGCGAAGAAGATTCCGCCGGTCCCCCGCTTCGAGAGGTACACTCTGCTTACGTAAAACGTGTCGACGACCCTCTTAGCAATTGAAGACAATGACCTCGTGCAGTATCCACCTCGACCGTCCAACAACACCAGCAAGAAGAGGGACCAGCGGTTCTACTGCCGCTTCCACCGGGACAACGGGTATGACACCGATCATTACCATGCCCTGAAGGACGAAATTGAGGCCCTCATCCAACGAGGGTACCTCCGGGAATTCAAAAGAGAAGGCATCCGAGAACAGAGAGATACCAGAAACAGGAGGGATTCCCCTCCTCCGCGAGCACCCCGACAGAGACCCGAGCGGGATCCGGAGCCCCTGGAGCCCGAGGGTCAGGCAATCTTGCATTGCGTCCATGGAGGTCCCATGGGAGGAGAATCCAATACTTTCCGCAAGGCATTCGTCCGGGATGTCAACACCGTCCAGGGCCCTCTCTCCCCCCAAATCCAGCAACTCCCTGTTTCTTTCTCGGGGAGGACCTGGAGGGAGTCCAGCTCCCTCACTGTGATGCGCTTGTCATTAGCCTTAGCATGGAGAACTTTGAGGTCCGGCAAATCCTCGTGGACAACGGGAGCTCGGTCAACATTCTATTCCTGGGGGCATTCGAGAACTTGAAGCTCTACCGCGAAAAGCTAAAGCCAGCCGGATACACCTTACACGGATTCTCTGGCGTCCCCGTGACAATAGAGGGGATCGTCACCCTAGACGTCACGGCAGGCACGACCCCGAACAGAAGGACCGAGTCCATGGACTTCATGGTTGTGAATGTCAAGGCAGCCTACAACTCCATACTCGGCCGTCCGGGGCTCTGCTCCCTCCAGGCGGTTCCCTCGGCCTACCACCAGAAAATGAAATTCCCTACTAACACTGGTGTTGGAGTTGTCCGAGGAAATCAAGAAGCAGCCCGTTCGTCCTACATGACGGCGATCGGGAGCGGTGTATTTCCCCTCGATGCTGTCGAGCTGGAGCTCGAAAGGACCCAGCCAGAACCAGAGCCAGCGGACGAGCTAGAAGATGTCTCGTTCGAGATAGGGGATACGATGAAGCACTTCCGTGTAAGCTGCTCACTCGCGCCAGACCTCAAGAACACCTTGATCGGCTGCATTCACTGCAATGTCGACCTCTTCGCCTGGAAGCCCTCTGACATGCTCGGGATCTCCGAGGATCTCATCATGCACAAACTCAGCGTGATCCCCGGATCGAAACCAGTTGTCCAAAAGCGGCGCAAGTTCGCTCCGGAGCGATAGCAGGCAGTAAATGCGGAAGTGGACAAGCTCTTGTCCGCGTTTCATACAAGAGGTCAGCTACCCTGAGTGGCTGGCGAACGTCGTCATGGTCAAGAAGGCGAGCGGCAGTTGGAGGATCTGCATAGATTTCATTGACCTCAATAAGGCATGCCCCAAGGATCCGTTCCCTCTCCCCAGCATTGATGCCCTGATCGATGCCACCTCGGGCCACGAGCTCTTATCCTTCATGGATGCTTTCTCGGGCTATAACCAGATCCGGATGTTTCCTCTCGACATCGCCAAGACGTCCTTCGTCACAGACCGGGGACTGTACTGCTACCGGGTCATGCTCTTCGGGCTGAAGAACCCTGGTGCCACCTACCAGAGGCTCGTCAACCGAGTCTTCAAAGATCAAATCGGACGTAACATGGAGGTATACGTCGACGACATGCTCGTCAAAAGTCAGCGAGGACAGGACCACGTCACCGACCTGGAAGAGGCATTTGGGGTCCTTCGAACCCACAACATGAGGCTCAACCCGGCGAAGTGTGCCTTCGGCGTCTCCTCGAGGAAGTTCTTAGGGTTCATCGTCAGCCAGCGCGGCATCGAGGCGAACCCCGAAAAAATCCAGGCCATAATAGACATGACCCTTCCCAGGAACGTCAAAGAAGTCCAGAGGCTAATGGGGAGACTGGCGGCCATCGGCCGTTTCCTCTCCAAGTCTGGAGAGAAGTCCCTTCCGTTCTTCAAGGTGCTGCGCGGCACCGGAGGGTTCGAGTGGGGTACTCAGTAGCAAGAGGCCTTCACCCAGTTAAAGGAGTACCTCGCCAACCCTCCTCTCTTCAGCAAGCTCGAACTAGGGGAGCCACTCTGGCTCTACCTTTCTGCTTCGGAGAACGTGCTCAGTGCCGTCCTCGTTCGAGAAGAGGAAGGGGTCCAAAAGCCCCTGTACTATGTAGGCAAGGTCCTGCTCGATGCCGAGACCAGGTATTCCAGGATGGAGAAAGTAGTGTACGCCTTGGTCATGGTCGCGCGGAAGCTCCGTCCTTACTTTCAGGCGCATTCGGTCCAGGTACTCACGGATCAACCCCTGAAGGCCATGCTCTATAAGCCCGAGAGCTCTGGTCGACTAGTCAAATGGTCGATCGAACTCAGCAAGTACGACATCGGCTATCAACCAAGAATGGCCATCAAAGGGCAGGCCATCGCCGAATTCATCACAGAATGCACCATCTCCGAGCAACCCGCCAGCAAGGAAGCCGACCAGACGTGGGAAGTTTACGTCGATGGCTCCTCTTGCGAAGCAAGAAGCGGTGCGGGCATCATTCTCCGGGGTCCAGATGGTTTTCTCCTTCAATACTGTCTCTGCCTCAACTTCCCGGCCTCTAACAACGAGGCTGAGTACGAGGCCATGATCGCCGGGCTCAACCTGGCTCACCAGGCCGGCGCTAGACAGATCAGGGCCTTTAGCGACTCTCAGCTGGTGGTCAACCAGATCACCGGGGAGTACGAGGCCCCTGACGATCGAATGATCAGGTACCTGGCGGTGGTCCAACGCCTATTAACGTCCTACGATGAATCGACTGTATTGAGGATACTCCGGGATCTGAATGCCCAGGCCGACGTCCTGTCAAAGTTGGCTTCCTCATCCTTTGAAGGCCTCGACCGCACGGTCCTGATTGAAGTCCTGTTGAAGCCAACTACAGACTTCCTGGAGGTTCTGTGCGTCGAAGATGGAGCCCCTCCTAATGACTGGACCACTCTTATCAAAAATTTCTAGTCAAGGGAGAGCTCCTCGAAGACCGGGCTGAAGCGAGGCGGATCAGGGTCCGATCTGAAAGATTCGCGGTCATCAAAGCCACCCTCTTCAAAAGGTCCTATACAACAACGGATGGCAGACCCTACCTCCGCTGCCTAACCCCAGACGAAGCCAAGTACGCCCTGAAGGAGCTGCACGAGGGGATCGACGGATGCCACATGGGAAGCCGTTCGCTAGCGCGGAAGGCATTAAATCACGGGTACTACTGGCCCACTATGCTGCAAGACGCCCTCGCCCTAGTGAAGAAGTGCGGCCCCTGTCAACGGTTCTCTCCCGTGAAGAGGGCTCCTCAGGCGAACCTCCGGTCAATGGCCAGTCCGACCCCCTTTGCAATGTGGGGGATGGATTTGGTGGGCCCATTTCCAAAAGCAACGGGCCAGCGAAAGTTTCTCATTGTGGCGATCGACTACTTCACTAAGTGGATCGAGGCCGAGCCATTAGCAACGATCACCGAGTGACAGACCCAGCAGTTTTTCTGGAAATACATCGTCTGTCAGTTCGGGATTTCGCAGGTGCTCATCACAAATAATGGGACTCAATTCGCGGGTAAGCATTTCTGCAAGTTCTGCGAAGATCTTGGGATCCAGCAGCGCTTCTCCTCAGTATGCCACCCCCAGTCGAACGGTCAGGCCGAGAATGCGAACCGCCAAATTCTCGACGGTCTCAAGAAACAACTCGATAACTCTTCTAAGTGGTTATGGGTCGACGAGTTACCCAGCGTTCTCTGGGCCCACCGAACAACAAAAAGAATCCCCACGAGAGAATCCCCTTTCAATCTGACATACGGTGCGGAGGCCGTCATTCCCTTGGAGATCGGGATCCCTTCACCCCGAATCCTGGCTTTCGACGAAGCAGCTAACTCCAAACAGCTGCGAGCCGATCTGGACCTCATAGACGAGGTCAGGGAGAAGTCTGCCATTAGAAGAAGCATCTACCAACAAAGAATTGAGAAGTTCTACAACAAGAAGGTGCGGCCCACCGACATCAAACTCGGAGACCTCGTTCTCCAAAAACTGGCGGTATCCAATCTCGGTCAGAAAAGGAAATTGACCCCGAACTGGGAGGGCCCTTACAAAGTATCGGAGGTCGTGCGCCCAGGGACGTACCGCCTGACCAACCCTGAGGGTAAGGCCATCAAGAGGCCTTGGAATGCGGAGCACCTCATCAAATTCCTAGGAGGAGATTAAGCTCCATCATGTAAATTATCATTAATGTAATCAGCACGTCGTGCCTTGTTTTTTGTAAAAATCCAGTATGATGTAAATATGCCAACTTTCTTAAAACAAGTTTGTGGCTTCGTATTCTTCTCTCAATAAAAGACGCATCAAGCTCGGCGCTCGGATAGCATCGCGAGCATGAAAAGCTTCTCTTACAAGCTTGGGGCTCGGCGCTCGGATAGCATCGCGAGCCTGAAAAGCTTCTCTTACAAGCATGGGGCTCGGCGCTCGGATAGTATCGCGAGCCTGAAAAGCTTCTCTTACAAGCTTGGGGCTCGTCTCTCCTGAGAACGAGTGTGGGAGCTCGGCATTGACCTCGAGCAAGGCGGAGGCTTTCTTCAAAGCCCCCCGACCTTAACGCTCGACGACGACCCTCAGCTACTCCTGCTACTGGCTTTCTCACCGATGTGGGGGCTCGGCACCTGTCCCTCACATGGTTTCGGCTTCTTCAAGCCCATCAACCTATGCACGAGGCGGCAACCGCCAGCTACGCTCATGCCGTCTCTCCCGAGAACAAGTGCGGGAGCTCGGTGTCTACCTCGAGCAAGGCGGAGGCTTTCTTCAAAGCCCCCCCGACCTTAACACTCGGCGACGACCCTCAGCTACGCCTGCTACTGGCTTTCTCACCGGCGTGGGGGCTCGGCACCTGTCCCTCGCGTGGTTTGGGCTTCCTCAAGCCCATCAACCTATGCGCGAGGCAGCAACGCCAGCTACACCCGCGCCGTCTCTCTCGAGAACAAGTGTGGAAGCTCGCCGTCGACCTCGAGCAAGGCGGAGGCTTTCTTCAAAGTCCCACCCGACCTTAATGCTCGGCGACGACCCTCAGCTACGCCTGCTACTGGCTTTCTCACCGGCGTGGGGGCTTGGCACCTGTCCCTCACGTGGTTTGGGCTTCCTCAAGCCCATCAACCTATGAGCGAGGCGGCAACCGCCAGCTACACCCGTGTCGTCTCTTCGAGAACAAGTGCGGGAGCTCGGCGCCGACCTCGAGCAAAGCGGAGGCTTTCTTCAAAGCCCCCTAACCTTAGCACTCGGCGACGACCCTCAGCTACTCCTGCTACTGGCTTTCTCACAGGCATGGGGGCTCGGCACTTGTCCCTCGCATGGTTTGGGCTTCTTCAAGCCCATCAACCTATGCGTGAGGCGGTAACCGCTGCTACACCCGTGCCGTCTCTCCCGAGAACAAGTGCGGGAGCTCGGCGTCGACCTCGAGCAAGGCGAAGGCTTTCTTCAAAGCCCCCCGACCTTAACACTCGGCGACGACCCTCAGCTACTCCTGCTACTGGCTTTCTCACCGGCGTGGGGGCTCGGCACCTGTCCCTCGCATGGTTTCGGCTTCTTCAAGCCCCTCAACCTATGCGCGAGGTGGCAACCGCCAGCCACACCCATGCCGTCTCTCTTAAAGAACAAGTTCGAGAGCTACAACCATTTCTGTCAACAAAAATTTTATTAAGTTTTAGAGCGTCCGCCCTCGGCAGATGCTCCGAGCTTCGGGTCGGCTGTTTAACCCTCCTCTCGCCCGCGAACAACCCGGGGTTTACTGCTTTCACAAGCCCAAACCCCGAATTGTTCGAGGACGGCAGGAGGGCCGCCGACCCTCAGCTCTTCTCGTTCCGAGACCTTTCGTTGACCCTCCTCTCGCCCATGAACAATTCGGGGTTTACAGCTCTGTACGAGCCCCAAACCTCAGTTCTCTCCGAGCCTCCGAACCTCAATTCGGAATGCCACCGGGACCTCTCAGTGACTGACTAGATCGTCGGAGGGTCTGCCACCGTGACCAACCCCGGTGTTCCGAGACCGTCTGCAGGTACACGAGACCTCGGATCCAAGCCTTCGATCCGAGCCGAGCATCCAGTCTCCACCTCAACACCACCCACCTCCATACCGTTCGCCCGGCCGAGGGCCGCCTGCATATGAGCTTCCTCTATCAAATACAAATCGAGTAAGAACTCACACCTGGTGCTTCCACACGCCTCCCAAAACAAACCGCATCAGATGAGTATTAAAACCTAGTTCCATTTATGTTTCTTAAATTTTATTTATTTTTCTTTTCGAAACTCTATTTTTCATAGAAATAGATAATACGTCTAATATTAATTTTGATCAATTGGGTTTTTAAAGTTTAGTTTTTATTATTGTTGACACTTGATTGATTATGATTAGAAAACCAAAGTTATGAACAGAAAACCATGTAAATTCGGTTGTTTACACCTTTAGAAATCATTTATTATCAAAACTATATATTTTAAGCCACGCCTACCCTGACTGAAGATCCTGCATCTGCCACTGGAGAGGAGGCTACCAAGTACCAAATGTAACAATGAAGATTGGCAAAGCTTGGAACTTGTGTAGGATTTCTCTTTCAAAAAAAAAATTCCCAGCTTTTGAGACAAATCATTATCCTTTTGCATCCCATGCACAGTTTTAGTCAAAACTCAAAAGAGTTATTGAATCTTCATCAGGTCGTTCTGTGCGAACAACTAGTTCAGTTGCCTTCTGAATGTGGGATACCGGATCCGAAGGACCAGCCACATCCTGCTGATGCAGCAGCGGCAGTCATATGGTAAATGTTCAAGACATTCAATGATGATAATTTAAGTTAGTTCACCGTTGTACTAGCAGGAACCACATTCTGTGCATTCCAGCTGATATGGGTCAGGAATAAAGCGTGGCTCACCCTGAGCCACCAGATCTCCTCAGGATACGCGTCCTTCCTGATCCTCCAGATCAGCCACGTCAGCACCGGAAAACCGCCCGGAGATCTGCCACGTCAGCCCGGAAACCACTCCGGCGCCTGCCACGTCAGCCCTATACCGCCCGACTTTCCACCGCTTCAGCCAATCGGGTAACCGGGTCCGGCCCAGCCCCAAACGGGTCTAGACCCGATTGGAAACTCCTATAAATACCAGGCCCTCTCCTTTCTTAAAAGGTAATCAATCTTTTCTCCCCTAAACCCTAGTCACTGTTGCTCTTATCTTAAAGTAACTGACTAGATCATCGGAGGGTCTGCCACCGGGACCAACCCCGGTGTTTCGAGACCGTCTGCAGGTACACCAGACCTCGGATCCGAGCCACCTGATCCGAGCCCAGACATCCACCTCACTCAAGCCTGTCGCAGGTACCGCTCGGCCAGCCGAGGGTCGCCTCTGAAGAAGCTTTCTCCTTCAATACAAATCGAGTAAGAACTCACACCTGGTGCATCCACACGTCTCCCAGAAACAAACCGCATCAGGTTGGCGCCGTCTGTGGGAACGCTACTTCGGAACCCGACCCGAGTACTACCGCCGAGGTACCTCGATCGCCGAACTCCTATGGCTTCCAAAGGCAAGGGGGCTGCGTCCTCCGTCAACCGACGAGACACACTCCCATCAAATACCAACGCCGGGCCGCGCACATCAAAGCATAGGGCCTCCCGACAGGGGTCCCAGCGGGCCCCCACTCCTCCAACCCAACCTGACCTTCGAAGGGTAATCTCCAGTCGGCAGGCTGACCGAAGTAGGGAAAGGGCCGCTTCCAACTCGGCCCCGAACCGTCCTAGGCCACCGCTGGAAGAACGAAGGCCAGCACTCAGCCGAGTCGGGAGGCAACCTCCGGTCCAACCGGCCCGAGCTGAGGGAGCTCCTGTTACTCAACAGGAGTTCCAGGATTTCCGAAGGGAGATCCTTGGGGCTCTCCAACGGGCCCCCAGGGAGGAAGCACGCCGTTCCCAAACCAGGTTAGACGCAGAGGCCAGCGTCTCTCGCTCCTCAACAATCCAGCCCGAAGCCGAGGGCGTGCTCCTAAGGCGCCTCCAAGAAATGGAGGACCGAATCGATCATATGGGCGACGGTGTCGGAGCCGGTCAGGGGTACAAACCTGTCCGACCCCCCTTTTCCGCCCTCATTATCCAAGCAGAAATTCCCCGGAACTTCCGACCCCCACAGTTCGAGACCTATAACGGCGAAGGGGATCCTGCTGATCACATGGAGGGTTTCAAAACCCTCATGATGATTCACAGCGCATCGGATCCTCTGCTGTGTCGGGCTTTTCCTGCCACCCTTCGGGGTCCGGCTCGTGAGTGGTTCTCAAAACTCGCCCCCGGCTCCATTTACTCCTTTGATCAACTGGAAGGCAATTTCCTCGCCCATTTTGTAACTAGCCGGAAGGCTGAAAGAACGAGCGCCTCCTTACTGGGGCTCAGGCAGGAAGGGGGGGAATCACTCAGGGCGTTTGTCCGGAGATTCACGACGGAAGCAAGGTCGGTCTCCTTTCTCGATCCGGGCGTCGCCTCCGCGGCATTTCGGCACAACGTCCGTCATGGACAGCTGAAAGCTTCTTTGGCAAAGAAGCCCCCGATCGATTTTCCCGACCTCCTCAACCGAGTCGAGAAGTACATCAGGACAGAGGAAGCCTTAAACCCCGACGAATCCAGAGAAGCACTCGGGAAAGGGAAGCGGAAGGCCGAGGAAGTCGAGCCTTCGAAAAAGGCTCCAAGGGACGGGGGTACCATGAAGAAGGTACCACCGGTTCCTCGCTTCGAAAGATATACCCCACTCACGCAAAATGTGTCCTCCATACTCCTGGCGATCGAGGACAGAGACCTCATTCAGTACCCCCCTCGACCGTCCAACAACACTAGCAAGAAAAGGGATCAGCGGTTCTACTGCTGCTTCCACCGAGACAACGGGCACGACACAGATCACTGCCGTGCCCTGAAAGATGAAATCGAGGCCCTGATTCAGCGAGGATACCTCCGGGAGTATAAGAGGGATGATGCTCGGGCGCAAAAGGACACGAGGAACAGGAGAACCTCACCTCCTCCTCGAGCTCCCCTACAGCTCCCCAGGCAAGAGCAAGAGCTGGAAGAACCGGACGACCAACCCATACTACACTGCGTCCACGGAGGGCCCATGGGAGGGGATTCTAACACCTCCCGTAAGGCGTTCATCCGGGACGTTAACGCCGTCCAAGGGCCTCTCACTCCTCAAATCCAACCACTCCCCGTCTCCTTCTCGGGTGACGACCTGGAGGGGGTTCGGCTCCCACATTGCGACGCCCTCGTGATCAATCTCAGCATGGCAAACTTTGATGCTCGGCGGATCCTGGTAGACAACGGGAGCTCGGTCAACATTCTGTTCCTCGATGCTTTCGAGAACCTAAAGCTCCCCCGAAGCAGACTTAAGCCGGCAGGATACACCCTGCACGGATTTTCTAGAGTTCCGGTGACAATCGAGGGGATCGTCACGCTGGATGTCACGGCCGGCACGGCCCCGAATCGGAGAACCGAGTCGATGGACTTCATGGTTGTCAACATCAAGGCAGCCTATAATGCCATACTCGGCCGACCGGGCCTATGCTCCCTCCAGGCTGTTCCCTCGGCCTACCACCAGAAGATGAAGTTCCCTACCAGTACCGGGGTAGGAGTGGTCCGAGGGAACCAAGAAGCCGCTCGCTCCTGTTATATGACAGCAATAGGAAGCGGAGTGCTCCCCCTCGACGCCGTGGAGATGCAGCCCCAAAGGACCCAGCCAGAGCCGGAGTCGGCTGACGAGCTGGAGGATATCTCCTTCGAGGCAGAGGATTCATCGAAACAATTTCGAATAAGTCGCTCCCTCGCGCCTCGCCTCAAGTCCGACCTCATCACCTGCATCCGGCGCAATGTCGATCTGTTTGCCTGGAAGCCCTCTGACATGCCGGGAATTTCCGAGGAACTCATCATGCATAAACTCAGCGTGATCCCCGGCTCGAAACCAGTGGTACAGAAGCGACGCAAGTTCGCGCCAGAGCGACAACAGGCGGTTAATGCAGAGGTGGATAAACTCCTTGCCGCGCGCTTCATCCAGGAGGTCAGCTACCCCGAGTGGCTGGCAAACGTTGTCATGGTGAAGAAGGTGAGCGGGAGCTGGAGGATCTGCATTGATTTCACGGATCTCAACAAGGCGTGCCCGAAGGACCCATTCCCCCTTCCCAGGATCGATGCTCTCGTCGATGCAACATCGGGTCACGAGCTCCTATCCTTCATGGACGCGTTTTCAGGCTACAACCAGATCCGCATGTTCCCTCCCGACATCGCCAAGACGTCCTTCGTCACGGACCAGGGGCTCTATTGCTACAGAGTCATGCCCTTCGGGCTTAAGAACGCCGGGGCCACATACCAGAGGCTCGTCAACCGGGTCTTCAAGGAATAGATCGGGCGCAATATAGAAGTATATGTGGATGACACACTCGTCAAGAGCCGGCGGGGAGAGGATCACATAGCCGATCTGGAGGAGGCCTTTGGGGTACTTCGGACACATAACATGAGGCTTAACCCGAGCAAATGCGCCTTCGGCGTCTCCGCGGGAAAGTTTCTCGGGTTCATTATCAGCCAAAGGGGAATCGAAGCGAACCCCGAAAAGATCCAAGCAATCCTAGACATGGCCCCTCCGAGGAACATCAAAGAAGTCCAACGGCTGACTGGGAGACTGGCGGCCATCGGCCGTTTTCTCTCCAAGTCCGGAGAGAAGTCTCTTCCCTTCTTCAAAGCCCTGCGAGGCACCGACGGGTTCGAGTGGGGAGTACAGCAGCAAGAGGCCTTCGCCCAGTTAAAGGAATACCTCGCGAACTCCCCTCTTCTCAGCAAGCCCGAACCGGGGGAGCCACTCTGGCTCTACCTATTAGCCTCTGAGAACGTGCTCAGCGCCGTTCTCGTTCGGGAGGAAGAGGGATCACAGAAGCCTGTATACTACGTCAGCAAGGTCTTGCTCGATGCCGAGACCAGGTACTCTCAGATGGAGAAAGTAGCATACGCCCTGATCATGGCCTCGCGAAAGCTCCGTCCATACTTTCAATCTCACTCCGTCCAAGTGCTGACGGACCAACCCCTGAAGGCCGTACTCTACAAACCAGAAAGCTCGGGTCGACTCGTAAAATGGTCGATTGAGCTCAGCCAGTATGACATTGGCTATCAGCCCAGAACAGCCATCAAGGGACAGGCCCTCGCGGAGTTCATTACGGAGTGCACTATCTCCGAGCACCCTGCAAACACGGAAAACGACCAGACGTGGGAAGTTTACGTCGATGGTTCCTCCTGCGAGGCAGGCAGCGGAGCAGGCATCATCCTCCGAGGCCCAGACGGTTTTCTTCTGCAGTATTGCCTTCGCCTCAACTTCCCAGCCTCTAACAACGAGGCCGAATACGAGGCAATGATCGCTGGGCTCACCCTGGCTCATCAAGCCGGTGCCAAACAGATCAGAGCTTTCAGCGACTCCCAGCTCGTGGTCAACCAGATCACCGGGGAGTACGAGGCCCGAGACGATCGCATGGTTCGTTACCGAGCTGTAGTTCAACACCTACTCTCGTCCTTCGACGAGTCGGCTGTTTTGAGGATCCCTCGAGAGCAGAACGTCCAGGCTGACGCTCTGTCAAAATTGGCATCCTCTTCCTTCGAAGGTCTCGACCGCACGGTCCTGATCGAGGTCATGCTAAAACCCAGTATCGACATCCCGGAGGTCCTGTGCATCGAAGATGGAGCGCCCCCCGAAGACTGGACAACTCCAATTAGGCGATTTCTCGTCAAGGGAGAGCTCCCGGAAGATCGAGCCGAAGCGAGAAGAGTCCTGTCCCGAGCGGAAAGGTTCACAATGATCGACTCAACACTCTTCAAAAGGTCCTACACAACCTCGGATGGACGGCCTTATCTCCGCTGCCTCACTCCCAGTGAAGCCGAATATGCTCTCAAAGAATTACACGAGGGGATTGGCGGGTGTCACATGGGAAGTCGTTCGCTCGCGCGAAAGGCTTTGAACCACGGGTACTACTGGCCCACCATGCTGCAGGACGCTCTAAATCTAGTCAAAAAGTGTGGCCCCTGTCAAAGATTCTCCCCCATCAAGAGGGTTCCTCAAGCAAACCTACGATCCATGGCCAGTCCAACCCCCTTTGCAATGTGGGGGATGGATCTGGTAGGCCCTTTTCCCAAGGCGACAGGGCAACGAAAGTTCCTTATAGTTGCCATCGACTACTTCACCAAATGGATCGAGGCGGAGCCACTAGTTACGATCACCGAGCAGCAGACTCAACAATTCTTCTGGAAGCACATTATCTGTCGGTTCGGGATCCCCCAAGTGCTCGTTACGGATAACGGGACCCAGTTTGCAGGCAAGCATTTCCGCAAGTTCTGCGAAGACCTCGGTATCCAGCAGCGCTTCTCTTCGGTATGCCATCCTCAATCCAACGGACAGGCAGAGAACGCGAACCGTCAGATCCTCGATGGACTCAAGAAGCGACTCGATAATTCCTCCAAGGGGCTATGGGTCGACGAGCTGCCGAGCGTCCTCTGGGCCCATCGAACAACAAAAAGAATCCCGACGGGGGAGTCACCCTTCAACTTAACGTACGGTGCTGAGGCCGTCATTCCCTTGGAAATAGGTATCCCCTCTCCCCGAATTATGGCTTATGACGAAACAAGCAACTCCATGCAACTGCGAGCAGACCTGGACCTCATTGACGAGGTCAGGGAGAAGTCATCCATCAGAAGGAACATTTACCAGCAAAGAATCGAGAGGTTCTATAACAAGAAGGTGCGCCCAACAAACATTGCTCTCGGAGATCTTGTCCTCCGGAAACTGGCGGTTTCCAATCCCGGCCAGAAGAGGAAGTTGGCACCAAACTGGGAGGGCCCTTATAAGGTTTCAGAGGTCGTACGACCGGGTACCTATCGCCTGATCGACACCGACGGCAAGCCTGTCAAGAGGCCCTGGAATGCGGAACACTTGATCAAGTTCTTAGGAGAATAGCCTCCATGTAAAACGAAATTCTAAAAACGGCACGTTGGGCCTTGTCTTTTGTAAAGTCCTGTAAACGGCACGTCGTGCCTAGACTTGTCTGTAACAAGCGTATTTTGTAAACGCCAGCTTTCTTAGAAACAAGCTTATGACTCCAATTCTTGTAAACAGATGAAGGACCCCTCACAAAACTCGTCACTCGGATGAAATCGCGAGCCCAAATACACTTCTCTTACAAGCGTGGGTCTCGTCACTCGGATGAAATCGCGAGCCCAAACACACTTCTCTTACAAGCGTGGGTCTCGTCCCTCGGATGAAATCGCGAGCCCAAACACGCTTCTCTTACAAGCGTGCGTCTCGTCCCTCGGATGAAATCGCGAGCCCAAACACGCTTCTCTTACAAGCGTGGGGCTCGTCCCTCGGATGAAATCGCGAGCCCAAACACGCTTCTCTTACAAGCGTGGGGCTCGTCACTCGGATGAAATCGCGAGCCCAAACACGCTTCTCTTACAAGCGTGGGGCTCGTCACTCGGATGAAACCGCGAGCCCAAACACGCTTATCTTACAAGCGTGAGGCTCGTCGCTCGGATGAAATCGCGAGCCCAAACACGCTTCTCTTACAAGCGTGCGTCTCGTCCTTCGGATGAAATCGCGAGCCCAAGCACGCTTCTCTTACAAGCGTGGGGCTCGTCACTCGGATGAGATCGCGTGTCCAAACACACTTTTCTCACAAGCATGGGACTCGGCTCAAAATGCCTTTCCATGAGAACATGTGCAGGAGCTCGGCTCCGACTCCGAGCGGGGTGGGAGTCCCCTCCGGGGGCTCCACGACCTAAGCACTCGGCGGCGGGGCTACGCTACGCCTGCAGTTGTCTTTCTCACCGTTGTGGGGGCTCGGTACCCGTCCCTCGCTCGGTTTGACCTCCTCGGAGGCCACCAACCGAGACTCGAGGCGACATTCGCCAGTCACTCCCGCACCGTCTCTCCACGAGAACATGTGCAGGAGCCCGGCTCCGACCCCGAGCAAGCACTCGGCGGCGGGGCTACGCTACGCCTGCAATTGTCTTTCTCACCGTTGTGGGGGCTCGGTACCCGTCCCTCGCTCGGTTTGACCTCCTCGGAGGCCACCAACCGAGACTCGAGGTGACATTCGCCAGCCACTCCCGCACCGTCTCTCCACGAGAACATGTGCAGGAGCCCGGCTCCGACCCCGAGCAAGCACTCGGCGGCGGGGCTACGCTACGCCTGCAATTGTCTTTCTCACCGTTGTGGGGGCTCGGCACCCGTCCCTCGCTCGGTTTGACCTCCTCGGAGGCCACCAACCGAGGCTCGAGGCGACATTCGCTAGCCACTCCCGCACCGTCTCTCCGCGAGAGCAAGCGCAGCATCTCGACACCGACCCCGAGCAGGGCAGGTGTCCCCTCCGAGGGCACCGCGACCTAAAATGCTCGGCGGCGGGGCTACTACGCCTGCAGTTGTCTTTCTCACCGTTATGAGGGCTCGGCACCCATCCATGAGGCCTCATTTATTATGCCTGCGAATCCGAAACGGTGGAAGACGAAACGTCACCATTAATGATGCCTAAGAAGGCGAAACATCGCCATTATTGACATAGTCACACCAACTACACTCGGCACCCAAGGCAATCGAGGTTCCGAAGAACAAATGATCTTATTCATTACTCATCGCTTACAACTCAATGAATAAAAACGCAAATACAATGAAGGCTCTCAACTCACTCACTCAGCCGGGAACTCAAATTCAGGGCTCCTGTGACGCTCGGCTATCCCAACCAAGGAAGACGTACCCGCCACCGAGCTCTCCGCATCATCTGGCTGTGTCACAACCGGCGAAGGCACCGGCAACCTCCCTGGAGTGGAGTTACTTGCCTCTTCAACAAGACCGGCACCCAGTATGAGCTTCAACTGGCGAATCTCCAATTCTTTCTCTATGACGGCCTCGCGAAGAGAAGACTCGGAGGCCGACCGCCCGCTAGAAGTATCCGAGACTGCCCAGTCCTTCTCAATAACCCACCAGTCCCGGTCGGCTACAATCTTTCTCAAACGAGCCACCTCTAGACCGAGCTCTCTAGACTTGTCCAAAAAGTAATTCTTGGCAGCCTCTCGGTCCCGAGCCAACTTTCGTTGGCGAGCTAGCCTCTATCAAAAAGAAAATACAAGAATCACAAAATGCAAGTGTTGTAGAGTCGGCCCAAAAATTTCTATATTTCATTTCATCTCAAAAAGATACAAAATTTGCGGTGGCCAGTCCGCCGAGGGCATTTACAACAGGGAGAAATAAAAGCAAAAAACATCTAGTCTTGAGGGTCGAGGTGCACCTCTTCTTCGTGGTGGCCGCCGTCGTCACCATCACCCCCCGGGGTCGGAGGCAAGTCTGGCTTCCACCCGAAGCCGAGGTGGTCAACATTGCACTCCGGATAGATGTACTTGAAGTGAGACTTGGCCTGCTCGTAAGCCTCATCTTGCGCCGTCATCAGCGTATCCCCCAAGGCCGCCTCCAAGTCCGCCAGGGCCTTCTTCGCCTTCTCCTTCTCCGCCGTCTCGGCCGCGATCTTCTTCAACAGGTCCTCTCGGTCCTGCTTGTGGATCTTGTCCAGAGACTCTATCTGGGCCTCGTGCACCACCACCATGTCCCGAGCCTCCTTGAAGTCCTCCGTCGCCTTGGTCAATTCCCGAAGGAACTTCTCCTTCTGCTTCCGCTCGTATGTTATCTCCTTCTCCAGACACTTGTGGAAGTGCTGACCGTGGAGCATCGACTGTCAAGAAAAAATCAAACTTAGCAACAATTACAAGTCTACAAGCCTATTAACCGGGTGGGCTTCGGACGACTTACCGAGAGGTTGGCTTGGGCCCAGCGCATGTAGGCCTGATCGGCCGTCTGCGCTGCCAAGGCCATTCCGTCCCGATCGGTGATGGCCTTCGAGACGAACTCCATCGATACGGGTCCGTCAAGGATGGAGTCGCCCTTCAAGATCGACCAATCTGGGGCGAAGGGCATCGTCGCCATCCTTCCCACCAACTCCGCCGCACTCGGACGTACGGGGGGAAGCTGTTGTGCCGGGGCTTCGACTGTTTTCCCCGACCCTCCCGCTGGGTCTCTAGCCGATCGCGAATGGTGGTGCTTCTTCTGCTTCTTCGGTAAAGGCTGTTCCTCGGGCACCGGGGGAGGCACGGTGGAAGGCCCTCCCGCTTGCGAAGGCTGACCAGGAGTCTTCCGCTTCTCGGCAGCGAGGCGTTCTTGCTCTTCTTTCTTCTTCTTCTCTTGTCTCGCCTTCTCTGCGGCGGCGAGTAGGATCTGCTTGGCGTGGGCCTGTTGTGTCGTCATTTCTACAACAAGACAGAAAAGGAAGGCTAAACGTTAACACGAAGGCAGAAAGATGAAAAAATGAGGAAAGAAACATACTAGGGTCGGCGGGACTCAGTCCGGCCCTCGCTAGGTGAACCTCGGTCACCCGGCGCCACGCGATGCTGTCTCCCCTGAGTAAATGATCGACCCTCCCCCACTCTTGGGCGGTTAACTCATTTCTCCTTGGGGGCTTGCGCTTCGGCTTCACGAAATTCCACTGAGTCGGGATGTCCCATTCCCCTTCGGTCTTCACAACAAAATACTTATCTCTCCAATTCTTGATCGAGTCCGGGTGGCCGTGCACCACTTTCTTGTTCGGTCTCGGCGTAAAGAAAAACACACCCTCGATATCCCCAAGCGAACCAATGCTGAAGATTGCGCGGAAGTATGAAAGCTTCGGCTTCACCCCTTTCTCTTGGCACTTCAGGATGAAGCAGATGAGATGCTTCCAAGAGTTGGGGCCATACTGCATGGGGGACAGCTCGGCCCAGTTCAAGACCGTCTTCACGAAGGGGTGCAGGGGGAACCTCAGCCCCGAGATGAAAGCTTGCTCCGGAAATAAGCAGTAACCCGGAGCCAACACCGTCGTAGGACGAATACCCGGGCTCGGCAGCAGAAGCTCGTACTCCCTCGGAATGTAGTAAGCAGCCCTGATGATATTCAGATACTCCGATCTCAAGACGCTGGGAGTACTGTCCGCACGAATCTTCGTCCTTGTGTTTTCTCCAGGCACTGGGGGGATCGGCTGGATGTCCTTCACATCATCGGGATACATCCGTATCGACACAGGATTTCGGAAGGTGACGGGCGGAACATCAAGACCCGTCCTCGGTGCACCCTCGTCAGACGAAGAAGGACTTTGAGGCATGGTGAGGACTACCTTCTTCCGACGTGGCCGGGGCTTGCGCTCGGGCGACGGCGTCGACAATGGGGGCAACGGAGGCAGATCTTCTACGTGGCCGGCCTCCGGCGCACCAACGCCCTCCCCTTCCTCACTTTCCGTGTCGCCCTGCTCTCCTTCATCCTCTTCATCACCAACATCCAACTCCTCGTCCGACTCCTCGTCCTCATCATCACTATCCTCGTCCGCACCACCCTCTACCATCGGCTCCTTTCCTGGCCTCCGAACACTCAACGGTTGCACGATTAGAGCTACGTCACTGTCGCCCTCAGAGCCATGTTCGGAGAAAACCTCCTCTTTAACCTGGTACTTGCCCAGAGACGATGACGTTTCCAAATCTGACTCCATCTCTGAGTGACCAGACGTTGTAGCCTCGGAACCAGACTGAGTACGCGACATTCAGAAAAAAGGAGAATTACTAACCTGATTCTTTGAAAGTTACGCTTCTCTGCGAAGAATCCGCCAACAGCGATCGAAATGCCTGCGCTAAAGCTGAAAAATTGGGAATTATGAAACGATAAAGTAAAAAGAAATGAGGGGGGGTGGGGGTTTTATAAATAGACAGCGACTCCTCGATTTCCGCAAATGAGCATCTAGCCGTTAGATCTTATCTGACAAGATCAAACGGCTAAAAACACTTTGATATTTGCGCCATTACGTCAGCAGGAAGGGTAAAATTCCAATACTACCCCTCCCTATTTGCCCGACAGGAGCAACCTCCTAGCATAAAGTGTGAAGTTGCGACCAGTCAGAGGTCTCGCAGGGGCTCGCCACCCAAATAGAGGTTGGCCTCGACGCTCGGATAGAAACTCGAGCCAAGCTACTTTCCCTCTCACAGGTTGGGCTCGACGGTCGGATGGAAACTCGAGCCAAGCTACTTTCCCTCTCACAGGTTGGCCTCGACGTTCGGATGGAAACTCGAGCCAAGCAATCTTCTTCTCTCACAGGTTGGCCTCGACGGTCGGATGGAAACTCGAGCCAAGCAATCTTCTTCTCTCACAGGTTGGCCTCGACGTTCGGATGGAAACTCGAGCCAAGCAATCTTCTCCTCTCACAGGTTGGCCTCGACGCTCGGATGGAGGGGGCTCGACGTTCGGATGGAAACTCGAGCCAAGCTACTTTCCCTCTCACAGGTGGAGGCTCGACTTTCGGATGGAAACTCGAGCCAAGCAATCTTCTCCTCTCACAGGTTGGCCTCGACGCTCGGATGGAAACTCGAGCCAAGCCACCTTCTCCTTTCGCAGGTGGGGCTCGATGCTCGGATGGGAACTCGAGCCACGCAACCTTGTCCTCTCACAGGTTGGGCTCGACGTTCGGATAAGAATTCGAGCCAAGCCACCTTCTCCTTCAACAGGTGGGGCTCGAAGCTCGGATGCGAAGTCGAGCCACGCAACCTTGTCCTCTCACAGGTTGGGCTCGACGTTCGGATAAGAATTCGAGCCAAGCCACCTCTCCTTCAACGGGTGGGGCTCGACGCTCGGATGGGAACTCGAGCCGAGCCACCTCTCTCAATAGGTGGGGTTCTTGGTCTCGTCCGCCGACCCCATTGGTCTCGACCGCCGACCCTATTGGGCTCGTAAAGTCGACCCCATTGGTCTCGTCCACCGTCCCTATTTGCCTCATCCGTCGACCCCCTGAACTCGAGCCAGGCTACCTCAGCTCTCAATACGGGTTCGGCGTTCGGATGAGAATTCGAGCCAAGTCACTTCTCCTTCAACAGGTGGGGCTCGACGTTCGGATGCAAAGTCGAGCCAAGCCACCTTCTCCTTTCCCAGGTGGGGCTCGATGCTCGGATGCGAAGTCGAGCCACGCAACCTTGTCCTCTCATAGGTTGGGCTCGACGTTCGGATAAGAATTCGAGCCAAGCCACCTTCTCCTTCAACAGGTGGGGCTCGAAGCTCGGATGCGAAGTCGAGCCACGCAGCCTTGTCCTCTCACAGGTTGGGCTCGACGTTCGGATAAGAATTCGAGCCAAGCAATCTTCTCCTCTCACAGGTTGGCCTCGACGCTCGGATGGAGGGGGCTCGACGTTCGGATGGAAACTCGAGCCAAGCTACTTTCCCTCTCACAGGTGGAGGCTCGACTTTCGGATGGAAACTCGAGCCAAGCAATCTTCTCCTCTCACAGGTTGGCCTCGACGCTCGGATGGAAACTCGAGCCAAGCCACCTTCTCCTTTCGCAGGTGGGGCTCGACGCTCGGATGGGAACTCGAGCCACGCAACCTTGTCCTCTCACAGGTTGGGCTCGACGTTCGGATAAGAATTCGAGCCAAGCCACCTTCTCCTTCAACAGGTGGGGCTCGAAGCTCGGATGCGAAGTCGAGCCACGCAACCTTGTCCTCTCACAGGTTGGGCTCGACGTTCGGATAAGAATTCGAGCCAAGCCACCTCTCCTTCAACGGGTGGGGCTCGACGCTCGGATGGGAACTCGAGCCGAGCCACCTCTCTCAACAGGTGGGGTTCTTGGTCTCGTCCGCCGACCCCATTGGTCTCGACCGCCGACCCTATTGGGCTCGTAAAGTCGACCCCATTGGTCTCGTCCACCGTCCCTATTTGCCTCGTCCGTCGACCCCCTGAACTCGAGCCAGGCTACCTCAGCTCTCAATACGGGTTCGGCGTTCGGATGAGAATTCGAGCCAAGTCACTTCTCCTTCAATAGGTGGGGCTCGACGTTCGGATGCAAAGTCGAGCCAAGCCACCTTCTCCTTTCCCAGGTGGGGCTCGATGCTCGGATGCGAAGTCGAGCCACGCAACCTTGTCCTCTCACAGGTTGGGCTCGACGTTCGGATAAGAATTCGAGCCAAGCCACCTTCTCCTTCAACAGGTGGGGCTCGAAGCTCGGATGCGAAGTCGAGCCACGCAGCCTTGTCCTCTCACAGGTTGGGCTCGACGTTCGAATAAGAATTCGAGCCAAGCCACCTCTCCTTCAACGGGTGGGGCTCGACGCTCGGATGGGAACTCGAGCCAAGCCACCTCTCTCAACAGGTGGGGTTCTTGGTCTCGTCCGCCAACCCCATTGGTCTCGACCGCCGACCCTATTGGGCTCGTAAAGTCGACCCCATTGGTCTCGTCCACCGTCCCTATTTGCCTCGTCCGTCGACCCCCTGAACTCGAGCCAGGCTACCTCAGCTCTCAATACGGGTTCGGCGTTCGGATGAGAATTCGAGCCAAGTCACATCTCCTTCAATAGGTGGGGCTCGACGCTCGGATGGGAACTCGAGCCAAGCCACCTCTTTCAACAGGTGGGCTCTCGGACTCGTCCGCCGACCCTCTTGGTCTCGTCCGTCGACCCTCTCGGTCTCGTCCGCCGACCCTATTGGTCTCGTCCGTCGACCCCATTGGTCTCGTCCGCCGACCCCCCGAACTCAAACCAGGCAACCTTCTCCTTTCACAGGGGGGGACTCGACTCTCGGATAACAACTCGAGCCAAGCCACCTTCTCCTTCAACAGGTGGGGCTCGACGTTCGGATGCAAAGTCGAGCCAAGCCACCTTCTCCTTTCCCAGGTGGGGCTCGATGCTCGGATGCGAAGTCGAGCCACGCAACCTTGCCCTCTCACAGGTTGGGCTCGACGTTCGGATAAGAATTCGAGCCAAGCCACCTTCTCCTTCAACAGGTGGGGCTCGAAGCTCGGATGCGAAGTCGAGCCACGCAACCTTGTCCTCTCACAGGTTGGGCTCGACGTTCGGATAAGAATTCGAGCCAAGCCACCTCTCCTTCAACGGGTGGGGCTCGACGCTCGGATGGGAACTCGAGCCAAGCCACCTCTCTCAACAGGTGGGGTTCTTGGTCTCGTCCGCCGACCCCATTGGTCTCGTCCACCGACCCTATTGGGCTCGTCAGTCGACCCCATTGGTCTCGTCCACCGACCCTCTTGGTCTCGTCCACCGACCCTATTTGCCTCGTCCACCGACCCCCTGAACTCGAGCCAGGCTACCTCAGCTCTCAATACGGGTTCGACGTTCGGATGAGAATTCGAGCCAAGCCACATCTCCTTCAATAGGTGGGGCTCGACGCTCGGATGGGAACTCGAGCCAAGCCACCTCTTTCAACAGGTGGGGCTCTCGGCCTCGTCCACCGACCCTCTTGGTCTCGTCCGCCGACCCTATTGGTCTCGTCCGTCGACCCCATTGGTCTCGTCCACCGACCCTCTTGGTCTCGTCCGCCGACCCTTTTTGTCTAGTCCGCCGACCCCCTGAACTCGAACCAGGCTACCCCAGCTCTCGATACGGATTCGGCGTTCGGATGAGAATTCGAGCCGCACCACTACCTCCTTTCGCAGGTCGAGCTAGACGCTCGGATAGGGATTCGAGCCATACTACCTCCTCCTTTCCCAGTACGAGCTCGGCGCTCGGATCAGAGTTCGAGTCTCATCCGCCCACTCTCGGGACCGACCAGATGCTCGGATGACCGACCACAAGACCTCGGACGCCGTCCCAACAAAATGGCCTGGACGACCCCCCGCTCTTCCAATCAGCGAGGCAGTCGTCCGCCGATCCTCTTGGTCTCGTCCGCCGAGCCTTCCGGTCTTGTCCGCCGACCCCTCTGAACTCAAGCCTGGCTGCCTCACCTCAATGCGGGCTCGGCGCTCGGATCGAAATCCGAATCAAACCCCTCTCCTCACTCTCTTAAAACTAGCCAGGACGCTCGTCCAGCCGACCTCGCGACCTCATGCAAAGACGAACCCCATCGAACGACCTGGACGACCTCTCGCTCTTCCAACTAGCGAGTCGGTCATCCGACCCCTGGAGGGTTCGTCCACCGACCCATATGGGTTCGTCCGCCGACCCGAAAGATCGTCTGCCGACCCAAACTCGACCACCGACCTAGTGAGGTCGGCATTCATTCTACCGACTATCCCCTCCTAAGAACTTCACCCCACGCACATCCAAACGAGGAGTCCATTCCTCCTGCCCCTGGCCCTCTTCGGGGAACAACAGACCCTACTTCTTACCCTGACATCTGCCCTTCCCCCGAGAACCAGGAATCACCCCCGCACTGCTGGATCACCCAACCCTGCGGGAGTGAGGGGCTTGTGATATGGGTCAGGAATAAAGCGTGGCTCACCCTGAGCCACCAGATCTCCTCAGGATACGCGTCCTTCCTGATCCTCCAGATCAGCCACGTCAGCACCGGAAAACCGCCCGGAGATCTGCCACGTCAGCCCGGAAACCACTCCGGCGCCTGCCACGTCAGCCCTATACCGCCCGACTTTCCACCGCTTCAGCCAATCGGGTAACCGGGTCCGGCCCAGCCCCAAACGGGTCTAGACACTACAAAAGAAAGTAGCTTTCCCGGCGGTTTTTTCCGTCTATACCGACGTTTATTTACGCCGGGGAAACTTTCACCGGCGTTTACAATAACGCCGGTCCAACTGCCGCCGAAGCGGGCGTCGCTGAAACGAAGGGTCCTACACCGGCATTTTTGGGGGACGCCGGTAAATACTAGGACTACACCGGCGGTCATAAAACGCCGGTGTATGTCCATTTCTGGGTGCCGTGTTTGTGTGCCTATATACATACACCGGCGGTCGTAAACCGCCGGTATTTATCCATTCACCGGCGTAAATAAAAACGCCGGTGTATATCGAAAGTATACCGGCGGTCATAAAACGCCGGTGTATGTCCGTTTCTGGGTGCCGTGTTTGCGTGCCTATATACATACACCGGCGGTTGTAAACCGCCGGTATTTATCCATTCACCGGCGTAAATAAAAACGCCGGTGTATATCGAAAGTATACCGGCGGTCAAGAAATGCCGGTGTATGTCCGTTTGTAAGCGCCTGTTTTTCCCTGTTTACGAACACCGGCGCGACTAAAAACGCCGGTGTATACCTGTGCCGTTACAGCTGAAAACTTTCACCGGCGTACGTTGAAACGCCGGTGTATCATACACTCCAACAATTAAATTATATACACTGCCGTTTTTTAAAACGCCGTTCTGGCTATGCCCGTTTATTTTCGATACTCCGCTTTTCCGTTCGATTTCAATTCACAGTTTCATTTACATAACCTGTAAACTAATTCTCACAACTGATTCGATCAATTTCGTTGCATACTACTGCGCAAACCACAGCCAAACACAAGAATAATTAAAGATAATCAAGTTTCACACGTGTCATATCAACGTCCAAATTCATTGATTAATTAACAATGTCATAATTAACAAATTAATATAGAGACTAACATCCAAAATATCCAAACAAACCAGTCTGACAAATATCCAAAATATCCCAAATTCAAAGTATGACATAACTCTCATAAAAAAAACCAGTCTGACATAACAACGGCAAGGAGGAGGACATAAGAACAACAACCATACAGCAAGGAGGACATAAGAACAGCAAGGAGGACCGCAGATTCATACCCCTCGAGTAGCTTCAGCTCTGATCATTTGCATTTCCTTCATCTTGACGACCACTCTGTGAATAAAAAATAATAGTTTAATTGAACAGTAGATCACAATACAGAATATACATATTTTTTGAACTTGCAAAAAGAACTACCTGTGTCTCGAATTATAAGATGAAAGTGCCAACTGCAAATGGAATTGTTAATGCTATATACAGAGGTAAAATAATTACATTGCAATGCTAAAAATTTCATACTTAATTTTGTTTTTAAATATATCTAAAATAACAAAACAAATGAAAATTCAGTATCTAACTTGAAACCTTTATATTCTCCTCTGATTGGGAATATCAACTATCTAAAACAATAAAACAAATGAAAATTCAGTATCTAAGCATGTCCTTCATGGATTGTTTAGACAATCCATGAAACTGTCATCGTGGACGGAAACCAAATATAAGAAAAATAAGAAAAAATAAGATAGGGCTCATATCAAGTGTATTTTTAGGAAACTGTCATCGTGGAAGGAAACCAAATATATATAGAAGCCAGAAATGGAAACAGAAAGAAGAAAGGTAGAGACTTTGGATACACCAGGCTACCATAGCGGCATTTTCCTCATCTCTCTCTCATCCCTTATTTCCCTTCAGCACACGAACAGAAAGAGACATCAGCAACCACCTTAAGAGCAACAAGAACAACAATAATAATAAATTATTATGAACAAGATGTCTCTATATGGGTTTCCAGTTCTCCACTCGAGCCCACTCTTTCTAATCACAGCCCAATTAAGAACATAGACCACATCCACTAAACAATCCAATCATAGCCCAGTCAAAATTTGCCATCCTGGATCTTAATGAAATACGCTTCATTAACAGTGAAAGAAAATGAGGATGCTAGCAGCATACTTAGTTTGGAAGTGAACCCATTTTTGTTCAAAAATCATGCCAAAGATGGCAATCAGCTTCATTAACAGTATCTGAAAATGAAAATTTCCATTAACTGAGCTTATATGTTGCTATACTAATTCACTGTGCCCAACTAAATCTAAAACCCAATTGTTGTGCGTATCCGGAGGATTTTGGCATACGTACCTATAGCATCCTCAGTTCACAGTAAACCCGTTTTGCGCAAAAAAACATGCCAAGATCACAATCAGATGCATGAAAATAAGCTTCACTATCAACAAAAGAAGAACTGAGAATGCTATGCAGCATACTTAGTTTGGAAGTGAACCCATTTTGTGTTAAACAATAAGGTTACATTGACAGTATCCGAAAATGAAAATTTCTCCATTATCTGAGCTTATATGCTGCTCTACTACTTTTTCAGCACCAACTATATCGCAAAACCCAAGTGTGGTGCATATCCGGCCGGATAATTTTGGCATGCGTACCTATACAATATCCTCAGTTCACAGTGAACCCATTTTTTGGTATAAAAACATACATGCCAAGAAGACAATCAGGTGCCTGAAATCAGCTTCACTAACAGTTAGTGAAAATGGGACCATAGAATAGCTTAAGAAGACCATCAGGTTTGTGAAGTAAGCTTCACTAACAATGATAGAAACTGGGGATGCTATGCAGCATACTCATTTTGGAAGTGAACCCATTTTGTGTTAAAAAAACCGGTTACATTGACAGTATTTGAAAATGAAAATTTCTCCATCATCTGATGACCACAGTGAACCCATTTTTGGTTTAAAAACATACATGCCAAGAAGACAATCAGGTGCTTGAAATGAGCTTCACTAACAGTTAGTGAAAATGGGACCATACAATAGCTTAAGAAGACCATCAGGTTTGTGAAATAATCTTCACTAACAGTGAAAGAAACTGGGGATGCTATGCAGCATACTCATTTTGGAAGTGAACCCATTTTGTGTTAAAAAAACCATGCCAAAGATTGCAATCAGGTTACATTGACAGTGCCCGAAAATGAAAATTTCTTCATTATCTCAGCTTATATGTTGCTCTACTACTTTTTTAGCCCAACTATATCGCAAAACCCAAGTGTGGTGCATATCCGGCCGGAGAATTTTGGCATACGTACCTATACAATATCCTCAGTTCACAGTGAACCCATTTTCGGTATAAAAACATACATGCCAAGAAGACAATCAGGTGCTTGAAATGAGCTTCACTAACAGTTAGTGAAAATGGGACCATAAAATAGCTTAAGAAGACCATCAGGATATGTGAAGTAAGCTTCACTAACAGTGATAGAAACTGGGGATGCTATGCAACATACTCATTTTGGAAGTGAACCCATTTGGTGTTAAAAAAACCGGTTACATTGACAGTATTTGAAAATGAAAATTTCTCCATCATCTGATGACCACAGTGAACCCATTTTTGGTTTAAAAACATACATGCCAAGAAGACAATCAGGTGTTTGAAATGAGCTTCACTAACAGTTAGTGAAAATGGGACCATACAATAGCTTAAGAAGACCATCAGGTTTGTGAAATAAGCTTCACTCACAGTGAAAGAAACTGGGGATGCTAGAGAATGAGGATACACCAGGCACCAGCCTATGCACCATCCTCAGTTCATGGAAGAAAAATACGAATAGGGCTCATAGCAAGTGTAGTTTTAACTGGAATTGTCATCGTGGAAGGAAACCAAATATAGAAGCCAGAAAGAGGAATGGTAGAGAATGAGGATACACCAGGCTAACATAGCGGCATTTTCCTCATCTCTCTCTCACCCCTTCTTTCCCTTCTCCACTCCAACTCGTCTCTTTCTAATCACAGCCCAATTAAGAACAATTGTTCACAGTCACTGCTAAAGAAACATATATGCTCAGATTATGAAAAATTTATATGCTCAGATTATGGAAATTTTCAGTCACTGTTAAAGAAACTAAGTAGGCTGCATAGCATCCCCAGTTTCCTTCACTGTTAGTGAAGCTTGTTTGGAAAATTGTTCACTCAAACATGCCCCTTGTTTCTGAACTCAAACATGACATTAATAAACATCTTTTCTAATAATGGCTACACTTGTGGAAGCTCTCTCTAAGCCTCAATTCTTCAAGGTTTTGTTGCCTACTTCTTTACAGAAGTTGGTACTCCATTCTCCTCTCTTTAAAGAAGAATAGAGTACCAGCTTCTGTAAAGAAGTAGGCAACAAAACCTTGATGAATTGAGACTTAGAGAGAGCTTCCACAATTGTAGCCATTATCAGAAAAGATGTTTATTAATGTGATGTTTGAGTTCAGATACAAGGAGCATGTTTGAGTGAACAATTGGGTTTTGAATGGAGATTGTAGTCATAGATCAATTCTTGATGGAATAAAAATACGAATAGGGCTCATAGCAAGTGTAGTTTTAACTGGAATTGTCATCGTGGAAGGAAACCAAATATAGAAGCCAGAAAGAGGAATGGTAGAGAATGAGGATACACCAGGCTAACATAGCGGCATTTTCCTCATCTCTCTCTCACCCCTTCTTTCCCTTCAGCACACGAACACATAGAGACATCAGCAACAACAGCAAGAGCGACAAGAACAACAACCATAATAAATTATTATGAACAAGATGTCTCTATATGGGTTTCCAGATCTCCACTCCAACTCGTCTCTTTCTAATCACAGCCCAATTAAGAACAATTGTTCACAGTCACTGTTAAAGAAACATATATGCTCAGATTATGAAAAGTTTTCATTTTCAGATACTGTTAAAGAAGCTGATTTCATGCATCTGATTGCAATCTTTGGCATGGTTTTTTTAACACAAAATGGGTTCACTTCCAAAATGAGTATGCTGCATAGCATCCCCAGTTTCTTTCACTGTTAGTGAAGCTTATTTCACAAACCTGATGGTCTTCTTAAGCTATTGTATGGTCCCATTTTCACCTCCTCCAAATCAGTACAATGTCATCTATACCAGGTTATGTGCCAAAATGGGATTGGGCATACGATGCAAGGCCGACAAGTATTAGTTGTTTGTGAGTATGAAGTAGGATGCAGCTATGAACATGGGCTCATATCAAGTGTAGTATTATGGACTGTCATCGTGGAAGGAAACCAATTTAATATAGAAGCCGTATATGGAGCCAGAAAGAGGGATCGTAGAGAATGAGGATACACCAGGCTAACATAGCGGCATTTTCCTCATCTCTCTCTCATCCCTTCATTCTCTTCACCACACGCACACAAAGAGACATCAGCAACAACAGCAAGAGGGGATTGGTCCAACAATAAGTGTAGATTATAATAAACGAGATGTCTCTATTTTGGGTTTCCAGATCTCCACTCCAGCCCTTTCTCTCTAATCACAGCCCACTTAAGAAACATAGACGAAATGCGACATAGACGACAGCCACAATGCAGACTCACAAACACTAGTACGTGTCTTTCATGCATTCAAGTAACATAATCTCTTTAAAAATACCAATTTCAAGACTTACCGATATTTTTTGACAGTGGGCGGCGTGCTACCCTCACTCTCATATGTTTGCCTGCCACTATTATTTAGTGGCTGCTCATCCCCATGGCTCTCGTTACCATTATTTATATTTACCCTCTTTCCACGCCTCGGCATGTTGTACCTGTCAAGGATCCGATAACTTGGTTCAAATGATAGTTTGGTTCAAATGACACTAAGCATAGTTTAATGTAAATAAGCTATAGCAGTAGAAAATAGAAAGACAATTAAACCAGTGTATTAAATTCATAATGAACATATTCGAAATTACAGACATAATATTACAACAAGATTTAAGACATAAAATTACAGACATATAATAAACTTGCATAAAAAATCATGTAAACTACAATACGACATCTTCCAGTACATCGCCCTCTTCTCCATCCTTGCGGAGCCAAGTCCCGCAAATTCCAAGATCGGTTGTGTTTACATCAAACACAGGAAACTCAGAAGCAATGTAACTGTTCATGTCTTCACCGTCTTCATCGTCTGAAGTATCGCCCAGTTGGAATACATCTCTTGGTTGCATAGGGATAGCCACATACGATTTTGGCAGGGTTGGATCTGCAATGTAGAACACTTGTTGGACTTGGGATGGAAACACAAATGGCTCATGGCTAATGTCTGTACCGATGTGAATCAATTTTGAGAAGTTCACAACTGTGAAGCCAAGCTTGTCCTTGTTGTTAGCAAAATTCCTATCAAACTCAGCCCAATCCCCACGAAATAAGACAACACGGAAATGGCCAAAATAATTCAACTCAATGATATCCGTGAGCACTCCATAGTAGTCGAGATCCCCATCTACAGGCCTCGTGTCCGATTTGGAAGCATAACTTCTAGTCTTAGACGTCACTATCATTCCACTATTTTGAGACTTCAAATTAGATTCACGATCCTTAGTACGAAATCTAAAACCATTGAATATGTATCCTCCGTATCTTTTGGCCATCTGATAGGGACCTTTGGCAAGTACTTGTATTTCAGATGACGCACCTTCAGGACCCAAAGAATGTACCTATTAATTTTGCGCAAATCGTATCAACACCATAGAAAATATAGATATAATAAAGATCAACTTGCATAACTGTAATTCACCTACATGAGATTCAAACCACTTATGAAATTTTTCATTCATCAGCTTGTTTTGTTCACGTGGTGGTAGTCTTCTTGGTCTAGCCCTTCGTTTGATGTCCCTGACAAATTCGCTAAAAAACAAGCAATTGAAATTAGGAATAAGAAAAGTATCAAAAATATCGAACTCCGCGGTTTTCAATGTATTCGATTTACATTTAAAAGCAACTTACTTTCGAAATGGTTCCACTGATGCATGATGGTCTAGCACATATCGATGTGCCTGTTCCCACGCTAAGCTATCGAGCTCAAATGCATCAACTTTACCAACAGTGGTGCCAGCGGTATCAAAAAGATATTGTGCACCATCAAGGTTGGAAATGTCTGGATTTCTACGTGGTCTACTGGAAGATGTCTCCACACCAGGCATATACCTGAAAAAAAAATGTGAGCACTCCTCTGATAGATATCCCTGGGCTATTGACCCTTCAGGATATGCTCTATTTTTCACATAACCCTTTAGCCGGTATAGGTACCTGAACATGTACAATTAATAAACTAGAGCGGATTAGGGGATTAAAAGAAATGAGCTTTTGAAAATTCAATTTCGTAAGATGAACGAATTATTTTACCTCTCAATGGGGTACATCCACCGATAGTGAACAGGACCACCGATTCTGGCTTCACCAGCAAGGTGGATTATCAAGTGAATCATAATAGTGAAGAACGATGGAGGAAATATCATCTCCATTTTACTAAGTGTCAATGCCGCCTGCTGCTCCAATTGGTCCAGATCTTCAACACGAAGCATTCTTGAGCAAATACCTTTATATATGCTACAAAGATCTTTCAGGACAGTAGTGACTTGCTCACACATTGAAGACCTTAGGGCCACAGGAAGGAGATCCTGCATTAGGATGTGGTAGTCGTGTGACTTTAGCCCCTGAAGCCTCTTCTCTTTAAAGTTGACACATTTTGCCATGTTAGAAGAATAGCTATCGGGGACTTTCAGTTCAAGTAGTACTTTGCAAAACAACTCCAACTCCGATTTTGACATTGAATAGATTGCAGGAGGTAGGAGCACTTTCCCGTTCGGCAATTCTTCTGGGTGCAACTCATGTCGGATGCCCATTGACTTCAAATCAAGTCGGCTCTTTAGATTGTCCTTTGTCTTCCGATCATCTCCCATAACTGTTCCTATACAATTCTCACCTATATTTTTGCCGATATGCATCACATCTAAATTATGTCTCAGTAAGTTGAATTCCCAATACGGCAACTTGAAGAAAATACTCTTCTTCTTCCATGCACCTAAACTCGTCAAGTTTTGATCCTCATCCTCGCCATATAGATCGGTCTCCTCATCTTGCTCCGGCCTTGCCCTTTTCTTGCCCTTTGTCCTGACTTCTGGTTCCTTTCCATATTTGAATTGATGACCATCTACCCGCCTCAAAATATCTGAACCAGAGGAAGACCCAGGAGCATGTTCCCACTCGTCGGTGCCATCAAATGTCGCTGCCTCTGCCCGAAATATATGTGTGTCAGGCAACCATCTCCTATGACCCATATAGCAAAACTTTCTGCCATTGTACAACCACCTTGAACTAGTTTGGTCAGCACAACATGGACATGCATAACGTCCTTTAGTACTATATCCAGATAAATTTGCATATGCTGGAAAATCATTGATGGTCCAAGACAAGACGGCACGAAGAGAAAATGTTTCTTTAGCCACAGCATCATAGGTTGGAACACCCACCCACAACTTCTGAAGTTCATCTATTAACGGTTGTAGGTACACATCTATATCATTTCCAGGACCTTTCGGTCCAGGAAATATCATGGACAAAATAAATGAGGACTGCTTCATGCATTTCCAAGGCGGCAAATTGTATGGTATCAACACAACCGGCCATATACTGTATGTACTACTCATTTGCCTGAAAGGGTTGAAGCCATCACTAGCTAGTCCAAGTCTCACATTTCGAGGATCTTCCGCAAAATCAGGATATCTTTCATCAAATCTTTTCCAAGATTGAGAATCAGCAGGATGTCTAAGAATCCCATCATTAGTGCGGCCTTCAGCATGCCATTTCATATCAGAAGAAGTTTTCGTGGACATAAACAACCTTTGTAACCTAGGGATCAGAGGAAAGTAACGCAATGTTTTGGCAGGCTTCTTTTTCCTACTTCGCTTAGTAGATCCGCTGGCTCCCTCGTCTTGATTTGGTCTTTCTTTCCATTTCGAAGAACCACACACTTCGCAATTATCCAGACTTTCCTTACCACTCGTGAAAAGCATACAGTCATTTGGACATGCTGCTATCTTCTCATATCCTAGATCGAGAGAACTTAGGAATTTTTTGATTTTATAGACTGAGTTTGGAATACAGATTTCAGGAAATGCTTCATTCAACAATTCAAGTAGCATAGTGAAGGACTTAGCAGACCACCCGTTCAAACATTTAATCTGAAATAGTCTGACAATGAATGAGAACTTAGAAAATTTGGTGCAGTCGCGGTACAACGGGATACTAGCATCTTCAAGTAACTTAGCGAAGGATTCTTGCTGCTTATTATTTTCATGGGTGGGGCCAGACATTTCCTCGTCCACCCCACCACCAATCTGGTTTGTTTCTATTGACTCATTGTGAACTTCGGTTGTTGGGTCATTGGTGTGGAAAGGAACATTATGATTCCCCATGGCATCTTGTAACAAAGCATGCATCTCATCGGGAACGCTTAAGTCTTCGTTCACTTAGGGCTCAGCCTCATTTTCTAATACAACCGGACGAACAGGAGCTGCCGTATGATCCTCTCCATGACAAAACCACCTTGTGTACCCTTGAAGAAAACCGTTGACAGCCAAGTGTGTATGTACTACGTCACATGTCCTCAGCATACAATTTGTACAGCGAAGGCATGGACAAAGGATTAGGTTGGGATCACGGGAATGTCGTTTGGCAAAGATAATAAAATCTTTAATACCATCACGGTACTCCTTGGATAATCGTGGTTTACTAATCCAACTTCTATCCATTATATCAATAGCACACAGTCTGAAATTAAAATTTTATATATTAAATAGTAATAACAGTAAAAGGCATTTTGTATATTAAATTTCACCTATTTGAAAATCATCCCTAGCTGCAAATAAATGAACGATATAATCTCTAACTGTAAAATAAAGAAATTGTGGCTCCAAAAAATGTACAAAAAAAAACTACTTCTTAATACAATCTACTCTATTCACCAAACCCTAAACGACCTTTTGTGGAAATGATCACAACCACCTTAGACGGTATTTTATCACACACCCTGTGTTCGAGCATAAAAAAAAATCGACTATAGTCTCCCCTGTATTTGGCTTTCCATTCAAGGAGATGATGATGGTAAAGGGTATTTTGCTGATGAAGAGGAATCGGCCGAATAATGAGTGCATCCTGTTGTAACCACGGTAACAAGAAGATCTGATGACTCATGAACTATTCTGTTCATGACTACTAATAATCACTTATCTCATAATAATAATAATAATAATAATAATAATAATAATAATACTAAACAAAAGAAACAGTAAAAGAAAAATTAAAATGTCTAGTATGTAAGCATATATTTTGCAGACTGAACCAATTGTTGTACATAGCCGGAGAATTTTGGCATAGAGCTATAGCATCCTCAGTTCACAGTGAACCCAGTTTGGTCAAAAAAACATGCCAAAATGACAATCAGATGCAGGGGATAAGCTTCAATTAATTAACAGTGAAAGGAACTGGGGATGCTATGCAGCATACTTAGTTACGAAGTGAACCCATTTTGTTAAAAAACCATGCCAAGGATTCCAGTCAGGTTACTTTAACAGTATCTGAAAATGAAAAATTTCCCATTATCTGAGCTTATATGTTGCTCTACTACTTCTTCATCCCAACTAAATCTAAAACCCAATTGTAGCCGCATATCCGGCCGGAGGATTTTGGCATACGTACCTATACCATCCTCAGTTCACAGTGAACCGATTTTGGTAAAAAAAACATGCCAAGATGACAATCAGATGCATGAAAATAAGCTTCACTAACAACAAAAAAAGAAAATGGGGATGCTAGCAGCATACTTAGATTGGAAGTTAACCCATTTTCGTATAAAAAACCATGCCAAAGATTGACAATCAGGTTACTTTAAGAGTATTTGAAAATGATAAATTTTCCATTATCAGAGCTTATATGTTGCTATACTACTTCTTCAACCCAACTAAATCTAAAACCCAATTGTTGTGCGTATCCGAAGGATTTTGGCATACGTACCTATAGCATCCTCAGTTCACTTAGTCTGGAAGTGAACCTATACAAACTGGGGATGCTATGCATGCAGCATACTCATTTTGGAAGTGAACCCATTTTGTGTAAAAAAACCATGCCAAAGATTGCAATCAGGTTACTTTAACGGTATCTGAAAATGAAAATCTCCCATTATCTGAGCTTATATGTTGCTCTACTACTTCTTTAGCCCAACTAAATCTAAAATCCAATTGTTGTGCATATCCGGCCGCAGGATTTTGACATACGTACCTATAGCATCCTCAGTTCACAGTGAACCCATTTTGGGTTAAAAACAATCATGCCAAGAAGACAATCAGATGCATGAAATCAGCTTCATTAACAGTGAAAGAAAACGGGTATGCTATGCAGCATACTTAGTTTGGAAGTGAACCCATTTTGTGTTAAAAAACCATGCCAAAGATTGCAATCAGGTTACTTTAATAGTATATGAAAATGAAAATTTCCCATTAACTGAGCTTATATGTTGCTCTACTAATTCACTGTGCCCAACTAAATCTAAAACCCAAGTGTGGTGCATATCCGGCCAGAGAATTTTGGCATACGTACCTATACAATATCCTCAGTTCACAGTGAACCCATTTTGGGTAAAAAAACAAACATGCCATGAAGACAATCAGATGCATGAAATCAGCTTCATTAACAGTAAAAGAAGATGAAAATTTCCATTATCTAAGCATATATTTTTCTATTAATTCTTCATCTCAACTAAACCGTTCATGCTAAGGAAATCGAACACGTAACAGGCATATATTTTTCATTATCTAAGCATATATTTTTCATGCCAAACTGAAAAAAGCTGCCTTTTTGGGAAAATAAGGGAAATCAAGAGATCATACCGAAGAGAGAGGGAGGGAGCGGGGCGACGAGGGCGGGGGCGTAGGAGAGAGAGAGAGAGGGGGCGACCGCCGATTCACCTCCAGATCGAGAGAGGGAAGAACGAAATCGAAAAGGACGAAGGGAATAAGGGACGATTTCGAATGGTCGAAGGCCGTCGAAGAGGACGAAGCGGCGGAGGCAAACGCGCGGGAAATAGAGCGGGGAAGGAGGGAAAGGAAGCGCCTTTTTTCCCTTTTTTTTTTTTGGGGTAATGGGTAAATGGCGAGCGAACGATTAGGGTTCGCGGATTTTATTCCCAGTTATTTACCGGCGTTTTAATTTGAAACGCCGGTGAATGTGCCAGCATATTCGCCGGCGTTTATAATAAAAAACGCCGGTGAATAATAAACTTCACCGGCGTGTTCAGCTAAAACGCCGGTGAATACTAACATTCACCGGCGTTTTAAATCGACCGCCGGTGTATGACCATCCCATCTGGCGCCCAATTCCTACTGGCTCCCTACCCCGGCGCTACTAGTAAAACGCTGGGGAATAATCGCCGGGAAAGCTACTTTCTTTTGTAGTGAGACCCGATTGGAAACTCCTATAAATACCAGGCCCTCTCCTTTCTTAAAAGGTAATCAATCTTTTCTCCCCTAAACCCTAGTCACTGTTGCTCTTATCTTAAAGTAACTGACTAGATCATCGGAGGGTCTGCCACCGGGACCAACCCCGGTGTTTCGAGACCGTCTGCAGGTACACCAGACCTCGGATCCGAGCCACCTGATCCGAGCCCAGACATCCACCTCACTCAAGCCTGTCGCAGGTACCGCTCGGCCAGCCGAGGGTCGCCTCTGAAGAAGCTTTCTCCTTCAATACAAATCGAGTAAGAACTCACACCTGGTGCATCCACACGTCTCCCAGAAACAAACCGCATCACCAGCATAAAAATGCAGGATATAATCTAATGGAACCTTCCATATAGCTATTTTCAAGCATAACTTCTGAAGTACTGTTGATTTCTCCCTTAACAAGAATATATTCAAAAGTTCAATGGACAACCCCAGTTTTCTGATTATTTGGAAAATCTTGGACAACCATAAAGTCAGCAGCAAAGCAATTTAGCTCTATTTATCTACATGACTACATCTCATGATCATCAAGAAAGTAGCAGAAATGACTAAAGGATGCAGGAGACAGTGAAAATATAATGTGGTGTATATGTTGGCTTGTCATCTAATGGCAGAAAGGAGAAGAAGCGTTCACTTCCGTTGCTCACTAAACTGCAGGATGCCATGCACATCAACTATGCCGGGCGGGAACACTGGATCAGTTGCAGCTCTGACTGCGACCTTTGCAACTGCAGAAGCACTCACAGGAGGTGTGAAGAGAGGGCCCACCAGTGGAACCCGATGCAGTGGCTTTGCATGTTGAAAGACCTGCAAAACATAAAAAGTTATTCATAATAGTAACCCAGAGAGAGGGCGAGAGAGGTTCGAGAAGGATACCATTTCGAGGGGAGAACCAATAAGACCTAGAGGTATTTTCATGCTACCAACTTGACGAGTTCCATGAATAAAGCCAGGTCCAATTATCAGTATCTCCAATAAAGTATGCCTAAGAAGTGATAAGTTTTTTTGAGTTGAAAATAAGTTTAGGATCTCAACCCGAACCCGAAGAGCAATTTCGGATTGGCATTCGTGTCCGCAGATGCGGGCGCGCACACCCGTGCCCACTAACCGGGCCGGGCGGCGGCAGGACGCGCGTGTGGCCCACGGGTTCTCTCCACACCACACTAGACTACCTAAGAAGTGATAAGTTTCCTAAACTATACCCATGCATCCTAGAATTTTTTCCCAAACCGACCTGTTTTTTGAAAGTTTTTTCCAAACCGACCTACTTTTCTTTTTAATTCCCAAAATGACCTACTCGGTCTTTAAGTCTTTCACAGACCGTGCAGTCATTTTAGTAAATACTTTCGAAAGTGGGTCAGTTTGGTAAATACTTTCAAAAAGTGGATAATATTGGTAAACACTTTCAGAATTAACTATAATTATTATAGTGAATATTATTGACCAAGGTGAGTTCTTGTCCTTCATTTAGGTGCATATTTCTCTCCACAAGTCAATGGAAAATAATTGCATCTTTTTCTTTGATTAACCGACTGAAATATTTGCTGCTGCATATCCTATCTCTCAATTCTTATCTACTGGTGTGATGGGTGTTGTCCTAAATCTAGAAAGAAAAGCATTATTGGGTCTAAAATCATAACATGCACGTGTTTAAAACTTTTAAGATCGTCTGAGCTAATTTTCTTAGTAAAACTCTATACTTTGTTAATACTGATTTGGAGAAATTAGGGTTAGGGTTAATCTCTAGCCGCTTAAGATATTATACCCTGCTTATCAGTATTGGAATATCACAGAGCACTACCTCTAGACCAGCTTATATAGAGATTAGACTGGGTTTAGGGTACTGGGCTTTTAGCCCACTCAACCCGTTCCAATAATTAATACATAACACGTGTAAACCCGTGTTGCCCCATAGAATAATATACACAATATTATCCTATTATATTGAGAATATACATATACATCCAACAATCTCCTCCTATATTTTCAATATATTAGGCTAAGCAATGTTATAATATTGGATCACAAAAATTCAAACATTATTGAATTATAATGAACATGGATAATAGACTAAATCAATTATAACTTGAATAGTTCAAATATGACTAAACCAAAATAATCAAATAGTTCTAAAACCATATCAAAACAGAATAGTTCACAATGACTAAACCAACTAGAGAAACCTGTCATAGTTTCAAAATCAACCAAAGCAACTAAACTTCAAGAACAAAATATGAGTTTTAAGCTCATGAACACAAGAGTCTTAAACTCAACAGAAGTTTTATCAAGCAAGTGACAAAATTATTCCTCAGAGAAATAAACCAAAACTATATCCTTGCAAACTGCTCTATGTTTACTCCTCCATTTTGAGCAAATCATTATTTTGAAATCTATGTTGACAGATTCAACTCCTCCATCTTTACTAGCTTATTGAAGACAAGAATATCAAGAGACACATCGCTAAGAATTCTAGCAAATTTCATAAAGTATCTGGTTCCACTAAAGAACTTAGTACAATTCAACGATAGCTTAGCAAAATGTAACGCAAGCATCACAATCAAGTTTCTTTAACAAAATAAAGAACAAGAACTATTATAGTTTCCACACAAGAACTATACTATGTTTCATATTGGAATGATAGAATAGTCAAATCAATTATGGTTAATTCTGAATCATCAAAATTGGAATGAAACATGAATCCATAAAAGAGTTATATATCATCAAAATTGGAATGATATAACAACAATTCTAAACATCGGAAACACATCGACAAGTTTTCATGCTTTCTTTTGGAATAATGAGATGATTCTAAGTAAATTATGAAAATATATAGCATCATCAAAATTGGAATGAAATTATATATTAACAGAATTTACATAGAACTTTTCAAATTATCTAAAGCATGTCAACTGCCTAAAATTGATGCTTCAGTTTGAACTTCTCTATGGCTCCAATTGGATTCTAAATTTCAAAACAACTTGGATGTTAAAGCTTTTGACTCAATAGCTTTTAACTCCATTTCCCCCACAGTTTTGATAATTAGATCACTTTCAAGTCTCTTAGCAAGAGCATTGGACATACTTGTCACAATTGCACTTTATCTATGAGAAAGTTCAACTAGGCTTCTTTCAGCCTTAATATACTCCTCTTACTATTATAGAGTGAGTTATGAGCTACAGTGCATTATAGCTTGATAGTCGCATAACAGAATAGAGAATTTACATTAAACTTCTCAAATGGATGATTAGCAATAAGTCATTCAATCCACTCAGCCTCTTCCCCTGCAGAGGATAACACATAGAGGTCTGATTTCTTGGATGAGAACGCAACACTTGTTTGCCTATTAATCTCCATAATTTTTCTGCTCGTACTAGTGTGAACACATATCCACTAGTTGTCGACTTTCACAAAGCTTTGAGTAGCACAAAGCAAACTCTTGAGTACCACTCAAGTATCTCATTAGCCTCTTAAGGGCACTCAAGTGTGTATGGGATTATTAGTGAGTCTGCAGATCATACCTACCTCAAAGGCTATGTCTATTATAGTGCAGATCTTTGTATTCACGAGACTTTCAAATCTTTTAGAATGATCTACCTGTCTCAGAGTTGCACCATCATAAGGTGTCAACCTTTTATCATAATCATAAGGTGCTTCAAAACACACTTTCAATCACTATATCCCCACTTTTGAAACACATTATTGATTAATTTATCGGGTTTGACTAAGGGTTATCCCTTGCCAACCAAAACTCACCCTTATACGTAATATGGTGACCACAATACTTAGGTGTTTCAAGCTAAATTTATTTGGATAGCACAATTTAACTCCATTTATAATAGAAATGTCACTTCCAATCAACAATCATGTCAATAAAACCAAGTAAATAAAAGCCATTATATTTGACACACCACAAAGTTAAAGGCACTGATCTGAATTACTTGATTCATATACTAGGCTCTTTGAGAAATTTGTCAAATTATTTATACGATAGCTATATTACATGTTTCAAAACATACAATAATTTTACTAAATTGTAAATCTTGTTCACTAAACATATTAGTCCAAAACTTTCCAGTACAAAACTGTTCAGTACAAAATATCAAGTACAAAACTTTTAAATATCTTTTATGAATGACAAAATTTTCAATAGATGTAAGGGTAAGAAGAATACTTATTGTAGCAATATGACAAACATGTGAGTAGACATCAAATAAATCTACCCCATTTTCAGTCAATCTGTTAGCTACTAAAAAGCATTAAGATTGCTACTGAACAATCAAAATTAAGTTTCTTCTACAAAACCCCACTTACTTACTATAGTTTTAGCCTTTTTCAGCAGATCAACTAAATTGAAGTATTATTGTATGACACATAATCATCTCACTGTCTACTAAACTCTTCTTAGCTTATTTGTCATTCAGGTTTTTAAGTGTCAGTAAGACTAGTTCTTGATTCCAACTGTGAATCATTGAGCATGTATGTATGACTAAATTATTTCATACATTTATCTTTGATGAACACATCCTCAAAGAACTCTGCAAGTCTAGATTCTTCTAATACAAATTAGATAGATCCAACATCTGTCCACCGAACTACATTCTGATTCTGCACTTTCTAAACACACAAATATCTGTTGTAGGTCCTACTTTAGGCCTTCTAGGGTTATGTATTCTAACATAAGTATCACAACACAAAATCTCACTTTAACAAAACTATTTGGATTTTTCATGCCTCGATCTACAAGGTGTATTCAATTTAGAGTGTAGTAACACATTTAGAGATATGATTAACAATACAACATCAAACAACAGTCAATAATATAGAATTCAACATTTCACTAAGAGTTTGATTCTAACTTTTATCAATACTGTTTGATTGTTGTATATAGAGTGCAGTAGAGATTATGCCCAATGCAAACTTCTCTAAAGTTATTAAACATATTCACCACCTCCATATATGTATGACAAATATTCAATAATCATCTACATAGGTGATTAAATACTTCTGACCAACAATCGTCTCATATAGTCACAAAGCTACTGAGATCACAAATATCAGAATGTATTGACTCAAGAAGTTGAGTGCTCCTAGAGACCATACTAAATGATTTTCTAGTAATCATAATCTGAACACAACTTTTATATTTGTCATATTTAATGAAGTGTCATTTGGCAGAGTTATGAGTTTTAACAAGAACAAACAAATTAATATATAGTTCACAGTGATTCTAAATTTCAAAACAACTTGGATATTAAAGCTTTTGACTCAATAGCTTTTTAACTCCGTTTCCCCACAGTTTTGATAATTAGATCATATTTCTTCACAGACAATTGAATATATATTTTCTCAAATCCTAGCCAATTATGCTAGGTTCAAGAACATAATTAGAACTATTATTATTAATTATCTCATTTGTTAAACTTAGCTTATACATGCGATTGACAATATATGCACCTTATAAGAGCTAATACACGATTACTCTATCACAAAAATTGTTCGCTTTCTCTAGTGATTCTAACAATGTCCCTGTGCTCAAACAAATTGAGCTATATTTTCTTTATTTGTTCTTCATCATCTTCGAAACACTAAGCGAGATAATGACCTATATTTTATAATTCAATTTTGCACACACAGTACAATGAACGATAAAGAACAAAATGTAAATAATGGAGTCATATTCTGCATTACAGGATGCTCCTATCTAAGTTACGGACATTTGTCATAGATCTTATACAAAAATTTTAATTATTAGAGAAGCAAATATATAATCTCACACAAACTGCAAACAATGAATTTGTCAAAATATCTATACACATAGTATGATAAAATACTTAACAACCCTAAACATGCTAGTTTTCCAAAGCGAGAATAACTATGATCTAAAACTCTCAATCATATGATCAAACGCACAGAACATTAACACATTCATCACATGAAAAATACTAAGAAAGTTAGAGTAGATCATACCGACACTTCAAGTTAGAAGTGTTTTCCAAATTCGATGGAGAAGCCTGCGTAGTGCAGACTTATTCAACCGTAATGCATATCCATCGTCTCCAACACGCAATTTGTAGGTAACTTTGAAGTTCCTACATTCATCAAATTGTTAAAGATTAGCCAATTAAACAAATTATTGACACCGTTTAATTCTAGCAACAATTTAATTTGGAGATCCAAACTTTATAGTCAAAACTATAATTTATCAAAATAAATATTTGATCCATAGCACGTAGCCAAAGCAGTTATTCAGATTTGTATTTAATTAAACAATGCTTAATATCGTTTTGAACTTTAGCACTTAGCAACAAAATTCAAACAAATAATTAAATAACAATTTAAATTTGGTGAATAACTTATCTTTAATTTATATCTGCAGCAAATCCCGTCTTCTGCCCAAACACGGACTACAAATCAATATCCAATGGGTCGTCTGTACTAGTTAGATCTAGATTTGATTCATTTTGACTGGATCTGGATCTGATCCAACAGTCCAAACACCAAACAGCAGTCATCAACCAATAGAGAAGCTGTTGGACTGGATCTGAATCTGGATCTGCTCCAACCATCCGAACACAGAACACCATAATCCACCAATTGAAAAAATCAAAATTTTGGATCTGAGTAGTCTCCTTCTTCTCCTTCAATCTCACACAAAGACCAATGGATATAATGGTGGAGGAAGAGGCAGCACGGACTACAGTCTCCAGAGGGTGGTTCGGCGACCTCCGGTGACCTCCGGCTGCTCTTGCCTAGCGACGGCTGCTCGCTGCTCGCGCCCCCGTGACGGCAGCGATGGCGGCTCGCGCCCCCTGCGATGGCAGCGACGGCAGGGGTGCACTCTCTCGATCCCTTTCACTCTTCTGTTGGGTGCTCAGGAAGAGAGAGATGAAGTGGGTGGGCCGGTGACTGGCCGTGAGGCGGCGTTGGTTGCGTCGACGTCGGCGACACCAGCGAAGGTTCTGCCCAACGGCGGTGGCGACCTTGATCGGGATCCGCGACGATGACTCCGTTCGTGATCTGCGACGACGACCAGATCTGGATCTGCAAAGTCGACGGCGAAGCTGATCTGTGATGACGACGTCGGCGTCTCTTCTGATTGGAGATCGCAGCGGTGCCCACCGTGGTCGGAGGAAGCAGCGACGGCTGCTACGGTCGAAGGTAATTGAGTTTATAATATCTTAAGATTGTTAATACTGATTTGGAGAAATTAGGGTTAGGGTTAATCTCTAGCCGCTTAAGATATTATACCCTGCTTATCAGTATTGGAATATCACAGAGCACTACCTCTAGACCAGCTTATATAGAGATTAGACTGGGTTTAGGGTACTGGGCTTTTAGCCCACTCAACCCGTTCCAATAATTAATACATAACACGTGTAAACCCGTGTTGCCCCATAGAATAATATACACAATATTATCCTATTATATTGAGAATATACATATACATCCAACATACTTTGTATGGTCTTTTTATTTTTTCATCTTTTGTTGTTATCTATTTGCCTTTTTATTACCAGGTTAATACCTGAAAAATAAGAATACAATGATGCAGGTTATTTATTTTTCTAGTTGTAATCTATTCAATATATTATGCTAACTCACTTTTGGTTCAAGTATTTTTCTAATTTTTTCTTTTTAAAACAAACAAAAAAAAGATAACAAATATAGGAGACAACTTCCCACTCCTTCTCTATCCAAATTTTGAAGTGCAATTATATTTCTTAATCAAACCTTAAAAAACATGCAATATTGTATATATGTTATCGGGAGAATTTTTTTTTTCAAAAATAGTCGTCATAATTGTTCACTTTTCAAAAATTATGTGCAATGTATTATTACATAGTGTTATATTTAAAAATTATGTGTAATACAGTGGTAATTATGGAATTTCAATCCTCTTGGTGAATAATTCTCTAGAGACGTTTACTGACCTATTTAACCGTACATCTTGCATCAAAATGTGTGCCCTCTGTTATGATCAACAAATGATCAACAAGATGTGTGGTTAGATGGGTGACTCTAGTGAATTAGTATTTCACTGGATAGGATTCAAATCCGTAATTGCGGTACATTAGTGCCATTGTTTCACATGTTCTTCAACATAATTTTCAATTTATATTATTTTGCTTGGTTAGTTAAAACTTAAAGGTGGCGATTTTGAATATCAGTATTACTGCTTTATTTTCTTTATTATTAGGCCACTATTATCTACACTTTCCTATATTTTTATTTTGCAAGTGTTCTTTTGAGGGTCATAATATCGTATTCTCTTGAATAGAAAATTTTGCCGTACTGACCCACTTTTTGAATTATTCACCAAGAGTGTATGGTTAAAGAGAATGACTACACATACAAGAGTTTTTATTCCAAACATACATTATAAATGCATTGGGCCCACTTCTCACTAAAAGACAAGGTTTAACATTGTTCTTTAGTGAGAAGTGTCCCCCATTACATTTATAATGTATGTGTGGGGTAAAAACTCATGTATGTCTAGCATTTTACATGGTTAAATGGGCCAGTGAACGTCTCTAGTGAATTATTCACCAAGAGGATTCAAATTTCATAATTACTACTGTATTACACATAATTTTTAAATATAACACTATGCAATAATACATTGCACATAATTTTTGAAAAGTGAACAATTATGAGGACTATTTTTGAAAGAAAAAAATTCTTCCGATAACATATATACAATATTGCATGTTTTTTAAGGTTTGATTAAGAAATATAATTGCACTTCAAAATTTGGATGGAGAAGGAGTGGGAAGTTGCCTCCTATATTTTCTATTCTATTTTTTTGTTTGTTTTAAAAAGAAAAAATTAGAAAAATACTTGAACCAAAAGTGAGTTAGCATAATATATTGTATAAATTACAACTAGAAAAATAAATAACCTGCATCATTGTATTCTTATTTTTCAGGTATTAACCTGGTAATAAAAAGGCAAATAGATAACAACAAAAGATGAAAAAATAAAAAGACCATACAAAGTATAGAGTTTTACTAAGGAAATTAGCTCAGACAATCTTGAAAGTTTTAAACACGTGCATGTTATGATTTTAGAACCAATAATGCTTTTCTTTCTAGATTTAGGATAACACCCATCACACCAGTAGATAATAATTGAGAGATAGGATATGCAGCAGCAAATATTTCAGTCGGTTAATCAAACAAAAAGATGCAATGATTTTCCAGTGACTAGTGGAGAGAAATATGCACCTAAATGAAAGACAAGAACTCACCTTGGTCAATAGTATTCACTGTAATAATTATAGTTAATTCTGAAAGTTTTTACCAATATAATTGACTTTTTGAAAGTATTTACCAAACTAACCCACTTTTAAAAGTATTTACCAAAATGACTGCGAGGTCGGTCTTTCAAAGACCGAGTAAGTTGTTTTGGGAATTAAAAAGAAAAGTAGGCCGATTTGGAAAAAACTTTCAAAAAATAGGTCGGTTTGGGAAAAAATTCTGCAACCTAAGAAATATGGAACACGAAGACGCAGTAGCAGACACAGAAATTTTACTGTGTGGGGGTAGGGTCAGAATATAATAGGGGAAAAAAAAAGATGAAGTAATAAATATAACTTATATGCACTACACTATTTTTTCAATGTATGAAAAGCCCGTATGTGGCTACCTCTTAGAGCATCTGTAGTCGTTTGCTATATATCGATAATATCGATATTTGGGTTAAAAAGCAGCTGCAGTCGTTTGCTATATATCGATATTATCGATAAATCGCTATAGTAGATTGCTATAAATGAGAATCGATATAGCATTTATCGATATCTGAGGGACGGCATTCGAAGAGCCGTCCCACTAAAAAAATTATTATTATAAGCATCGGACGGCACTTCAAGTACCGTCCGTTTGAAAAAATCATATTTTAATCGGCATGTGCCACATATCCCGGACGGCACATGAAGTGCCGTCCGTCGAGTTTTAATAAAAAAAAACATTCATGTGCTTAAGTGAGGTTCGTCAGTGTGTCAGTGCTAATTAATTAAGTGTGTCAGTGTGCTTAATATGCTTAATAGTGTGTCAGTGTGTCATATGAGAAAGCAGTGTGCTTAAGTATGCTTAAGTTTTGGGTCAATTAGGCAGTGTGTCGGACGGCACTTCATGTGCCGTCCTAGACACACGGCCGGGATTTTTTGCTTTTTTTTTTTTTTTTAAACGGACGGCACTTCATGTGCCGTCTGACGAATGAGACCCAAATTTTGCGGTTTTTTCTCCTCCGACGGCACATCAAGTGCCGTCGCTTAATATTATACTATTGATTGCTATAAAATAGCTTTCGACGAGTGCAGCGAAATTGAAATTTCTATTTCTATTTATCCATATATGGATAATTTTACCTTAAACGACTACAGATGCTCTTATCAGTGCCTCAACTTTATAGTCGAAAGAGAGTTACATTTATATCTCTAAATTTGGAAAGGACAAACATTTTCTATTTAAATAAGTACATTTTAACACAAACAAAGTATCAACAAAGGTTAATACATTTCATTAAGAAAAATAATGCTTTAAATGGAAACGATATATTTTTAATAAAAGAATTATATACTTTTTTCAGAAAAAAAAGAAAGAAAGGACAATTTGACAACTGGATTATTATCCCAATTTTTTTTACTAGTATTAATCCAATATTAAGAGGAAGCTATTAATGGAAGGGTTAGAAGGGGAGAGTTTTAACTCTGAGAAATTGATGGTCAATTCAGGGGGCCTAGTTGAAGTTTCCCCTTAATGTAGTCGGTACAGATGTGCAACGGGTCGAGTTTGACCCGAACCCAAACTTACCGAACCGGCCCAAAATTGATTGGGAGGGTTTGAAAATGCCCCTTAAAAATCTGGGTTGGGTTTGGATTTTATAGGAAACCCACCTGTTCAAGAACACCCTTGAACACCCGAACAGAACCCGCCTCCCGATTTAGTTATGTATACTTCATTTATATGTTCATTAGTTATAATTGCCAACCATCTTGATGCAACATTGCAACTTATATTATATATACATTTGCGAGTAATTTTAAACCGTTGATCTAATTTTATAAAAAAATAAAAATTCCTGACTTTTAACATATTCCTGTTAATCGGTCAACCATTAATCTTAAATGTCTAGATTTGAGTAAAATATTATTATCAAGGCAAACAAGATTGGATTTATCTGAAAAACCAACTAGAAATGTAGAAACCGAAACCCACCCGAACGAAACTGAAACCGATGGGCCCGGTTTGGGTATAAAAAATGAAGGTGACAGTTTGGGTGGGTTTTGAGTTTGAAAATTGTTAATAACCCATCCAACCCGACCCACATTCACTTAAACGGCCCCTCTAAAATTGAAAATTACAGAATAACACAAGCGTATCTTCTTTTTTTTTTTGTTTAATTTTTTTTAAGAAAAAGGTGGAATAAGGCCACCCTGTTTCATTAATAAGAATTAACCAAACAAACCTAGAGTACTTGGACAAATTACAACCTACAGATAACAAAATAGAACATGAAGCAATATAACCAATACATACAATCATGGCTTACTCTAACACCCTTAGAGGGTGGGCCACAAAAAAACTACAACTAGGACGAACCGGCTACAGCTTGTCCTCGACCTGATCCACCAATGATGTACTGGACCCCAACTTAGGCCCAGTCACATAGCGAGTACCGACTAATTGTATGTATGTCACGTAAGCTTCGTGCACCGCCTCTATGGCGTGCGCACACCCACCTGAAGCGAATCACGCGGGATTTGGGTATTCGCCGGTCCCAACCTTCTCCCCCACTCCCACACCCTCTCCAACAAACTCACTTTCTACCCAGTCGAAGTCACAACCAAAGTAGAGCTGTGGAGAGGATACCTTCACCTCTCTCACGCTTTAGCTCTCACAAGCGATTTCTCACTAAGCAAAACTCTCACTCAACCTAACCACGAACACAGTCCAAGACACAAACAGACACCTGCATAGAGTAGTGAGAAGCAACATCTTTACTCTCTCACTCCTCACGTAAAACCCGAACCAAATCACAACCAATCTGAATAGTCACCTTCACCTCTCGCCCCTACGGGCGGTGGACGTTGTAGATTTTAGGGTCAATAATGAGGGCGTAGTGACGGTGCTGTTACAAAGTCTGTGGCAGTGAATTAAAGGAGGTCGAGTTCAGGGTGTGACTCACATACTGCCGATCAAAAATACAAACATCTCCCCTATATGCACCTCATGGGGGGGACCCCTTCTGCGGGCCCAAGCCCCACAATGTGCAGTAACGAGTGAGCACATCTCATGGGGGGACCCCGTCTTCGGGCCCTAGCCCCACAACCGTACTACACCTCATTCTTCACACTGAATCAAACCCAACTTAGACAACTCCACCCCCTAATAATACCTCACTACTACCGCACTTACTCTCTCTTCATAGCAAGAGTGGCAAACCTCGGCTTCTACGCACGTACTACCAACCCTCAAAATTCCAATCAAAGCTGCAGATTGTTGTGATTGGCCCCAAGAGCGTGGACATGGTGGCGGCAGCGAAGAACATCGGGCCCCAAGAACAAGGTGGATTGCCGGCGCCGACTAGGGGACGGTGGAGCATCGGTAACAGGTGGAGCAGCGGCACTGGGCGAATGGACGACGGCCCCAAGAACAAGGTGGATCAATAGCGGCGACTAGAAGCCACCCGTCCCCGATGACGGCACCGACTAGCCGCCGTAGGCCACCCGTCGCCGAGGCTGATCAAATAGCAGCAAGGAGATCTGACCTCGATGCCTTTGCTGAGATCGTCGTCGATGTAGTCGGCGGAGTCGCGAAGGCTGAGATCGCCGTCGCGGAGATCTGAGCCGTTGCGGAGATCTGACACGCACCATCTTCGACGTCCCCATCTGGGACGAGATCGTCGTCGCTGGAGTAGGCAGGGGCGGGATTAGGGATGAGGATGGGAAGGAGTGCCCCCTACCGGTGGCTCGACGGCGATTTTGCGACGGGGCGGCGGTGACGTGGGCTAGCCGCCGCCCCCAACAACGTCCAGATCTAGGGTTTTTTGGGGTTTGTTTATTTGGGTTAGTTTCTTTCTCTAGACTTTTTTAGAGAGAGAAACTCTTGAGAAGCACAAGTATGTGAAATTTTGCTCATCTAATCAAGTGCATCTTTCCCTTTCCAAAAAGGGTGTGGGGTTCACTGACCCCCCACCTTCTATGTGGATCTGCCCCGGTGAAGATGGTATTCATGCTTCATGAATTCTCTACTAGCTTACCATATCTTTCTTCTTATATATAATACGTTTAAGGGAATAATTTAAGACTAACACTTCAATTAACGAGCATGAGAAGGCTTGTTGGGAACTTATAGTTTCGAATCACTAGTATAGATTTAATATATTAATATATATTACTGAAATTGTATATAGTTCCTAACGAATTATGAATATCTGAGTGTTTCAAAATTGCGGATGTTCTCTTCTCTTCTCTTCAAGTGTCAGGATGGAAGAAGTATTCCAAGATAGAGTACACATGTGAGTAGGTTTCATGCATGCTTCTGGGAGTGTTCTTGAAGTGTTGGTGAGAGAGACTAGTTCATCTTGGCTACAGCTTTCACTATATAATTTTTCATTGTATGTAGCACCTGAACTACACCATTTCCTTCTCTATGGAAACTTTAATTGATTGATCATCTGTGATAAGCTTAAAAGTGAAATGAACAATTTGGAAAGTTAATGAAATAATTTGGTCTTACTGCTACCCAAATTAATAATCAGCATAATTTTAATTTTGCTTCCCTATTGCTTCTTTTGTCTGTATTTATGTCCTTAGCACAATGCAGGTTTGACATCAGCCTTGCAACCAAGATAATCTTTGGAAGAAAAGGTGGAGTAAGTAATCAACCGAAACAAACCCCAGTAGCCTGGGGTCAAATTCCCAACATCCCTGAAGGTGGCAAAGTTCTACACCCAAAATCCAAATAATCCTCCAACATCCTGGAGGGTAGGCTAAATAAAAGCAAATTAGAAAATGAATCACCACAATGACCTGATAACCCTGGACTCAATAATGGGGACAATCAGAATTGTATTGTTATTAAAGCTCTGCTCCTAGGACTCTTAACACCAACCTCATGGTACTCGACAAAGAAAATCTTTGCACACAAGAAGATCAAGTTTAATTTACACGATGACCCTTAAAGTATATAAATTAGTCTAAACCGTTCACATTGATCTACATATATAAATTAGTCTAAAACCGTTCACATTGATTTACATATATAAATTAGTCTAAATATGTAAAATCAAATTATTTGGAATTCGTTTGCCTATTCATTGAAGTGTTACAAAATTGTATGGCTGAAAATCGTTGTTTTTTATAGTCACATGATGGATGGGTAAATAAATTTCAAATAATTTGATTTTACATATTTAGACTAATTTAGACGTGTAGATCAATGTGAACGGTTCGGATCGTCGATACGAAGCCAGGAAGGCCGAGTGCACACTCGTACACACGGAGGCCTAGTGTACAACGGAACATTTCTCTATATGACAATGTAAATTTTATGTATATGTATGTCTGTATACTTGTATGTTCACACATAAATGGCTTCTCTACCTCAATCAAATAATTTATAGATAGAGATGAGACCCATGGAAGCAGGGAACATGGGCGAAATAAACTAATAATACCCATATAGCCTTTTGTTTTGAGGGAAAGGTGGAATCTGGCCACCCTGTTTCATTAAAAAGAGCTTAATGAAACAAACCCAGAGTACTGGGCCCAAGTACAAACTACAGACAAAAAATAAATCATATATGAAGCAACATGACGTGTACAAATAACAAATCCCTCCAACAATCCTAGAGGGTGGGCCGACAAACAAGCTCGGTCCAGCAAAATTGCAAGTACGTCAGTTTAGGTTCGTACAGTGCCTCCACGGCACATGCACACCCACTTGAGACAAGTCAGGCAAAATTTTATCACCCGTCGATCCGTGCCTTCACCTCGCTGGGGGGATCCCGTCTTTGGGTCCAAGCCCCGCAGATCGAAAACTGACCCCACAGCACATGCACAGCAATCGTACCCTCCCATCATCTCCACCACTCCTCCTACAAACGTGCCAGTAGCTCCCACAGCTGTTACCAAAGAGAAAGCCGTGAAGAGGATACCTTCACCTCTCATACGATAGCGCTTTCTCAGGCGATTTCTCACCACACAACTATCTCGCTCACCCCACCAACCACCATGCTCCAGGAGAGAGCCGTGGAGAGGATACCTTCACCTTTCTCATGCTCAAGCTCTCTTCGGCAATTTCTCACCACATAGACTTATCTCGACTCATACACCCAATCCGAAGGAAGAGAAGACGCTGTCACGAGCCAGTAGCCTAAGCTGGAGGAAACTCAATAGCCTGATAGTAGGTGCTATGAAGCCTTCACTATCGATATCGTAGGGCACTCCAGACCAACCATACCCAAAATCCACACCCCATCACCCCCAACACCAACAAACTCTAGCCCTACGGGCCTCAAACCTAACCACCGACCTCACACACTTGAATTCTTGATCCATGGTGTTCACGACAACAGGTGCGGGAGGATGCTCTGGCGCGACAGTTGAGACAAGCACCCCGGAAGATGAGACAAGTGAGCGCACATCACGGAGGGACCCCATCTTTGGGCCCAAGCTCCATAATTGTTCAAGACAACCTAATCCTTCTAGAGTTACTCCCTTTAGAAATGAACTATTGCACATCCAAGCACACTCGGCTTCTTCACACGCACTACCAATCCTCGGAAAAACCAAATCATAGCTGCAGATCACCGTGATTGGCCCCAAGAGTGTAGACTTAGTGGCAAGCACGAAGAACAACCGGCCAACAACTCGCAAAGCCCCCCAAACCCCAACCCCAACCTCAAAAATCACACCTCCCACTCCAAAAACCGGGCATCGTCGCCACCGCGGACGGAACGAGAAGGCCACGTCCGTTGACGATCAAATTCGACAGGCGTTGGCTGGCGGAGACGAGTCGGGGGAGGCCACGACCAAATCTGGAGGGATCTGGGTACTGGGGAGCAGTCGACGACGCTGCTGGTGGCAGTGGGAGGGGCGACGAACGACGGATCTTTGGGGGTCGGGGGTATGGGGAACGGATGACGACGACGGTGGCATCGGATGGAGGTAGAGGTGGGTGACGCGACGCGTGTGGAACTCCGTCGACGCGAGCAGCGTAGGCGCAGTTGATTCGCCTTCAATGCAGCGACGGACGGAAAGGGATGCAGTGCTGGCGGAGGGAAGGACGGGGAGGGGGGGGGGGGGGGGGGCGGCGGCGCTTAGGGCTAGCCGCCGCCACCCCTAGGAGTGTAGATCTAGGGTTTTCTTTTGGGTTCTTTTTTCTCAGATCTAGTTTTTCTCTCTAAAAATTTCTAGAGAGAGAAATTCTTTTTTTTTAAAATAAGGGAGAGTATAATACCCATATGGTTGCATTAGTAGTTTGTTTTGGTTACAAGTTGCATCAGTTGTTACTATATAATGTATAGTGTATACTCAGTTTGATGTTATTTGTTCTGATTTTGATATGGACATAAATCACCAAAAATTATAACCATCTTTTTCATATATTAAGTTCCATCTTTTCTTGTTTTCCTAATGTTTGCTATTTTTTTACTAATAATGTTAATGTCAAAATACTGAAGTTGTAAAGTCGTGTACTTTATGGAGTTCCTTGTCAAATTTGCGATTGCCTCTGGAAATCTCTACACATTTCTCTTGATTACTTCCGAGGTTCTACCAAAATGACTTAAATTAACGGGGGGTAAAGTAGCATTGTAATATGTCATGGCCAAACTGAAGGTTTCAGTGGTATCCAAACCTATATAGATCGTATAGAGTTCAACTTTCAATTTAAATACTAACGTGTACTCAAATATTTTGTGTCTAGTATAGTAGAATGCAGATGGAGTTGTGCTATCATTCTCATCCAAAATAAGCATATCATTTCGATGAACAAAAGAAAACACATGGGATGGAGCATTCTTCTTCATACACATTCAAAAACTTCCAGGCGAGTGCACCAAATGGTATTGATAATAAGATCAAAAAAAAAAAAAAAAAAAAAAAAAAAAAAAACTTGTATTGATAATATATATAAACATAAGGAGAAGCTCATGGGCAACAAGGTGCAAATCTCGAATAAACTCATCAGTTAATTATTGTATAAAATGTAGTAATTTCAAGTACAACTTTATTGAGGAAGTACGTATATTCACAATATAGGATCTACCAACAGTTTATATACATGTTGTAAACAAGTAATGGATCAAGTAATCACATTAAACCCGGCCGCATCTGCTCTGCTCCTCCACCACCCTCTGAACCCCTGCTGCTCCCCTCCCTTTTGCTTACAAGCTCGTGTTCGGCAAATTGGGCAAAGTGGGGTCTTCAACAGCCAAAAGTCCACGCATTGCGCATGAAAGCTATGCCTACAAATTGGCAACAATCTACATATCTCCCCAATTTGAAAGCTCTCCAAACACACTGCGCAATCAGAAATACAACTTCCACTGCTCTCCTTCTCCTCATTGCCGAAAACATAACAAGGGAGCTTATTCAATTCATCTGAAGACAACCCACCAGTCTTCTCTTCATTACTCAACCTCTCTCCTCTTGAGATATAACTCTGATTTCCTCTGAGAGCTCTACCAACAACATAAATATGAAGCACAATCAAAACCCAGAAACCGACGAAGAGAACAACGGCAGCAAAGATGATGGACATCACCATGACATGGGTGGCAACAGTTAAGATCCTGTTACTCATTTTCCTATCTTCTTCTTTTTCTTTCACCTTCACCTTTCTTTTCAACTCAGACTTGTCCAAATTGTACGTGCTGCTCTAGAAACCCAACAAAACCCACCATTCGATGAAGAAAATCATCGTGAGAACCGATCAATTGAAGGGAATTGTTGTGTTCAACAAACACTATAACAAGGCCCAATGTTTGTTTGGTTTCCTTCCTCTTGGTTCAACAAACCATTCTACTCATTGAAGCAATTAAAGACCCATGGATGTTTTAGAGGGTTAAGGGCATGGGTAGGAAGAAGAAAGGATTATAGGGATGAGAAGAGAGACGTGGGTAGGTATGAAATGAATGAGGAGGAGGAGGATGGATTGTCGTCCTCTTTTTTATGTTTTTGGTCGGATTGTTATTTCCTCATTTATGAGATTGGACTCTCAATTACGAAGAAGCAAGGAAAGGTACTAAACTTGGTGGATGGTTGCTATTGAGTTAGTTGAAGACACCTTTCGTGTCAACGGTTGCCCATAACTTACCCCAAATATTATAAAATTTGTTGACCGAATGTTTGATGCATACAGAATATGCACATCCTCGTCATCGTCAAAATGAGGGACGGACTTGCAAGAATTTAACTCTTTGAGATTGGGATCTTGTTTCAATTTGATTTTATACTTTGACAATTTTTTTTTCTAAAAAAGAATTTATAAGTAAACTTTTAAGTATTTTATGCATCTCTCTGTCTATAACATGTATTGACTCTATTTAGGATCAATGAAGTATATCTTGATTCTTGTCATTCTAGAATTCCTTGTATTTTGGTGTGTTTCAAAATGAGGGAGGGGCTTGCAAGAATTTAACTCTTTGAAATTGGGATCTTGTTTCAATTTGGTTTTACGCCTAACAGTTTTTAAAAAAAATAACTTATGAGTAAACTTTTGAGTATTTTATGCATCTCTCTATCTATGACATGTATTGACTCTATTTATTGGTTTTACGCCTAACAGTTTTTTTAAAAAAATAACTTATGAGTAAACTTTTGAGTATTTTATGCATCTCTCTAACTATGACATGTATTGACTCTATTTAGCATCAATGAAGTATATCTTGATTCTTGTCATACTAGAATTCCTTGTATTTTGGCACCGATTAAATATACTATGGTTATTTTGTGTGCATTCTCTTGAAACAATCTTGACTTACACACTTATGTATGTATTAAGGGGAAGCATGGTGCATGGATTAAGGGGAAACATGATTTAAATTCTAGTCATATTTTGTCCACACCAAAAAGGAAAGATTGCTTAACTCTATGTTTGGTGCGTACAAAACATGCACATGTTATTTAACATATATTCACATATATTTTACAAGAAAATATAGAAAGGGATAAGATGAAATTCAAAGTCCAAAAATATAGTTCAGCATCTAATGATAAAGAAATCAATAAGAACACAAGGAGAAAGAATCATGTTCAATATAGAAAGACGGTCAAATCAGAAGAATTCGACAAGAGAAAGAAATGTGTAAATCAATAAGAATTAAGTATATCAAGAAATGATCTTTTTATCCTTATTTGGTGATAATTATTATGTAAACAAATCCTTGAAAAATGATAACTTCGGCAAGATATATTATTGATTCCTCGAAAAAGTAATTTTTCTGAACTTGGCCTCTTCTCTCGGCACGGACTTCAAGCCACACGCAAAAAGTGACTCAATTTCTCTTAGTCTCGTCCCTCGGCATGGACTTCGAGCCACACTTGAAAAGTAACTTAATTTTCCTTGGCTCGTGCCTCGGTAGAGACTTCGAGAAACACGCAGAAAACTCACTAGATTTTGTTTAGCTTCGTCCCTCGGAGTGGACTTTAAGCCGCACGCGAAAAACTCACTAAATTTCGTTTAATAGCATCCCTCAGCATGGACTTCGATCCATCGGCGAAAAACTCACTAAATTTAGCGTCGTCCCTCGATATGAACTTTGAGCCCTTAAATTTTGCTTGGTCTCGTCCCTTGATATGGATTTCTATCGAAACGTGAAAAAATCACTAAATTTTACTTGATCTCGTCCCTCGGCATGGACTTTGAGCCACACACGAAAAAATCACTACATTTTGCTTGGTCTTGTCCATTGGCATGGACTTCGAGCCACACGCGAAAAACTCACGAAATTTTCCTTAACCTCGTCCCACGACATGGACTTTGAAACACATGCGAAAATTGACTTAATTTTGCTACCTCTTTTCTCGGCATGCCAAGGCACACAAGTTCGGCGCTCGACATAGACTTCGAGGCACGTGGGCGTGAAACCCATTGATAACTGCCAAATCCCTAAGAAATTCGCACCCTCATTTTATTTCTGATTAAAGTTCCAAAAAATAATTAAAAATTGGAATTAATTAAAATTTCTTTAAAATAATTATAAATTAGGAAAACTAATTTAATAATTCCGAAAAGTAATTATGAATTTAGAAATTTTTATGAAAAATTCAATAAATAATTATAAATTTGGAAAATTTAGTTAAAAATATGGAAAAATTACTTTGAAGCCCAGAAAGACGATTGTTTCCCTCCATCACTCTGATCAAATCCCGAACGTCCCCAAGAGAGAACTATACTCATCGAAGTTTGTTACACCCAACCTTCAGGGAAGAGGGGGTGGGGGGGGGGGGCATGATGCAGGTAAAAAGCTCAGCTAATTAGGATCGTACAATTCTTTCACGATTCTCAAAGTTTCTAATGGCAAAATGATAATCTCACAGTAACTACATGCCCACGATCAGCTTACGGGCCGCCCACAGACTCACTATCTTGGATCAACCACAAGGGGGGTTATTTACTACCCAATTAGAGGAGTTTGACCAGTCAATCATGATTGGCAACCAAAATCCCCCAAAATTAGGAAGATAATAACTGATTAGATCACTTGATTTGGGGGATCTTATAAATCAGCTAAGGCCAATATCTGCTCCCCTTCAAGGCTAAAAATACAGTCATACCTCCTCCTTTACCAGGTAATCAAAATTTTGCTCAAAATATTCCAGTTTACACTACTGAGTACTGACTTGATCGTCCGAAGCCCTGTCGCCGGGAAAACTCTTGGTGTTTTAGGCTTTTTTTGCATGTTTTTGGCGATATCTCAGCCATACATTACACCAATACTATCCTCACATCAGATCATATCGACGAGTGATATCTATGTTTTCCTTAATCATCAAAGAACTCATCATCTGTTGCTCCCACGCCGAAAAAAGCAGCATCAAAATTCAAACTACAAAAAGAAGGCATTGAAGGCGACTTGGCTTGACTATGATTCAAGCAATAATGAAGACGATCAACATGAGCGAGCAAACATGGGATTCTCCTTTATGGCTCTTGGAGATGATTAGGAGCAATCATCACTTCAAGAAAAGGTAATCAAAAATGCACTTATGATGAATTACGTGAAATTACAACCAATTTAAAGGATTATGCTAAAAAGACCAACGTTGAACTTAAGCAATATAAACAAATGTCTAATGGAACATATAACTCATGCATTGCCAAAAATGAGAAATTGAAAAATGCAAATTATTTAGTTATTGAAAAACTTGGGTCATTTAGAAAAGATCATGATTTGTTGAAAGAAGAGAATGAATGTTTTTAAAAAAATCCAAAAGTATCTATCAACAGATAATAAGAATTTAAAAGTGAGCCATGAGAAAATTGTTCATATTGTTCAGCTTACTACTGAACTTGATGACTGCAAATATAAATTTGATGATTTGGTGAAAGATTGTGAGGAAGCCCTTGAACAAAATATACAACTTGATAGTGCACTCGATAATCTTTGTTGAGATACGAAAGATGATGATTGTACAGGAAAAATGCTTTGTTGCAAAATAATTGAGCTCGAAGCAAATATTAAAAAATACAAAAAGTGGCCCACTCATTTTATGACAAGACAATCAAGGATGCTCTATGATAAATAATGACTTGGTTACAAGAATTCACCAAAATATCTAATTCCTGACCAAGCTTCTCACACATATACATAATTATTCAAAAGTAAATGATCCAAGACATAATCATGTTGATTCTTGATTTTAATGATTACAATACAATGCAAAGTTTGTTGTGCTATTTATTATATATTGCAGGTTGTATCAAAGTTTATCATGTATGATACACAAAGGCCTCAAAGAAAATTGATCAAGCAAGTCACAATGTTCTAAAGCTGAAGAATGATCAAGCAAAGCTTCACACAAAGACAATAGCTAAAGCTTCATTTAAGACTCAAGACTCAAGTCAAGACCAAAGCTTAAATGTCTTATATTTTGTGTCTTATAAAAACAAATGTAATTTTTTTTCTTTTGTTGAGTCTTAGAATGATGTACAGCCTTGTCACACACACACACACTCACACATAATTTTATAACTGTGTGTTTTACAAAATCTAAAGGTCGAAACAGCTTGAACTAGATCAGTTGTTGAGTACTAGTCGATTGCCGTTAAGGAACAACCGACTGAATCTGTATAAAACTGTCTGATCTTCTTCAAACTCTGACCAGTCGACTCATAACGGCAATCCAGTCGACTGTTCAAGTCGTTTCGACAGTTTACTAATTTCAAAACTTGTATTTTTCGAATTTAAAAGTTTTATCCGTTGTTATCCGTTGTTAAACAGTTGTAGGAACTGTTTTTACAACGTCCAGGGATTCTACTCTATAAATAGAGCCTTAGAATCACCGTGAAAGAGTTCCAAGCAGTTTTGATAAAAAGTTTAAGTATTTTGCTTTCAAGAAAGAAAAGTTTTCAAATTCACTAAGTCTTGGTTCTCTGTTTTCAGTTCAGCATAACATCGATTTCGTTTTGGACTGAATTCAGAAGTCGACCAAATAGCCACGTACAAAATCACAATCACAACAAGGCTATAGGTTGATTGTAAACAATTTTATTGTTTTCTTTTCCTCACGGTTTGAGAGTAGAGCTCTAGGGTGTAGAGTCAGATTTTCACTCTTGGTGGAAGAGTGGGTTGCTCTCTCTAGTAGTGAGAGAAGACTACGGGTTGGATAAGGTTGTTTTCTAACACTGTAGGGTATTCTTGTACTTTTTTTAAGAATAGTAGAAAATCTCAAGTGGGTTGCTTGGGGACTGGATGTAGGTCGGAAGGACCGAACCAGGATACATCGTGTGTACTCTGTGGTTGTATCTCTTTGAATTTGCATTTCATTTACTTTCTTTTTAAGTTCTCTGTGAAACTTGTCTAGACAGTCGACTGCGTCTCCTTTTAAGTCGACTGGCAGACTTGTACTACATACTCTCTGAAAACATGTCTGGTAAGTCGACTGGTTATTCTATATGCAAATCAATATCATGAAGGCCAATCTACACAAAGGCCACCCCTCTTCGATGGAACCAATTACAACTATTGGATGTGTAGAATAAAGATCTACCTTCAGTCCATTAACTATGAGATATGGAACATAACGGAGACTGAGTACACCGCACCTACCATTCCATATACACAATGGAATGACGACACGAAGAACCAAACAATGAACAATGCAAAGGTGATGAACACGCTATTTTGTGCCCTTACGAAGGAGGAGTTCAACCGTGTGTCCAATGCAACAACCGCTCATCAAATTTGGCACACACTCGAGGTAACTCATAAAGGAACAAATAAAGTAAAAGAATCCGAAATATCTATTCTTGTTCACAGGTTTGAAATGTTCCGCATGAAGGAGAATGAGAATGTGTCCGAGATGATTACAAAGTTCACAGACATTACCAATTCACTTGTGGCACTTGAAAAGACGTACACTCAAGCCGAGATAGTGAGGAAGGTACTTCGTGTAATAACTCCCGAATGGGAGAAGAAGACCACCGCCATAGAAGAGGCCAATGATTTAACACAACTTTCTCTTGAGATTCTTTTGGAAAATCTTATGGCTTATGAAGTACAACTTGAAGAACGCAAGAAGGATGCCGAACCACAACAATCAAAGAAGAAGACATTAGCATTCAAAGCCATGTCGAACTCCGAGGATGAAGAAGAAGATGAGGAAGAGATTGCCATGTTCACGAGAAAGTTCAAAAAGTTCCTAAGAAAAGGTAAGTTTAATTCAAAATTTAAGGAATCTAATGAACCTCCAACTTGTTTCAGGTGTAACAAGACAAGCCATATGAAGAAGGATTGCTCACTAGAGCATGCAAAATCTAAGGAAAAGACATCCAACTTCAAAAAGGACAAGTACACAAAGAATAAGTTCGTGAAGAACAAAAAGGCATACCAAGCAACTTGGGATGGCAGCGATTCTTCGTCGGAAGAAGAAATTGATGAGACAAACGAGGTTGCAAACGTGTGTTTTATGGCATCTCAAAATCAAGTAAGTGATGAGTATGATTCTAATGATTTACTTGATGCTTTCAATGAAATTTTTCAAGAACTTAAAAAAGAAAAGATTAGAGTTAAGAACTTAGAGAAAGTTAATCAAATACTTTCTCAAGAGAATCTTAACCTTGATAAAGAAGTAAAATCCTTAAATTCTCGTCTTTCGAGTTTAGATATGGATCTTGAATCTTTAAAGAAAAATTATGAAGAGATATCCAAGAACGTATCTAAATTTAATAAAGGAAAAGAGAATTTAAATGATGTTATTCAAAATGAAGTGTAATCTAATCAAAAGTTTGGACTTGGTTTTAAAAAGTCCCTTGAAAAATTTCATTCTTCTATAAACACTAGTGTAAATAAACCTGTATCTATTTTCAGTGTTAAACATAAACTTTATGAGTTTTTTGAAAAGCCTAAAACTGTAAGTTTTCATGATAAAGGCAAATCTAAAGTTCAGACCAGTCGACTGCACCCAGCCATCAATCGCCTGTCCAGAGGTACTGATTCTCATTCAACGAGATAAATAGCTCAGATAAGTCGACCTATACTATCTCCCAGTCAACTGAATAATAGTAAAAGTCGACTGAAAGTTGCTGTAAAGTCACCTGGATAGAGCAAATATGTATGGGTTCCAGTCAACCTGAGTTTAAAAGATAGAATTGCTTATATTAATTCATATATGCTTACTGTATGTAATTCTGCTAATTATATTTCTGCTTATGGTGGAAAATCAAACTCATCATGGGTTTGGTTTCCCACAAACTAATCTACTTTGGACCCAATAAAAAGAGTACCATATTCACATTGAATATTTTATAGGTACCTAAGAGAGATCGTTGGATACTTGTTAGCGGATGCTCGAAGTACATGACTGGTCATGCCAACCTACTATCTTTCATACAAGACATTGATGGAGGAACAATCACATTTGGTGACAACAATAAAGGTTAGTGGACTTAAGCATAACCTGTTAGGTATTAGCCAACTTTGTGATAAGGGTTATAAAATCATGTTTGAAAAAGATGCACATTTAATTTATGATTCTACCATGCAAAATATAATTTTCAAGGTTTTAGGAAAAATAACATTTATGAATTGTGTTTAAAAGCATATGAGTTTTTGAATGATTTTTGCTTAGTAGCTTCTTATAATGATTCTTGGCTTTGGCATAGACGTTTTGGCTATGTGAATATGAAAAATCTCTGTAAATTATCTAAGTACAACCTAGTTAAAGGGCTGTCAAGACTATCCTTTAAAAATGATAAGTTATGTGATGCATATCAACTAGGTAAACAAATTAAATCTACTTTTAAAACAAAAGAAGTAATTTCTACTAGTAGGCCGCTCGAATTAATTCACATGGATTTATTTGGCCTTACTAGAGTTGCTTCTTTAAATGAAAGTAGGTATGCATTTGTTTTAGTAGACGATTTTTCACGATTCACTTGGACTTTCTTTTTAAAACATAAGAATGATGTTTTGGAAGAATTTGCTAGTTTTTGTAAACGAATTCAAAATCAAAAGTCTCTAACCATAGTCACTATTAGAAGTGATCATGGTGGAGAATTTAAAATGAAACGTTTGCAGAATATTGCAATAAGAATGGTATAACTCATTCGTTTGTATTTCCTAGAGCTTCACTACAAAATGGAGTGATTGAAAGGAAGAATAGGACTTTGCGAGAATGTGCACGTACCATACTTGTTGAAAGCAATTTACCTGAGTATTTTTGGGCTGAAGCCGTTGCTACAGCTTATTATATTTTAAATAAAATTTTGATTAGGCCTAAGCTAAAGAAAACATGTTATGAGCTATTTTTTGATAGAATTCCTAAGGTCTCTTAATTTAAAATATTTGGATGTAAGTGTTTTATTCTGAACACTAAGGATAATTTAGATAAGTTTGATCCTAGATCTAATGAGGGTATCTTTGGAGGATACTCAAATAGGAGTAAGGGATATAGAATCTTCAACAAGTCAACAATGACTATTGAAGAATCCATGCATGTTGCATTGGATGAATATCTGTCTTCATCGACTTTAATTGAAGATGATGAAACTAATTCATCACCTTTAAATAAAGTAATTACATCTTTAGAACAAATTAGTCTTGGGATAAGTCGACCGATAAGGAAGTCAATTCGACTGATGTAAATTAGTCGACTGATGGACTTGTCAATTCGACTGATCCTGTTGTTATGTCTCTAACTTTACCAAAGTCTTTTGTTGAAGTTAGAGATTATCCTCATGACTTAATAATTGGTGATATTTCACATGGTATTCAGACGAGATCACATGTTAACATGATATCTCATACAGCTTTCTTGTCGGATTTTGAGCTGAAGAATATACAAGAAGCATGTGAGAATGAATTTTGGATGAATGCCATGCAAGATGAGTTAAACCAATTCATAAGGAATGATGTATGGGATTTAGTTCCATGACCTCCTGATCATACTATAATTGGTACCAAATGGGTATTCAAGAATAAGTTAGATGAATCAGGACAAGTTGTTAGGAACAAGGCTAGACTAGTTGCTCAAGAGTATTGATGCTGTTTATTTCTGAGGCACGTGTGGAAGCACCAGGTGTGAGTTCGAACTCAATTTGTATTGAAGGAGATTGCCGCTCGTCTGCCGACCTTCGGTTGACCTTCTGGGGCCTACGATGAGCTCGGAAAGGCGTTGAAGGTTGGGCTCGGATCGGAAGGGTCGGATCCGAGGTCTTGTGTACCTGCAGACGGTCCTGAAACACCGGGGTTTGTCCCGGTGGCGGACCCTCCGACGCTCTAGTCAGTCTCTGTGAGAGAGTAGCAATAACTAGGTATATTTAAGTGGCAAAAGATTGATTACCTCCAAAAGGTGGGTGAGGGTCTAGTATTTATAGAGAATCCCAACCGGGTTTGGTTCCGAAAGCCCATGGGCCTGACGTGGCAGAAGGCCCAGGGGGTTTAGGGCGGTTTGCGGTGATACCAGGAGTGGTATAGGGCTGACGTGGCGAAACCCTTGGCGGTATTTGGAGCTGACGTGGCCCATCGTGAGTCCTCTGTGCCTCTGGGGGAATCGGAGGGCCTAGGCTGCGCCAGGTCATCCTCCCGTCCCGCCCGGGAAGGGGGACGGCCTGAGGGACTGCTCCGGATCGGACTCCGGGGGATAATGAGGCTCGTCAGTACGAGGAAGCCGGCACTGTGGGGGCAAACACGAGGTTCGGCGCCGACCCTGAAGGGGTCCGGAGCCGAACCAGGTTGTTATTCTTGCTTTTCTGAGTAGGAATTGTATTGGGCCCTGGTTGGGCCTCAGGCCATTTTTACACTGTCACACAAGCCCCCCACTCCTGCAGGGGGTGCGGGAGCTAGCCGTGGAGGAGTGTTCATGATTGTAAAAAATGGGAGGGCGGATCACAGGGCCTTCCTGGTGGTGCTGTCCTGAAGCTTGGATAGGACCTCGAGCTAGTCGAGGGTCAAAGTGTAGGTGAAGGTGATGGCGAACCGTTGTCTCTTCCAGAGAAGAGTACCCTGGTGTTCGATTGAACCTCGAGAGGTCGAGGGATTACGCGTCGACAAGGGTGATGGCGAGCCGTTGCTTCTTCCTGAGAAGAGTACCCGGGTGCCAGACCGAACCTCGAGAGGAGGGGGAATTATGGGCTGGTAAGGGTGATGACTAGCCGATGGATCTTCCGAAGAAGAGTACCCGGGTGCCAGACCGAACCTCGAGCTGGCGAGGGATTGTGGGTCGGTTAGGGTGAAGGCGAGCCGTTGTTTCTTCCTGAGAAGAGTACCCCGGTGCCAGGCCGAACCTCGAGACGAGGGGGAATTACGGGCTGGTAAGGGTGATGGCCCGCCGGTGGATCTTCCGAAGAAGAGTACCCAGGTGCCGGACCGGACCTCGAGCTGGCGAGGAATTACGGGTCGGTGAGGGTGAAGGCGAGCCGTTGTTTCTTCCTGAGAAGAGTACCCCGGTGCCAGACCGAACCTCGAGATGAGGGGGAATTATGGGCTGGTAAGGGTGATGGCCAGCCGGTGGATCTTCCGAAGAAGAGTACCCAGGTGCCAGACCCGACCTCGAGCTGGCGAGGGATTACGGGTCGGTGAGGGTGAAGGCGAGCCGTTGTTTCTTCCTGAGAAGAGTACCCCGATGCCAAACCGAACCTCGAGACGAGGGGGAATTATGGGCTGGTAAGGGTGATGGCCAGCCGGTGGATCTTCCGAAGAAGAGTACCCAGGTGCCAGACCCGACCTCGAGCTGGCGAGGGATCACGGGTCGGTGAGGGTGAAGGCGAGTCGTTGTTTCTTCCTGAGAAGAGTATCCTGGTGCCAGACCGGACCTCGAGTTGGTGAGGGGGAGTTACGGGCCGTTTATGGGGCGAACCGTTGTGCCTTGGGGTCGTTCTGAGTAGTGTGGTCCGTTGTTTTTCGCGAAGCATTTTGGGGGCGCCTGGGGACCTGTGCAAGATTCCCATTTCCTAGGTGCGTTAATGGCGCCGCTAAGTAACGGTATGGCGCATGGTCTTCCGTCGTTTGGTTTTCCCCACATCATAATGGCCGGCCCCTGGGGGGGGGGCTTATAAGTACCCACCCCCCCTTTCTCGTTGTGGTTCAAATCCAGGCAAAGGTGGTCTGTTTGGCCCATAAAGGTGTCTGCTTCGGCGGACGCCTGTTTTTTGAAAATTCTTGCCCCTGGTTTTGTCGGAGAGGTAGTTTCTTTGTCGCCCGATCTTCTCTTGGATCTGATGGCCCTGAGGTGGCGGTCAGATCCAGGGGGGGTCCGGGCGAGAGGGATAGCGACCGAACGTCGAAGGGTGAGCCGTCTGCAATAGCGGAGGTTCTATCCTTCCGAGAGGGATGAAGGGCGTTCCGGGCCGGTTGTTTGCAACTGCGAAGGTTCGGTTGCTGGAGTAGGCTGGGCCTTTGCAGTTGCATCAACTGGCTCGGAATGGAGCACTTCTTTCGGCCTTCGGGTGTTGATCTGCTTTTGACCGAGGTGCTTGCCGAGGGGGGCGTCTTGAAGCTTTGGGCCCTGGGTAGATGAGTAGTTCTCCGATTGGAGGCTGACTATTCTGTGTCCCAATAGGGCTCCAGGTTGGGGCGGTTTCGGTCTCACCCGGGAACAGTTCGGGTCTTCGGCCGATGACGCTGTAAGCCCCGAGCTGCTCGCGGGTGAAAGGGGAACCGGCCCAGTCTCGGAGCCCGGGGCGTCTGTCTGAGGACGGCGCCTTAAATCTTAAAAATAAAAATGTTCCCTCCTCCGAGTACTTCTTCTGCGCTGGCCTCCGTGACTGGCTGCCAGCTTGTCAATGGATGATGTCAGCGTCGCACGTTTTGAGGATGTGGCGCGAATTCTTAGGCGGCAGTTGCATGTCGGATAGGTGAACAGTACTCGCGGGAATCGAGGAGTCGCTTCTATCTCCCATAAATAGTCCCCCCTCTCCCCTATTTGTCCACTCCTTTCTCTTTCAAAATAAAACTTTTCAATACTTCAGCGCTCATCTTCGCGTCTTGCTGTACCGGACTTGCCCTTCCGAAGTAACCCCAGGTGAGTTAGCAAGCCTATTTAGTCTAGGCATAGATGGATAGGGCTCAGTCTGGCTCGTCAGCGTCGACGTCTGGGGGGGTGGAGCCTATCTCTGACTCGACGTCCTGGGAGGAGCCCGTACTCGAGGAGGAGCCAGTGCATGCTGACGGGTCTTCTGACACGGTTTCGTGGGAGGAACCGGTGGTTGAGGAGGCGGCACATGGTGCGAGGTTGTCGCGCTCTCGTCGTCCCTTCGTGGTGGAGAGTAGTGGGTCGGAGGAAGCGACTGATGGTTCGGACGACGTCAGTGTTTTGGAGTCGGCTGCCGAGGGAGAGAGAGGCGAGGGCGGCATTGTAAGGAGATCCATGGTTCCGGGGGTAGGTCCGAACTCCATGCCGACTGGTCGGGGGCCCTTATTCACTCCTTCGTCGGAGCGGTCCGAGAAGAGGAAGAAGGCTCCGAGGAAGGTAGAGTGGGGAACTAGTGGCTCGAGCCAGGGGACTGGTTCGCCCGCGCAGCCGAAGCATTTCCGTCAGTATCCGGACGACCTGTCCGACCAGGAGCTCTTTGGCGTGCAGGCCTATTCACCGAGCCGGACGAGAGTGTTGATGGACGCGATTCTGACCGCCTTGGATGGCGGGGACTTGGAAGTCTTGCAATTGGCGTACCACATAGGGCCTAGTTACGAGTTGATGCTGCCGAGCTCTACTCTTCGCCCAACCGATCCCTTGTCTGCTTGGTACTGTGTCTTCCCCGTGGACGCGTTTATTTCTGGACTGAGGTTGCCGATCCATCCGTTTGTTCGGGAAGTGTTGAACTGGGCCTCCCTGGCGCCGATGCAGTACGGGCCGAACTCTTGGGAGCAGATAATCAGCTTTGTACTGACGTGCGAGGAACAACGGGTGCCCTTGCATTTGAACGTGTTCCGCGCGTTGCTGGCGCTTTGCCCGGCAGCCGAGGGGGTTTACTATATCTCCCCCCGGAGTAGGCGGAAGGTTGTTCATAGCCGTCTTGATTCTTTTAAGGACTGGAGGAAAAAGTATCTGGTAATTCGGAGTGAAGAGCCCTGGGACATCCCGACTCGATGGAATTACTCCAAGCCGAGTTATCCTGCGCCGGGGCAGGGAGATCTGACGGTCGAGGAGTGGGGGTTTGTAGAGTGTCTTCGTTTGTCCCCTAGTATTAATTGGACTAAGGTGACGGAGGTTCGCCTGGCGAGCGTTGGACTGAGCCCCGCCGTTCTCCGTATGTAGTTGTTTCTTTTCCCTCGATCCTTTCGTACATTCTCGCTCATTGTTCTTAATGGTTATTTTCTGCAGATATGGATGAGGCATCGATCCAAGCAAGGCGGCTCGCCATGAAGAAGGAAAATGCCGAGAAGAAGAAGAAGGCGGAGGCGGCGAAGAGGCCGAGGGAGCTGCCCCTTGTTATCTCGGAAGTCCAACTCGAGCCGAGGACCAAGAGGGATCGCTCCGAGATGAGCAAGGGCGCGGCTTCTTCGAAGGGTCAGGGCACAGCGGGGGCCCCTATTCTCGGCAAGGGGAAAGGTCCCTGGGTCGAGGCCGAGGAAGAGGATCCGGTGGTGGAGCTAATGCGGCAGCGGTGGGCTCCTGACTGGTCGGTTCTGATGGGGGACCGTCTGACAGAGGAGGCCCAGGCCGTTGAGGTGGTGGAAAAACTGGCGACCCCTCGCGATCGCAAGGTGATGGAGGGCGAGCCCGTAGAGGTGGCGTTCGTCCGCCTGGCGCGGGCCACTGTGCAGGTAAGCCTGTCGACTCTGTACCTCCTTGTTGATTTTTGTGCCGAGGCCTGATCTTTGTCTGCCGTTGGTTGTAGGCTTGCATACAGGGGGCCAACATCAAGAACCTGTACGAGGCGTCCCTGGCTCAAGAGCGAGCTCGGGCGGAAAAGAGCGAGCTGGAGGTGAAGGAGATGCGAATCGAACTCGAGGGTTCGCAAAAGAGAGAGCAGCAGTTGGGGCTCCAGCTCAAGGCCAAGGATGTGGAGTGGGAGAAGGAGATGGCCTCCCTGAAGACGAAGTTCACCAAGGAGGCGAAGGAGGTGTTGCACACGGGTCAGCAGATGGTGATCGCGGCCCAGGACAAGAGCTATGAGAGGGCCCTTAGCCATGTGAGGCATTTCTTCCCGGCCCTCGATCTGTCCAATTTTGAGTATGATATGGAGATCGAGGGGACGTCGAAGACTCCGGGTGAAGAAGGGCCCGCCGTCGACCCCTCGGCCGACGCTCCCGTGGATCCGTCCGTCGGCGCGGAGGTGGGTCAAGGAGTTGTGTAATTTTTGTCTTTCTTTTTCTCTCCCTCGATTGTGTTTGCCTCCCGCGGACTGGCCACCGCAATTTTTGTAAGAAACACTTGGATTTACAGTGGTAAGAAAAGTTTTTGTCCGGCCGGTTGTTTTTGAGTCTGGACATTTCTGAATCTTCTTGAGAATGTGCGTTGAGTTGGTTGGTTGTGTTGTAGGTCGCTGGAGGGGGGCCCGGAACACTGATGAGGCTTGTAACTTTTGTCGGAATAAGTCCGCCGTCTTAAGCGTGGAGGCGCGCCGGTTGAGAAGAGCGGTGTGGGATCGGGAGCTTGGCGGCGCGGACCTTAGACAGGCCGGGCTTAGTACTTTGGTGCCGAGGTCCTCTCCCGGGGGGTTACCTCGCGACATCTTTGTGGAGAAGGAGACGGGGGTGCCTTGTTACAAGGCGATGTCGGGTGCTTCGTTCTCTTCCTTCGTGGGTCGACAGGCGGAGGGGGTTCCCTTTGCGCTGCTGCTGTTGCAGTGGGCGCGACCGGATGACGCCCTGAGCTCTGTGGTTGGAGGGTCGAATGTGGCTGAGGCTAAGGAGCACCATAACGAGGGGAGGGGCCCCTAGTTGCTTGACCGAAATACTCTCCGTTCCTCGTTGGGCCTGAGGGGCCCTGATCTTCCTGATTTGAGATGAGTAGAGCGGTCTTGTATCGGTCTTTGTTTTTCTTTTGTTTTATTTTTCCTCTTTGGAACGAAAATAAAAAGGGGTATGAAAGGAGAATCCTTTTCCTTCCCCGCTCCGGTCAGTAGTGTAGTACGCAATGTCGGAGGCAAGGTCTGGCTCCATCGTTCCGCAAGGGATCGAAGAGGGGCTTTAGGAAGGACTTTTGGTCCGGACTCGTATTGAGATTATCGAGACATTTGGGTTCGGACAAAAAGGGATATCTTTAGCATAAGGTAGGGAGGGCCGCTAAGGCAGCTTTTTACAAGTGAGGGTTTATACAAAAGCCGATTTACATTCAGCCGGGTCATAACCTATGCTCGTTCGGCGTCGAGGGGGAACACACCTCCCCCGACGGTGGTCATGTAGCACGACCGCGCCGCTTCTTGGCTGCCTCGGACGATGCCGACTCCTTGAGGGGTGGGGAACTTGAGCTTCAGATGGTAAGCCGAAGGCACTGCTTGTAGGGAGCATAGTCCAGGCCGGCCAAGTATGGCGTCGTAGGCCGTCTTGATGTTGACCACCATGAAGTCCATGGATTCGGTCCTCTTGACAGGAGTCGATCCGGCGGTAACGTCGAGGGTAACAATTCCTTCTATCACGACAGGGACGCCTGAGAACCCGTGCAGGGTGTACCCGGCTGGCTTGAGTTTGCCTCGGGGTAACCTGAGATTTTCGAAGGCATCGAGGAAGAGAATATTCACCGAGCTACCGTTGTCGACGAGGATCCTGCGGACCTCACAATTAGCCATGTGAAGGTTGATGACGAGGGCATCGCAGTGGGGCAGGCGGACTCCTTCAAGGTCTTCCCCTGAAAAGGAGACCGGCCTTGATTGTAGTTTGGGTGAGGGGTTGTCTCTGACAGCGTTCACCTCTCGGATGAAGGCTTTTCTGGAAGTTTTTGATTCACCTCCCATCGGCCCTCCGTGGACGCAGTGCAAGATAAAAGGGATATCTACGGCTCCCTCGGAATCGGGGTCCCGACTCTGGGTCTGGTTCGGAGGAGGATTCGGAGCCGATTGGCTCCGGTTCCTAGCGGCTCACCGATCCCGTGGGCCTTCTCGGGTAAATTCTCGGAGGTACCCTCTGGAAATGAGCCCTTCAATTTCGTCTTTCAGGGCTCGGCATTGGTCGGTCTCATGCCCGTGATCTCTGTGGAAGCGGCAGTAAAAGCGCTGGTCTCGATTCTTATTGTTATTAGATCGGGGGGGTAGTCGGACAATGCCCTTGTCTTCGATTTCCAAGAGGATGGCGGATACGTTATGCGTCAGGGGGGTGTACTTCTCGAAGCGGGGGACTGGCGGGACCTTCTTCATGGCCCCCGGGTCCCTTGGAGCTTTCTTTGGTGGTTCGACTTCCTCGGTCTTCCGCTTCCCTTTCCCGGTGGGATCCTTGGCGTCTTCGGGATTTAGGGCCTCTTCTGCCCTAATGTATTTCTCGACCCTATTAAGGAGGTCGGGAAAGTCGACGGGGGGTCTCTTGGCCAGAGAAGCCTTCAGCTGTCCGGGGCGGACGTTGTGTCGGAATGCCGCTGAAGCGACGCCTGGGTCGAGGGAGGAGACCGACCTTGCCTCCGCGGTAAATCTCCGGACGAACACCCTGAGTGATTCCCCCTCTTCCTGTTTGAGCCTGAGTAATGAGGCGCTGGTCCTTTCGGCCTTCCGGCTAGTGACAAAATGGGCTAGAAAATTCCCCTCGAGTTGGTCGAAGGAGTAAATGGAGCCGGGGGCGAGTTTCGAGAACCACTCGCGAGCAGGACCCCGAAGGGTGGCCGGGAAGGCTCTGCAGAGCAGGGGATCCGAGGCGCTGTGAATCATCATGAGGGTTTTGAAACCTTCCATGTGATCAGCAGGATCCCCTTCGCCATCGTAGGTCTCGAATTGAGGGGGTCGGAAATTCCGGGGTATTTCTGCTTGGAGGATTGGGGCGGAGAAGGGAGGACGGACAGGCCTGTACCCCTGAGGCGCTCTTCGGCCGCCGTCCCCTACGTGATCGAGGCGGTCCTCCATTTCTTGTAGGCGCCTTAGGAGTACGTCGTCGTCTTCTGGTTGGATCGTTGAAGGGCGGGACGCGCTGGCTTCGGCGTCCGACCCTGTTCGGGAATGGAGGGTTTCTTCCCTGGGGGCCCGTCGGAGGGCCCCCAGCATTTCTCTTCGGAAGTCTCGGAATTCCTTGTGAGTGACGGGGGCTCCTTCGGCCCGGTTTGGTTGGTCCGAGGGTTGTCTTCCGATTCGGCTGAGCTCGGGTCTGCGCGCCTCGGGCGGTGGCCTCGGGTGGTTCGGGACCGGGTTGGAAGCGGCCCTTCCCCTGCTGCGGGTAATCTTGCGGTTGAGGATTACTCCCCGGAGGTCGGGCTGGGCTGGTCGGCCGACGTTCTTTTGGGACTCCCGAGAGGGAGTCTTGTGTTTCGACGTGCGTGGCCTGGCTTTACCGGTGGGTGGGGGCGAGTCCCGTCGGTTGACGGAGGAAGCAGCCCCCTTGCCTTTGGAGGCCATGAGGATTTGGCTGTCGATGGCCTTTGAGGGTCTGGGTCGGATCGGCTTCTGGAGCAGCTGTTCCCACAGACGGCGCCAACCTGATGCTGTTTATTTCTGAGGCACGTGTGGAAGCACCAGGTGTGAGTTCGAACTCAATTTGTATTGAAGGAGATTGCCGCTCGTCTGCCGACCTTCGGTTGACCTTCTGGGGCCTACGATGAGCTCGGAAAGGCGTTGAAGGTTGGGCTCGGATCGGAAGGGTCGGATCCGAGGTCTTGTGTACCTGCAGACGGTCCTGAAACACCGGGGTTTGTCCCGGTGGCGGACCCTCCGACGCTCTAGTCAGTCTCTGTGAGAGAGTAGCAATAACTAGGTATATTTAAGTGGCAAAAGATTGATTACCTCCAAAAGGTGGGTGAGGGTCTAGTATTTATAGAGAATCCCAACCGGGTTTGGTTCCGAAAGCCCATGGGCCTGACGTGGCAGAAGGCCCAGGGGGTTTAGGGCGGTTTGCGGTGATACCAGGAGTGGTATAGGGCTGACGTGGCGAAACCCTTGGCGGTATTTGGAGCTGACGTGGCCCATCGTGAGTCCTCTGTGCCTCTGGGGGAATCGGAGGGCCTAGGCTGCGCCAGGTCATCCTCCCGTCCCGCCCGGGAAGGGGGACGGCCTGAGGGACTGCTCCGGATCGGACTCCGGGGGATAATGAGGCTCGTCAGTACGAGGAAGCCGGCACTGTGGGGGCAAACACGAGGTTCGGCGCCGACCCTGAAGGGGTCCGGAGCCAAACCAGGTTGTTATTCTTGCTTTTCTGAGTAGGAATTGTATTGGGCCCTGGTTGGGCCTCAGGCCATTTTTACACTGTCACAAGTATAATCAAGAAGAAGGCATAGATTTTGATGAAACATATACTCCTGTTGCTAGATTAGAATCAATTCGTATCTTATTATCTTTTGCTTGTTTTATGAATGTTACACTCTTTCAAATGGATGTTAAAAGTGCATTCCTAAATGGTTTTATAAAGGAAGATGTTTATGTTAAACAACCACCAGGTTTCGAACATGAACAATTTCCAAACCACATTTTTAAATTGAAAAAGGCTTTATACGGTTTTAAACAAGCAACTCGTGCTTAGTATGATCGATTGAAGACTTTTTCTTTTAGAAATAGGTTTTGAAATAGGTAAAGTAGATACTGTTTTGTTTATTAGAAGAATTAAGAATGATATTTTAATCATACAAATATATATTGATGACATAATTTTCGATTCTACTGATAGTAATCTATGTCAAGAGTTTGCTAACATCATGAGAAACGAGTTTGAGATGAGTCACATGGGTGAACTCAACTACTTTCTTGGACTACAAATTAAGCAGTCACATAATGGCATATTTATTAATCAAGAAAAATATGCTAAAAAGTTACTCGAATGGTTTAACATGGATAGCACGAGTAGTAAGACCACACCTATGGCTACTACCACTACCCTTGACAAAGATGAATTAGGTAAGAGCGTCGATCAGAAACTCTATCGAGGTAGGATTGCCTCACTCTTATATATAACTGCTAGTAGACCGGACATTATGTTTAGTGTATGTTTGTGTGTTAGATATCAGTCAAGTCCTAAAGAGTCTCACTTAAAAGCTGTGAAACGTATTTTGAGATACCTTAAAGGCACGGCTGAATATGGTCTATTTTACCCACGCACCGATAACTTTCAACTTTTATCATATACTGATGTGGATTTTGCCGGTAGTAAAACTGACGGCAAGAGCACTAGTGGGACATGTCACTATTTGGGACATTCACTAGTCTCTTGGTGCAGTAAGAAGCAAAATTCGGTATCCCTATCTACTACAGAAGCTGAATATATCGTTGCAAGTTTGGCTTGTGCCCAAATTTTGTGGATGAAACAAACCCTATTAGACTTTGGTATTTCATTTGAAAAACCTTCAATAATGTGTGACAATACCAATGCCATTAACTTATCTAAAAATCCGGTTCAACACTCACGTACGGAACATATTGATATTCGATACTATTTTTTACGTGATCATGTTTAAAAGGGAGGCATTTCTTTAGACTTTATTTCTACTAATAAACAGGTAGCTGACATTTTTACCAAACCTCTTAAGGAAGACACCTTTATCACCTTAAGAAGAGAACTAGGGATTTGTAGTTTTCATGATGTTTCTTGAATTTTTCTCTGATAAGTCGACTTACAAGTATTGTTCAGTCGCAGCCAAGTATCTTTATTGTTTCTAAATTTTTGTCAGAGTTTTATGCTCTGGACAGTCGACGGTGCACAGTACCCAGTCGACTGACCAGTTGTATTAAAGCTATGTTCGATTTTCTATTTTTCTCTTGACTAAGTCGACTGCCCCTTAATACCAGTCGACTGTCGCAAATCAGTTTTCTTCAAATTCGAATTTTGGCACATCTTTTGAGGTGACTGTTCACCTTTTTTTTTACTGATCTTTGACCATATCTGAGCCGTTGCTATCCCTCTCCTTGATCTCAGCCATACATTTTTGTGTAAAAACCCTAAACCTACCCCTTTCTTTCACTTTTACCTTATCCTTGTCTCCCAGATCTGAAGAAGATATGTCTACTGGTGCTGCTGCTGTCAATTTTTAGTCATTTGAAGCTCCAACTCCTCTGATTTCTTGTGGTGTTCAAGTCCACTTCAAGCTCTTTTGATTCTTCTAGAGTCTCTTTGTTGGTATACTTCCTTCCCTCTTTTTATTTGAGAGTTTTGTTTTTCTTGGCTCTTAAGAGATCAAAAACCTCTTATGTAGAGGAGGGTTCATCTTCTAGGGACTATCTCCAATATCTTAGAAGTCCCGACCTTGTTGAAAAATGGTACATAATATGTTCCATTATGATTTTTCCGGGTCGATTTGTAAATTTTTCTGATATTGATAGGTTTAATCTCATACCTTTGTTTCAACAATGTGGTCTTTATGAGTTTTTGTCTTTAGCAAATCAACCCTACTACTACCATCAACTCATCTATTTGTTTTATAAAAATATGAAGGTTGTTCAATCGGATGATGGTAGTGAGATCTTCATCTATACTTCTGTCAAAAATAAGAAGATGAAACTCACCTCCGAAAGAATCAATCTTATTTTGGGTTTAGATGATGAAAGGCTCGACTTAGGAGAAATTGAGATGGATGATGCCACCACTTTATCTAAAATTTATTTGCCGAATCATGGACCCCCTATGTCTAATAGGTCCATTACCCCTGTTGCAAAACTTGTTGCACGTATACTATCATACAAAATAATTCCCAAAACAGAGAGTTATGATCAGTATTCCATGGAGTTGCAACAAGCCGGTTATGCAATATTCGGCAAAATTAATATCAATTGAGGTCGTGTCATTTTCTCTAGGCTTCATAAGGCTCATACTTCATTTCTTTCTTTTGGTGCCTTTCTTAATCAAGTCTTTTGTGCTCATGGCGTTGATCTCGATGCTGAGACAAATGTAGTAAAGCACTATGACTCTTTTGATCATGCAAGTTTAGCACGCATGAAGCTTCTCTCTTCTCCACCTAGGCCCCCTTCTAGGACTTCTCCTCCTGTTCCTTTAGCTACTTCAGCCTCTCCGTCTTCAGCCTCTAGTTCCTCTCGTCCTCGAGCAGATTTTGATGTTCCTCACAGTATTTATCATGCTGTCAATTATATAATGGATCATCAAGATGTTCTTGAGTCAAATATTTCTCATCTTACCCACCTGTTCACCACTCAGTTTCCTCCTCCCTTTCATGGTGGCCAAGATGAAGATGATGAAGATTGATGAGCTACTTTTTTTTTCTATGTATTTCCTACTTATTGTTGCATTTTCTATTTTGTTATATAACTGTTTGAACTAAGAATATTCTCTTTCTATGTATAAATTTGTCTTTGTTTGTCATTTTGCTGTGTACTTTTTGTGGTTTATTTTTTTCTACTCCATTTTTTGTTGATGACAAAGGGGGAGAAATATAGCTATAATTTTGTGTTTTGTGTTGCTTTGTGTTATTTTGTGCATGTTTTGAGTAGCATATCTTTGTGCATGTTTTTTAAAAAACCAATGCATGTTGTACATTTGATAGGGGAAGCATGTGTAATATCTATTAATTCCATTATTGTAAGCTATTGTGTTGTCATCATCAAAAAGGGAGAGAATGTTGATTCTTGATTTTGATGATTACAACACAATGCAAAGTTTGTTGTGCTATTTATTATATATTGCAGGTTGTATCAAAGTTTATCCACGAATTTGTCTTTCTTATAATTGTGCTTTGAAATGAATACTAATTTTGCTTGGGTAATAAAGGATGATGTTGCAGATTTTTCATAAACATAGGCACCAAAAGTCACACCTACTAATCTTAATGTAGGTGCATTAACTTGTCCAACCTAATTATCGATGGTACCTTGATAGTGGATGCTCAAATCACATAACCGGCAATATCAAGTATTTTGCGTAACTATCAGGGAAACAGGGAAGGACGTCATCTTCGGAGTAAATAGCATAGGTAAAACTGCTGTTAAAGGAAAAAAAATTTTTAGTTCATCTTATTCGTTTGGTAAATGGCTTAAAACATAACCTACTTAGTGTTAGTAAATTGTCTGATAGAGACTATATGATTATATTTGATAAGCATGCTTGCATTGTCTTACACAGTAGTAATTCTCGCTTGCTTTCTGCTAATTGTTATAATAATGTTAATGTCATTAACACTAATGATCTATCAAAAGAAAGTATGAAGTGTTTTGTAGCTAAAAATAATGATGGATGGCTATGGCCTTGGCGGCTTGGACATACAGTAATGAATAATTAGAATAAATTGGTAAATAAGGAGCTTGTAAAGGGCATTCTGAAAATCAAATTCGTTAAAGACAATCCATCTGATTCATGTCAATTCTGTAAACAAACCAAGGGTTCTCACGAACCAAAGAGTGTATCAACTTCTCGACCTCCTGAATTTTTGCACATGAATTTATTTGGTCCATCTCGTACACAGTATTTTTTTAAGGAACTCGTACACATAGTATTGGACGTACACAATATCTATATAATAAAACACAAAGAAAGCTATCAAGTGGCTCTCCTTCAATCCCTCCAAAAATCAAAGGCCTAGATCTAATCTTACAAAACATATTTTCCCTCCAAAAATTTCCCCCAAAACTCAAATTCAAATCTCCCACCCAAAACAACTCATATATATATATTTTTCTCTCTCTCTCTCTCCCTCCATCTTCTATTCTAAAAATTACGAAAATAAAAATTTTTAAAATTTTTAAAATTAAAAAACCAAAAAATTTTAAAATTTTAAAAACTTTAAAAAAAATTCAAAAAAATCAAAAAAAATCATATAATATGTTTTTTGCTCGATGTTTGCTACTTCAATTAATTTGTTGGACCTCCAAAACTATTTTATATAATTAAATAAGGTGCACCGTTCCGAAGACGTGCCGTAGGCACGTGTCAATGGACAAACCTAGTGCCTTTATAATTTTTGATGATTTTAGTTGTTTTACTTGTGTTGTTTTTCTATCACAAAAAGATGAAACTACTCGTATTTCAAAAGTTTTGCCGTCGAGTTGAAAATGAGAATACCTCACCATCATAATTATTCATAGTGATCATGGTGGGGAATTTAAAAATGATCTATTTACATTTTTTGTGTTGAAAAATGAATAAAGCATGAGTTCGCTTAACCTCACACTCCTCAACAAAATTTAGTTGTTGAGAGGAATAATCGATTTCTTCAAGAAATGACTCATATTATGTTTAATGAATATGATCTACCTAAGTCTTTCTGGGATGCAGTTGTGAATACAGCATGTTACACTATAAACTAATTAATTATTAGAAACATTTTGAAAAAACACCTTCTGAAATATACTACAAAAAATGTCCAAACCTAAGTTATTTTTGAGTCTTTGGATGCAAAGTTTTTATTTTATACACTCAAAATAACTTAGAAAAATTCGATCGTAAAAGTGATGAGGGTTCATTCTAAGGATATTCTCTAACTAGAAAGACATACTGTGTCTTCAATAAAAGAAAACACACAATATAAGTTTATTGATATTATTTTTTATGAGACTAATCATCTTACATATTGTTGATGATGATGAAACTTGTGTTTGCATAAAGAAAAGACAAATTCAAACTGATAAGGAGTCGCAAGAAGAAGCAAAAAATAATATCAACAACTCAACTCCTCATGGCGAACCACTTCCACCAACAACATTAATGTGCAACCAATAGAAGATATGGAACTATTAGAAAATGAACATGTTGAAGAAGATGACGAACAAAAAATAACCTCCACTCCAACTCAAATAGAAGAAAAATGTCATGCATGGAAAATTATGTCTATTCATCCCCCTGAATTAATACGAAGCGACGTATCAAAGGGGGTAACTACTCGTACTCAAGCAAAGAATTTTATGTATTTTCCTGCATTTATTTACAAAATTGAACCTAAAAATATTAAGGATGTCTTGCAAGATAATGACTGAAAAAATTGCCATGTAAGAAGAACTTAATCAAAGAATCAGGTATGGAGACTTGTTCCTAAACCCTGTAATAGAACTGTTCTCAGAATGAAATGAGTGTTTAGAAACAAATTTGATGAATCTAGAGTCATTGTTAAAACTAAAGTCCGGCTTGTCACACAAGATTATTACCAACAAGAAGGGTTTTAATTTTGATGAAACATTCGCTCCGGTTGTACGGTTTGAAGTCATTCGCATTTTACTTGCTTTGTATCATACATGGATTTCATGCTTTTCAATGGATATCAAAAGTACTTTCATAAATGGCAATATTTTTGAAGTTTATGTTGAAAAACCACCAGGGTTCACTGACCCAACACACCCAAACCATATATTTCATCTTGATAAAAGCTTTATACGGTTTGAAGCAATTGTTAGGAAAAGTGAAGCTCTTGTTGAGTCATGCGATGCAATACAAACCATCAAGCACATAGGAGATCACACTAAACACACCAAAGCACACAAATTTGTCCATGTTGGGGATTTCACCTTAATCCGGAGGAGAGGAATCTGAGATGTTATTCAACTAGAGAAGATACAAGAATATTACAATTCTTACCATGACCCTCTTTCAAGCCTCACCAGCAAGTAATAGTTATTTAAAATTGAAGAAACTCTCAAACTCTCTTCAATGAAGTATTATCTCTCTTGGCTCTCAATGGAGGCCAATAACAACAATATATAGAGATCTAGAAAAACCCTAAGTTGGAATCTTGATACAATAGTCATTGTATATTACTGAAGAGATAACCCTGCGATAAGAGCCATACGATCTAACTTGAAGAGCAAGTTCGGGTTTCAACAAAGTCACCAAGACCCGCACCCAAAGTCTGCATCAGTCGCGCACGGTCGACCGCACCAGACTTGCGGTTGACCTTCCCCTATCGGGAACGCCTGTACAGTCGGGCGGTCGACCATTCCCAAGACCGGTCGACCGCAACCCCTGTTGTTGTTGTTGTTTCCTCTTGCTTCCACTCCGTCTCCAATCGTCTCGATCCCTCCAACGTTTCATCATCTTCATATCCAACATAATATGCAGGACATAAACCCAACAATCTCCACCGTGGATTGCATACTATGAATCCACACTAGTGTGATTTAAAACCTTCTAGACTCTTTTACTCACATTTTACAAACAACTTTGTTTTGTGGCTTTCTCTGTTAGTTGAATCTACCTCCACCTGTTTTTCTCACGTTGTATGCCACCCTCAAGGGCATACCTTAGTAGATGTTATCATGGAGGTGCCACCCTCCTGTAACGCCCCGAATCCCAAATACAACTGAATTCGAGATGTTCTACAGGATCTTTCCACTTCATTTAGTACAATTTTACAAGGAAATTTGAACTTTTTACTTTACATCAGAGTTACAAGTAAAACATTACAATTTACACTGCACAGCGGAAGTAAAATTTACAACAATTAAATAAATGTACAACAACTTTGAATAATCTTTAAGCATCTGTTCCTCTTTAATCTTTATCATGTCATTTACCTGCATACAAGACTGTTGGTACGTCAGTTTATTCAACCGACGAACATTATACACGGCCATCCTCTCTATGCCGGAAATAGTATAACTTATTTTTCATATTTAGCAAACACAAACTTGTCACATATCAAACTAAAGGGACTACCCTATTGATGTCGTGTTGTGATTGTGCACTTAGTCCTTAATGCAATTATTTATATTAGATGACACTAATGCGCACTTGTTCGGATTCTATGCATCCCATACTACATAGGTCCGAGGGCAAACCTCTTAATCGTTCTTCATCTTTGTAAAGTTCAATCCCTCGCCATGACTTAATCTACTACTGTAACTACGGTGAGTATCCTAGATGATCTATGAGTACAAGCTCGTGTACAGAAAACCTGGAGGGAAATTCCACGCCATGTCTTGACTCATCAAGCATGCATTCTGTGGCAATTCAGCCTCCTTCATGGCACACGATTCTCTTGCAGTCACCAAACATCCCACAAGCATGGCTAAAGTCCGATCATTACTGAGTTGTGCCCACGCCATGTCTTGACTCATCAAGTATGCATTCTGTGGCTCACACACCCGCACGTGCATGCAATTTGGTCTCCATAAAAATTTGTACATTATATTTTACATAAAAATAATCTTTAAATTGTATCCTACATGACAAGTTGTATTTAAAAATAAATTAACTCATGGGCTTTAGTTTATGGGCCAAAATAACAATTTTAAAATAAAATAAATGAATTAAATTTTGGGCTTTAAGAAAAAGGATTTTTGTCTAATTAAAAGAAGGCTTTGTATACAAATTATTAAAAAGCACATATTTAAATATCTATACTCATCACAATGAAAATAATTATAAGATTTAATTCAACCAAAAATATTGCACGTGAACACTACGTGCAAAATAAATAATTTTCATTAAATGAAAAATTAGGGCATTACAACACTCCCTCCTTAGAATAGTTCCGTCCCCGGAACTACAGTCAAGAGCGAGAAAACAACACTCACAACAAGCACAAGAAAAAAAAATACAAAATACAAATTAAGCAAAAAGCTCAGGATAATCTCTCAACATCCTCTCCTCAGACTCCCAAGTAGCCTCTTCAACCAAATGGTTTCTCCAGACTACCTTGACCATCGGTATCGTCTTATTCCTCAAGACTTTCTCTCGACGATCAACAATCTCGACAGGAGACTCGATGTAATTCAGATCCAAATGATGACTCGGATCTAGAATATAACCTCTCAGCATAGACACATGAAAGACATTGTGCACCTGAGATAACTCTTCTGGTAATTCAAGCCGGTAAGCAGTTTTCCCGATCCTTTTCAATATCTTATACGGGCCTATAAACTTCGGGGCTAACTTTCTGCCTTTGCCAAATCGAACCACACCTTTACTGGGTGATACTTTCAGAAAGACGAAGTCACCAACCTCAAACTCAAGGTCCCTTCTCCGGTTGTCTGCATAGCTTTTTTGCCTGCTCTGAGCTTCTACCAACCTTTTCCTGATCAGAACAATCTTCTCAGAGGTTTGCTGCACAAGCTCAAGACCAAACAACTGACGCTCCCCAACTTCAAACCAACAAACAGGTGTTCTGCACTTCCTGCCATACAGAGCTTCGTACGGCGCCATCCCAATGCTAGTCTGAAAACTGTTGTTGTAGGCAAACTCTACCAAAGGTAAATGCCTTTCCCAACTGCCTCCAAAGTCTAGTATACAACACTGAAGCATATCCTCCAGAATACGGTTGACTCTCTCGGTCTGCCCATCGGTTTGCGGATGAAAAGCAGTGCTGAAATCCGTCTTGGTACCCAAAGCTGTCTGAAGACTCCTCCAGAAATGCGAAGTAAACCGCGCATCTCGATCAGACACAATAGTTGACGGAACACCATGGAGTCGGACGATCTCGCCAACATACAACTCAGCTAACTTGTCCATCGAAGCCGTGAGTTTCATCGCCAGAAAGTGAGCGGACTTGGTTAGTCGATCGACTATAACCCAAATCGCATCATTGCCTTTAGGACTCTTAGGCAATCCCGTAATGAAATCCATACTGATGTTATCCCACTTCCACTCCGGAATAAGTAACGGCTGTAATAGACCTCCGGGTCTCTGATTTTCGGCTTTGACTTGCTGACAAACCTCACACTTCACCATAAATTCAGCCACATCCCACTTCAAACCTGACCACCAGAAATGCTGTTTGATGTCCTTGTACTTCTTAGTACTCCCAGGATGTACCGACAAAAGAGTAGCATGCGCCTCCCGAAGAATACTCTCTTTCAGGTCCGCCTGATTTGGAACGCATAGCCTCTCTCCAAACCACAGCACTCCATCCCTGATTTGAAATCTGGGCAACCTGCCAGCACCAACCTGCTCTTTCATCTCCAAGATATCAGCATCCACCTCCTAACTTGCAATGATCCTTCCATTCAGTGTAGGCTGAAGCCTCAACTGAGCTAAAGATGCTTCCAATCCTTGCAAGACAACTTCAATACCTGCTCGATCCAATTCCTCAATCAGATGCTTCTGAGTTGTAATCAAACTGGCTAAACTGCTCTTGCGACTAAGTGCATCAGCAACAATATTAGCTTTTCCAGGATGATACTTGATCTCAGGTCGCATGTCCTCGAGCACTTCCAACCATCTCCGCTGCCTCAAATTCAAATCCTTCTGCTGATATATGTACTTAAAACTCTTGTGGTCTGTGTACATGTTCAATTTCTTCCCGTACACGTAGTGCCTCTATTGCTTCTAGACAAAGATAATCGCAGCCAACTCTAGATCATGAGTCGGGTAATTCTTTCCATGCGGTCGTAGTTGCCTAGACCCATAAGCGATTATTCTTCCCTCTTGCATTAAGACACAACCAAGCCCCCGATGTGAAGCATCGCTATAAACATCTACTCAACACCTGCTCTAGGCAAAGCCAAAATGAGTGCAGTAGTCAGTTTCTCTTTCAGCTCCTGAAAGCTCGCCTCACATTGCTCAGTCCACTTGAAGTTCACATTCTTCTTGGTCAGACCAGTAAGCGGCACGACTATCTGAGCATAACCCTGAATGAATCTCCTGTAGTATCCAGTCATTCCAAGAAAACTTCTGACTTCCTTCACTGTAGTAGGCCTAGCCCAATCTCTCACTGCCTCTATCTTCTGAGGGTCAGTTGCCACTCCCTCCTTAGAAAGGATGTGACCTAGGAATGCTACTTCAGATTTCCAGAAGTCACACTTGGATAACTTGGCATACAACTCCTGCTCTTCCAGCTTCTTCAAAACTGCTGCTAGATGCTCGATGTGCTCCTCTTCTGACTTGGAGTACACGAGGATATCGTCGATAAACACCACGACGAAAGAATCAATGAACGGCCTCAGAACTCTGTTCATCAAATTTATGAAGATTGCGGGTGCATTCGTCACTCCAAATGGCATAACTAAGAATTCGTACTGCCCATGTCGAGTTCTAAATGCAGTTTTGTACACATCTTCAGCTCTCACTCGAACTTGGTGATATCCTGATCGAAGATCTATTTTGAAGAAAACAGCTTCTCCTTGCAGACGATCTAGCAAATCATCAATTCGGGGAATAGGATACTAATTCTGAACAGTGACCTTATTCAGCTCTCGGTAATCGATACACATTCTCATCAATCCATCCTTCTTCTTCACCAAAAGCACTGGTGCTCCCCAAGGTGACACACTAGGTTGAATAAAGCTTTTCTCCACCAGTTCCTCAATCTGTCGTTTCATCTCATCCTGTTCCACTGGAGCCATCCTATACGGTGCCTTAGAAATAGGAGCACTTTCCGGTTGAACAGTGATGCTGAACTCTACATCACGATGTGGGAGTAACCTAGGAAAATCATCCAAGAACATAGTCGGATAGTCCCGAACCACAGGAATCTCTTGTACTTCCACAGAAGTCTCTTCCTTGCAGATAGCTGTCACCAGCCTAGAACACTTCTTCTTCCCTTGGAAAGTGACTTCAGGTCCTCCTGGAGTCTTCACTGTCACCGTCTTGGTCTTGCACTCGATGCTTGCACTGTACACCGACATCCAATCAATGCCAATGATAACATCGAATCCCAAGATAGTCAGCTCGATTAGATCAATCCCAAAGATTTTGTCCCCGATCACAATCTCGCAATCAGCATAATACCGATCAGTGGTTAAAGTTTTTCCTGATGGAGTAGCTACTGCTAAGATCTTGCCTGGAAAAATCTTTGGTTCAACTCCCAACACTTTAGCAAATTTAGGAGACACAAAGTATGAGAGGATCCAGTATCGAACAACACAACAGCTTTCATTCCATTAAGATAAAGTTCGCCTGTTACATAATACACACTCATTACGTAACACTTCACTAAATAAACGGGAAAAAGAAACAACATAAATCTCTAAACATCCGCCCTCGTACCAGAGATGATATGATCCACCTCATCGGCATCAGCTTCCGTTAAGGCAAATACTCGTCCTGGTTGGTACGATCTCTTTCCAGTCTGCTGCGTTGGTACATTGCAATTACCATTTCGTGGCTTGGGGCATTGAGATTGGTAATGTCCCGTTTCACCACAGTTGAAGTAAGTTACCGCAGGAGGTCTCACCTGTAGTGCCCCGATTTTCATTTAATGAAAATTATTTTATTTTTTGCACGTAGTGTGCACGTGCAATATTTTTTGGGTGAATTAAATGTTATGATTATTTTCATCATGATGAGTATAGATTTTTAAATATATGCTTTTATATGAAGCCTTCTTTCAAATAGATAAAAGCCTTTTCTTTTTAAAAGCCCAAAACGTAATTCATTTATTTTATTTTAAAATAATTATTTTGGCCCATAAACTAAAGCCCATGAGTTAATTTATTTTTCAACTTGTCATGTAGAATACAATTTAAAGTTTATTTTTTTATATAAAATTTAATGTACAATTTTTGGACCTAGTTGCTTGCACATGCATTGCACGTACACGTGCAAAATGCACTTTTCCAAGCTAGGCCGGTTGTGAGCTTGGAGGGAAATGAAAATTTGACTGGAAATCATGGTGTGGTGGTTACTTGATTGTGGGTAGTTAGTGTAACTCCTCATTAATTTTAAACCATTTGTTCCTAACTCCTACTTCAATCCTAGCCATCCATTTCCATAGATTTTTAGTATAAATACCCCCCCTCCCGGCTAGTTATTCTTGTGCTTATTAATCCCTCCAAACCTATAGTCTAAATTATATTATCTAGTAGTGATTTTGTGAGTTAAAAGATTGAGAGTGTGTGGGATTGTGCTTGCAACATCAAGAAGAAGAGGAGGCCGGCCATCAACTAGGAGCTCTCGGTTTGGTGCTTGGGAGGCTTGTGTGCGCGTGTTCAAGGAGGAGGAGCACTCTCGTGGCAAGGACATTCGTCTAGGAGGTTGCTAAATTGTATTTTTCTCTCCAAATTAAGGTGGGTAAATTTTTTCTATTTCTAAATAAGAATGCATGCTAGATTTAATTAGAAAAATGATGCATGAAAATGATTAATAAGAGTGCACATTTAATTGGAAAAATGATCTATAATTGATTGAATTGTTGATATGCAAATTGTGTGTGATTCTACTATTAAAATTCAAGTTGGGTGCAACATGAATATGGTTATGAATTGTGTAAATGAATTTTCGTTAGTAGCATGAAAATTATGCGCAAAGATTAGTAGTTTGACAATGTCGCATTATGTGCTAAATTAGAAATTTTGTTATGTTGTTGTAACGAATAAATTAAGATGTAGTCATCATATTTATGAGATGAATAAGGCCAGAAAATTAGTATAGTGATTAATGAAATTTTAATGTCGAAAAAGGAATGTATTAGAGGTAGTATATCAAATTAACCAATTTATTGGGAAAAATATGTTTAATTATTTGAGAAAATTATTTTTATATACTGGAGTAAAATTCATGATAGGAATGATGAATCTGGAATTTTTACAGTATATTAGTAAGAGCAAATTGAAGTAAGATGTTGATGAACATCGATGTATTCTAAATAACAGAGAATAATTGTTTAAATAAATTTCGAGTTGTAACTTTGACAACCTGAGCGCGTAGCTCAAGTGGTCGGGATAGCCTTAGAGCGCTATAGTGGTCTGAGGTCACTGGTTCGAACTCCCGGGTTGCCATACTTTTAATTGTCCATTTCAAAAAAATAAAACAGTGCGGACAAAGAGCATTTAAGGCTCTTGCGCCCTCTTCTATGTGTGGGCAGCACTCGGCCTAGTGGTCTGTGCTTTGGTTGTTTCTCCTAGTGGTCGTTGGTTCGATCCGTGGCCTTCGGCTGTGTTTATGTTGTGGAAAAATAAATTTTTTGGGTGTTTTAGTGATCAAAAAATGTGGAAAAAAAATATTTATTATTTTAAAAATATGTGGAGTTCATGAAAAATGATTTGAGGATTATTTACATGAAGTGGAATATGTTTAAGGAATAAAAGTATAATTTAGAACTATGAGTTCTACACTTGCATTTGTATAAAGTGGTATTTTACAAAAGATTTAAAATGGAATATTAGAAAAAAAAAAGAAAAATACGAATAAGATGTGAATTATATGAAGTGATGTGAATTATTGTCAATGGAGAATGGTGTGACAATTCATGATGTATAAATATTCATCTTTGATTAAATAACTAGTGATGTGGTTTTCTTTATGCAAAAATATTATTGCATGAGTTACATGATGAATAGTTAAATTTAGTGTATGATTATGGACTATTGAATGATATGGAAATCATGATTTGAAAATAGAAATATTTTGAGTATGACAACTCAACATGTAAACTTATGAGTTGGAAACACTCAACTTTAGAATTTGTGAATGGGAATTGAAACAAAAGAGTAGCTAAGTCTCCCCCGACATTTGGAAAGAAATAAAATGAAATATGAAAGACCAAGGTTGGTCATGTTGAACAAATGTATAAGTCCGGTTTAGTGGAGAGGCTAACTCTAGTTTGGTTTTATTCATGATTCTATATCATTAGAATTAAGGATTAGCTACATAGTGAAGACGTGATGAAAGTAAGAGAAAAATATTGAGTATAAGGGCCGTTGGATAGCGGCGAGAGCGTATCCCAGGATGTCCCATGATGAGTCTGGGCGAGGATACCGCTCCAGAGTACCGTCCCGGTGGCGACGCTCGTGGGATGTTTGAAGACTACGGGTGGTGTCATGTCTATGGTAGGAGCTGAATTACCACAGGATGCCTGCATGATGAGTCATGTGTCAGTGCGTTGGGATTCCCTCCAGGGCACCTAGACATGAGTTCGTAGGTCAGAAAATATCTAGGATACTTACCGTAGTTACAGTAGTATAGTAAGTCATGACGAGGGATTGAACCCTACAAAAATGAAGAACGATTAAGGGCTTGCCCTCAGACCTATGTAGTATGGGATGCATAGAATCCGAACAAGTGCGCATTAGTGTCATGTAATATAAATAAATGCATTAAGGACTAAGTGCACAATCACAACACGACATCAATAGGGTAGTCCCTTTAGTTTGATATGTGACAAGTTTGTGTTTGCTAAATATGGAAAATAAGTTATACTATTTCCGGCATAGAGAGGATGGCCGTGTATAATGTTTGTCGGTTGAATAAATTGACGTACCCACAGTTTTGTATGCAGGATAAATAACATGATAAAGGTTAAAGAAAAACAGATGCTTAAAGATTATTCATTGTTGTTGTACATTTATTTCATTGTTGTAAAGTTTACTTCCGTTGTACAATGTAAATTGTAATGTATTCATGTAAACTCTGATGTAAAGTGAAAAGTTCAAATTTTCTTATAAAATTGTACTAAATGAAGCGGAAAGATCCTGTAGAACATTTCGAATTCAGTGTATTTGGGATTCAGGGCGTTACATCTCCACATTGTTCCTAGGTCCTCTAGCCACACTAATAGCGTTCGCACATGGCAGTTTGAACCTTTGTGCAGATGGTTGCCCTTTGAAACTCCCAGAATGTGCATGCCTCTTTCCAGACTGTCAGTTGTTTCTCCGGTTCTGAACAACATGAAACTGCTCCATATCTGCTTCCGTCGCTGCTGCTTTCTTGACCAACTTGTCAAATCTTCTGATACCAAGAGGTATCATCCGGGACCTCAAGCTCGGCCTCAATCCATGCCTTCATCCATCACTAATTCAGGAGCATACCTAGAGAGCTGAGTAAATTTGGTCTCGTACTCTCTAACTGACATGCCACCCTGCTGTAGTGACAGAAACTCCATAGCCTTCTTCTCTTGAACATCGAAGAGGAAATAGTGACTGCGGAATTCTTCCAGAAATTCCTCCCAGCCAAGAACTATGCCTCCCATGGTCCTCTTCATCAACTGCCACCACACAGCCGCGTCCTTCTCAAGTTGCAGAGTCGCCAACTTCACCTTACTGCCTTCAGGGGTCTCCAGCACTTCGAAGATCGTCCCTACTTGACGAATCCAGTTGTCAGCCGCATCAGGGTCTAACTTTCCTTCGAAAACAGGTGGTTTCATTCGTTTGAACGATTCTACTAGTTTAATCGCTTCGGGCACCGGATTTGCAGGTCCCCTTCCTTGGTTCTGATTCATGGCCACGGCATTGAGCGTCTGATAGACCCTTGCAAGTTCCGTTTCCAGATCCAGACCTTCACCGTTTCTAGCTCCTCTTCTAGACATATTCTGATGCAAAAGATCCATTAAATTCGAAGTATAAGGCATAAATTTTAAATCAACTTGCATTTCATTGAATGCCAAACTTTATACATTCGAATTGAAAAACATTTCTTGACATCAGAATGAAAATAGTAGAAGCTACAACAGTCTAACTCCTATGGTTCCTCTTCGCTTCTCGAAGTTCTCCCCGTAGTTCATCAACTTCATCCTTCAGCACATCAGTCAGATTCTTCCTCTTCTCGAGTTCCCATACACGATGACTGAGAACTGAAAAGTCGTCCTTGCGCTTTGCCAGCTGAGCCTCCAATAATCTGACTCTCTCTCGCAGTGTCTCTACCTGCCTCTGAAGAGAAGTCACAAGACTATTTGGAACTGGTTCTTCTTCTTCATCAGAAGAGTCATCAGATGAATTCGGAGGTGGGGTGATCTCTCGGGATTCGGGCCATTCTTCTCCGTCAGAATCTGCTTGTCCTGGGTAGTACTCTATCTCGGAATCTGCTTGTCCAGGATGGTACTCTTCCTCGATGATATGCCAGTCATCGTCTCCAGCAGGGTCGAAGTGATCAGCCATCTTAGAAATAGGGAGGAAGAAGCATAAGCCATAGAGCAACACAAATGTAAGTCACTTACATTTAAATCTCTATACTCAAACACACACTCTAATGTCCACTACTAGGGTGTCGTTCCTTATAAATTTGTACAAGTGTGAAAGCGTGGCTCTGATACCACTCTGTAACGCCCCGAATCCCAAATACAACTGAATTCGAGATGTTCTACAGGATCTTTCCACTTTATTTAGTACAATTTTATAAGGAAATTTGAACTTTTTATTTTACATCAGAGTTACAAGTAAAACATTACAATTTATAATGCACAGCAGAAGTAAAATTTACAACAATTAAATAAATGTACAACAACTTTGAATAATCTTTAAGCATCTGTTCCTCTTTAATCTTTATCATGTCATTTACCTGCATATAAGACTGTGAGTACGTCAGTTTATTCAACCGACGAACATTATACACGGTCATCCTCTCTATGCCGGAAATAGTATAACTTATTTTCCATATTTAGCAAACACAAACTTGTCACATGTCAAACTAAAGGGACTACCCTATTGATGTCATGTTGTGATTGTGCACTTAGTCCTTAATGCAATTATTTATATTAGATGACACTAATGCGCACTTGTTCGGATTCTATGCATCCCATACTACATAGGTCCGAAGGCAAGCCTCTTAATCGTTCTTCATCTTTGTAGAGTTCAATCCCTCGCCATGACTTAATCTACTACTGTGACTACGGTGAGTATCCTAGATGATCTATGAGTACAAGCTCGTGTATAGAAAACCTGGAGGGAAATCCCACGCCATGTCTTGACTCATCAAGCATGCATTCTGTGGCAATTCAGCCTCCTTCATGGCACACGATCCTCTTGCAGTCACCAAACATCCCACAAGCATGGCTAAAGTCCGATCATTACTGAGTTGTGCCCACGCCATGTCTTGACTCATCAAGCATGCATTCTGTGGCTCACACACCCGCACCGTAAACTTTAGTTCTCATACTCGTGTTTTTCTCTCACTTTCATCACGTCTTCACTATGCACTAATCCTTAGTTTTTATTAGAATCATGAACAAAATCAAAGCTCTAGAGTTAGCCTCTCCACTAAACCGGACTTATTCATTTATTCAAACATGACCAACCTTGGTCTTTCATTTCAAATTTCATTTCATCTCTTTCCAAATGCCGGGGGAGACTTAGCTACTCTTTTGTTTCAATTCCAATTCACAATTTCCAATTTGAGCATTTCCAACTCATAAATTCATTTTCTTAATCATAACAGATTTCTTTTTCAATAGCATGATCTCTAAATTGTTCAATAGTCCATAATCATACATGAAATTTTATACTTCATCAAATATCAATTTCACATTGAAATTCACATCACTAAATGGATATTCACATACCATAAATTTCACACTATTCTCAAATGAGAATAATTCACAATGCATCACTACTTATAATTTCTATTTTTTATTCCACTTCTTTTCTAATATTTTATTTCAAGCCTTTCTACAAAGTGCAACTTTTATACCATACAAGTATATAACCATAAGTCTAAATTATACATTTTTTTCTCAAATCATATTTTATTCTATGTAAATAATTCCCAAGTTATTTTTCATAAGTCCCATATATTTTTAGAAGAATAATCATATTTTTTCCATAATTTTTTGATCACCAAAACATTCAAAAAAATACTTTTTTCAATCTTGCCGAAGCCAAGATTCGAACCAGAACCACAGAGAACACAGCCGAAGGCACAGGCCACTAGGCCACTTGTGCCAGCGGTATAGAAAGGCGCTGAGAGCATTAAATGCTCTCGGCCGCTGTTTTATATTATCTTTGAAAAAAGAAATAAAAGTATGGTTCCACAGGGATTCGAACCAGCGATCTCAGACCACTGTAGCGATTAAAGACATCCCGACCACTTGAGCTACACGCTCAGGTTGTCAATAACGCAACTCAAAATTTATTTAAACCAATTCTCTCTGTTATTAAAACGTTTCGATGTTCAACTAGTCCTCATTTCATTTGCCTTTATAAAAAATTACTGTAAAATTCTAGATTGATTCTTCCTCACATAATTTACACACCAGTATGAACAAAATAATTTTTTTTAACAATTAAAACATATTTTTCATACAATTAAATTCGAATTCTACGTTATAACTACCTCATTTCTTCTTTTCGACATTTCTTAACAATTAACACCACTAATCCCTTTATTAGCAAACTTCACATTAATTCTCTATTCTTAATCTTTTACCAAACATACAATTTTATATTTTAATTCATTCATTTCAATGTAACACAAAGATTCATTTAAACACACAAAGTAGCATTGTCAATCTACTAACTTTTTGTATATAATTTGTGATGTAGATAATGAAACTTTCTTCAATAATCCATGGCCATAATTAATTCACACACAATTTAGCCTTTACTAATAGAACCACATACAATTTTACATCCACATTTCAATCAATCCATAGGTCATTTTTTCTCAATAAAATGCGTACTCTTATTAATATTTTCCATGCTTCATTCATTCAATTCCATCTAGCATGCATTCCTAATTAGAAATATAGAAAATTTACCCACCTTAAATGGAGAGAAAATACAACTAGCAACCTTCCAGACGAATGTCCTTGCAAATGAAATGCTCCTCCTCCTAGATGCGCACACACTAGCAAAATTCCGAGCACTCCACAAGCCAACCCGAGCACTCCCTCCTTGATGCCGGCCTCCTCTTCTTGTTGATGCAAGCACAATCCCACACAACCTCTCAATCTTTTAACTCACTAAAATAACTACTAGATACTTGTATTAGCTATAGGTTTGGAAGAATTAATTTGCACAAGAATACTAGCCAAAAAAGGGGGGGGGGGGGGGTATTTATACAAAAAAAATAGGAGAATGGATGGCTAGGATTGAAGTAGGAGTTAGGAACAAATGGCTTAGATTTAAGGAGGAGTTACACTAACTACCCATGATCAAGTAACCACTCCACCATGATCCCACTCAAATTTGATCTTCCCTCCAAAAAGATCCAATCCGGCCATGCAAGTGTGCTTGTGCACGTGTACGTGCAACGCACGTGCATGCAATTTGGTCTCCATAAAAATTTGTACATTATATTTTACATAAAAGTAATCTTTAAATTGTATCCTACATGACAAGTTGTATTTAAAAATAAATTAACTCATGGGCTTTAGTTTATGGGCCAAAATAACAATTTTAAAATAAAATAAATGAATTAAATTTTGGGCTTTAAGAAAAAGGTTTTTTGTCTAATTAAAAGAAGGCTTTGTATAAAAATTATTAAAAAGCACATATTTAAATATCTATACTCATCACAATGAAAATAATTATAAGATTTAATTCAACCAAAAATATTGCACGTGCACACTACGTGCAAAATAAATAATTTTCATTAAATGAAAAATCAGGGCAATTTGAACGTGCACGCTACTGTGTTAGACTGCAATTTGAAGTCGGCTCTGATACCACTTTGTAATGCCCCGGATCCTCGTTATCAGACATCCGTGACATCACCAAGATCATTGCCTTCAAATGCATCTCAACACAGTAAATAACGTAGAAATTTAAACATTTTTATTGCCATCAGAGTTGTTACATTAATAATTACAAATATCAAATTGTCCTTGGACCAGGAATACAAATTACATAACTTTATTACAACTGACTACAAGAATACTTAAACATTTCTTGTGAAGCCATTGGCTGTCTTTCAGATCGGCAATCCCTTGGTAACTGCCGAAACTCCGTTGAGTGGTCTATCTGCCCCCTCTGGGACCTGCCCCTCGGCTTGAGCCTTTTGCTACGCGACCCTGATAATTCTGCACCCGCTCGAAGGGTAGATGTGCATACTGCCACTACTTGGATGCCCTGCTGATCTTGGGCTCTCCTATACTCGTGACCTGATATCCATGTACCTAAACGGTGGGGTACGTCAGTAATTCTACTGACGCAATGCTGATAAGGAAATAGCGATCCTCAAACTATCACACTCACAAATTCATCTTGAATGAAAAATTCAACGTGCATCCTGATTTCCTAGTGTTCGTGTATGCCATGACCTAAAGTCTATTCAAACACAAGGTACAGAACAGATGCACCTAATCTAATGTCAGCAAGACTCTGGATACACATACATCCCATACTACATGTGCCCCAGATCAAGCCGTTTCTCCAGTTCAGGCATTTGAACCCTCGCTATGCAATGCATTCTAATTTTGTCTACTTCCTGTTCCTGATAGTATGACATGGTTGAGGAGGTGAAAATAAAATAAAAGAAATAATGCGGGGCACTACCCCGAAGTCACCAATAATTACTGCGTCGAACCATCCTCGAAAGCTGTGACGAACTTACAGATATACCGCAGTATATCCATTGCGCAAAGCTCCTTTATGATCCGTTCGTGTCCACCAACATAGAACATGACGACCTCGGTACCCCCGATCTGCCAGGATATCAGCATCCCGTTCTTACCATGGTACTTTAGGAATTAACAGTGCAAGATACGCACCGCAGTGTGTATCCCTAATGACAGGAAGAGAAAACCAGTATCACTACTTAGTGCTAACTCTCAGAACAAGTTGGATTATAGGGAATCACCCCTAATACCAATTCGGACTTCGAGCGAAACAATAAAAGAAAAACCTAATCAATTCAGTTTACTGAAAATATGTTGTTATTCAAACCACACTCGGTGTCGATCAGCAAAGTCGAGCCTGACTGGTCTGTCAAGGTAACAACCATCCCGGAATCACATCCACTGATTCCCAATACCTTCATAGGTCAGCAACCCAAAATAATCCTGGCCCGTGACCCTCAGCAAGTGGTCTAACGGCGCCCTGATGATGTAATACAATTTAGTGAAGGTAAGCACGCACATAATTATCCATTCTTGACTATTGACAGACTCAGGCATCGAGACACCCAACACAATCCAACAGAGCTATATCCCAACTCACTCATGTCCACCATGAGTATATGCACAGGAACTTGCCTAAGTTCCGAATGAAACGCTAAAAACCCATCTTTTAAATCTGATAGCTCACGATCACCATATTGCGGTAGGCAGAGGGCTCCTCATCCATTGTCCGATGGAACAGTCAAGAAATACCAGTAGCTGTGATCCAAGCTACACTCATCGGAAACTAATACGCTCAGAATTTCCTAGAAGGGTGAGGAGATCCGTTGCCATCCCCTTAGTCGATGATTCCCTCAATTTCCTTTTAAGGACTCAAGTCCCCGAGTTAACTCAAAGCTTGAAGTCAGTTTAGATAATAGGTTTCTAAACTCATAATGTCCATAATTTCCAGCACACAAGTCAGAATTGCTTGGTATCTCCCATTATGGAAAGGTAAGACCCTAGTCTATAACTTTCCAGTTGACTATTTTCTCATATTCAATCGTCTTTTCATCCAATAACCCTTATATACTCTTAGTAGTATGTTCCTTTTCACACTTGCTGCACTTGTCCGATATCGTAAGAGTTCACTTAGTTATCGGAATTACTCAATTCTGGGTCCTATGGGAAGGTGGGATTGTCTACTTTAACTTCCTAATTGGACACGTCCTCAGATTCAATTCTTAAGGTTCTCAAAGGTACTAATTTCCATTGGGTGCATAACAAGGGAAGGGTTGAATTTTCTAGCAAACATTTCATTGACAAGGCCGAATCTGTCCACTTTGGAAAGTTATAGCTTCCAACCTACAACATGGAATTACCAAATCCTAATTGGGTTAGAGAGTTATGATTCCCTACTGCAAATCTCTAGTTGGCCAGTCGCCCAAATTCTTAACAGATAAGTTTAGGAATATCTATCCCCACGAACTAGACAACTCGTACTAGGCTGAACGTATCCTACTTTAAAATTCAGTAATAAATCAACCCTAAGTCCAATGTTCCTGAAATTTAAGATTCTCTATCCAAACATATACCATTTCATCGTGTCCAAAATTTACATTCAAATTCATTTCACACAATGATCTATGACTCCTCAAACATAGCTACATTTCAGCTGTTCATTTCCAGCAGGGTGTTTACTGCCCCTCACTAATTTACCTTTGAAACCTCACCAAATGACTTCTAAAAATTCTAAAATTTGGGATTCATCAAATAGACTCATACCCCAAGCTACTCCCAAAATTTCGTAGCAAAATAATAAACGTAGACGAAGTTATGGCTTTTCGAACTTCAGCCCAAAGCACAGTCAGCTTTAGCCGACACCTACGGACCAGTCGCATTCTACTATTTTTTCCGGGCATCAAACGACCTCGGAAAATTAAGAAATTTAAGACTACGGTTTTATACACATACAAAAGCATCCACAAAAATTTCCAGCTCAAAATGCCCTGTCATTTCCGAGATACAAAATCGGAAAGACACACAAAAATTCTCGCAGCCAGCAGCTATTCTGGCTGCTTACTGTCCGGACTTGGACCCATTGTTTGGGCTACTAAAATGCATCCAAATATTACGAAAAAAATCATGGATACTCTACATACATAGAAGAACAACTTCCTAAAATTTTAGCTCAAGATACCAAACCGTTTGGGCGTAAGAAATTCTCCAACATATCCTCACAATCATGCTATTTAATCAAAACTCAAAAAGAGTAATTCTCTACCATACAATTTATCTTTCCCTAGTACTTCTCATACTCAAACATGGTAACAAATCATACCTATCACTACTACACATCCATTCATACCAAAACAAAAATAAATACAAAGGAGTTTAAGAGATCACCCACTTGAAGTTTGCAAAATCTCCTTGTAGCTTGACTCCTAGCTTTGCTTGCTTACTTGTCTTTGCTCCTTGTGCTTGTGTACCTTGGCCTACACTTCTTCTTCTCCTTCTCTACTACTCCTTCTATTCTAGTATACTTCTTCCTTTTTCCTACATATACATACATACATACATATATATATATATATATATATATATATATATATATTTGAACAAGGAGGAATGGAGAAAGCTTAGGAGGAGTGTGAATGGGGTTTGAAAAAATGAAGTGAGGTGAGAATGGGAGGGGGTTATATTGGCCGGATGGTGAAGGGTGGGTGTGGGATGGATGGTGGTGATGTGTAGGGTTGAGATGGAGAGTGGGATGGGTGAAGGGATGAAGGGTGGGATGGGTGCCAACACATCCAAGCTAGGAGCTTCTTGGAAACTTCCTTGAAGCTCCTAGGAAATTTCCTTCTTCATGAGTCAACTATCACTTGGTGAATTAATCCCACCATTGGATCTCATCAAGATCCAAGCCATGATGTGATGCTAGGGTTCCTAACCCTTGGTTAGGTCAAGGTACCCTAGGTCACCATATTCCTATTCTAACCCTAGTGTACAAATACAATTCATATTTAATCCAAGCACTAGCCTTAATTGAAAGTAACCCATATATTAAAATCTATAAAATATAGGTTTGTAGAAATTATAGCTTCCTCCCGACAATTGTCTGGTCGAAACAATCGGGACGAAATTACAGTTTAATTGAGAAGATATCCCCAGTTTATCTTATCGGGTTCAGAACAGCTCGTATGTCTGAAATTCCCCAATTTAATTGATAATTTTTAGGAAAAATTTAATCGTGTGCAATACTTGGTCAATGCACGGGTTACAGTGCAAAATAGCCATATGCTATTTTGCGGGGTATTACACTCATGCTGCCCAGATTTGAGATTTTTGTTGTTCTTGATATGTGGATTTGTTTTGACCCTTGAACATATATCCTACCTAACCTAGACTCATCCCATATACCTGATTATGTTTGCTTAACATGTTTCGCACACTTTCATGCTTGCTTGATGTTAATAATAAACAATAAGCTGGGGTTTAAGAGAAAGACCATAGTAGTGGACAATATAGGTAAGTGTACTCGGAAGGGGGCCGTGTTTCCCAGTACTCGGTTCATGAACCTGTTACACCTTGATGTATTCATGGAGCTAGTTACTTGGCGCATGAACCTGTTGTATTCATGAACCCACTGTGTGGTTCTTGAACCTGTTAGTATTCACGAACTTGCTTCGTGAACCTGTAATTTTATTTTCGTATTCATAAACCGTGCCTGCTTGATACTTGATGGCTGAGTACACCACCCTATAGACTCCATTACTAGGCCTAAACGAAATTGCATTGACTGTAGCAACCATGTAGTAAAAGTATGGATGCATGAAGCGCTACCTAGATAGTAATAACCACAAGACTTGATACATGAAACTTGAACTTGACACATGCTTACTTGATACTTGATGACATGGTATATGAGACTTGATACTTGAATATAATACTTGATACTTGCAACTTGATACTTGTACTTGTCAACCTGACACTAGACTTGAGACTTGTTACTTGACACTTGTACTTGATACTTGTCACTTGATGTTGGATACCTTCACATGTTCACTTGCCACTTACTCCACTATTAGTATTTGTTGCCCAACCTAGTCACTTGAGTTATCTTTTTTGCTAGTTAGTTTCTTGAATCCCCACTACTTATTGTATCTCTATTATATTCTTGATTTCAAATTTTGTTCCATATTTCTTGTACTCGTTTTTACTATTTGTGGCCCTAACTTGCACTAAGGGCGTTTCTCTTGTTTTCTCTATTTTTTTTCTTTTTATAATTATTAAACAGACTTTGGAGACGTGTTGCCTGCTAGAATTGGTGAGCAGAGATTTTAAGCTTCAAATGGAGAAAATACGTGCTTAAATTATTTATTTCCTTTGGGTTATTTATTTCTTGCTACTTAAAACTTGTAACGTGCTTATAGACCCGAGTTTTATCTTTTGTTCTAGACATTGAAAACTATTTGGATATTATCATTGTTTCAATTGTTTTCTGTTGCTTAATAAATTATTCATGCATGCGTGGTTGTGTGTCACGCCCCGCTTCCCAAAAATATGGAATACGAGCGCGTGACGAAGTCCAACGAATGATTTTAACATCATCTATAAGCTGTAGGATCGACTCAGCATCACAACAAGAATATAAAAAGATATATATATATATACCACCAAGCATGCATGAATAATTTATTTAGCAATAGAAAACAATTGAAAACAAATGATAATATCCAAATAGTTTTCAAATCTGGATCAAATGTAAAACTCGGGAACATAAGCCTGTTACAAGTCTTAAGTAGCAAGAATTAACAACTCTAGAAAAATAAATAATCTAAGAAAGTCTTTTCTCTTCTCAAAGACTAAAATCTCTGCTCACCAATTCCAGCAGGTAGCACGTCTCCAAAGTTGCTTAATAAATATAAAAAGGGAAAAAATTAGAGAAAATAAGAGAAAACGCCCTTAGTGCAAGTTAAGACCACAAATAGTAAAAACGAGCACAAGTAATGTGGAACAAGAATTGGAATCAAGAATGTAACGGGGATATAACAAGTAGTGAAAATCCAAGAACTAGCTAACAAGAAGGACGACTCAAGTAAACAGGCTGGATAACAAATACTAATAGTGGAACAAGTGAAAAGTGAACATGTAGGGGTATCTAACCTCAACTAACAGGCATCAAGTACAAGTGTCAGGTAACAAGTCTCAAGTCAAGTGTCAAGTTGTCAAGCAAGAGTATCAAGTTGCAAGTGTCAAGTATTACATTCAGGTATCAAGTCTCATGTAACATGTCATTAAGTATCAAGTAAACATGTATCAAGTTCAAGTTTCATGTTTTAAATTTCATGTATCACGTAATTAAGTATCAAGTAAGCAGGTATCATGTTTAAGTTTCATGTTTCAAGTCTTATAGTTATTACTATCTAGGTAGCACTTCATGCATCCATCTTTTTACTACATGGTTGCTATAGTCAATGCAATTTCGTTTAGACCTAGTAATAGAATCTATAGGGCGGCGTACTCAGGTATCAAGTATCAAGCAGGCACGGTTCATGAATACGAAAATAAATAACAGGTTCACTAAGCAAGTTCGTGAATACTAACAGGTTCAAGAACCACACAGTGGGTGCATGAATACAACAAGTTCATGAGCCAAGTAACTGACTCCATGAATACATCAAGTGCAACAAGTTCATGAACCGAGTACTGGAAAACATGGGCCCCCTTCCGAGTACACTTACCTATATTGTCCACTACTATGGTCTTTCCCTTAAATCCCGGCTGGTTACTTTTTATTAATTTTTATCAAGCAGGCATGCAAGTGTGCGAAACAAATCAAGAAAACATAATTATGGATATGGGACAAGTTTGAGATAATTATACATCATATCCGAGGGTCAACATGAATAAAAATATCACGAACAACGAAAACCTCAAATCTGGACAGCACGACGTTGCTGTACCAAAACTGTGATTCCCGTTGCTACGAGATAGCAAAAGTGGATCTGTCAGGAGGTCTAGAAACTAGGCTCCTGTCCGGTTCCAACGCATATAATTAAGGTACATGAAGAATGTGTAAACATGTGTCAAAACAGCAAACTACACTGCTAATGTGTTCAGGCAGAATTTGTGAATCTAAATTTAAACATGTGAAACAGGATTGAAACATTACAAATAAATTCTGAAAAAAATTGGGAATATCCTATAGGGTGTCCAGCAACAGCGTATAAAATTTCAAGTCAAATGCTTACTGTTAACATAGTTAAATTGATTGGCAAACTAAAGAAGTGCAGCAGTTTTGTGAATCTATGACTACCGACACAGCTGCAGTAAAACTGCGATATCTCCTAGGCTGTAATTCCGAATTCAAAAATTCTGGGGTCTATCGACATCTAGACATCTAGATCTACATTTACTGTTCAGGGATCGGGTTCAGATTCTGATTGTAAAGGGATCAAAACAGTAAGTAAAGTTCAGGACTGCCACAAGTGTGAATGTCTTTCATGTATAGGTTGCATGATAATTGGTTGTTAGGCGTCTAGATTAATGTGTGATACAATTACAGAGTAGTGGTTATCAAAACAGCAAGCAACATTTATTTCTCAACTCAAATGGATGCAAGATCATCACATACGAGATACAACACACTTTTACAAATCTAGGGTTTCTTTATTTCATGTGCTCATGTGACTAGGAGATAAAATGAGTCCAAATAATTATAAATATAACAACGAAGGTGTTGTGGCTCTTAAGATTTAGGGATCAACGGTAAAATATTCAAGATCAACAAATGATAGGGCAAGAAGGAGTCATAACTACAACCTATTTGCGGTATTTTCAAATTAACGCTTGTACTAGAACAAAAATGTGTACAAGATGAATACTTGCCTTGATTGGATGAGGACGTTGATCGACGATCGAGATCGGATGGATCGGATCGGAGCGGATCTTGATGGAAGATCAAGATCAAGACGATCGGACGGCTGGATCTGCTTTGATCTGATCTGATGATCACGATCGGATTGGACGGCTGAGATCTGATTTGGTGCTGATCTGAATTGCAAGGGAGATCGAATGGTCCAGATCAAGATCAAGATGATCATGATGATCAAGATGAGATCGATGGTCCAGAATCACTTGATGAAGATCATGAAGATCCGACGGCCAGGAATCAAGAGATCAAGATCCGATCGAATGGACGGCCCACAATCAAAGCCACGATCAAGGAGATCAAGATCTTGATCATTAAGGCGATCAGACTGTTCAAATTCCACTTGATCAAAAGCTTGATCAATACTCCATGGACAACTCCTCTCAACAGCAACCTACTCGCTTTGGTTTTGGCTTGGCGATTGGCGACGGTCGGCGTGGCTGGGAAGGCACGAGGCTGTGGGCGGCACCGACATGCGTTGCGGCTATCGCAGCTTGCTGGCATCGCAGCAAATGGGAGAGGGGACCAGGCGTCGAGGGGGGGTTGGCCCTGGTAGCAGTGGGGGGCTGGCGTCGCTGAAGGAGGAGGCAGGGCGATGCCGCGACGGGGTGGCCAGCACGAGGTGGGGCTTCGCTGGCGCAGGATGAGGATGAGAGGGTGGTTGCGGGGCTGGTGCAGCGCTGGAGCGAGGAGCTGTTGGGGTCGCGGTAATGGGCGGCCATGGTGATAACGCCAGGGGGAGCCGCCGCAGGAGGGCGCTGCGATGAAGCTGGATGGCGCTGCAGTTTCGTAGCGTCGCGGCAGGGGAGGGGGAGTGCTGGCTCGATGATGAGGGGAGCTTGGCGCGCGCGTGGGGCTGGCTTGGGGAGTATGAAGTGGACGGGAGAGGGAAAGGTTCGGCAGGCAGGAAAGAGGTGAGCGGGAGCTCGGAGGACAGGGATGAAGAGTAGGAAGATGAAGAGGCGGCTGTGGAATGATGGGCTAGGGTTAACAGGGAAAAGGGATATTATATAATGGGTTATTGGGTCATAATATAATGAGTTATTGGGTGAAGGTAAACAGACTTTGGGTTTTATTAAATAGGAAATAGGGTTAAATAAAAGAGTATAGGGTTATATAAAAAGATCCCATAGAATATATGAAATAACCAGTAAACATATGAATTAAGATGTAATTTGCATTACACGATAGAATTTATTTAAAATATTATAAATATAGTTAGTAAATAAAAGTGGATTTTTAATAGTCAGTCAAAAATATCAATAAGAATAATAATAATACTAATAACAATCATGATAATAAGAAAAATGATAAAACAATAATAGTAATAATAATAACAGTAATAGTAATAAATAAAATTAGTAGTAACAATAATAAGAATTGTATTACAATTCAAAAATCATAGAAAAATAGTTACAACTAAAAATTAATTTACAAGATTTTTAAATACAGAAGAATACGCAGAAATTATGAATTTATGAAAACAGGGGTTACATTGTGTATACTTGTTATATTCTTGTTGTGATGCTGAGTCGATCCTATAGCTTATGGATGATGTAAAAATCATTCGCTGGGCTTCGTCACGCGCTCGTATTCCATGTTTTTGGGAAGCGGGGCGTGACAAGGTTTTTAGTCGTATCCAGGTTTGGCTAATGTATTAGTTTGAATAATATATTAGACAGGCTTGACTCAGTCAGGATTAACTCAACATTAAACAGGCCATGCAACCACATGAACAATTTGATAATCAATTCGATCTGGACACAAGTCTTATCCCATCCATTTTGATCCCTTCATATTCAATTCTTTGATTCATTGCTTTCCTCCATCTCTTACAATCATCCCGATTTGTTGATTCTTTATTGGGTACAAATTTATTCTTTTCGTACCCATATTCTTTTGATTTCGGTGCAAACAATCTCTGATTTTCTGCTTGCCTCGTTGATTCCTGCTTATTTCAACTCGTGTGTCATTCATTACTTTCCGTGCTTTGCATTCATCTTTATTTGTTGACTCATTTTGAGTATCATGCTAGTTATTCCTTCACTGCCATATTCTTTTCGAATTCTGCTTGTGCCCCCTGGTTCCTCTTCCTTCATATTCAATTCTTTAATTTCTTATTTTCTTTCATCCCTTGTAGTCGTCCCCCTTTGCTAACTCTTTATTGAGTATACAATTCATTCTTCTCCTGCCTATATTTTCCTTAAAAAAAAATCCGAATATTTTGTGTATATCAATTATTATTTGTTATATTTTGGATCTTCTATAAAATTGTTTTCTAAAACGAAAATTTTGTTATTTTGAGTAACTGTGTATTTTTAGATCACAAATTTCAAAACGTAACTTCGTAATTAAATTGAGAAATCAATATCTAAGTACGTGTGGGAGATGGCATCATCTCATTCATCATTTTGTTGCAATTAGATGTCGAGATGGCAAACATGCAACTAGACGTCAATGGAGGCAAATTGCAACTGGATATTGGGGAGGCAAAATATGCAACCGAATATCCAGATGGCAACCTACAACCTTTTATCGTGGAGGCAAACCTGCAACTTGATGTCGAGAAGGCAAGTCTACAGATGAATATAAATGAGGCGAACCCACATCAAAGAATTTCTACTATTATTATTATTGTTTTTCTTATTATTATTTGTATTATTATTATTATTATTATTATTACTATTACTATTATTATTATTTTATTATTTTTTTTTACTATTTTATTATTGTTGTTAATATTGAATTACTTTCACAAAAATGATGAACCCCAAATTATATTCTGTCTTGCATTATTATCTTTACCGGTATTGTTAATATTTTTATTATTGTTATTATTATTATTTTTACCAATATGATTATGATGATTATTACTGTTATTATTATTTTTATTATTTTTTTTATTATTGTTTTATTATAAATATGTGTTGATTTTTGTATTGTTAATATTATTTTTGTTAACACCCATTAGTTTTGACCTAATTTTTTTTAAAATTAAAGCCCTCATCTAAAGCCCAATTTTATTTTCCTTTGATTGAAGTATTTATTAATATCTCACTCGAGTCCAACCCAAATTCTCCTACCTATATTCTCTTTAATTTGGGTGCCTCATTCTTTTCTTCCTGCTCGGATCGTCGCTTGGTGTCACGTGGTCTACAACGACATGTCTGGAGCTTGGAACATCACCGTCAGAGTGGCGCAGCGGAAGCGTGGTGGGCCCATAACCCATAGGTCCCAGATTTCTTTTGTTGTTTCTCCTTCCCTACATTGTTTGCTTCCGTCCATCCCTTGTACTCGTCTTCATCCGTTGACTCATTGTTTGGTCCATTTCTTCCTTGTCCATCCTTTCTTCGATTCCAGCTCTACCTATTTCTTCATCTCTTTGTTTTGTTATCTTGCAAGTTTTATGGTGTTTCTTCTTCATTTTTTATACTGGTTACTTCTTTCTTGTATTCCATTTTGTCATTCTGCACCCATTCATTATTTGATTCAATTCTACCCTGTCTTTTCTCTCTCCGATTCCAGTTCTGCCTACTTCTTTATCATATTTGGTATCTTGTGTTATTTCGTTCCTTTTGATACTGTTTATCCCTTTCCTTGCCTTCCATTTGACCTCATTGTTATCCACTCCTTCTTTTTCTGGTGTTGCCACTGCTTTGTTCCTTTCCCTTAATTCTCTGTTTTGTTATTCCCCAAGTTTGTTTTTGCCTGGTTCTATGTACTGCCTAAGCAAATTTCGAGGATGAAATTTTTTTGTAAGATGGGTAGGATTAGTAACCCCTGTTTCCTTAAATACGTATTTTCCGAAAATTTTTCGTATTTTGATTTGTTATAAATTCAGTATTATTTTAAACTTGAATTGTGCCTTCTATTTAAAATCTTTTTGAATCGGAAGTTGTATTTTCTTCGACTAGTAGTATATTCTAACTTTAATGATTATTTTCTAAGTGATCGGCTATTTGTATCTTATTTTGTTACTATTTGGATTTTATTAAACTTGTTTATCTCAAATCTCGTTTTGATATGTATATCAAAATTATTATTGTTGTTATTAATATTATTATCTTGATTGTTGATTTAAAAATCTATTTCTATTGTTTTTTGTATTTGTAGTGATTTCAAATAATTTTTCATACTGTAGTAAAAAATAAGTTCTGTCATATGATTCTACATTTTTTTTATTAGTTATGTCATTTTTCCTAATAGATTTAAACCCATTTAATACCCAAAACCCAATACCCATTCTCTTATTGAATCCTATACCATCTAAACCCAAACCCATAACCCTAATTATATAAGCCTACACTAAACCTAAACCTAAACCTACCCTCTACTGTTCTACCCTCCAACTCAGCCGCCACCTTATGGACCCCCCCCTTCTCCTTCCTTCCGCTCATCTCCCTCCTTCACCTCGTTCACCCCCACCTCCAGCTAGTTCCGCTCCTCCCTGTTCCCCGTCGCCGCTGCCATCACAGTGCACCACCACCGCCTGACCTCCTCGGCACCGCCCTGCAACGCAGCCGCGCTCCTCGACAACCTTGTCCCCGTGCACTGCCTCCCTCTGCGCTGTGCCCTCCATGGCGTCGCCCGCCGCTGTCACACCAGGCTACCGCTTCACCCCCTTAGTTGCGACGCCGCAGCGACGCAACACCGGCAGCGACTCCTCTGTCGCGTCGCGCCGTCATGCACCTCGATGATAGCGTGCCTCTGTGCTGTTCGTCCCAATGCCAGCAGCAGTGCTCAACCCCTGAGCCGCGATTGCAGCGTGCCGCCCTACACCCGCCACCATTTTGCCATCCACTGGTCGCCGCCCCGTGCCGATCACCGCAGCTTCTCCCCTGTGCCCTGCTGCAACCACCTGCAGCCACCACCGCGGCAGCACAGCACCTTCGACGTCCCTGCTCGCCGTCACCGTCGCTCTCCCTGGTCGTCGTTGCCTCCCAGTCGTAGAGCAACCCCCCTCCCCCCACCCCCACTGCAGTGCAGCCATCGGTTGCTGGGTGTATATGGGTTTTGATCATATTAGTTCCTGGCCGTCGATCACCCGTGATCTTGATCAACTTGATCTCTTTGATTGTGGGCCATCCGATCTTGATCATCGTCTGATCTGATCTAGATATCTTGATATGGACCATCCGATCGTCGTTCATCACAATCACGATCATCGTCTTCTTGATCCGTTGATCTCGGCCGTTGATCGCATCATCATCAAGATCTTAATCTCGACCATCGGATCTCTTTTGATCTTCGCGATCGTGATCATCATCTTGATCTTGATCTTGATCTTGATCTTCGATCTCGGCCGTCGATTGGTTGATCAACTTGATCTCGACCATTGATCGTCTCGTTCGTCTTCTACTTGGTGAGTTAAGCATTTGATCTACTTTTGTTCTTATTCTTCAATTGTCAATCATGGTAGAGTTACTCTTTTGGTACTCTTCTAATTCTTATGTGTTTTATTTTCGGCCTCGACCGTTGGATTGCTTGATCTTCATCTTCATCTTGATCATCGAGATCCGTGCTTGTGTTCGTGGTTGCGATCGTGATTGTGTGTTCATGTTTGGTTCGTGATCCGTGTGTTGAGTTCGCCACCCGGGATCCATTCCCGTTGTTCCTTCGTCGGATTATCGTTTACACCCTAAGGCAAGTATTCATTTGGTACAAATTTTTGTTCTAGTACAAGCGTTTAATTTGAAAGTACCACAAATAGATAGTAGTTGTGACTCCTCTTTGACTCGTCGTTGTTGATCAAATTTTAATCCCCATCGGTTCCTCAACCCTTTCGTTAACATATTTACAAAACTAGTTGGACCCTTTATATCCTAATTACTTGAACATGAACCCCTTGACTTGTGGACATGTGAGGTGTGATGTGTTGTGTCGATTTTACATTGTTTAGAGTTGAGAAATACATGTAACTTGCTGATTTGATAACCACTAAATCCGTATTTGTATCACACATTAATCTAGACTCATAATAACCAATTATCATGCAACTTGTATACAAAAGAAATTCACACTTGCTACTATTTTTATCTTTACTTGCTGTTTCGACCCATTTAAAATAAAAATATGAACTTGAGTCCTGAGTTTGAAATGTAGCCCTAAATGTCTAGTTGTCGATAGCATCCAGAATTTTTGAATTTCGAGTTGCGGTCTAGGAGATATCGCAGTTTTACTGCTGCTGTGTAGGTAGTCGCAGATTCACAAAAACTGCTGCACTTCTTTAGTTTACAAATTATTTTAACTATGCTACCAGTAAGTAATCGACTTAAAATTTTGCATGCTATTGCTGGACACCCTAGAGAACATTCTCAAATTTTCTCAGAATTAATTAGTAATGTTTCAACCCTGTTTCACATGTATCAACTCAGATTCATAAATTCCGGCTAAACACAAAAGCTATATAGTTTGCTGTTTTGACACATGTTACCACAACTTTTATGTACCTTAATTATATGCGTTGGAACCAGACAGAAGTCTAGTTTCTAGATCTTCTGACGGATCCACATTTTCTATCTTGTAGCAACGGGAATCGCAGTTTTGGTACAGCGATCTCATGCTGTCCAGATTTGAGATTTTCATTGTTCTTGATATTTGGATTTGTTTTGACCCTTGAATATGTATCCTACCTAGCCTAGACTCATCCCATGTACTTGATTATGTTTGCTCGACATGTTTTGCACACTTTCATGCTTGCTTGATGTTAATAATAAACAATAAGCCGGGGTTTAAGGGAAAGACCATAGTAGTGGACAATATAGGTAAGTGTACTCGGAAAGGGGCCCGTATTTTCCAGTACTTGGTTCATGAACCTGTTGCACCTTGATGTATTCATGGAGCCAGTTACTTGGCTCATGAACCTGTTGTATTCATGAACCCACTGTGTGGTTCTTGAACCTGTTAGTATTCACGAACTTGCTTCGTAAACCTGTTATTTTATTTTCGTATTCATGAACCGTGCCTGCTTGATACTTGATGGCTGAGTACACCGTCATATAGACTCCATTACTAGGCCTAAACGAAATTGCACTGACTGTAGCAACTATGTAGTAAAAGTATGGATGCATAAAGTGCTACCTAGATAGTAATAAACACAAGACTTGATACATGAAACTTGAACTTGACACATGCTTACTTGATACTTGATGACATGGTACATGAGACTTGATACTTGAATATAATACTTGACACTTGCAACTTGATACTTGTACTTGTCAACCTGATACTAGACTTGAGACTTGTTACTTGACACTCGTACTTGATACTTGTCACTTGATGTTGGATACCTCACATGTTCACTTACCACTTATTTCAGTATTAGTATTTGTTGCCCAACCTGGTCACTTGAGTTGTCTTTCTTGCTAGTTAGTTTCTTGAATCCCCACTGCTTGTTGTATCCTTATTATATTCTTGATTCCAAATTTTGTTTCATATTTCTTGTACTCGTTTTTACTATTTGTGGCCCTAACTTGCATGCACTAAGGGCGTTTATTTTGTTTTCTCTATTTCCCCCTTTTTATAATTATTAAACAGACTTTGGAGACATGTTGCCTGCTGAAATTGGTGAGTAGAGATTTTAAGCTTCAAATGGAGAAAAGACGTGCTTAAATTATTTATTTCCTTTGAGTTATTTATTTCTTGCTACTTAAAACTTGTAACGGACTTATAGACCCGAGTTTTATCTTTTGTTCCAAACATTGAAAACTATTTGGATATTATCATTGTTTCAATTGTTTTCTGTTGCTTAATAAATTATTCATGCATGCGTGGTTGTGTAGACTTGTTATATTCTTGTTGTGATGCTGAGTCGATCCTACAGCTTATGGATGATGTAAAAATCATTCGCTGGGCTTCGTCATCCGCTCGTATTCCATGTTTTTGGGAAGCGGGGCATGACAGGTTATCAGGTATAGAAATATTAGAAAAAAGCAAAGTTATGAGTATACAAATAAGAAACATTTACGCTTTCACTAGCAAGCACGAAGTAAAAAATAGAAATACATATAATTTTAAAATAGAGCATCTATTCAACGAAATCATAAGATACAAACCAGCTAGAGAAAACCCTGAAATGACTATACCAAATTATATAGAATTTGACTTTAATAAAGCAAAAGAAACTGCAAAAGGAGACCACAAATAATGTTCGGAAAGAGATCACTCTCAATAAGAAATAAACAACAAGCATTGAAATTAATAACAATAATAAATACATTAGAAAACCAAAATAATAACCAATTTAAAATAGAAATAGAATATTATGGCAATGGGAAATGGAATAAACAAATAGCCTTAGTAGATACAGGAGCTACTAATTCACATATTAAATAAACAAATGTAAAAACCACTGAATTAATAACATTAGAAAACCCATATTACTACCTAGACTATTATAATAATAGACATCCAATTGTACATAAAATTATACTACCACTAAGGATAAATGGTAAAAGGAAATGTTATTACACTTACGCGTAGACCCAGAACACCATGTTAATGAAATATTATTAGGAACTGATCGACTTCCTTACATCAGTATAGCCTTACTCAATTCAAGAAGAAAAAATCACATTAACGGTAAACAATGAAAGTTTGGTAATAAATATGATATTAGACAAATGAATCCATTAAAAGCAATAAAAAACACATTATACATTCTAACTAAATTTGTTTATGAATGATACAAATCAAGAAACTATCACAGTCTAATAGACACCGGAGCAGGCACTAGCCTATGCCGCAAAAATATACTACCAAAATGAAAACAAGATGGATATAATAAAAAAGCAATAACTGGATTAACTGGACAAACTATCATACTTGACAAATATCAATAAAATGTTAATGTACAAATAGGAAATTACATACTAAAAATACCAATAATATACCAGTTTGATGATATGAATAATGATGTACTCTTAGGAAACGATTTTTTCCAACAATACTATCCACTAACCATATCACATAAATCAATCGTATTTACAACACCATGTAGACACCAAGCAATAGCAATTAGAATAACCCAACCTTATTCCAGAACTGACCTGCCACACATCAGAATTTCTTCAACCCAGCGTGGTGAATACCAATATTTACCAAACAAAACTAGAATACAACAAGTTCAAGAAACAACTACAAAAGAAATTTTACAAAAACAATTAGAAGATTTGTGCGGAGAAGACCCTTTGGCAAAAAGGAACTTAAGTAAACCCACGGCACATATAGAGTTAATAGATAAGAACAAAATAATAAAAATTAAACCTATAAGACATACTCCAACAGATCTAGAAGAGTTCAAAATACACATAAAAGAATTAATGGAAAATAATTACATAAGAAAATCACAAAGTCCACATTCATCATTAGCATTCATAGTAAGAAAGTATTCAGAAGAAAAAAGAGATAAATCTCGAATGGTAGTAAATTATAAGAAACTAAATAAAAAAAAACTAAGAGATTTGGATACCCACTACCAGACATGCAAATACTACTTAACACAGTAAGAACAAGAAAAGTATATTCGAAATTTGATTGTAAATCAGGATTTTATCATATAAAACTAACAGAAGATTCAAAACCTTTAACAGCATTTAGCACACCTCAAGCATTTTATAAATGGAATGTATTACCATTCGGTTATAAAAATAGCAGAGGATTATTTCAAGAGTATATGGATAAAATTTTTGAAAGATAAAACAATTTCATATTAGTATATATAGATGATATTCTAATAGGATCCAAAAACGAAGAACAACATAAAGAACATTTACTAAAATTCATAGAAATAGTGAAAAATACAGGTATTATACTATCAAAAAAGAAAATGGAATTATTCAAAACTGAGATAGAATTCTTAGGAACAAAATTATCACATGAAGGAATAGAATTACAATCACATATAGCAGAAAAAATAAAGACTTTTCCTAATATCCTAAAAGAAAAAAAGAGAAGTACAATCTATAGTAGGGTTACTAAATCAAACAAGAGGTTACATACCAAATTTATCAGCAAAAACAAATTGGTTGCAACAAAAACTGAAAAAATTTAAGAAATGGGAATGGACCCCGGAGGATGAAGAGAAACTTAAATTATTAAAACAACAAACTTCAGAATCACATAAGCTAAGATTATCTGTTAAAGAATGTTCATGGATAATAGAAACAGGTGTATGTGAACTAGCCAGATATACTAGTGGATCTTTCACACAAATCCAACAAAATTACCACATAAACGAAACAGAACTACCAGGAATCTTAAAAGTTATAAAAAAGTTTGAACTATTTATAATACATACAAAATTTACAGTAAGGACAAATAATACCCAAGCAAAGAGTTGGATTAACAAAATAATAGACCCAACCATAGCAAACAAAAGATTGATAAGGTGGCAAATGGAGTTAGCACATTACGATTTCTTAATAGAAAACATAAAAGGAAAAGATAATATTTTAGCTGATTTTTAATCTAGAAATCAACTATTTCACTTGTTGCAGAATGGAAACTAGAGTTCGGCAAATAGAACAAGATGTTATTTACATCAAGAAAACAATGGAGCAATAAAAAGGAGCATTTAATCAATTACAACTACAAATATGCGGACTCCAAAGTCTGTTCTATCAGCATGTAAGTTAGCATGTAACAACAGAAAATATGGTGGACAATAATAGCAAAAAAATGAGTGAGATAGGTGAGCCTTCTCAATCAGTAAAAGAAGGAGCAATTACATTCTCAAATAAAACTACATATAAGCAGACACTTCCTACTGAGAAAGCTCCTACCAAAGTATCGAAGAAAATATTATTTTTACAATATATTCAAAAACTATGCCAAGTAACAGAGGTGAACCAGTTCATCAAGAACATATCACAACAGCACATGAACAAGGCCATTATCCTACCAGGTGCCAATCCAAGAACAACCAGGGCATTGTTCGAAAGAGGACTTATTCATTGCATCTATCCGTCCAGAGAATGTGAAGAACTAATCCAACTACAAAGAGAAATTTACAAAGCAGCCAAAAGTTAGTTTGGGCTCACGAAGGCCTTAAAAATATATGTCAGAATGTATTCAGCCATCCCCGAGTATCTTAATGACGATGAAGAACTTCCAGCAGAACATGTTATAAAAATAGGGATGACTACCCAAATGATCTATGGAGCATCAAATATTGTACCATTTAAAACTGAAGAATTTGATAAATTAATTCCAGAAAGGAAGGCAATGGGCTTCAGGAACATGTACTGTGAATTAAAAGACATAAAACAAAGAGGCAGCAATATATGGATCTATGACAACCCAGATCCAGATAAAATAATAATGTATAGTATAGCAAAGATTAAACAGCCGCAAGATAAGCATGAGCTGTTTGACAGCTGATACCAGATACTATCTACTGGAGCAATGACAATGTCAGCAGAGACAGCTGTATATTACCGTAGCTTGATGAAGATGGAACACCAACATAAATGTGAAGCATGTGAAATGTCGGCCATGAGGAATCTATTTTTCTAGAATAGGTGTAACGCCCCAAATTTTTTTTTTTTTTGACTCCAAATTCAATTCTTTCAATTTCTACATCACTTTAAACTTAAACTAAGAAAGTTATATTTCAAGGAAAATTTCGGCAGAGTTTCCCCTGTAAATTTTGCCCCGAAACACAGATAGCTTACGGAATTCTGCTCAAAATTCCGTAGCTCACAACACATACAATCATTTCACGGGCTCCCCAGGCCAAAATGAGCAGAAACATACAGGCAATATAATATAATGCTCTGGGGCCAAACTCATTACGGATTATCAAATATCAAATAAAAACTATAAGTTTCTATGAAAAACGAGGTAAAAATTTCGAAAAATCTTTGTAAAACCTACCACAGAGCCCGGTACTCCACAACGAGATGGGTACGGGTCACAAACATACCATACTACTCCACACTATACTCATTTTCATCATTTACATACTTATACATCCATAATACAATTTAAATCATAAATTTATCACTTAACATGATAACTTAAACAGAAAATTTAAAAAAAAAAGAAAAGCTTCGCACCATCCAATCTATCCCTCATCTCTGCACTGCTGAGGACCTGTAACAGTAGGGCCTAGGGTAGTCATCGGACTCCCCTAACCCCCCAAACACTAAGGGGTTAGCCATTTCTGGTGTGAGTATAATTCACTAATCTAATAAATAAATCAAACTATATCAAGAAAATAAATTAAACTTACAAATACCAAGGTAAGAAGATTCAACTCGAATCTGGACATTAAAGCATCAAGAATACACCTTAGTATCAAGTACTCGACAAGTCTGCATCCGTCTACATCTATATATCCATAACTCCACTCCCTACGCTAAATGCATCTTATTAATATATGACTGCATATATATAAATACATATATACACAACTCATTCACTTTATACTCAATCACAAAGCAACACATTAATCCACATTCCATTACTTTTCATTTTGAATTCTCCAACACAAATACTCATCATTTCATAATTTCCACCACCTCATCATTTCTTTATTTTCATAAATACTCACATAAGGTCCCTACCTCTTTTCTTCATACTTTTATAACTACGCACTTCATTTACCATTCATTTACATCTACGAACTCACGACATATTCTTTAATACTCATTTTCATTCATAAACCCTTGCTTTCTCAATTTCATATTTCATAACACTGCGTTCATTTATTTCTTATAACCCATATCATCACGTATGCATATATCATCATAATACCACATTAATTCATGTCTTATGACAAAAATATAACACTTCATTGCCCATTGCAATTTACTCACATTTCATCACATCATGAACATATCACTTATTAAATACTCATTCTTATCACATCATAATATGTTTTATAACTCATTCTCATCCCGTTATATCATTTAGCTATTATTCAAGCTAATTGATGAGTAACTTACTTTCATCTTCACTTATAACTCAAGTTATCATTGATTTCACTTTCATTTACATCAATTAATACTCCATATCCCCAAATATAGTTTGGGCAATAACATATCACACCCCAAAGCCGATAGCTTGGGTAATAATCACCACGCCCCAAACATAGTTTGGGTAATATCATATCACATCTCAAGCTAATAGCTTGATTATTAATTCACTTAAATCACTATTCATCTTCACTTACTTTATTCTTCATTTCCATTATTCATCACCGATATCATGCCACTCACCCTGCGAATGATGTCAAGACAGGTAGTTCCCACCATTTTCACAGAAATAGCGGGCGGGTAGTTCCTCGACACAATTCCAAGGTGTATCAACTCAAATCCTCCTGTATTTCACTTTCATTTATAAGATACATAATGCATTCTCTCTACTTCCCATATTCATTATCACAATACAATTTCTTCATTTAATCCATATTAATACACTTTTCGTATTTTCTAAATCTCATCTCGTAATTACTTATTCATTTCTACCCATACACTTACTTCACTATTTCATTTCATCTTACACCAATTACTTTCTTCTCTTTCTCATTCACATTTCATATCATATTCATTTTATCCTAGGTCTAGCCTGGAGTATCAATTCTCTCTCAGGTCTACCCTGAGGTATCATCTCCCTCTCTAATCTATGCGGAGGTATCTGCTCTCCCAAGTCTACCCTGAGGTATCTTCCCTCTCTCCGATTTATGCGGAGGTATCTACTCTCCCAGGTCTACCCTGAGGTATCCTCTCTCTCTCCGATCTATGCGGAGGTATCTACTCTCCCAGGTCTACCCTGAGGTATCCTCTCACTCTCCGATCTATGCGGAGGTATCTACTCTCCCAGGTCTATCCTGGGGTATCAACTCTCTCTCCGATCTATGCGGAGGTATCTCCTCTCCCATGTCTATACTAAGGTATCATCTCTCTCTCAGGTCTACCCTGAGGTATCATCTCTCTCTCCGATCTATGCGGAGGTATCTGCTCTCCCAGGTCTATACTGGGGTATCATCTCTCTCTCAGGTCTACCCTGAGGTATCATATCTCTCTCCGGTCCCACCGGAGGTATCTGCTCATCCAGGTCTATCCTGGGGTATCATCTCTCTCTCTCAGGTCTACCCTGAGGTATCATCTCTCTCTCCGATCTATGCGGAGGTATCTGCTCTCCCAGGTCTATACTGGGGTATCATCTCTCTCTCAGGTCTACCCTGAGGTATCATCTTTCTCTCCGATCTATGGGGAGGTATCTGCTCTCCCAGGTCTATACTGGGGTATCATCTCTCTCTCTCAGGTCTACCCTGAGGTATCATATCTCTCTCCAGTCCCACTGGAGGTATCTGCTCCAGTCAACCAAAATTATTGTTATTAACATTCTCTTTTCATAATTTCCTCTCCTTTTATTATTGTAACATCTCATCTTTCATATAAACTGATTCCCATAACCAATGATCACCATCTCACTTAATGCATCAGCCAACAGAAAATATCACTGTAATTAATATATAAAATCATCACATCATAATAGTGCACATCACCACTGTACTGTATTATTTATTTTATCATTACCCCACATATCATGAGTATACCATACTATTTAGTATCTCAATACCACATGTCTGCATACGCCAAGTAGATCAGTACATCACAACATCATATATATATAAAAACACCCAATACATTACCATCACACTGGATATTCAAAATTACATCTATTCACCATATACCAACATCTTATATAAATATAACTCATCCCCGTATATATATAACTAATCCATCATCTATAAATTTATATCAATGCACAAGGGACACGAGTAATTAATCGTCATATTCCACGCCAACACCGAACACTAATTCTTATATATACATACACCTTATTCCGTAATTCATACCAATTGTTCGTATTATACTAAGATTTTCTTAAAACAAGAAATATGTAAATATATTCATACTCACCTAACCACCCGGGAAGACTCGGGGCATCAATTCTCCATCCCGCATCCAAAGTCGCTAATGTCTCATATTATCAAAATTTCAAAGCAATCAAGGCTCAAACATGCAAACCAGTCACGGGAAAATAATAATACTAATTATCTTAATATCACACAGACATTTTATTGAACGTCCGGGATACACGTGCGATGCACGTAATAATCTAATGTCTAAGAGATTTTTATTCCCCAAACAATTACTAGAACCACTCCCAAATTATTCTAATGGCCCAACTATACTTTTCACTATCATACGAGAACTAATTCTTTCATATATAATTCTCATTTACAAACCCAAAATCCTAATTTATTAGCAACTTGTAAAATCTCCAAGAATTTGCTAATTTCTCGTCTCTACCATTCTCAACATCTTCTAATCTCCCTACCATAATATCCCAACTCAATAAAAATCAACCACACCAAATTTTATACAATAAGATAAAATAGGGTTTACCTTCCCGAAATCCTTTCGAAAAACGGACACCGCCACGACGTAGAGAACCCTTCTATTAGTCATCCCCCTAATTTAATTTGAAAATCACGAAGAAACCAAGTGGATTTGGGCGGGGAAGAGAGAGGCCGAAAGTGGGTTCTTTCAGTGCTGGTTACGGTCGGGAAGAAAAAGAAGGGAAGAAGGAGGAAGAAGAAAATGGGAGGGGGTTTTGATAAAATAAATAAATAAATAATTAAGTAATTAGGAGTATTACATATAAGCCCCCCATCTCAAAAATATTTCAAATAAGCCCCCAACTTTTACACTTTAAAAATACTCACAATGTAAAATACATAAAATTGTCTCATAATAATCCTCCAACAGTAGAAAATAAGGTAAACAATATTTCTTCACATGAAACTCTAACTCATAACCCCCAATATATCAATAACACCCATCTAACACAAATATCCATACAAATATCAATATTTAAATAAAATGTATCAAAAATAATTTTCACCACTCCAAATATATAAAAATAGATATTTACGGTATTTTACAAATTCGAGGTGTTATATTCTACATACCTCAAAAGAAGCTCGTCCTCGAGCTACAGGGGTTAAGAAAATTGTTCAAACAATTTCGGATACGTTCTCCTCACTAACTTCTCAGATTCCTAAATATATTCATTAAAATAACACACCACTGAACTTTCAGCGACTGAGCAACTTGAATTCTTGATCACTGCTAATCTGCATAACTTTCTTGTCAACTACACACCTCAAAAGAGGCTGATCTCTTCTCAGCTAAGAACTAATATCCTTCTTCGTTCCAGGTCACCAAAATGTCCTCCTAAATCTCAACGCATCTTTATGCCACTGAGATAAACAGTATACTTAATAAAATAAACAATCTCCATCTCCCGCTACTATAAACCATCCACATTCAGAACACAGTCTACAAGGATAATAAAGACCTTCTTCACCGCTTACTAAACAATCTTCATGACATTCATTATTCTCATTCAAGTTTAGACCATATATCAACCATGCATACGGCCTTCACAACTGATCCATCTCCCCGTATAAAATAATAACCACTACCACACATTACCCCACAGTCTATATGACACACAGAGGATCCCAACGGAGATTACACCCCTCGGCACATAGCAATTAATATAATAGAACTCTCCAATAGCACACAAATTCCCACTGGGAATTCTAAAAAGGACAATAAAGTGCCATAAAGCAGATCATATACATGGACTTATAAAAGACATCACTGACCAAAATTCAGATAAAAATCTAGTTGGGATCACTTCACTCAATAGTAGAACCCATACTTAGCAAAATGCTATCAAAGCATAAAACAAACTTCACACAAACATCACATTCTCTGCTTAGCGAAATGAAACCCACACACACAAGTCAAGATCACTAGAAATGGGTACAACATTCCTAGTTAACCTAGGCTCTGATACCAAACTGTAACGCCCCAATTTTTTTTTTTTTTGACTCCAAATTCAATTCTTTCAATTTCTACATCACTTTAAACTTAAACTAAGAAAGTTATATTTCAAGGAAAATTTCGATAGAGTTTTCCCTGTAAATTTTGTCCCGAAACACAGATAGCTTACGGAATTCTGCTCAAAATTCCGTAGCTCACAACACATACAATCATTTCACGGGCTCCCTAGGCCAAAATGAGCAGAAACATACAGGCAATATAACATAATGCTCTGGGGGCCAAACTCATTACAGATTATCAAATATCAAATAAAAACTATAAATTTCTATGAAAAACGAGGTAAAAATTTAGAAAATTTTTTGTAAAACCTACCACAGAGCCCGGTACTCCACAACGAGATGGGTACGGGTCACAAACATACCATACTACTCCACACTATACTCATCTTCCTCATTTACATACTTATACATCCATAATACAATTTAAATCATAAATTTATCACTTAACATGATAACTTAAACAGAAAATTTAAAAAAAAAAGAAAAGCTTCGCACCATCCAATCTATCCCTCACCTCTGCACTGCTGAGGACCTGTAACAGTAGGGCCTAGGGTAGTCCTCGGACTCCCCTAACCCCCCAAACATTAAGGGGTTAGCCATTTCTGGTGTGAGTATAATTCACTAATTTAATAAATAAATCAAACTATATCAAGAAAATAAATTAAACCTACAAATACCAAGGTAAGAAGATTCAACTCGAATCTGGACATTAAAACATCAAGAATACACCTTACTATCAAGTACTCGACAAGTCTGCATCCGTCTACATCTATATATCCATAACTCCACTCCCTTCGCTAAATGCATCATATTAATATATGACTGCATATATATAAATACATATATACACAACTCAATCACTTTATACTCAATCACAAAGCAACACATTAATCCACATTCCATTACTTTTCATTTTGAATTCTCCAACACAAATACTCATCATTTCATAATTTCCACCACCTCATCGTTTCTTTATTTTCATAAATACTCACATAAGGTCCCTATCTCTTTTCTTCATACTTTTATAACTATGCACTTCATTTACCATTCATTTACATCTACGAACTCACGACTCATATTCTTTAATACTCATTTTCATTCATAAACCCTTTCTTTCTCAATTTCATACTTCATAACACCGCGTTCATTTATTTCTTATAACCCATATCATCACGTATGCATATATCATCATAATACCACATTAATTCATGTCTTATGATAAAAATATAACACTTCATTGCCCATTGCAATTTACTCACATTTCATCACATCATGAACATATCACTTATTAAATACTCATTCTTATCACATCATAATATGTTTTATAACTCATTCTCATCCCGTTATATCATTTAGCTATTATTCAAGCTAATTGATGAGTAACTTACTTTCATCTTCACTTATAACTCAAGTTATCATTGATTTCACTTTCATTTACATCAATTAATACTCCATATCCCCAAATATAGTTTGGGCAATAACATATCACACCCCAAAGCCGATAGCTTGGGTAATAATCACCACGCCCCAAACATAGTTTGGGTAATATCACATCACATCTCAAGCTAATAGCTTGGTTATTAATTCACTTAAATCACTATTCATGTTCACTTACTTTATTCTTCATTTCCATTATTCATCACCGATATCATGCCACTCACCCTGCGAATTATGTCAAGGCAGGTAGTTCCCATCATTTCCACAGAAATAGCGGGCGGGTAGTTTCTCGACACAATTCCAAGGTGTATCAACTCAAATCCTCCTGTATTTCACTTTCATTTATAAGATACATAATGCATTCTCTCTACTTTCCGTATTCATTATCACAATACAATTTCTTCATTTAATCCATATTAATACACTTTTCGTATTTTCTAAATCTCATCTCGTAATTACTTATTCATTTCGACCCATACACATACTTCACTATTTCATTTCATCTTACACCAATTACTTTCTTCTCTTTCTCATTCACATTTCATATCATATTCATTTTATCCCAGGTCTAGCATGGAGTATTAATTCTCTCTCAGGTCTACCCTGAGGTATCATCTCCCTCTCCGATCTATGCAGAAGTATCTGCTCTCCCAGGTCTACCCTGAGGTATCCTCTCTCTCTCCGATCTATGCGGAGGTATCTACTCTCCCAGGTCTGCCATGAGGTATCCTCTCTCTCTCCGATCTATACGGAGGTAACTACTCTCCCAGGTCTATCCTGAGGTATCCTCTCTCTCTCCGATCTATGCAGAGGTATCTACTCTCCCAGGTCTATCCTGAGGTATCCTCTCTCTCTCCGATCTATGCGGAGGTATCTGCTCTCCCAGGTCTATCCTAGGGTATCAACTCTCTCTCCGATCTATGCGGAGGTATCTGCTCTCTCATGTCTATATTGGGGTATCATCTCTCTCTCAGGTCTACCCTGAGGTATCATCTCTCTCTCCGATCTATGCGGAGGTATCTGCTCTCCCAGGTCTATACTGGGGTATCATCTATCTCTCAGGTCTATCCTGAGGTATCATATCTCTCTCCGGTCCTACCGGAGGTATCTGCTCTCCCAGGTCTGTCCTGGGGTATCATCTCTCTCTCAGATCTACCCTGAGGTATCATCTCTCTCTCTGATCTATGCGGAGATATCTGCTCTCCCAGGTCTATACTGGGGCATCATCTCTCTCTCAAGTCTACCCTGAGGTATCATCACTCTCTCCGATCTATGCGGAGGTATCTGCTATCCCAGGTCTATACTGGGGTATCATCTTTCTCTCAGGTCTACCCTGAGGTATCATATCTCTCTCCGGTCCCACCGGAGGTATCTGCTCTAGTCAACCAAAATTATTGTTATTAATATTCTCTTTTCATAATTTCCTCTCCTTTCATCATTATAATATCTCATCTTTCATATAAACTGATTCCCATAACCAATGATCACCATCTCACTTACCCGTTCAATGCATCAGCCAACAGAAAATATCACTGTAATTAATATATAAAATCATCACATCATAATAGTGCACATCACCACTGTACTGTATTATTTATTTTATCATTACCCCACATATCATGAGTATACCATACTATTTAGTATCTCAATACCACATGTCTGCATACGCCCAGTAGATCAGTACATCACAACATCATATATATATAAAAACACCCAATACATTACCATCACACTGGATATTCAAAATTACATCTATTCACCATATACCAACATCTTATATAAATATAACTCATCCCCGTATATAAATAACTAATCCATCATCTATAAATTTATATCAATGCACAAGGGACACGAGTAATTAATCGTCATATTCCACACCAACACTGAACACTAATTCTTATATATACATACACCTTATTCCGTAATTCATACCAATCGTTCGTATTATACTAAGATTTTCTTAAAACAATAGATATGTAAATATATTCATACTCACCTAACCACCCGGGAAGACTCGGGGCATCACTTCTCCATCCCGCATCCAAAGTCGCTAACGTCTCCTATTATCAAAATTTCAAAGCAATCAAGGCTCAAACATGCAAACCAGTCACGGGAAAACAATAATACTAATTATCTTAATATCACACAGACATTTTATTGAACGCCCGGGATACACGTGCGATGCACGTAATAATCTAATGTCTAAGAGATTTTTATTCCCCAAACAATTACTAAAACCACTCCCAAATTATTCTAATGACCCAACTATACTTTCCACTATCATACGAGAACTAATTCTTATGTATATAATTCTCATTTACAAACCCAAAATCCTAATTTATTAACAACTTGTAAAATCTCCAAGAATTTGCTAATTTCTCGTCTCTACCATTCTCAACATCTTCTAATCTCCCTACTATAATATCCATACCCAATAAAAATCTGCCACACCAAATTTTATACAATAAGATAAAATAGGGTTTACCTTCCCGAAATCCTTTCGAAAAACGGACACCGCCACGACGTAGAGAACCCTTCTATTAGTCATCCCCCTAATTTAATTTGAAAATCACGAAGAAACCAAGTGGATTTGGGCAGGGAAGAGAGAGGCCGAAAGTGGGTTCTTTCGGTGCTGGTTACGGTCAGGAAGAAAAGGAAGGGAAGAAGGAGGAAGAAGAAAATGGGCGGGGGTTTTGATAAAATAAATAAATAAATAATTAAGTAATTAGGATTATTACATATAAGCCCCCCATCTCAAAAATATTTCAAATAAGCCCCCAACTTTTACACTTTAAAAATACTCACAATGTAAAATACATAAAATTGTCTCATAATAATCCTCCAACATTAGAAAATAAGGTAAACAATATTTCTTCACATAAAACTCTAACTCATAACCCCCAATATATCAATAACACCCATCTAACACAAATATCCATACCAATATCAATATTTAAATAAAATATATCAAAAATAATTTTCACCACTCAAAATATATAAAAATAGATATTTACGGTATTTTACAAATTCGAGGTGTTACAATAGGCCAAAATTTAATCAGAACAATTATTGTAAGCTGATGTAAGCACTTACGTATTTATCTCAATTATTGAACATATGATATAAGCTGTGATGCAAGAAAACTTGTTGTAAACTGATTCCTTGGTCTATAAAAGGGAAAGCTAAGCAAGAGAGAAGGCAGACTATCCTGGAGAGAAAAAATTCCTCAAAATCTTGAAGAGTCTCTGTTTGTAACAAGTTTGAAGGAAATAAAAATGATCTTTTATGAGTTCATGCATCTACCAAATCTTGTAGAAAATAAGGTATGGATAACTAAATCTCTTTACCTTAGGGACAGTTTTGTAAGGCTCTGCCTGACTGATCTTTCAAAAAAACCCATTTGCAACCTTCTATAGTTAGACTGTACACTTAGCAGTAGGAAACGATCTAGGTTGTGGTTGTCTGTACCGAAGTGCTACTAGTTGTTCCCGACATATCTCTCGGATGAAGCTCTTTTGAGGGCATAGTAATCCTGAGATGGGAAGAACGTAAAAGGAGCACAGAAATCGGGGTGCATACTAGAGTTATTTTATCTACTGGTAGTAACTGGACAGAGCAGCTCAAAGAGGTTTAACTAGGTCGGAAGCATGATGGGCCGTTTTGTTTTGATTTTTTAGGTATCCTTAGAAATCTCTCTCTACTCTTGATTTTATAATTGATTATTGTTCAATAGGACTAATGGATAATAATAGCTTAAGTATTGCCTCAGAAATTTTCGAATTAATGATTAATTATCAAGGAAGTGATAGAATGCTAGTTTTCGATGTTTATTATCCTAATAGAGTAACAAGCATGAATGACTATTATGAATTCAAATTATTCTTCTTCAGTGTTCAACGAGTAATAATTATAACAATAAATCAATTGAATCCCACTAAAACAAGTAATATAAATGTCGAAATAATTGATGATTTAACTTTTTATGAAAGAACTTTATTATTCTATGAGAATGGTATATTTAGTAGTTATATCTAGAGTCCTACAACAGCATATAGACAATTTTTTAGAAGAAAATGAACAAATTGGAGAAGGTGTAGTACCCGATATTTTTAAATACTATTTTTGAGATTAGAAAATGAATTAAAATGATTTTTGGGAGATTTAATAAATATTTTTCTAAAGATTTATCTTTTACACGTGCAAAACACGTGCAAATATTTTTGTTGTAAATATCCAATTTTATATTTTTAATAAATTCTCCTACTTATAATAGAGTATATTCTAAATTTTGAAATTTTTCTGAGTAAAGAAACTATTTTTATAAATACCACGAAAGAGAGGGGCTTTTATGTAAAAAAATCGTTTGGATCTGAAATAAATAATGAAAATTTGTTTTTACTGATTTTTGGGCTTTCCATGGTCATCATTGAAACTAAAATATATTTAAATTTTATTTAGAGTCGATTTGGTAAAGATTTAAACAAATATGGTATTTTTGCAAATATGGAATTTTTGTTGGATCTTGTGCAAATAATTTTCTGGAAAGTAAAAATCAGATATTTTTATTGGAAAATATAATATGTATTATTAGATATTATTTCTGAATTTTCGGGATTTTTACGAATATTTTATGATGTATTTGCAAATATTACCAAAAGAAGGACTTTTGTGCAAAATTGCCACCCTGAGTGCAAATCCGAATTTTACTTATTGTTGGGCTGTGCTGGATTGCTGTATAACTCAGTAGTAAAAGGATTTGATTTTTTTTTTTTTATTTAACTTATTTTAACTATTTTATAAAGAAAGGTTTATATATGTAAAGTTATATTTTGAAAGGATTATTTTGCAAATATATTGCAAACCCTAATTCTTCAATTCTGGCCTGTATAAAAAATGAAGTGCAGCCGTCTTTCACTGCACAACACAAGGTTTATTATTTTGATTTTTCTTGGAGATTGAAAGAGAAGATCTCGGATTTCGCAAAAAAGGATTTTGCTTATTCGATTGGATTTCTTCATTTGAGGTGAGTGATATAATTGTTTTGTTGTTTTGTTTTATGTATGTGAGTGACTTGTTTGTTTTTCTTTTTGATTTGTGTATGTTGTATGAGAATGATATGAAATGTTTTGATTGATTTTGGATGTTAAATTTCATCTATTAGAAAGCATGCTAGGGTTTGGTATGAATATGTATGTTGGATGGATGAAAAATTAGATCTTTGAGAAGAACCCTAGATATTTGCATGTGAATGATTTTAGATTTGTTGGAGAACCTAATATAAATTGTGAGTAGAATTTTTCTTTTGGATTATTGATTTGATTGAGTATGATGAATGTTATGCATTAATTAATTAAAGATGAGATTTTTGAGACTATTGGTGAGTTGGATGAAAACAACCTGGCCATGTTGATTATAAATTTGTTTTGTTTATGAATCAACTATTGAGATTAGTTGAGATCGAGTTTGAGAAATTTGAGAATGAGTAATGGAATAAAAGACCATGTTTTGAGAATTTGAGTTATGATGATTAAATTTGGGGATTTATACATTTTGGATTTAATTTGGGGATTTGTGATTTTGTGAAAGATGTTGTTCGAATTTGGATTTCTCAAATGCTAAGTTTAAATCTGAATATTTTGGTATTGATATGGTTTGGAATATAAAACAAAGTTATTTTGATGTATGATTGATTTCTTAAAAACTCTAATTTTGATATATGCACACATTCATGGTTTATTTGAAGAAGTTCATCAAAAAGTTATTTTATCTATTCAAGTAGTTTTGATTGATTTCTATGGATCTTTATGTATCCTATAAGTTGTATTTGATCATATCAGAAATATACTTTTCATAGATTTCGTTTTGTAAAGTAAATCTTCGTATCAGTTGATATATACACAACCGAAAGTCTGCAGTCTGTAGGTCGACAGTCGACTGTTGTGACCTTTACAGTCGACTGGCACGACCCGACTGCTGTTTTCAATAGTTTTCTTGGAATTTCGTTCTGGAAAGTCGACTGATGACTTTTACTGTCGACTGGTTTCACTTAGAATTATTTTCTCGAAGTTATTGTATTTTTCACTATGGACAGTCGACCTATACCCTTTTCAGTCGACTGCTATACTTAGAATTATTTCTTAAAGGATTATTGAATTTTCTCTCGACAGTCGACCGATAGCTTTTGTAGTCGACTGATACTGATGTATCTTTATATTTTTGAATGTTCTTTCAAATGATTTATTCTCTAAATGTTTTGATCTATAACGTATTATTCTAAATATTATTCTTTCTATAGAACATATATTTTCAAGATATTTTATTATTGGATTTGGATTCTGGAATTTTATAAAGATTTGGAATTTGTTGATTGGAGAGGTTTCTCCCTTTGATCGTTTTGACGATGGATTTGTAAACTTTGGTCTTGTTGAGATCTCTAGGAGTTGAGTGGGAGTCCTGTGAACCGGCAGTTGAGATTTGTTGAGTTAGACCTGGGGGGTCTTGGTTTAGTTGATGTTGAGTATTTAAGTCCGGCAGGATATACTAACTCTAGAGATGGGATTTTGTGGTTTAATAATAATCAACTTAAGGACAGGTACTAGTGGGGATGTGATGGAACTTGGGAAACGTAAGTATAGGCTCATAGTTTTGTTAGTCCAACGGATGCGTTCCAAGACTATTTGTTGTTCTGTCTCGAGAGGACATTTGTGTGTTTGCGTGTCGAGGGTCTGCAGGCCTATTCACGGAGCATGCAGGGTGCATTCGTGTGTCGAGGGTCGGCAGGCCTATTCACAGAATGTACCTGGTATATCTACACGTCGAGGGCCTTGCACGCCTATTCGTGGGGTACACGAGTTTGGGAGATGATTCTCCAGTTGTTTTTTAGCCATCTTACATGATGCTTGTGCGTCGAGGGCTGTGGTGCCTATTCGCGGAGTATTCTGGATCTTGTTTTCCCATCACTGTAGTAGGATTAGTTGCATAACGAGGGGTTATCCCTATAAAGTGGAGATCGTTAAAGGCTTGCACCGAACCTGTGTACTATGGAATGCATAGAATCCGACAAGTATGCATTAGAGAGTCTGCATATAGAATTGTGTTTTCTTGACTTGGTTTTATGCTTGTGTTTTCCTATTTTTCCTACACTTGACACTTAGTCTAGCTTCACTTGTTGTTTTCGTTCCATGATGTTTTCATGCTTTACTTCTTTGTTATTTCTCATTCATCATTTTGTTGCTAGTACTTGTTGTTGATGACTCAGTGTTTATGATTTAATTATGTTACTTTGTTTTTATGTCACTCACACCTTTATGGCTGACCCCTTTAGTTTTGGGGGTTAGGGATCATCTCTAGCCTCATATGTTACAGGTTGTTGGTTAGAGGTTGGAGGTTTGGATGCTTGAGATAGTTTTGAGATAAATTGATATAATAGAGCTTTGTGTAAAATTTTGAAAGAAGTGTTGTAAAAGAAAAAGTTTGTAATTCAAGGTGTTTTGTATTCCGTTGTGTTTGTAAATGATTGTTGTAATAAAAGTTGAAATAAAAATTATCTGTGTTTTTGGGCTATGTGTACTGTTACATTGAAGTTGATGCTGGAAATTGTGCCACGTATTTTCTAAGATATCATATTAGAAATTCGGGGCGCTACAGAGATTGGTATCAGAGCATGCTTTAATAGTAATAATAGACATAGTATGAAAACCAACCTAGGTGTGGACACTAGAGCGTGAGTACCTAGGTGTGGATATTAGAGTGTGAGTATCACATAGAGGTAGAACATGATGTTTGGTTTAGGGTATGGTTGAGGTTTTGCCATAGGGTATTGATGTGAATGTGAATTGTGTTGTGGTGGTTTTCCTTGGTCATGTCCTTTCTAAGGAGGGAGTGGCCACTGATTCTCAGAAGGTTGAAGTAGATTGTGGAAGGTCAGTGTTGGATGCAGGAGTTCAGAGGTTGTTGCAGCTGGTTTCCGATGGCAAGTTATCAGAGTTGCGCAGCGGAATATTGTTTTTCTGAACTCTTTGTATGATGGTGTTCCTTCTGTATGTTTGTATTTCTTTTGTTGGAATGTATTCTCCTGTATGATTGTATTTCATAAATTATGTTTCCATTTATGAGATATTACATTCCTTATTGGTGTGGACCTCATTAGCAGTAGTTCTGAGGACAGAACTCTTCTAAGGAGGGAGTGATGTAGTACCCTGTATATTTAAATACTATTTTTGAGATTAGAAAATGAATTAAAATGATTTTCGGTAGATTTAATGAAATTTTTTCTAAAGATTTATCTTTTACACGTGCAAAACACGTGAAAATATTTTTGATGTAAATATCCAATTTTATATTTTTAATAAGTTCTCCTACTTATAATAGACTATATTCTAAATTTTGGAATTTTTCTGAGTAAAGAAACTATTTTATAAATACCTCGAAAGAGATGGGTTTTTATGTAAAAAAACCGTTTGGATTTGAAATAAACAATGAAAATTCATTTTTACTGATTTTTGGGCATTCCATGGTCATAATTGAAATTAAAATATATTTAAATTTTATTTAGAGTCGATTTGGTAAAGATTTAAACAAATATGGTATTTTTGCAAATATGGAATTTATGTTGGATCTTGTGCAAATATTTTTCTGGAAAGTAAAAGTCAGATATTTTTATTGGAAAATATAATATGTATTATTAGATATTATTTCTGAATTTTCGGGATTTTTACGAATATTTTATGATGTATTTGCAAATATTGCTAAAAGAAGGAGTTTTGTGCAAAATTGCCACCCTGAGTGCAAATCCGAATTTTACTTATTGCTGGGCTGTGCTGGATTGTTGTACAACTCAGTAGTAAAAGGATTTGATTTTTTTTTTTTTTTATTTAACTTATTTTAACTATTTTATAAAGAAAGGTTTATATATGCAAAGTTATATTTTGAAATGATTATTTTGCAAATATATTGCAAACCCTAATTCTTCAATTCTGGCCTGTATAAAAAATGAAGTGCAGCCGTCTTTCACTGCACAACACAAGGTTTATTATTTTGATTTTTCTTGGAGATTGAAAGAGAAGATCTCGGATTTCGCAAAAAAGGGTTTTGCTTATTCGATTGGATTTCTTCATTTGAGGTGAGTGATATAATTGTTTTGTTGTTTTGTTTTATGTATGTGAGTGACTTGTTTGTTTTTCTTTTTGATTTGTGTATGTTGTATGAGAATGATATGAATGTTTTGATTGATTTTGGATGTTGAATTTCATCTATTAGAAAGCATGCTAGGGTTTGGTATGAATATGTATGTTGGATGGATGAAAAATTGGATCTTTGAGAAGAACCCTAGATATTTGCATGTGAATGATTTTAGATTTGTTGGAGAACCTAATATAAATTGTGAGTAGACTTTTTCTTTTGGATTATTGATTTGATTAAGTATGATGGATGTTATGCATTAATTAATTAAAGATGAGATTTTTGGGACTATTGGGGAGTTGGATGAAAACAACCTGAGTCAGGGGTGGCAACTGGGCCGGGTTAACTGCCGACCCACCCGCGACCCGGCCCACGAACCCGGCCCGCTTAAGACTTTCACGGGTTCGGGTCGAACCTGGTGAACAGTACCGGGTCGACCCGGGTCGCAATATACGCGAATCGAATTCGCGAAACCCGGCCCACGAACCCGTTAAAAAAACGAATTAAACCCGCTAACCCGCGGGTCGACCCGTGTGTGTCAACCCGCTCGACCCGTACGGGTCGAACGTTCGACCCGTGACGGGCCGACCGTTCGACCCGCGGGTCGAACGGGTCGACACACGTGGGTTCGACCGTTGGGGCAGCACAGCAAACGGCTCTTAGAGCCGTTGCTGGCAGTGGGCAGCCGAACGTTGCTTTTTTTTTTTTTTGTTTTTTCCCTCAAATTCACCTATAAATATCCCCTAAAATTCTCAAAAAAAATTACACCTCACTCTCTTACTCTCTCTACTATTATACATCATTTTAAAGAAATTTTTGAACAATTGTAGTGTTCATCAAATAATTGTACAAGGAGGCATATACACGATCAAATTTCGGTCGTATCGGAAACAAAATTCAACGTCTTCAACGTCTTCAACTCTCTTCAACTCTCAACCTCTTCTCAACTCTTTAATTGCGGAATCGGCAAAGCGCTCCTCCATCTTTTAGCTTTTCTTTTTAATTTCACGGTTTTTTTTTACATACGCGTATTCTACGGTGAACGGTATCAAAATTTCTCTACCTCTCTTGTTAAATTTTTTTTTGCGTTATAGTTAAAATTATTGTTTGTTTTTTGAACTTCTCTATCTCAACCCTCTTGTTTTTTAGATTTTTTTTGTATAATTCACCGCTCGGTCCGCTCCTACATTGTAGAATTTTTTTAACATATTTTGAGTGCATTACCACATTATGTCTAGATCACGCGGTAGCGGTCGTAGCGGACAAGATTCCTCATCCTCTTCACGTAGGCCACCAATTGTCCCAATTAGTGACCCCGTCCAAGATTACATTGATCCTACTATGGAACAATGGGGTACACACGACATGGATGTTGTAGGTGACATTCAATTAGAAGAAGAAGAACAACAACAACAACCCGAAACCACACAACCCCGTAGTAGTAGGAAAAGTAGAGGAGAAACTAGCGATTGACACAAGTTTTATGAGTATATCCCGGACGAACATATTCCGGGTGTAGGTTTGAAAGTGTGTAAAACATGTAGCAAAACATACAAATTCAAGAGGGGTGACGGCACCGGTACAATTAGTAGACACATACAACATAATCACAAAGAACTTCTTGATCAAATACAAGGCCAACAAAAAATTAACCCTAGGACCGGTCAAGTAGATAGCCACCCTTATGATCCCGAACTCGTTCGTCGGGAAATGGCCCGATTAGTCATTAAGGAAGAGTTGCCATTTTCCTATCCCGAGAGTAGGAACTTGGAAAATTTTAATCAAACGGCCTTAAACCCTCATTTTAGAAGAATTCCGAGAAATACTTGCAAATCGGATTGTTTTAAAATGTATGTTGAAATGAAGGACGCGTTGATTGCAATTTTATGGAGTTTAACTTGTAGGGTTAGTTTAACTTCGGATTGTTGGACGGGTGTCAACAATATTCCAACGATGGGAATAACCTGTCATTGGATCGACAATGATTGGATTCTTCAAAAAAGAATTATATCACTTGCATCGTTGCCGTATCCCCATAGTGGCGCTGAAATAGCAAACCGTATTATAGAAATTTGTGATGTTTTTCATATTCGCGTTAAAATTATGGCTATTAGTTTTGATAATGCATCTAACAACAATGTAGCAATTACTACTTTAAAATCTGTATTAAACCCTCCATCTGACAATATTTTTCATGTTAGATGTGCATGTCATATTATAAATTTATGTGTTCAAGATGCATTAAGAATAGCTGATCCATATATAGTTAAAATTAGAAATTGTGTACATTTCATTGCATTAAGTCCAAGCATTTTACAAGAATGGAAAGCTTGGTGTAGGATTAGAAATGTTCCTTTTAGAAAATTTCCAAAGGATGTTAGACACCGATGGAATTCTACTTTTGATTTATTGAATGTTGTCACCGATTATAAAGCAGTTGTAAATGATTTTTGTATCGCAAAAAATATGCACAATTTTGAAATGACTCCCAACGATTGGTATTTTGCCGAAGCTTTGTTGAAATTTTTAGAACCTTTTAAAACCGCAACTTTAAAGTTTTCAAAAACATATGAATCTACTTCTAGTAGCATTTTTATTGAATTAGTTAGCATGATGCAAATATTTAACGAAATGTTAAATGATCCCTATATTAGTGACATTGTAATACCTGCATTTCAAAAATTTTTGAAATATTATTTTCCTCCTCCTATGTTGATTTGTGTTGCTACTGTTATGGATCCTCGTATCAAATTAGAAGGTACGAAGAATTTGATAGAAATGTTTTTTGCATGTTTAGATAATAATGTAGAATTAACAATTGATTGCGCTATTTTTTTAGTTCAGTTTGAATCTACATTAAATAACTTGTATGATTATTATGATAGACGTTTTGCTTCTAGTAGTACAACTTCTGTAGTTAGTTCTTCTTCTGGTAGTTCTAAAGGTAAGGGTAAAAGTAGAATTGGTGATAGAACATTTAGTCTACTTGAATAAATTCAATCTAAAAAACCTAGGACTAATCAACCAAATGAATTAAATTGGTATAACCAACAGGATACTGAGCCTACTCTTTCCCCACTAGATATTTTACAATGGTGGAAAGAACATGACCACACTTTTAGTATTCTGTCTATTATGGCTAAAGATTTGCTAACTCCTCCTGTCTCTACAGTTGCCTCTGAGAGTGCATTTTCTACGAGTGACAGGGTTCTATCTGATTACAGAAATCGGTTGAAGTCCGAGTCGTTGGAGATGCTCGTTTGCACAGAAGACTGGCTGAAGGCTGAAGATAGGACGCAAGGGAAAGCACTATCAAGTTCTACAAGTGGGAGCAACTCGCCCGAAGAACAACAACAACAATAACAACAACAACAACAACAATAGCTTTTCATCTTATGTTAAATTAGAAAAATTGTAGTCAATTAAAATTGTACATAAGAAATATGTTATTGTATAAAACTTATTTGTGAATTGAATTCTTCATTTCGTTATAAATTGTTCAAATTGTATCACTTAAATTCATATGAATAAAATTTCAAAATTTGTTGTCAATTTCACTCTTTCAATCTTATTATTATTATTACGGTTTTTTTTGTTTATTAGTATTATTACTTACTTAGTATTATAATTAAACATCATTTGGGGATATTTGATTCAATTTGAAGAATTGTAGTATTATTACTTATTAGTATTATTACTGAATTACATACGTAGTATTATAATTAACCAAATTTTGGGGATATTTGAAGAATTGTAGTACAAATACTTATAAGTAGTATTACTTAGTATTAATATTTTTTAAGAAATGTAATATTCATCAAACAAAAATATGGTTGTTTGTATAATTGTAATATTGTATACATCATTTATAAAATTATTATTATTATTAGTTCAATTTAAGCTACCAAAAAAAATAAATAAAAAAAATAAAAAATTAAAATATATATTTTATTAAACGGGCCAACCCGCGGATCTGATGGAACTGAGATGATTCCCAGGACTACGGATTGGTGTGCGTATCGATCGTTAAATATAAACAGATTAAAAATGTGATCTAACCCTATATAGCGGAATCTAGGGTTCACAAATTATACCTGCGGTGAGAAGAAGACGACAGCGACCCCAAGATCTTCTGCACGTTTTCCTTCCTCGGGTTAGACGTCGTGTGGGCGACGATCTCCCAACCTTTCTTCTCCTTGGTTGACCTCTCTTTCTCTCCTTACGTGAATCACGAGTTTTGAGAAAAAAATTTTATATTTCAGATTGTCAATGACGGCCAGAGAATAGAGGATATATATAAGGCTACGGCAGGGACCATGAGGAGAAATTAGGATTAGGTCTCCTAACGAATCTGGGTATCCCGTGTTTAGCCCGAACACACAACCCAGGCCCATTAACCATAGCTCGGTCCACTAAGGAGCTATTGTTGCACTACCTTCCTAATCCCAAATTATATTTATGGGCTCCTTTTATTATATGCTCGTTCAACTCCCCATGTTAAGATATCGAATGTCCGTCGATCAAATTAAGTTACTGACAACTATATTGATCAACATCTTTTATCCTTAAGTAGTACCACTCAACTTTATTTGTCATGTCAGATGTAATCCACCTGCAGGGTTTACATGACAATCCTTATGAGCTCCTTAAGGGGACATCATCAACCCGACGTATCGGGACATGAATTCCTTTTACAATCAACAGCCCATCATACATACAATGCTATTACCCAATTCATAGAGGTTGTTGATCCATAATGAATCTCACTCTTTTATGAGTCAAAGTAATGCACACTGCATATACATGTCTTTTATTATATCTGGATTAAGAGCATAAGCATCCATAATAACAGAGGTGTTTGTTCTCTTTTGTAGTCAGTACAAAGAGAACAACCTCAAGTGGTCCTGTTCAATACACACAAAGTGTACTAGTGTAAACCTATAGTCAAGACAGACTAATACCAGATTACACTACAACCTTTCCAATGGATTGTCCAAGTCCGTCTAGGTTGTGAACTATTTATATATTCTATAGGGAACTGATAATATGATCTTCTGTGTGTCACCTCACACCATATTATCAACCTTATAGAATATCAGACACTTGCATTAATATTATAATAAACACAATATGCAAACATATGTCCATATAATTCTCATTCAAAAAAATAAGGAAATAAAGTTAATACAAAAGTGATGCTTTCAGTATATAACCCTAACAGGGTCGACCCGGCCCAACCCGAGTTGAGCCCTAAAGGGTTCACGGGTTGGGCGGGTCACCCAAATGGAAAATTGACCCGGCCCGGCCCGGCCCGCATAAGAGGCCAACCCGGCCCGGCCCGCATACTCGAGCGTGCCAACCCGCACGGGTTGGACCCGGACCGGCCCGTTCGACCCGTTCGCCACCCCTAAACCTGACCATGTTGATGATAAATTTGTTTTGTTTATGAATCAACTATTGAGATTAGTTGAGATTGAGTTTGAGAAATTTGAGAATGAGTGATGGAATAAAAGACCATGTTTTGAGAATTTGAGTTATGATGATTAAATTTGGGGATTTATACATTTTGGATTTAATTTGGAGATTTGTGATTTTGTGAAAGATGTTGTTCGAATTTGGATTTCTCAAATGCTAAGTTTAAATCTGAATATTTTGGTATTGATATGGTTTGGAATATAAAACAAAGTTATTTTGGTATTTTGATGTATGATTGATTTCTATAGAACATATATTTTCAAGATATTTTATTATTGGATTTGGATTCTGGAATTTTATAAAGATTTGGAATTTGTTGATTGGAGAGGTTTCTCCCTTTGATCGTTTTGACGATGGATTTGTGAACTTTGGTCTTGTTGAGATCTCTAGGAGTTGAGTGGGAGTCCTGTGAACCGGCAGTTGAGATTTGTTGAGTTAGACCTGGGAGGTCTTAGTTTAGTTGATGTTGAGTATTTAAGTCCGGCAGGATACACTAACTCTAGAGATGAGATTTTGTGGTTTAATAATAATCAACTTAAGGACAGGCACTAGTGGGGATGTGATGGAACTTGGGAAACGTACGTATAGGCTCATAGTTTTGTTAGTCCAACGGATGCGTTCCAGGAATGTTTGTTGTTCTGGCTCGAGAGGACATTTGTGTGTTCGCGTGTCGAGGGTCTGCAGGCCTATTCACGGAGCATGCAGGGTGCATTCGCGTGTCGAGGGTCGGCAGGCCTATTCACAGAATGTACCTGGTATATCTGCACGTCGAGGGCCTTGCACGCCTATTCGTGGGGTACACGAGTTTGGGAGATGATTCTCCGGTTGTTTTTTAGCTATCTTACATGATGCTTGCGCGTCGAGGGTTGTGGTGCCTATTCACGGAGTATTCTGGATCTTGTTTTCCCATCACTGTAGTAGGATTAGTTGCATAACGAGGGGTTATCCCTATAAAGTGGAGATCGTTAAAGACTTGCACCGAACCTGTGTACTATGGAATGCATAGAATCCGACAAGTATGCATTAGAGAGTCAGCATATAGAATTGTGTTTTCTTGACTTGGTTTTATGCTTGTGTTTTCCTGTTTTTCCTACACTTGACACTTAGTCTAGCTTCACTTGTTGTTTTCGTTCCATGATGTTTTCATGCTTTACTTCTTTGTTATTTCTCATTCATCATTTTGTTGCTAGTACTTGTTGTTGATGACTCAGTATTTATGATTTAATTATGTTACTTTGTTTTTATGTCACTCACACCTTTATGGCTGACCCATTTAGTTTTGGGGTTAGGGATCATCTCTAGCCTCATGTGTTACAGGTTGTTGCTTAGAGCTTGGAGGTTTGGATGCTTGAGATAGTTTTGAGATAAATTGATATAATAGAGCTTTGTGTAAAATTTTGTAAAGAAGTGTTGTAAAAGAAAAGGTTTGTAATTCAAGGTGTTTTGTATTCCGCTGTGTTTGTAAATGATTGTTGTAATAAAAGTTGAAATAAAAATTATCTGTGTTTTTGAGCTATGTGTACTATTACATTGAAGTTGATGTTGGGAATTGTACCACGTATTTTCTAACATATCATATTAGAAATTCGGGACGCTACAGAAGGAAATAGACATACAGAAGAACTCGAAGAACTTCTATATGATGTAATAGTGAAATATCTGAGACAGAATTAGAATATATGGGAAATCTTGAAGATACATTGGATTACTTTCAAGAGATAGACAATATTCATTATTCCAAGAATATTATTTTATAGAAAATTATCAACTTTAAAAAATTCGATCCTTTAAAGTTTTAAAGTTTTTTGATACTCCCTTTAATTTTACTTTGTAGGAGAGATTTTGCTACCACGCCCACAAGTTGGTATCAGAGCCAGTACAGAGCAAGTAATTTTTACTTAATTTCTGTAATTTTCTGTAAATTTTTTACTAATTTATAAGCTATAGAATAAAAAAACTAAAATCTAATAATAAAAATAGAAATTATCTTTAAACAAAAAATTTTTTAGAATTTAAAGTAAGGTCATACATCCTATAAAAATTACTATAGAAAAAATACTATACAAATTTAATTAAGAACTAGATCATTTCATTAAATATTTTTTAAACAGGATTGTTTCACTAAATAAAAACAAAAAATTAGGTAGAAAGCTAATTAGCTCACTTTTTCCGTACTCACTCACCTTTTGAAAATAATTACCTAACAGTGCCTACTTTTTGAAATAATTATCAATCTGATCCACTTTTAAACATAATTACCAAAATAGCTCACTTTTTAATCGGTCAACTTTGAACGCTATTGGCAATAACGACATACATTATTTTGATATCGTTGTTGCCAATAGTGACACCTTATAATTTTTCTTTTCAGATGTCACTACTGACAACAACGGCATATGTATATTTCACAACTAGGACTTGAGAATTAGGAGATCTCTTACTTAATAAAAAATTATAAGTGTGAAATATCTTATAACTGATATCGTTATTCTCAATAACGACAACCTTATGCGGGATGTCGTTATTGAAGATAACGACATCAATATAATAGTACTTCATATATCCTACCTCCCTTATAAGATTGTCATCATTAGGGATAGCGGCATCGGTTATAAATTGTTTCACACTTGTAATTTTTTATCAAGTAGAGAGCTCCTAATTTTCAAGTCCTAGTTGCGAAATATACATATGCGACTGTTTTCAATAGCGGCATCTGAAAGATTTTTTAAAAAAAGATATCGCTTTTGATAACAACGGTATCAAAATAACATATATCGTTATTGTCAATAATGTTTACGTTCATATGACAAAAAATGAGACAATTTAAAAAATAATTTCGAAAGTGAGTCAGTTTGGTAATTATTTGGAAAAGTGGGTCAATACAGAAAAAATTCAATAACCACTGGATCACACCTCACCCCCAACAAAACAGCAGCCGTCAATATCCATTTCCACTCACTCCAATCAATCACTCCCACCACCTCAATCGCCATGGCCGATCTCCGCCTTCTCATCCTCCTCCTCCTCCTCCTTCCCTTCCAAGTCTCACCATCCTCCTTCTCCTCCGACCTCCAAACCCTCCAAAAAGACCTCAACTACACCTTCAAAACCCTTGACCTCCTCCGCCGCGCCGTCACCCACCCCTCTTACTCCCTCGCCAACTACCGCTCCCTCTCCATCCTCGGCCTCTCCACCATCCACTCCTCCGTCGCCCTCGACCTCCTCCAAACCGACCCCGATGCCGACGCCAAGCAACTCAGCCGCCGCATCGAGAGTTTCGCCGGTTCCGCCGCTTGCGCTGCCGCGGGGGCGAGGCTGGGGATAGAGAGGATCGTGAGAGTCGCGGCGGGGACCAACATGACGGCACCGGCAGTGGTTTGCGGCGCGTTTAAGGGGGTTTTGGGAGCGGTGGCAGTGGATTCTGGGAGGGTTGGGGCTGCGGGCGAGGTGTTTTGGAGGGTGGTCGGGGTTAGGGTTTGGGAGGCGTAGGTTAGTGGTGGGTTTGGTGGTTGTGCTATTGTGCGCCGGGAATGGTCTTTTGTTCAGTACTGTTTTGCTGTTGTTACATTTTATCTCCAGTAGTATTATAACGGGGGAGAGTTTGGATGTGATTGTGTAGATTAGCACTATGACCTTACTACGTATTGCACTTGAGTTGTTTTACTTTTTATAGTTTTTCTTATGAAATGAATGATGAGATCGGACTGATAAACGTAGGCGATGTTGCAATCTGATTGTTGGGTACGGATGATATCGCACGTGGACTTGCAAAACATTCCGAAACACCTAGGTTGGTCTTGGTGACAGATCTTCGGACGTCCAAATCAGAAAACTCAGAGATATTGTGAGTTTCGAAACTCGAAAATATTGTGGGTTTGAGAGTGAAATTTGTAATTATCTAGTTATTGAGGAGGTTGAGAGGTATATATAGTCGCTCAAGATATTGATCTCTATCCATGTGAATGAATCGAGTCAGCACTCTTCTCTTGGTGAAGAAATAGAGTTTTCAAACTAATTTTTATACTTGATGGGATAGATACAGTTACCCTATAGAGAGATGTGTTTTAAATTGAGTTCTCATACGAACTTGGACTCCTTTGTGTTAGGTATGCTCTTGCAGTCTCCATTGCAGGCCGAATTGAGTTAATGGGCCTGAAAGCTGCCTAGCCCCTATTAGAGCATGTATTTACTGAAATTTGCTGTTTTACCATTAAGAGCTTGAAGATTCGTACCCAATTTGAACGGTCTCAATTTTGTTCTATTTTTTTTCATATCAGTAGGCAACATAGTACTAATCATCTAAAACTATCAATATTGTCTTCATTGGTATTTTGTTTTTTTTCCGATGTCGTCTCTTAACTAAATCTTCGGCATCAACTTTCCTAGGGAATGGAATTTTCTTTCCCGGATTATGAATTTTTTTTAATTTATTTACAAATAGAGACCATACAAATCTACAAACAAGCTTACTCTTCAAAAAAGCGATCTTCATACAAAATATGATTCTTCACATACAAGAAAAATGCTTGCAAATTAGGCTGGAGTCTTTCCACTCTATCCATTTTATCCAAAAAAAAAAAAAAATGCTTGCAATTTGACGCTTCATCGCTCTACAACTTGTTACTGAGTAGAGCTCAGCCTCTTAATCGAACTACGCAAATCCTCAGCATATCGAGTCTCATTTACTAATGACTCCCTTCCCTTCCACAATGTCAAAGCAAAAGCACCGATTGCTCAGCCGAACAAATCAGCAAAGAGAAACAAAACAGATGGGTATCAAATGTAACAAGGTAACATCTCCCAATATGAGAAATGATGCTTGTATTATCGTCAGACCAGCAATTGATATAGTCAAATAAAACTTCGCCATGATGACGTTGGACTGATTGATTGATGAACCCATGGTTGTTGAATAGGCTGTAACCGTAGAATTTCGTCATATCAGATGCATGCCAACTGTAGACTTGGTAAACCTTGCAAAATACTATATATATGAAACCTGTTCCCTCGTCAAAACTGTATGATTATAACTGAGAGAATACTACATAGAGAGTGGAAAATATACTATAGTCACAGTTATGTAGTTTACATGCACAAAAAATCCAAACAGAATAGACTCAGAAATTTAATATCAGTTGTTATTATATTACTGGAAAGAAGAGACAGTATGTTCAAATTATTGTTAATCACTAAGGCAGGCACAGAGATGCACTCTTAACAGAAAATAAGCCACAGGTACATTTTCTTATGTTACCACACACAGCGCTGCAATACCAGAACTGAAACTAGTAAAATTTAATAAAAGGAAGACCATTTTGGCTATTACATGCTGTAAATAAAAAAAAATCACATAGTTTGGGCTCCTAGAATATGGCGCTCTTGTGGCAATCTATTTCATTGTATCGAAAAACCTACCGAATTGAAATTTTCCTATTGGGTCTGGTCATTTGGTCATTTCAGGAAAAGCAGATCATTTATCATACGTGAAAACAAAAGAGATAAAGGGCGGATCTTTGAATAGGAAAAAGAATGGATCCGCAGGGTCCCAAATGAATTGGCTTATTTGGAAAAAAAAACTTTGTTCTTTGGAAGATCTATCTTGTGTCTGGTACTGCATGGTTCCACTCTGCAAGAACTCCAAATCATTCTATTGAAGCTCATCCTCTTTATAATAAATGATCCGCTTGTCCCGAAATGACCCGGCCCAATAGGGAAATCCCAATTCAGTGGACCTTTCGATACAATGAAATAGATTGTCTGAGAATATGGTGATTGTGCGGAAATTAAAAACTTAAAATTAAATGCGTAAAGTAAAGAGGTAAAGTTAAGAGAAAGCAAATAGAGCAAGCACGCAAGATACAACGATATAACGTGGTTCGACCCCCAGGTCTACGTCCACATCACCTACTTGTAGTAATTCTCCGCCACAAGCCTTCCATTAAACTTAAAATCCCGTATAGTGATTCTCTGATTCAGGCCGAGAGTTCTATTATACCCACATGACTTATATGAATAAACCCCGTACACTGACCGAAGTAAAAGAAAAGAAAAACAAGCAAGATCAATAACGATTTTGACTAAGAAAACAATAAAAGCTCACACACTCGGATCGTTGATTGAATAGTAAGTTTCAGAAGAATAATAGTTGGAATGGATGATAAATACTCAGTGAATTCACATCTATTTATAAAGCGAATTATTGTATCTTTCCATAAAATGAAAAGATACTTCCAACATAGTCAAAACTGCAGGAGTACGATCGACTGCTTTGTTAAGCAGTCGACCGTCCACCTTTAACTCGAAAGTCAAGAGGTGGTCGGTCGACTGAATCATCTTTGCACTATATTAAGCGGTCGACTGTGTATATGTGCGGCCGACCCCTATCGTGCAAACTTGATATTTATTTGGTGAATCCACTTGATATTCTTTTCAAAACTGATCATTCAATCAACTGTTCTTTACATGGTGTTTCCTCACATAAACAGAAATAAATAAACATTATTTGCTAACTTCCTTGATGATTTAAAGCACATGTTTCTTGAATTAAAATCATCTTGGATATCTTCTGCTTTTGCTTGATTGTGAATCTTTTTGGCTCTTTGTTTTGATTTATCTTTTCTGTAGATCTTGTATATCTCAACTAAAAATATTAGTCATAATAATACGTTTTGTGCACACCAAACTTTTGGTCAACAATCATCCCCTTTTTGTGTGAACAAAATATACTTTAGAATTTAAATTTGAAAAGATCAAATGCTTCCCCTTAATCCAATACTCCCCCTAAATTCATGCAGATAATAATTACATAAGTGTGTTCATGATGCATCATATACGCATTCAACAGAACATGCTCGAAAACATGCATACATATATGTGCGTTAAAAACCTTTGTTTTGAGGGGGATGCATATTTGATAAACAGAATTACAAGAGCACAACATAATAAGCCAAGGATATTACATTTTAGGTACCACCAGAGAAATCTACTTACATGATATAATTGATCACGAAGCTCTTTGATATACAGTAAGAGTTGTACATGGTATTATAGATTTGAAATTTCAAAATTACAATTTACATAAGTTAGAGGAGGTTCATGAATAGAAAAATTAAATTTTAAGTTCTAAAATTTTGTACCCCTTTTGGAACACACCAAGAAGGGACAAGATTCAAGAAAAAGGATTTAAAAAAAAAACTGGACGGTCGACCGTGCGGTCGACTGACCACATAAGATATTCATAAACCCTGTAACTAAAAAAATTAACAGAATATGGGCCGGTCGACCGGTCAAACTGTGAGAGAAAAATGACTGTAAGATGAAAACCAGAACAGGGACGGTCGACCGTGCAGTCGACCGTACCACCCTATAGGGTGACAGTCGACTGTTCAGTCTACCAAACAAAAACAAAAAAATTAAGTTGAAATATCAATGACATTTAATTCTCCGTTTAAAAAGTGTAAACATTTTTCATCTAATGGTTATATAAAAATATCAGCCAATTGTAAATCCTTTGAAACATAACCAAGAATAACATCTCCCTTTTGAATAATGATCTTTAATGAAATGGTAGCGAATCTTTATATGCTTTGTGTGGCTGTGTTGATCAGAATTTTTAGTCATATGGACAGTGCTAATATTATCGCATTTAATGGGGATATGATCGAAGAATACTTTATAGTCTTCTAGTGTATGTTTCATCCATAATACATGTGCACAACAAGACCCGACGGCTATATATTCGGCTTCAGCGGTGGACAAAGTTACAGAATTGTGTTTCTTAGATGCTCACGAAATGAGACAATTTTCAAAGAAGTGCCATGTACCGCTTGTGCTTTTTCTATATGTTAGACTGCTAGCAAAATCGGCATCGGAATAGCTTACAAGAGAAAATTTTCTATTTTTGGGTACCAAAGACCCACATTTGGTGTGCCTTTAAAGTATCGTATGATACGCTTAAATGCAACCAAATGAGATTCTTTTGGGACACGATTGAAAATGAGCACATATACAAACACTAAACATTATATCAGGAAGAGATGTAGTAATATAAAGTAAGCTACTAATCATACCACGATAGGTAGAAATATCAACATTGTTACCAGATTCATCTTTGGAGAGTTTTGTGGTAGTGGCCATTGGAGTTTTGTATGCATTTGCATTATCTAGGCCAAACTTTTTAACAAGTTCTGTAGCATATTTAGATTGATTTATGAAGATATCCTCCTTCCATTGTTGTACTTGAAGTCCGAGAAAGTAGGTTAATTCTCCCATCATACTCATTTCAAATTCATCATGTATTTGCTTAGAAAACTGTTTGTATAGATTTTCATTAGTAGACCAAGATATAATATCATCAACATAAATATGAACTATCAAAATATCTTTAGAAATATGTTTGATAAAAAGTGTAATGTCTACTTTTCCTTTTGAAAAACCTATGTGAATAAGAACCTGCTTAGTCACTCGTACCAAGCAAGAGGAGCTTGCTTCAAACCATATAGTGTTTTATCAAGAAGAAATACATGATTTAGGTGTGTTGGGTCAGTGAATCCAGATGCTTGTTCAACATAAACTTCTTCAAAAATAAAACCATTTAAAAATGCACTTTTAACATCCATTTGAAAAATCATAAAATTCATGTATGATGCAACAGCAAGTAAAATTTGAATGGCTTCTAGCCGTGCAACAGGAGCAAAAGTTTTATCAAAATCAACTCCCTCTTGTTGGTTATAACCTTGAGAAACAAGATAAGCCTTATTTCGAACAATATGATTGGATTTATCTAACTTATTTCTAAACACCCATTTTGTTCCAAGAACGATCATACTACGAGGTCTAGGAACAAGTCTACATCCTTGATTCTGTTCAAATTGATTAGGTTCTTCTTGTATTGCAATGATTCCACATCAGTCGGCAACCATTGATGAAATCATTTGTGTACCCGATCACGACCCAATCAAATGGTGGATAAACCAGTTGAATAGATGAGAGATCCGCATCTTTATGTATCTCATTGTCACCATAATAATAGGGAGGACTCCTATTGTTGTGCATGTATACAAAGTGGAAGGATATGAATTCTGCACCAAAATTATAGGAGCAGACTTCCTATAATTGTTGTGTAAAGAGATTATGGAGTGATTCCCTCTAATCTGGTCTTGCGCCTCAAGAAACAAGAAGATACAGGAAGGGGGTTAGCTAGTCCTTATAAATAGAGATGTAGATAAAGAAGTTTGATATAACAGAATTATCAACATCTTTATCAAAGAAGGAGAGAGAGAACCTTGGTGAGAGAATCTTGAGTCCTTTGTAAGTCCATTGACTCCTTTATTGATAAAGAAGCACCTGTGGTGGTTTGAGGACATAGCCCATCTTGGGGTGAACCTTGTTAAATTCTTGTGTCGTTTTCTTTGCACTAGTTTTCTATAAAAGTTTTGAAATTTTGAAATTATAAAAGTTGTGAACCTCGTGAAACTATAAAAGTTTTGAGATTTTGTTTACAAGTATATCAAAACCGAGCATCATAGGAAAAGCCGTACAATAAACTAGAATCCGTACAATAGTTACTACAAAATATAGAGTCACAACGCCTTAGCATAAAGAAAAAATATATCACTACAAAGTATCATCAAATAAGAAACGAACATGACAAAGAAGCTAAAGGCAACTACAATCTACATGCTTCTCTGATTGCCTTGCCTTCCTACTCATTATCATCATATACAGGGATAACTGCATCAACATAAGGCACTATGAACTCCAGAGACACCAGGGACAATCATGGCTCCAAGAGCCGCTGCATTAGTAGTGGAAACTGTGAAAGTGGGATGCACTCTGAGACATAGTTGGGGGACTTTGATAGTGAGAAGTAGCTGCAAATGGAATAGATTGACAATGTATGCTGCCAGTTCTTCTTCCTTGAACAAAAGAAACCAGCCAATATTGGGCTTCACTATATATATAGACAAATATGCATATGTTGTTGAACAAAAATAGTGTTAACTTTTCTTATGAACTCAGCAACTTTGAGACAGATGAATAAGGAGTGGGCAGGGTGAAGAAGATCTGATAAGGGACAGAGTTGGACATGATTTTGCTTAATTCCATATCTTAAATCGAATGTAATTCAATGGTAGTAACATTTCAGATCTCCAAGTTACTTCTGCTGGCCCATTTTAAGCTAGAATCAAGTATCTATCCGATACTATAACTTTTTTGTGAATGTTGACATCAACCTCAGACATCAAAATCACAAAGACATAATTAGTTGAAACTGAGAGTGTTGATTCCTATAAGCAAGAAGAGGTTAGAACAATCGACATATATGTTGGGATTGGGGCGTCAACCAACGCCCGTTGTCGCAGCGGAATTAATAGAGCAATGAGGAAGTCAAAGTAGATGAGACGAATAAATTGAGCAAGCAAGTAGATCCACCAAACTAACACAAACACACCAATGACTTATCCCGGTTAGCTTTTGCTTAATCCGGAAAAAAATATAGGAAGATCTGATATTCAACTAGAAGAGATTACAAGGAGTTACTGATTCACTCAATACAAGGAATTAAACTCACTCACCAAGAACTATCTCTCTCTCGAGCATCTCTTTGCAATGGAGAAAAAAATTTATGAAGTACTCCCTCTTATATTGGAGAAGTTTACAATATATATATAAGAATAGAGAGAAACCTGGGTCTAATCTTGATTCTCAATCGTCCGATATAACCTGGAAAAGAAGTGACTGAATAGGAGCCGTACGATCTAACTTGGAGTTGAGGATTGGGCTGAACTGACTTAACAAAATGAAGCCCAAAAGCGAACATAGCGTCGCGAGCAGTCGACCGTACCACTTTTCTGACATTCCCTGTACTTCGAGCGGTCGGGAGTGCGGTAGGGGGGTGCGGTCGACTGTCACCAAGACCGGTCGACCGCAACTTGTCTGCACCCCTGCTGCTGCTGTTTTCCCTTTTACTCACTTCGACGCTTCGACCTCCGTACTTCATATTACCTTCTTTTAATCTGAACAACGAGTATACAAGACACAATCCTAACAAACTCCACCTTGGATTGCATACGAGTGCTATCACATGATGTGTTACTCATCTCCAAACTCTAACAAATTCCACTTGTAAAGAAAACTTAGAATAATAGCTTATTCTTCTAATTGAAATGATCTCTACCCAATCTCACCAAATCCAGTTTACCCCTTCAAGGGCATACCTCCGTAGATGTACTCATGAACTTGCCAAACTCTGCATGAACTCCACCTACCCTTAGGCTTTCTCCACCTCTTGACGATATTCGAACATCGTGATCTCGTCTCGATGAATCTAGTTGTGGCAAACTAGCTGAGCTTGCGGGAATAATGGAAAAAGGAGCAACACTTGCACAAGTATTTCAAATTCTCCAAAGCTTGTAGAGATTGTGTTGGCTTGGCCAAATCACTCTCATACCTCTAATCACCTTACGATGACCTTGAAAAACAGACAAAACTCTATCTCCAGCTGTGTACGTGCAGCCTCGTGCATTAAGAGTTATCAAGGAAATCAGATTTCGTTTCAGCAGAAGAATATGCAAAACATCCCTTAAAGTGAACATATTTAGACTTGGCATCTTCAACTCAACTGTCCGCTCACCCACTACTTCACAAATCTCCCCAGTTCCCGTTGTCACACTACTCTCCGTAGTAGACTTATAAGTAGAAAACAACTTCATCTCGGAGCAAATATGAGAAGAACTTCTTGAGTCAAGAAACCAACTAAAATCCACTTCTAAAGAATTTGAAACAAGAAGACACGAACTATCTGAATCAAAGGCACTAACCACATTAGCGGCTGAACTCCCGTTCTTAGTGCTATCATGATTCTGTAATTTCCAACAGTCTTTCTTGATATGCCCTGACCTCTTGCAATATCGGCAACGGATCGAATCCTTTTGCAAAGCACTTTGTATTTTCCCTGAAGTACCATCCACTGCTAGACAACTTGTAGGAATAGACGATAAAGATTTATGGATCTTCTTCCTAAGTTAATTTTCTTTCAATGCTTTGATTACACCATCTACCGAAATGCTCTCCTTGGCAGATCTACTGTGTAGCATGGTCGTGATCAAAGGCTCGTACGAATCCGGTAGTGAATATATCAGGTTGAAAGCTTTATCTTCCTCACACACATCTGCATTGATCGCCTTAAGTTCAGATAATACTTTATTGAACTCTGTAATGTGGTCTTAGAGATCAGTACCTTCCTTCATAGATAAACGGAACAACTTCCTCTTTCAATGCATCCGATCTAATAACGACGAACCAGAGTAGTCAGCTATGAATATTTTCCACAAACTCGCCGCATCAGTTTCTACAAGAAATCTGAACTTGACCTCGTCCGCCAAGGGTAGTCGGATTAGACTTATGGCTCTTTCACGAATATCTTCCTAAACGCCATCCTTCATATCAGCTGGCTTTTATTTCTTCTTGACTGCTGACTGCAACCGTTCTTGAACAAGAACATCATACATGTTAAATTTCCAAAGATTGAAATTGATCTTACCATCAAACTGCTTGATCTGCAAAATACTGTGGCCTGTTATCTTAACCAAGGAACTTGGCAACCTGAAACTCTGATGCCAGTTATTGGGATTGGGGCGTCAACCAATGCCCGTTGTCTTAGCAAAACTAATAGAGCAATGAGGAAGTAGAAGTAGATGAGATGAATAAATTGAGCAAGCAAGTAGATTCACCAAACTAACACAAACACACCGATGACTTATCCTGGTTAGCTTTTGCTTAATCCGAGGAGAAATATAGGGAGATCTGATATTCAACTAGAAAAGATTACAAGGAGTTATTGATTCACTCAATACAAGGAATTAAACTCACTCACCAAGAACTATCTCTCTCTCGAGCATCTCTTTGCAATGGAGAAAAGAATCTATGAAGCGCTCCCTCTCATATTGGAGAAGTTTACAATATATATAGAAGAATAGAGAGAAACCTAGGTCTAATCTTGATTCTCAGTCGTCCGATATAACATGGAAAAGAAGTAACTGAATAGGAGCCGCACGATCTAACTTGGAGTTGAGGATTGGGCTGAACCGACCTAACAAAACGAAGCCCAAAAATGAACACAACACCGCGGGTGGTCGACCGTCCAACATGACCGGTCGATCATACCACTCTCTGACATTCCCTGTACTTCGAGCGGTCGGGGGAAGCGGTCGACTGTCACCCAGACCGGTCGACCGCAACTAGCCTGCACCCTTGCTGCTGCTGTTTTTCCTTCTACTCACTTCGACGCTTCGACCTCCGTACTTCATATTACCTTCTTTTAATCTGAACAACGAGTATAGAAGAGAAATTCCTAATAATATAACCTTCGAAATTAAAGGTGGCCAATTGCAAATGAAGTCAAATAATCTAACATAACATACAGTTGATTCAGCAGAATAAATTTCTATTCTTGAAAAGGTGGTGGCAAGTGAGGTATAAAGATTAGACTCGAAAAGAATAGTATCTAACTTATATATTATTTGCTAAGACCAGTATAAAAGACTTTCTCTTAACAGTACAGTTGTACAACAAGAATATAGCTAAAGAAATAAAATATGTTAGCATTTATCAGTGTGGTACAAGAATATTAAAAAGTTTTTAACTCACTTTTCCTTCTATATTGAATTTACAATCCCAATTCTCAATGTATTCACAACTATCATCTTTGAGATTTCATATACCACAAATTGACAGGCCTCAGATATATACCACAAATTGACAGGCCTCAGATGTATAAAATAAATAAAGATAGCGAAACAATAAGAGAATGTATGATATAAGTTTATCTTGGTAAAGTTCCTAAGAGCATTTGTAGTCGTTTGATACTTAAATTTGGGTACTTGGCATTTGAAAATAGAAAATTTAGGTTATAGCTGTAGTCGTTTAAAGCCAAACTTTGGCTTTTTTGGAGAAAAAAAATCTCGGATGAACGATGATTTTTCGTCGTACAAATTTTTTAAATTTTTAAAATTTTTTTTATTAATTTAAAAAGCATCGGACGGGAGATCATTTCCCGTCCGAGAGAATTTTTAGATTAATGATCTTCATTTAATCTTAAATAAATCTTAAATCTTAATTAAATCTAAATTAAAGCCTAATATATACTCATAATAGTTTTTGTAGGCCTAATTCTGTAGAATATTTTCTTCACAATGAGGAAGAAATGGGAACGGACGGGAGGATCTCCCGTTCGAGAATTTTTTTTAAAAAATTGAAATAGCCACGGACGGGAAATGATATCCCGTCTGATTTAAAAAAAAATTGATCGGTCTGATCAATTTTTTTAAAAATAGAAGCGATCCGAATCTTTTTTTTAAAAATATGAACGAACGAAAGATCATCATTCGTCGACTATAATTTCCATATTCCTATATCTTCTGCCACATAGCACCGACCATTGTTCCCCTAAAACTCAAAATGTGGGTATATAGCCAATGACTACATCACTCTTTTTTTTGGGGGAAAAAATGACATTTTAGCCAATGACTACAGAAGCCCTAAGGAAGAAAATATGAAATAAAGGAAGATGCGTACTTGCATGAATAGGATTATATTGTAACAATCTATAGCAAGGTCACAATCTCTTATTTTTTGGCTAACCGCCATGTGCTATACGCCCATTACCAAATAGAGTGTTAGAACGAACAACAAGGACAAGAATGGACTACTAAATAGAGTGTTTATTTTTTTTGAGGAAAAGGTGGAGTCTAGCCACCCTGTTTCATTAATAAAAGATTAATAAAACAAACTTAGCGTACTGAGCTCACTACAAAATCCTACAAGCATAACAAAATAACATACACTCCTCCCCAAACATGCGAGGATGGATCAAAAGTAACCTAGTAAGCCGAAGAGAAATACAACATAGCCCCCCAACAAGGCCCTGGGGGGTGGGCACCCCTGATCAGTGTCGGCTGCACAAACTGTCAGTCGATTGTCGGACCGATCTCAATCTCCTCGTCGTCAAACTCCTGAACCTGGAAAACGCTCGCTATCCGTCCTCTGGGACCTGCTGTGGCCACAATAGCCCAAAAGGTAATAAGATGCATAGTGTGAGTCAAGTTGACAGAAATACTATTGCAAGTTCCACGAAAGTAACGGTTATTTCTGTCTAGCCAAAGAACCCAGGTCACTGCGGCAATAGCAATATACCATGCTTCTCTCATGGCACCCCTCTCTAACCCGAATTTGGGACCCACCCACAACTCCTCGTATACATTAGGGTATTGTGACGTCCCTAGGGCGGCGAGGACCTCTATGAGGACCGCTTTGCTCCTAGGGCACTGTAGGAATAGATGGTCTCTCGACTCCAGAGTAGCGAGGCAAAACCCGCATTGGGTATCCACATTAGGCTGGCGCTTGGCAAGGTTTTCCCTGGTCAGGATCGCATCATTCAGAACCAACCATCGGAAAGTTTTAATTTTAAGCGGGGCTTTTGTTCTCCAAATGACAGCCGACCACATTGGTGTACAACCCCTATAGTGAATGCGATTGTACATGGAGCGAACCGTGAACTTCCCGTTCTTCTCCAAACCCCACAATTTCTTGTTTGGGCCCTGGGAGCACACAATTCCGGCGATGGAGATGAGGTCTAGGAGTTCCGTTAGTCTAAGCTGGGAGCCTGAATCAAGCTCTTGTTTGAACTTAGGTTTCCAGGTGCCCCTCTTCCAGGTTGAGGCAACCGTGCCGTGTGGGTGTGATGCCAGGTCAAATAAGTCTGGAAACAGGTTCCTGAGCGGGTGATCCGAATACCATTTGTCCCACCAGAACCTGGTAAGTCTGCCGTTGCCGACAACTAACTGTACGCAAGTAGTAAAGGGTTTGTAGGCCTTAGCGATGCCTTTCCAGAACCAGGAGACCCGGGAGCTTATCCTGAAGCCGAGGTTCCGTGTGCCATTTCTATGCATATACCCCTGCACAAATTGTTGCCACCCTTCTACATTAGGATGGAAGACTTTCCACCACCATTTGCCCAGTAGAGCCAGGTTCATGTCTCGAAGGTCGATAATGCCTAGTCCTCCATGTTTCTTTTTCATACAGGCCTTCTCCCATCTGATGAGGTGGTACCCCCCTCGTTCTGCATCTGCCCCTTTCCATAGGAATCGTTTCCGCGTACGGTCGATTCTTTGAATAACCCATTGCGGCATTTCGAAAAAGGAGAGGTAATAAGTAGGTAAGTTTAACAGCATGGCATTGATCAGCGTCACTCTCCCCCCCAGGGATAGGGCTTTGCCCTTCCATCCTGTAAGCTGTCTGTCGACCCGATCAATGATAGGAAGCCAGTCTACCTTTTTGAGTTTCTCTGGTCTAAGTGGTAACCCTAAGTACTGGATGGGAAAACTGTCAATGGGGTAGTTGAGGATTGTGGCATGATCCAATGCCTCTTCTGCAGATAGGTCCATGGGAATGAGAGTACTTTTGTGGTATTTAACCCTAAGGCCGGACCAGGCTTGAAAACAGTACAGAATACCCTTGAAGACGGTGGTCTCTCCTAGGTTGCCATTGCCAAAGAGTAGCGTGTCGTCTGCGTATTGGAGGATAGAGCACCCCTGTCGATTTGTGCCTTTGGCCACTGGCTTAACCCAACCTGCTCTACTGTATTTCGACATCATTGAGCGGAGGACGTCAGCTACGATGGTGAAGAGGAGCGGAGAAAGTGGGTCACCTTGTCTGAGGCCCCATTTGCAGGGAAATTGATGTCCCGCGACCCCGTTAACCAGGATCGTCGACCTACTGGTGGTAAGGCAAGTGTGCATCCATCTAATCCATCTCTCCCCAAAGCCTTTTCCTACCAACGCTTCAAACAGGTAGTCCCATTCCATAGAGTCATAAGCTTTCTCAAAGTCCAGTTTCAAGAGGTAGCTCTTTGAGTTGGACGTGTGACAGTGATGGATCGTTTCCTCGGCTGTTGCCATACTGTCTTGTATGCAACGACCTTTGATGAATCCCGTCTGATCTTGGCTGATGAGGTCATCCATCACCTTTCCAAGTTTGTTGGCTAGCATCTTGGTAATAATCTTAACTGAACAGTTGAGGAGGCTAATGGGGCGATAGTCTCCGACTCGTTGTGAGTCCTCTTTCTTTGGGATCAGTACAACTTCGGCAGAGTTAAATCTCCCGAGCTTAAGTTTATGTTCGTGGAAGTCTGCAAACATCTTTTGGGAACCCATCTAGCCCCGGGGCTTTATCATTGCCCATTTGCCGGATCGCCTCCCAAACCTCTTTCTTCGTGAAAGGGACTTCAAGAGATTGTAATTTAGAGCTTTGATTTTCTGGTTGACCTTGCCAGAAGTCAGGTTGTAATGGGACCCTCATTTTGGCCTTGTGACCGAAGAGATGCTTGTAGTGAGATTGGAAAGCCAGCTTAATGGCGTTGTCGTCTTGCACCATCCTGGAATCCGTGTGGATTGAATGAATTAGGTTGGACTGCCGTCGAGCACTGGCCACTCGATGGAAGAATGCAGTGTTCGCATCTCCCTCTTTGAGCCATGAAACTCTAGATCTTTGTTGCCACTTAATTTCTTCCATCCTGTATAGCTGGTCGATTTTCTGTCTGAGCTGCAACAGTCTATTCCGCTCTTCCTGTAGCAAGTCCCTAGTTTCTTCAGTTTTTTCCAGCTCCTCAATACCTTCCAGAAGGGACTCCTTGGTTTGCCAGATCAGTGCAAACCTGGTGCGATTCCATTTCCTGAGTTTTGCTCGAAGCCTTCTAAATTTTTCACACCAAACTGCGGCCGCCTCGATGGCCCTAGTCAAGCATGACCAGCATTTGTTGATCATGTGATGGAACCCTTGGAATTCTGACCACGCTCTCTCGAATCGGAACCTGGATGGCTTCCTTGGTTGGGTTTCCGCTGAGGAAAGGAGAATAGGGATGTGATCTGAGGTTGGCTTTGGAATAGACCTAGCCGTGGCCAACGGGAATTTGGCCTCCCAGTCCGTGGAGACCAAAATTCTATCTAACTTAGCTAGAATGGGCACCGCTTGCATGTTAGAACAGGTGTAGAGCCTGTCGGAAATGGGGATGTCAACCAGATCCAGGTCCGAGATAACCTTATTAAAGGCTTCCCGATCGGCGTCGTAGGCCCCTCTACCCCTATGTTCTGAGGCGAATCTGGTGATGTTGAAGTCACCCCCCACCACCCAAGGGTGAGGCCAACATGCCTTCACAGCTCGGAGCTCTGACCAAAAGGTCCTACGAGCGTCAGAGGTGCGGGGTCCATAGACTATCGTGGCCGACTGAATCCACTGGTCTGATTTACGCTGTAAGACTACTGACAGAGAGAATTGTTCGCGAAACTCGTCTAGGCAGTTAAAGACGTCTGGATTATAGCCTAAAGCGATGCCCCCGGAAGCCCCCACAGACGGGGAAATTATCCATTTGGACAGACGTCTATCCCCCAGTCGTCTAGGTCTGTGAATGTAAGACAATTTGGTTTCTTGTAGGCCCACAAAATTAGCTTTCGACCTGGCAATAGTCTCCCTCACCATTTCTCACTTACCCCTCCTTCCTAGACCCCTAACATTCCAGAAGAGGGCCTCCATTAACTAACGAAATGGGGGGGATCGTGACTCGTCTCGGACGAGGAGTTCATGTTTGCCATAAGCTCAACCCTCTCTGTCTCCCATCCTCTGATTTTGTTAAGGAGGATGGAGTTCCTGTCTGTATTATGTACCGCAAGACCACAGGTATTGGCTAGACTAAAAATTTCGTTATCAGACATGAAATTAAAAATTGAGGCTAAGAAGGAGCGTGTACCTCCGTCTGTAGTCTTAGAGGATTTGGCGGCCGCTGTGATTTCCAGATAATCATCAAGGGACTCCTCTGGACGTTTTTTTGCCGTCTTCTGGACCATGAAACCTGTTTGAAGTCGGCCCTGGCTAGGTGCAGTCAGTTGGGTTGGAGGATAGGTGGATGGTACGAACTCAGGAGAGGTGGCACGGAAGTCCACCCGAAAATCATAGTACTAAATAGAGTGTTAGAATGAACAACAAGGCAAGAATGGACTATATATAACAAATGATTATCTTCGATATCCTCCCCATGGAACAGCATATAATGGAAATATATTTAAAATAAAATTGACCATTGATTACATAGTGGCCAATGACATGATAATTTGGCAAGTTTTTTTTATAAAGAATCTTCTTCGATAAACGGAAGCTAAAAAATGTTCATTAAATTTTTTTGGAATTTCACTTACCTTAACATGTAACAGTTTACACATACAAAAAAGACCAAAGCATCTTAAGACACTTGAAGTCTGAAATTGATGAACATTGGAACAAATATCTAATGAGAAACATCCTTAAACTCATGTTTAATTTTTAAGACTATGTATGTTCTAGGAAGCACAGATACTTACAAATGGCCGACGTACCCGTGTCGGGTGCGTATCAGGTGTCGATACTCCTTGGGTACTCCTGGGTGCGTAGCTAAGGAACACCAAATTTTTTTAATACATTTTTTGCAACATTTAGACTCAATTATATTTAGATAAATGCATAGAGTCCTAGAGTAATTTCAAAAGTTTGTTGTTTATAATTATGCTCAAACACAAAACAAGTCTACACAAATATTTGATAGTTAGATTATCATTTCTTTTCTCCAAAATACTCATAATTATAATGTATTCTTATAGTTCTATAAAATTGTTTAAATATTTGTATTTTTAACAAGAAAATATTTTTATAGCTATAAATATATGTAAATTATTTTATATTTAACGTACCCACCAACGCACTAGTATCCTACATTTTTGTAAAATCACGTATCCCCGTACTCGTGTCATGTCGTACCCACACCCCGTACCCGTATCCGTGCTTCATAGTGTTTGTTGGCACCCTCAATCCACTGTTTGTCAGCAATATGTCACTTATCTAAGAAAGAGAGAGTGTGTATGTTGAGACTAATATATGTGCATAATATGTTTGCTCACTGAAGAATTTATCTCGACACATCTGTAAGCTGAAGTTTAATTTTGCAATTATTGGCACACTCGGGTCAAACCAGTCCTATGTCTACAATTGAATTAGATTACTTAATGGTGATTAAAACATATTTCCTAGTCCATTACAACTTATACTGACATAGTCATCTTTATAGGCATAATGTATTTTGAAGCAAGGTGCATGTATTGATTTAACAGATAAACTACGAGGAACAACATGTTGGTTACAATAGGACAATCTTTTTTTCATGGTGATCCACATGGAAAATGAAAACAGAACAAAATATAATTTCCTATAAATATAATCCTTCTAAGTTTCACAAATATCTGAAGAATTATAAAGATGTTTTGGAATACAATTAGCTAAATATAATACAAGCAACACTCGTGATGATAGTTTACATCTTGGCAAGTAGTAGGAATATGTATGTGTTTAGCATAAATGAAATTATACCATATTCAAAAAGAACAAAGAGAAATGGTATCATGAGAGAGATGCAAATGTGAGGCAACGTAAGCATGAATCTATTTACACACACAAACAAACAAACAAAAAACAGGAACCAGACAATATATATTACACTTAAGGAATGCTTTCCATTTGTCACTTATCTTCAAAAGGAAGTTTGGATGTGTATTCATTAGGAGGAATTAGGAGGTCATATGAGTACTGTAAGAGAATGTTACATACCAGATAATCACCACACCAACCAAGAAGACGGGCACAGAGAGAAGTCAACGAGTGCAGGAGGTCGACAATGGAGCAGTGCGAGTGGCGGCGCAAGGGGGTCGACGGTACGGGGGTGGGGGACGACGTGATTCGAGATTTGGAGTTTGACGAGCACAGGGGGAGGTCAATGGTGGCCCAGTGGCGAGTGTCATGCAAGGGGGGTTGATGGTGCGGGGGTGGGGATGTCGTGATTAGGGGGATTTGTACTAGGGTTTGTGGAGGAAACGCCGAAGGGTATTGGATTTGGATCGGGGGAGGAGTTAGGATTTGAGATGGAATTGGATTAGTTAGAATTTTCCATTTTACCCCTATTTATTCAATTTATTTTCGGATATAACGACATTTCTAAAGCGCTGTAAAAAGTACAGCATTTCAAAAACGTTGTCGTAGCTAACCGTAAATTTTAAAATTATTAAAAGACAACATTTTCTTTAGAAATGTTGTTATTGTTCACTTTCAATGACATTAAAATTTAAATACTGTAATAAATTCGTTGTAGAAAGTCATGTATGTTGTAGTGGCTGGATCTGATCTAGATGGTGACGATTGCTCCGATTGACTTGCAAAATTCTGAAACATCGGGGTGGACCCCAGCGACAGACCTTCAAATGCTCAAGTCAGAACTCAAAAATATATGAGAGGGTTTTAGTGGTAAAATACTGATTACTCGGTTCTCGTGGAGGTCATCGGGTAATTATAGTCGCTTTGGTGACCAGTTTCAAGATATTGATTTATCTCCACTTCACGGTGTTCTGATAGAGTTGGTAATTCTTTTCTTCATGAAGAGATAGAGTCGGTTACCCTTCTGTTGGCAATGAGATAGGATTATTTGACTCTCTTCTTCATGAAGAGATAGAAGTGGTTGTGGAGATAGAGTTAGAACTCCTCTATTGTAAATAGATATAGTTTTTGAACCATCTCTTATAGATATTTATGAGTTTAAAATGATTTTTAGATAATCATGAACTCCTTCATATTGGGCTGTTGTGAAAACCCAGTTAGAAAAGCCAGTCTTGGGTTTTCAGGCTTAAAAGAGGGACAACTCCCGTTTACTGGCCCGTTTCTAATAAAATTTATCGTTATACCCCTGAGAGCTTTAAGATTCGTGCCCGATTTAAACGTTCCCAATTTAGTTCTATTTTTACCCATATCACAGGCCCCCCACTTTCGAAGAATGAGTTTCACAGACTTTGAGGAGTAGTTTGCCCGTTTCTAATGGTTTACAGAACTTATCAGAATTTTCGGGGACGTTTAAGTTTTGCTCGAGGTGTAACGGTGTTATTTTGAGTTTTTAATATACTTAGAATTATTTTAGAGTTTTCTGGAATTTTTTGAAATTTTTTCTTCCAATTTTAATCATGTTTCAAATTTTTATTCAATTTTCGAATTTAATTATTGATTTTCAATTTTTTAATTAATTATTCCTAATTTATAATTATTTTTTAAGAATATTTTAATGTTTTTTAAATTAATAATTATTTGTGAAATTTTTTATTATTTTTTGTAATTTTTAAATAATTAATCTGATTTAATAATTAAATAAAGAAATTAATTTAATATCTGATGACATGGCCGCATTGGAGCTGATCGTGATCTATGCGAAGATCTAGATGATCGGACATTGGAGATCTGATCCCATGTTATCCGGTGCCAACCTTACCCGGTGCACAGCACTGGGTACGCTTGGGAGGAGATCACGGCTGCTGAATATCACGAGGGTGGAAATCGGGGAGATCGGACGGTCCACGGGTCGCCTCATGCCTGCATTACTCAGTATCATGGTTACCCGATGTGGCATTGGGTATGGTGCCATGTGGCACGCCGGGATGGCGCCACGTTAGTGTTGACCGGTCAGCATTGACCCTTCTTTCGGTAGCGACACGTGCCCTCCTTTTCTCCCCCCCCCCCCCCCCTTTTTTTCTTTTCTTTCCTGTTGTTGGGCCTTTCTTCTCTTCTTTTTTTTTTTTCATTTTTTTTGGTTTTCGTTTTCGGTGGGCTTTCGGGCCTTTTCCCTTTTTTGATGGGTTTTCCTGTCATCGGGTGCACGAACAAAAATTAAATTTTTTTAGCCAGATTTTCTCCTCAGATGTCTGTACGTAGCTGTAGTATAACGAACTTTTCTGGTGCTACAGAGTTCTGATTGGAACGTGTGACCCCTCATTTCGAATGTGACTCGCAGATCTACAATTCATATTCAGAAGGAATCATCCATCTTTAGGGTCAAAACATGCCCGCAATAAATTTGCTTCCGTGAAGTTGAGAAAAGTTTTGGCTTCAGGGATCTACGAAGAGGAGTTTCGCCCCCCGGGGAGCTACGAAGAAGAGCTTCGCTCCCGGTAGGCTAAGAAGAGAAGCTTCGCCACGGATAAGCTATGAATAAGAGTTTTGTAAGACTCTTGGGAGGAGTCGTTCGGGAGGCGAGTTTAAGGAGCAGCTCTAGGGATGAGTTGAACTCCGAACTCGCTTGTGGAAGAAGAAGGCCACTCGGGAGGCAAGTGGAAAAAGATTTCCAAGCTTTGGGGGAGTTTCGTTTGGGAGGCGAGTTTAGGGAGCAGCTTTAGGGATGAGTTAAGCTCCAAAGTTGCTGTAGAATAAGCAGACCACTTTGGAGGTGAGCCGGATGAAGGGTATCATAGGGATCTGGGGAAGAGCCATTCGTTGGGCGAGTTTGGGGAGCACCGCTAGGCGTGTTTGGCTCTGAACTTCTTTTTGGTGAAGATGGCCGCTCAGGGAGTGAGCCGGATGAAGGATATCACCACGCTCTAGGGGAGAGCCATTCGGTAGGCGAGTTCGGAGAGCACCGCAAGACGAGTTGGGCTCTGAACTCACTATTGGTGAAGATGGCTGCTCGGGAAGCAAACGGGATGACGGGTATCACCAGACTGTAGTGAAGAGTTGTTTGGTAGGCGAGTTTATGGAGCACCAGACTCATTGTTGGGAGTAATGAGTTGTTGGGGGAGCTAAAGTGGCGAGCTGAGCACCTGACTCATTACCTGGAGTCGATGAGCTGTTGGTGTAGCTTTAAAGAATGGCTAGGAACCGAACTCATTGCCTTGAGTTATTTAGTTATGAAGCCCTTTGTGTTTGTTGCTTGGTAGATAGTTGCACCTAATAGCAGACTAGCCACCGCTTGATGTATCTTCATCTTTTTGAATTGTAATGAAAACTATTTTAGTACTTGATACATGTGTTCTTCTATGCCGAAAACGGTTTTTGTGTTGGATTTGAACTCTTGAGTCTTTACGTATCTAGTAGCTTTGATTACTACCATTGTAGTGCCCCCCTGCTATTTCCTACTAGCAGGTTGTTGTGTATGTTGGGAGCAATCCCCGCGATGGTGAGATTTCCCATCTCTGTATTAAGCAACGCATGAAGCAGTTGTGGCTTATTTGCTTATGGGAGAAGCTTTCAAGGCAGAAGTGGAGCTTAGCTACATGAGGAGAGTATTGACCAGGAGGAATATCGAAGCGCGCCGTCTTGGTGACTTTCCATAGGAGACATCTCTTCCCAATGTGGAAGTGCGCTTACGCGACAATGAGATTCCTCTTACTGAGATGGTCGTCGGTAGGACTTAAAGATTAAATCCCTTCGTCATTCTTTTCTTGCAACTACGGATGAATTGAAGAACATGGTGCTTGAGAAGCTACATGATTGAAGTTTCCAGAAAGAGGACATGCATTGTTACTTATATCTACTATACCTAAAAGTTATGATACGGTGGAACACTATGATGGATTTGACGACTCTGTAGGATGCTGTAAGCAACATCATGAATAAGAATGTGAGAAGGAAGAGAAACAGAGAGTTTTCATCATCTTCTAGCTATCCTGCACTTTCAGTTGAGAGGCATGGGAAATCGAAGGGAAGACAAAGAAGAAAGGATAGAAGTGAGTCCGATAGTGGGTCTAAAAACAACGGCGATGGTGGTGGACCTAAGTGCTGGTATTGCCACAAGGTAGATCACATGATGTATAATTGTAAGGCTCTAATGAAGAAGAAGCAAGAACAATCAAAGCAAGACAATGTCGTGACCAAGGAAACAAAGCTTGAAGAGTTATATTTGTCGTCTATGGTGGAATTGGGCACATGAGATTGATGTATTAATTCAGGTGCTTCTTTTCATTGCACTTCGAGGAGGGAGGTGTTTGAGGACTACAGAGGGTTCTTTTGGAGATTTAATCATGGGTAAAGGTTAGCGGTGTCTTATGATTGCAACTAGAATTGTTCACGTGAAAGTCGGTGATATGATAGAGATTGTCTTACGGGAGATGAAGCATGTCCCAAATTTGAGAGAAAATCTTATCTCGACGAAAAGGCTAGACAAAGAGATTTTTTTGACTACATTTGGTAGTGGAGAGTGGTATATAATTGCAGGTTCATGGGTTGTAGTAAGTGGGAAGCATGAGAGATCACTGTATTTTCTCAGATACAGAGGGTGCATTTCTCCTGTAGTTGACTCTCAGTTAGAATCGCAACATAGGCTATGTGGGGTACAGTCGAGATCTAAGAGTTATGGAGCGGATGTAGAGGTTACACATTTAGTAGGAGTTGATGGCCATAGTGAGAAAGATCTTAGAACAGAGCAAGATATTGCTACGGTGAGGGTTCTTTGTGATATGGTGAAAACATTATGTTGCTTTTGTGATGTTGAGAATGTTGGTATTGATATGCGGTGATGTCGATGAGTGGCCGATTTGGTCACATTGAGGTTGTGAGTGATGTTTTACAGTCTGCGAATATTGTCGAGGTGTCATCTCCGGAGGCTTTGAGTACAGAGGGTGTCTTGGCCTTAAGAGATTTTGAACCATGTGTTAGCTGAGATTCTGCGAATTGGGGAGTCATGTGACACAAAATCTGACACGGTAGAAAAGGAGATTGTCTCTTCGTTATTTGTGCCCTATGCGATAGATAGTGGGGTACGTCAGTCTATGAAGGGAGTTGGTGTCCTCCACATGGTGGAGAGGCATAGGGTTCTCTTCATGTGATTGATGGGTACTCGGTCTTTCAGAAAGAGTGGGAGACTAGCAGTGATAATGTGAAAAAAAGATACAAGTGTTTTCTATGAGACTTTTGCTCTAGTTGCATAGATGACTACAATTCGCACTCTCGTTGCTGTTGCCGCCATCAGTCAGTGGCCATTATACCAAATGGACGTGAAGAATGTCTTTCTTCATGGTAACTTATCTGAGGTTGTTTACATGCATCATCCTTCTGGCATTACCACACCTCTTCGTTTCGTTTGTCGTCTACGTCGTGCTATATATGGTCTAAATCAGGCATCTCGAGCCTAGTTTGAGTGTTTTCGACGTATCATCACACAGGCCAATTTTAGTTAGAGTTCATGACCACTCTTTGTTTATGCGATCAACACCGCATGTAAGGGTACTTCTACTATTATATGTTGATAATATGATTATTACTGTAGATGACTCTACAGGCATTGCATCCACCCAGAAATACCTTTACCAGCAGTTCCATATGAAAGACCTTGGTAGTCTACATTACTTTTTGGGTCTAGAGATTGTATTGCCCATGGAACTCGGGGGATACTTATTTCTCAACAGAAATACACATCAGATATTATCTCCGCTGTATGTCTCTCTGACAGTCGATCAGCCGATACTCCCTTAGAGCTTCATATGAAGATTCGTCCTACATATGATGAGCTCCTTCCCGATCCCACTAGATACATGTAGATTGGACAGCTTGTCTACTTATGCATGACCAGACCCGATATTTCTCATGCAGTCTGTAATACCCTGAATTTTTATTAAATGAGAAATTGTTGACTTTACAAGTTTTGCACGTACAAATTTTTGTATAAATATTTTTTATATATAAAATGATTTTCTATAACATGAACAAATAGTTATTTTCTTTTCTTCTCTTTATTTTTAAGCCCATTTTTAAAAGCCTAAGCTTATTTTTCTAAATTAAGCCCAACCTAATAAATTAAATATTTTATTTTGACCCATGAGTCTAAAAAGCCCACTGTTTTGAAGCTCATAAATTAATTATTCTTTTAATTGACTTAACTTGTCATGTAGACATATGTTGTAGACAATTAATTAATTTATAATGTACAATTTTTATTAGGGGACACTAATTGGGACACGTGCATGCACGTGTGTGTGCATTGCACACCTAAGGGGGCCGGATTATGCATGGAGAGGAGTGGGGGAGTGGAGTTGTGTGGATGGGTGGTTATTTGCTCATAGGTGATTCCTACAACTTCCCAATGTATCCTAGCCATCTATCTACAACCATCTAATGCAATCCTAGCCCTCCATTTCACCTAAAACTAGTATAAATACCCCTCCCTTTTATGCATACAACACTAAGAATTTTTATAAAGAAAGAAATATATAGGGGAGTAAAAGATTGAGAAGCATTGGTAAAAGATTAGTGAGTGTACTTTTGTGTGTGTGTTCCAGACTAGAGGAGGCCGGCTAGCATCCAAGGAGCTTGGAGAGGCTCGGGTTTCAAATCAAGCATCGAGGAGGAGAAGGCACTTGCAATACACTCTAGGAGGAGAATGCCACTTTCTTGCATTTTAGGAGCTTTCAATTTTCGTTTCTCCAAATAGGTGGGTGTTTTTCATACTTCTAGATCTAGATACCATGCTAGGTATGATTTGATGAAATTATCATGAAGCAACTAGTCAAAATTGGAACCAAGCGTGTTTAGAGATGGAATGGTAACTTAGAGAATGTTTGATATAATGATTGCTAATAGATGAATTGTGAATTAAAGTACTTGAAATCACCATATTGTCATGCTACATGTTCTAATTGAATGCTATGATAAATTTTGTACTTATGAGACAACTAGTTGAATTAAATGCCTTATGCGTAATTAATTGCTTAAAATAAAGTTTCTTTGTTGTATAAAGACGAGAAATTGTCTCTAAATTATTGTAGGTTGTTAATGAATAAAAGAACAAGGAAATATAGTAGTTGTGGAAATTTAACTCTAAGTTATAAAGAAATATGGTGTTTTGTTCTCAAAGTCGAAATTATGAACATAGAACATAAAGTAGGGCCAAAATACATGTTTTATAAAGTAAATAATAGTTATAAAAATACTGGTTTACTGTAAATTCAGGTTTGGTAAAATCTGGAGAATTTTGTTTTCAAAAGAGAAGAAAAAGAAACAAAATCGTTTTGAGAATTATGAAAATTTAGAAATGAACAGAGAGCAGGGTTATAAACAACCCAATACCCTTTGACACAATCTGGTCCCTTAGACCAAGTGGTTAGTGGTGCTGTGGCCTTTTACTGTAGCCGTGGTCAGACCCTAAGGTCTCGAGTTCGAAACCCAAGCCCTGCCTTTTATTTCAGTTTTTTTTTCAATTAAAAAAACCAAATCCGAGAACAAGCTTATCTCAATAAAAGCCCCTTCACATATCGCATAGGCGCCTTAGCCCAATTGGCTTGCGGTGGCTGTTGACTTGGTCCAGGTCGCAGGTTCGAATCCGGCTTTCGACGGTTTTGAACATTTTTTTGATTTGGAGTTTTAAAAATCGAATTTTTGACTTTTAAAAATCCCAAAAAAATACTACAATTATTCTAAAAATGTTGTAAAATAATCAAGACGATGCTAGAAAGTAAAAGAGACAAGAGAATGGAGTATAATTTGTATTCCAATGATTTCCTTTTCTTTTTAGCACTCACAAATGATTCATCTAAAGGCCTATTTATAGGCTTACAAAAGAAGTTGAAAGGACAAACATGGAGTAAATGGTGAGTGGAGAACATGGAGATCATGGGGTTAGTGGAGAAAATGGGATAATGGAGAGACATTCACATTAATTGATTTTTAACACTCCCCCTTGAATGTCTCGTAATTGTGGATAAGAATATGCCTCGATACTGCCTCATTAAAAACCTTACCAAGAAAACCCAATGGGACAAAACTTGGTGAAGGAAAAAAGAATGCAGTGCATATCTTTTCTCCCCTTGAAAAGATCATCCTTTTAGATCTTTCAAACGACGCATCCCAATCATGTTTACCATCCTTTCAAATGTTGTCGTGGGTAGAGCCTTAGTGAACAAATCTGCTGGATTCTCACTTGACTTTATCTGCTGAACACTTATTTCACCCTTTTGTTGAAGATCATGAGTGAAGAAGAACTTTGGTGAGATATGCTTCGTTTTATCACCTTTGATGTAGCCATCCTTTAGCTGAGCTATGCATGCTGTATTATCTTCAAATAAGGTTGTGGGAATATCTTTATCGACTGAAAAGCCACACGTTCCCCGGATATATTGAGATATCGACCTCAACCAAACACATTCACGACTTGCCTCGTGGATTGCCAATATTTCTGCATGATTAGTTGAAGTTGCTACTAGTGTTTGTTTTGTAGAACGCCATGAAATTGCTGTTCCTCCGCAGGTGAACACATATCCTGATTGAGATCGGGCTTTATGTGGATCAGATAAATATCCTGCATCTGCATACCCAATTAAATCTGATTTGGACAGGTTAGAATAATATAAGCCCATATCCATGGTCCCTCGAAGATATCTAAATATATGTTTCACACCATTCCAATGTCTTCGAGTTGGTGAGGAACTATATCTTGCCAATAAATTTACTGCAAAAGATATATCAAGTTGTGTATTGTTAGCAAGATACATCAATGCTCCAATGGCACTAAGATATGGTACTTCAGGACCAATTAGTTCTTCATGTTCCTCACGAGGTCTAAACACATCTTTATTAACATCTAATGACCTCACTACCATGGGAGTACTTAAGGGATGAGCCTTATCCATGTAAAACCTTTTAAGTACTTTTTCCAGATAAGTGGATTGATGCAAGAAAATCCCATCTTTCAAATGTTCAATTTGAAGACCTAAACAATATCTTGTTTTTCCAAGGTCTTTCATTTCAAATTTTCTCTTTAAACATTGCACGGCTTGTAATAACTCTTCAGGAGTTCCGATGATATTTAAATCATCAACATAAACAACAATTATAACAAATTTTGATCCTAAACCTTTTATAAACACTCATGGGCATATAGGATCATTATCATAACCCTCTTTTATTAAAAATTCACTCAGACGGTTATACCACATCCGTCCTGATTGTTTTAATCCATATAATGCTTTGTTTAACTTAACTGAGTAAATTTCCCGGGAATTATCATTATGTGCTTCTGGCACTTTAAATCCTTCAGGGATTTTCATATATATATCATGGTTTAACGAACCATACAAATAGGCCGTGACCACATCCATGAGACGCATTTCAAGTCTTTCATGCACTGCCAGACATATCAAATATCGAAATGTTATTGCATCCACCACAGGAGAATATGTCTCTTCATAATCAACACCAGGCATCTGGGGAAAACCTTGTGCGACAAGCCGTGCTTTATATCTGGTAATCTCATTTCGTTCATTTCTTTTTCGTACAAATACCCATTTATAGCCTACTGGTTTGATCTCTTTTGGTGTTCGGACTACAGATCCAAAAATTCCTCGTTTTTCAAACGAGTCTAATTCAGACTTAATTGCCTCTTTCCATTTTGGCCAATCATTTCTATTTCTACACTCTTCCACAGAGGTAGGTTCATGATCCTCGTTTTCATTTATGATATCGCGCGCTATATTATATACAAAAATATTATCGACAATTATATTATTCCGGTCCCATCTTCTTCCCGTAATGACATAGTTAATCGAGATCTCTTCATTTTCATTAATTTCAGGTACCTGATTCTTTTCATTATTAACTATGTCAATGGTCTCTTCTGGAGAGACATCCTCGATTTGACAGTCATGGTTATTTGCTCCTTTTCTTTTTCGAGGATATTTATCTTTGGAACCAAGTGGTCTACCACGCTTCAAGCGTGCCTTAGACTCACTAGCAATTATAAGTTGTCCTTCAGGGACATCAATTTTGATAGGAGCATTTACAGCTGGAATATGAGATTTTGTTATTCTTTTGTGGTCAGTAAATGCGTCTGGCAGTTGATTTGCAATACCTTGCAAATGAATTATCCTTTGAACTTCTAATTCACTTTCTTTTGTTCGAGGATCTAAACATTTCAATGATAATTCATTCCATGAAATCTCTTTTTCCAACTGTTTATTATCTCCCCCTAATGTTGGGAATAGTGATTCATCAAAGTGACAATCTGCAAACCTTGCAGTAAACAAATCTCCAGTTGTCGGTTCAATATACTTGATTATAGATGGAGATTCATACCCAACATATATTCCCGTCCTCCTTTGAGGTCCCATTTTTGTGCGTTGTGGTGGATTAATTAGGACATATACCGCACATCCGAAAATTCGTAAATGGAAAATATTTGGTTCCTGACCATGAACCAATTGTAAGGGAGAATTATCATTATAACTGGTTGGCCGGATGCGTATAAGTTGTGCTGCATGTAAAACAGCATGTCCCCAGGCCCAAACAGGGAGATTTGATTTTATAAGCATTGGTCTAGCAATCCATTGGATCCGTTTTATAAATAATTCTGCCAAACCATTTTGAGTGTGAACATAGGCTACTGGATATTCCACTTTTATCCCAATTGACATACAATAATTCATAAAAGATTGGGATGTAAATTCACCAGCATTATCAAGACGAATTGTCTTTATCGGATAATCAGGAAAATGTGCCCGCAACCGAATTATTTGTGCAAGTAATCTTGCAAAAGCCAAATTACGAGATGATAATAAACACACATGTGACCATCGAGTTGATGCGTCAATTAGAACCATAAAATACCGAAACGGTCCACATGGGGGATGAATCGGACCACATATATCACCATGAATTCGTTCTAAAAATGACAGTGATTCGTTCTTTATTTTGGCTGGTGAGGGCCTTGTAATTAACTTTCCTTTGGAACAAGCAATACAAGAAAATTCATGGGATTGAAAAATCTTCTGGTTTTTCAATGAATGACCACATAATTTCTCGATAATTTTCCGCATCATCGTTGAACCGGGATGACCTAACCGATCATGCCAAACCTTAAATATATCTGTAAACTTCATATTTATTGTATTATATGATTCAACTATTCTTATAGTTGTATAATACAATCCAGATGAGAAAGCTGGTAATTTTTCTAACACACACTTTTTGCCCATCATATTTGAGGTAATACAAAGATATTCAATACCTCTTTCATTCATAGTCTCAATATGATATCCATTTAGACGAATATCTTTAAAACTTAATAAGTTTCTTTGAGACTTAGGCGAAAATAATGCATTTTCAATTATGAATTTTATGCCTTCTGGCATCATAAAATTTGCTCTTCCGGAGCCTTCAATTATCTTTGCACAGCCTGATATGGTATTGACATGTGCTTGATCATTTCTCAGATTAGAAAAATATTTCTTATCTTTAAGAATGGTGTGGGTAGTAGCACTGTCTGCAAGACATATATCCCCAACTTGGATCTTGGATTGATACATATTCATAATCTAGATAAAGAAAAAAGAAAAAAATGCGAATAAATAAACTTGAAAGCAATATAAAGCATATAATAACGAAGAATGACATTAATTTGAAAATAAAATTAAGCTAAAGAAAAACTTTAACAAAACTGAAACAAACTGAAATAAAACATAGTTCATAGCAAACTTAAACATAGAAACGGAATAACAAGCTGAAAGAAACTTCAAATATCATAAGCATCTTGATCACTTCTGGTCACTTCCATCTTCAGGATGGATAAGGAAATCAGCTGCATCCAGGTGCATCAAATCATCGAGGCCTTCGGTGAAATCATTGGAGTCGTCAACAATGAAATTTGCTTCAACATTCTTTCCTTTGTACTTCAACGACTCTTGATAAAGATCAACAAAATGCTTGGGAATACGACAAGTACGCGACCAATGGCCTTGCATCCCGCATCGGTGGCAGATGCTTTCCTTCATCTTCTTATTCATGCCACCATCATTGTTTCCTCGTGATTCATCCCTAACATTGTGGTTACTTCGACCACCGGGAAAATAACCTCTTCCTCTTCCTCGTCCACGTCCACGTCCGCGGCCTCTGCCACGACCACGACCACAATTATTATTGAATGCTATCACATTCACTTCAGGGAATGGAGCAGAGCCAGTAGGACGAGACTCATGATTTTTCATCAATAACTCATTATTTTGCTCAGCAACAAGAAGACAAGATATCAAATCTCCGTATTTTGTAAAACCCTTTTCGTGGTATTGTTGTTGCAAGAGCACATTAGATGCATGAAACGTGGATAATGTTTTTTCCATCATATCAGAATCAGTAACAGTTTCACCACATAATTTCATTTGTGAACTGATTCGAAAAATAGCCGAGTTATACTCACTAACAGATTTAAAATCTTGAAAACGGAGATGCATCCAGTCGTAACGTGCTTTCGGAAGAATCACAGTTTTCTGATGATCATACCTCTCTTTCAGTGATTTCCAAAGATCTGCAGGATCTTTGACCGTGAGGTATTCAACTTTCAACCCCTCATGAAGGTGATGGCGAAGAAATATCATTGCCTTCGCCTTATCTTGGTTGGATGTTTCTTTTGATTCATCAATTGTCTTCTTGAGACCTTTAGCATCCAAATGGATCTCCGCATCCAACACCCACGACAAATAATTCTTGTCGGTAATATCAAGAGCTTCAAATTCAAGCTTGACAAGGTTCGACATGAAGAAACTATATGTATATATATAAAAAAAATTGCAATTAGAAAAAAAAAATTTAGATCAAACTATAACTTTTCTGATACACAAGATCCAAATGAATGGCGAGTGTAGAGCATACTTAGTTATAGTGACCTTAATATTATAATATGAGTATAAAAAAAATGCTATAACTTTTCTGATACACAAGATCCAAATGAATGGCGAGTGTAGAGCATACTTAGTTATAGTAACTTTAATGTTATAATATGAGTAAAAAAAAATGCTATAACTTTTCTGATACACAAGATCCAAATGAATGGCGAGTGTAGAGCATACTTAGTTATAGTGACCTTAATATTATAACAGTATTAAAAAAAATTACCTCGAATAGTTGAAGTAGAGCCTCGTGCTGATAACGTGTTGTAAAATAATTAAGACGATGCTAGAAAGTAAAAGAGACAAGAGAATGGAGTATAATTTGTATTCCAATGATTTCCTTTTCTTTTTAGCACTCACAAATGATTCATCTAAAGGCCTATTTATAGGCTTACAAAAGAAGTTGAAAGGACAAACATGGAGTAAATGGTGAGTGGAGAACATGGAGATCATGGGGTTAGTGGAGAAAATGGGATAATGGAGAGACATTCACATTAATTGATTTTTAACAAAAAATATGTAGATATTGTGAAAAATATTTGAACACTATTTAGACAAAGTAAAAATGAGTTAGAGGTGAAAATTGGGTAGAATTCCACAGAAAATTGTATTTTTGTCAACTATAAAAGTAATTTCTTTTACGAGAAATTATACTAAGTGATAAAGGATAATTTTTTTGGAAGAAAGAAGATTCAAGTGTGTTAGCTATGGACTTTCATTGTTAAATTAAGTATTGTTAATGAATGAAAATATGACATTTTGACTTTTTGAATTAAAAAATAAAACGAACATTAGTAGGAGAATTAAATAAAGGTTAGTGTTGATTAAAATGAGATTAAGAAAGTTTTGTGGAAAGAATAACCTATTTGAGTATGACATATTGTATTTATTTATTTATGCATGATATTGCACATGAAATGGAAATTGAATGACTTGATGAATTTATGAATATACAAGTGTTATGAATATGAAATGGAAATTATTGTTAACCATAAAAAAGAGAACTTATGAGTATGAAAAACTCAATTTTGTGATTATGAGTCGAAATTAAGAACTAGGGTATAGCTTAGCCTTATACCGGCAATAAAAGAAATGCTGAGATGAAATTTGAAATGAAAAGACCAAGAGTTGGGTCATGTGAAATGAAGGAATAAGACTGGTATAGTGGGAGTGCTAACCCTAAGAGATTGATTTTGTTCATGATCCAATTAAATTAAGAATTAGATACATAGTGAAGATGTGATGAAAGTAAGAGAAAAACATGAGTATGAGGGCCATTGGATTGGCAGTATGAGAGTATTCACAGGATGTCCCATGATGCGTCATGAGTAGGACCAGAATACTGCTCCAGAGTACCATCTCGGTTGCGACGCTCGTGGAGTATTTGGTGACTGCGGGTGGTGTCTTGTCTATGGTAGGAGGTGAATTACCACAGGATGCCTGTATGTTGAGTCATGTGACAGTGCATTGGGATTCTCTCCAGGGTGCCTAGACATGAGTTCGTAGGTCATAGAACATCTAGGATACTTACCGTAGTTACAGTAGTAGATTAAGTCATGGCGAAAGATGGAACCCTACAAGATGAAGAACGGTGAAGGGCTTGCCCTCGGACCTATGTAGTATGAGCTGCATAGACTCTGAACAAATACGCATTAGTGTCATATAACAGAAATAATTGCATTAAGGACTAAGTGCACATTCACAACACGACATCAATAGGATAGTCTCTTTAGCTTTATTTGTGAACAAGTTTGTGGTTTGTTAAGTGTTGAGAATCGTTATACTATTTCGGCATAGAGAGGATAGCCGTGTATAATATTTCGTCAGTTGAATGAACTGCGTACCCACAGTTTCTATGCAGGGTAAAGCACATGAAAAAGGCTAAAGAAGACCTAATGCTTAAAGATTATTCAACTGTTATTGTACTTCATTCATTGTTATAAAATTTGCTTCCGCTGTATAAATGTTACTGTAAATGTAACTCTGATGTAAAGTAAAGTTTTATTTCCTTATAAAATTGTACGGAGAGAAGTGAAAAGATCCTGTGGAACTCGAATTCAGTTATATTTGGAATTCAGGGTGTTACACAGTCAGTATATTCAGTTAGTTTGTTTCCGCTCCTACATAAGTTCACTACAGTGTTCTTCTTCGCATCATTAGATATCTTCGGAGCACTATCACTCGCTTATTATTTATGTTCTCTTCATCTACACTGGAGCTTAGTGCATATTCTTATTCAGATTGGGCGAGTGATCCTACTACCAGACGGTCTACCACAGGTTTTTGTCTATTTCTTGGTGATTCGCCTATCTCATAGCGAAGCAAGAAACATGCAATTGTTGCATGTTCTTCCACAGAAGCTGGGTATAGAGCGATGACAACTGTCACTAGAGAGATTGTTCATGTTTATTGGTTATTATCTGATATGGGTGTCATTCTTAGAAGAGTTACTCCTTTCCATTGTGATAACCGGTGTGCATTGCACATTGCAAGCAACCCACTCTTTCATGAGTGAACGAAGCACATAGAAATTGATTGCCACTATGTTCGTGAGCATTTTGAAGCAGAGACCATTTCACTTCATTCTGTTATATCTTCACAGTAGACATCACACTTCTTCACCAAATCCCACATTGTTCGGAGATTTGATACTTTGTGGGAAAACTCACACTGTTTGACATTCCGTGAGTTTGAGATGAGGTGTTAGATATTATTTTTAGTCCTATATCGGATTATGTATTACTTTAGTATTTAGTTCCCTCCAATATATAAAAGATATTGTATTAAGTTATAATCAATCCAAAAACGTTTTTCCAATCTCTTTGTTAATCTTATCATCTACATCTGTTATATTCTGTGCTCTTCTCATCTTATCTCTATCTACTATAAATTTCTTTATCTCTATCCATTCATTTGGGGGGGGGGGGGGGGGGGGGGGGGGGGGGGGGAGGAGGGGAGGGGGATATGGGTTGGTTTCACTTGACTATTTCTAATATAGAATCCCGAAACAGATTGGTTGCTTATATTTTAAACAAATTACAAAACTTTAAATATAATAATAAGGACATCTATTTTTCAAACTAGATAAAACAACTTTTGTCTCTCTATATCGATCCCTCTAAGCTTCTTGGAGTTATGGTTAGCTGAGGAAGCTCTTATCAAGCTAGCACGGTTATTCTTGATGGTGTATGCGTATTTATATCTACTTATTGATATTTCAAATATCACATATACTTTTTCTTTTTGTACAACGCATATGAAAAATTGATTACATATATTAACATTTCTAAATTTAAACCAGAACAGGCTTTTAAATACATGACAAATAAAATGTTATATGGGTCTATGACTATTGAGTGCTATAATATTGTTTGATATATAATATCAGTCTTCACATATCACTTTAAGCTTTTAGGCAAAGCAATTATCAAAAGGGCATAAGTCCAAGAATTGTTGTTGAAATTTAGAAAAAGTATTCATAATCATTATTCTGGGTTTTTCCCTTTTTATTCTTTTACTTTTTATAATTTTTCTACTTATTTAGTTAAAGAGACAAAGGTTCTGAGTCTTCTGACATAGGCTCTTAGATTTAAGTAAATTTAGCTATTGAGATCGGTTGTGTCTATAAAATAATTTATCTGTCAAAAAAAAATAATAAAAATAATTTGGATGCATGTTGTTGATACAGATTGAGAATATATATTATTGTTTGGTCATTCGTGCATACCATGCTAGTTAACTTATATTTCAATCAAAAACACATACCAAAAAGATAAACCTAAATTTTCTTGTGTGCAGGTAACGATACACAATTATATATATTTATATATCTCTACCTCCACTTATAACTATGGTTGTTCTTATTCAACATCCTAATAACTCAATCCAAATACGAACAACAATAATTCATAAACCAAACTCTAATTACGATAATTGTCACATTTATTTCGAGAGTTTAATTATCACTTATGCTCTCAATACCAAGCTCCTTAGTTATGAGTTACTTCTTCCCATAATTTCAAGCATCTCTATTAGTTGCAGTGTTGCACCTTTGCTCTTCAAAGTGAAGGAGGTATCCACCGCCACACCTGGGGCAGATCCGGGCATCTTGCGCCACAAGCATGTGCTTCATGCACACCTTGCAGCTCGCAAGCTCGAGGAAGTTGGCAGGTTTCTTAGCAAAGTTCTCCACATAGCTAGCAGCTGAGCTTGAAGCCATGCTCATCCGTTCGAGAAACCTTTTACTGTGGTAGTACTGCTCCATAAGGGGGAGGTGAGGATCCTTCCTAGTCCATTCGCGAGTTTCCTTGTTGATGAAATATGCAACTCCAGTCTAAATTAAACAGAAAACAGATATAAAAGGAATTAATACAGATAAATCCGACAAGAATACCTTTCTATTTCATCTTTACTAGAAATTTACACGAATGATGCACGTCATAATAAATATTTTTTATTAGTTATGTGTATTAGTTATGCATGTCTCATTATAATATTACTAGTAATTTACACATGTGATGCACGTCTTTATAAATATATATATATTTTTAAAAAATCTGATGTTGTCTGACATCGAACCTAAGATCTCCTTTATATTAGTTATACATGTCCATTACACCTGTTTGTTCGGTTACAATTCACGTATTTATTTGGTTACAAATAGAGTTTGTTTGGTGACAAACTCTTCCATTAAAATAGTAGAGATTATAGTAATTTACACATGCTATGCACTTCTTAATAAATACATTTACTTAAAAGTAAAAACTCTGACATAGTCTGGCCACGAACCTGAGACTCCTTTATATATTTAAAAGTAAAAAATTCTAACCTTGTCTGTCCTCGAATCTGAGATCTCCTTTATATTAGTTATGCACGCACTATACACGTAAGTTGATAGATTTACAAACGATAACTCCAACTTTCCTATTATAATATTAGAGATGAATACAAATACGAGTATAATTCTCACAGCATGAATTCTGTTGCATTTTAGTATTCATGAAAACTTTATTGACGATAGCACCTTATGAAGAGAGGGAGAGGAAAATTAAACTTTTTGATAATCTGTAATGTTGGGTTGTCATTTGCAGACATTCAACCATCTTATCTCAACTATTTATTTGTAAGTGAGAGTTAAATTAACAATTCATTTACTCAACATTTGTTAGTTACCATAATACCCTTAAAGTTCAAATTTATTTACAACATAATGATTTAGAAAGTACCATCCATATAAAATAAAAGTTTGTACCACTAGGGTTAATTTGTAAAGAGTATGTATGAGTAAAAGAAGGACTCAGGTTCGAAGTCATATTAGGTCTTATTCTTTACTTTATAAAATAAATATAAAAAAAAGATTAAAACGTGTGCAGGTTACTAGTATAATGTAAATGTATTGTGAAATGAGATCATATATTATATGAATGGTCCGTAGAAGTTTCATATATGCACATCTAGAATCCCTGACTTATTTTGCCGGATATGCGGATTGGATTTGAATTTTTCTATAGGCAAAATTTAAAAAAACAGCACAAAAGTTTGGAGTTGTTTAAAAAAACATCACAAAACTTTCACTTTTTAAAAAAACAGCACAATGTTTAATTCTCAACTGACAGAGTTAACCAAACGTTAACTGGATTATACGTGCACTGCACGTACTTACATAAAATGTCCAAAATACCCCCGTATACCCAGTGATTCGTTCCCCTGCCTCTTCTTCCCCAATTACCCTGCCTCTTCAAGTAAGTCGAGTTGAGGCAGGTAAATGAAGCCTGAAGGAATACTCCCATTCAGATAATTCTGGCCTAACCTGACCCTAACCAAGCTCGAACAATTGCCCAAACTCTCAGGTAATGGACCAAACAAAAAGTTTTTGAACAAGATGAGCACCCTAAGATGGTTAGATGAACAAAGTTTTTCAGGGATAGTACCAGTGAGCTTATTGGAAGAAAGATCGATCACCTGAATCTTCCCATTGGATCCTAGATTCTCCGGTATGACACCAGTGAAATTATTCTGGAAGAGCTCCAGTGTCTCCAAACTATGCAACTCTGCCAAGAACCCCGGTATCGACCCATGCAATCGGTTCAAGAACAGATTCAAAAGAACCACCTTCTGCAACCCAACGAGCTCGACAGGTATCTCTCCGGTCAAGGCATTGTTAGACAAATCAATCGAAACTAGCCTCGTCAAATTCCCAATGGAAGCCGGAATAGGACCAGACAAGCGATTGGTGTGTAGGAAAAGTGCGTCGAGGTTGACCAAATTCCCAATTTCAGCAGGAATTTGCCCGTCAAGGCCGCAATTTGACAGGTCCAAATGGACTAGATTAGCCAGCATTCCAAGCTCAACTGGTATACCACCATCAAACCCATTGAAGTAGCCCAAATACAGCTCCTTCAAGCTTGTCAAATTCCCCAACTCGCCCGGAATTCGCCCTTCGAGATCATTGCCATTCAACGAAAAGTACTCCAAACTCTCCCACTTGCCATAAGTGGAAGGAATTCTGCCGTAAAAGAAGTTACCACCCAGGTCTATATACCGAATCCTCGCCAAGTCAACAAGGCCCAGTGGTAACAGAGCAGTGAAGTTGTTGTCATAAGCATCAAACACCTCCAAGTTTGGCAAGCTAGAGTAGTCCCATTCTAGCCCACCGCTGAACTGATTCATCGACACATTGATATACCGGAGATTCGGCAAGTCAGAAATATTGACAGTACCAGAGAAGTCATTTCCTGCAAGCGAAAGGTTGGTGAGAAATTTAAGCCCAGAGATTTCAACAGGAGAGGAAAGGGTGAGGTTTGAGTTGGAGAGGTCTAGGGAGATGACATGGGTTTGATCAGGGTTGCACCGGATACCGGACCAAGAGCAAAGTGAGCCCGGGTTGTAAGTAGTCCAACTAGGGAATGCAGGGTATAGGGAAGACAAAGCAATGGCTTCAAAATGTAGAGTAGGTGAAGAAGAAGGAGAGGATGAGCTAGAAACAAGTGAGAGTAGTAGGGAAAAGAGAAGGAGAGGGACCATGGTTGGGCTTCTCATGGTTGAGTTGATAAGTGGAAGCTGATTAGAAGGTGGTAGTGAGGTGAGGATAAAAGGGTTCAAGAGCAGAAGAACGGTGAAGGAGCCTGAGAAGAGGCAGGGGAACGAATCGCTGGGTATACGGGGGGTATTTTCGACATTTTATGTAAGTACGTGCAGTGCACGTATAAGCCAGTTAACATTTGGTTAAATCTGTCAGTTGAGAATTAAACATTGTGCTGTTTTTTAAAAAAATGAAAGTTTTGTGATGTTTTTTTAAACAGCTCCAAACTTTTGTGCTGTTTTTTTAAATTTTGCCTTTTCTATACTAACCATATTCGTATTTGGATACGATAACAATTGAAAAATCTAATAGGATCTGGATCCGATATTTGATTGTCTTTTTTCTTTTTTTTTTGAGGGAAAAGGTGGAATAAGGTCACCCTGTTTCATTAATAAGAGTTTAACGAAACAAACCCAGAGTACTGGGCCCAAATACAAACTACAGACATAAAATAAAACATACATGAAACAACATGACTACAAACAAGAAGCCCCTCCAACAACCCTGGAGGGTGGGCCTACAAACCAGCTTGGTCCAGCAAAATTATGAGTACGTCAGTTTAGCTTCGTACAGTGCCTCCACGGCACATGCACACCCGCCTGAAACAAGTCTGACAGGATTTTATCACCCGCCGCTCCCTGCGTTCACCTCGCTGGGGGGACCCCATCTTTGGGCCCAAGCCCCGTAGATCGAAACTCGCAGCCTCCCACCAACTTCACCACTCATCCTACAAACACGCCAGCCGCTTCTACAGCTACTACCAAAGAGATAGCCTTGAAGAGTATACCTTAACCTCTCACACGATAGCGCTTTTCTCCTGTGATTTCTCACAAAGCAACTATCTCGCTCACCCCACCTAACACCATCCTCCAGGAGAGAGCCGTGTAGAGGATACCTTACCTCTCTCACGTTCAAGCTCTCTCCGGCGATTTCTCACCACACAGACTTATCGCACCTCAAACTCCCAATACGAGGGAAGAGGCGGCGCTGTCACGAGGCAGTGGCCTAAGCTGGAGGAAGCTCAATAGCCAGATAGTAGGCACTGTAGAGACTGTACCGACGACATCGTAGGACACACCCGACCACACCCCAACCCCAACCTCCACACCCCCGCACCCCCAACATACCGACTTCACACATCACGGAGGGACCCCATCTTTGGGCCCAAGCTCCACAAACGTCAATCGCACAAAACTACAAGCTTCCCACCCCAGCCCCAGCAAAAACACCGACAAAAGCACCCTCAACCACAGCAATCAGATCGGGGGTAGGGGGCACCCAAACCGCAACCACAGCAACAGATCGGGGGGGGGGGGGGGGGCACCCACAACAATCGCGGGCACCCCAAACCGCAACCACAGCAAAACAGATGGTGGTGGGGGGGGGGGGGGGGGGGGGGGAGGGGGGCACCCAAACCGGTGGTGGGTGTGGTGGGGGGGCTGCCTGGCCCCAAACCAAAGCCGCAACTCGTTGGACCCGCCGTCTGGACGCGCCGCTCGCTAGCCGCGCCGCCCCGTCTCTGGCTTCGCCTGAGTTGCGATGGAGAAGAAGGTCAGGGCTGGAGAATCGTGGCGTCAGAAGTACGCCGTCGGTAGGGCGTGGAGAAGAGGAGAGGGAGGGACGACGGGGAGGGGGGGCGGCGGCGCTGAGGGCAAGCCGCCGCCGCCCCAAGGGGTTAGATCTAGGGGTTTTTTTTTCTGTTTTTGGGTTCGAGAGTAGGTAGGAGGAGGGAAATTATTTTTATCCCACGCTAATGTTTTTACGGAGAAGAGGATTTTGGACAAAGGTTTTGTTTGCTAACAACTCCGATATTTGATTGTCATGCGCTTCTCTTAACGTTTTTGCTAAAATTGGAATCCGAATCCGAATTTGTTCGAATTATTTTTTATCAGTTTACAGCCTTAATTTCAATGAATAACCCTCAACAAAAATTGCCATCAATATTTTTGCCTTTTTAAAAGGCTTGTTTTCAATAAAATTCTAAAACCTCAATATTATTTATAAACCAACATCCTAACATGTTTTACTTTGCAGTTTAAATACACAAAAAAAGTTTAATAATTATTGAAAGTATATATATAGAAACTAAGGGCTATTTAAATAACTGTAAAGCTTAAAAATTTAAACAAAATTGTTCATTAGAAGAGTTTTGCAGGAAAAGTTTATTCGACTAATATTTCTTGACTGCTAGTATTGAAAAATCATTTCCCTAAAGATTATTGTTTGGAAGTAGAAAATTTAGTTCAAAAAGTTGAGAGTGACAGGAGACTAGGAAAGAGAAAGGAAAAAAAAAAAAAACTTTTCACCATATTTTCCACTTCCTTTTTGAGAAAACATTTTTAAAAAAATTGAGTGTCAGGTCATACTAGGGTAGCATTAGAGACGGGCTAGCTCGAGATCGGTCCGACCTGGCCGTCTATACCCGGGCTAAACCGGGGCTAACCTGCCAAATCAATCTGGTCCATCGATTTCCCCCCAAAAAAATGAATTAGGCCCGGCCAGCCAGCGGCCCAGCCCAGCTAGACCCGGGACTGGGTTGAACCGGCCAGGTTCGGTCTGGGCTGGCCTGCTGGCCGACCGTTGGCCATTTATTTAATTTTTTTTGATTTTTTTTTTTAAAGTTGGGTTTGTGTAATTATATGATAGTTTATATGATAGTTACGATAGACTTTATTCATCTAACACTGCACAAATACAAAATGTTAGTTCTTCTTCTTCTTCTTCTATATTATCAAAGGGAAATGATCTTGCAACTAGTAGTGTTTTAAATATAATAAAATCAGAAAAAATCAAGAACCAATTCACCAAATGAGTTGAATTGGTATAATGCACAACCTCCCGTTGATGATATAGTAGATGTGTTCTATTTTTGGAAAACCAATGAAAATATTTTTACTATTCTTTCTCGTATGGCTAAAGATTTGCTAACTACACCGGTGTCAACCGTTGCATCGAAAAGTGGTTTTTCTCTTGGTGGCAGGATTATGAGCCCGAAAATGAATCGCTTGACATCAAAGAATTTCGAGATGTTAGTATGGGCCGAAGATTGGATGACAGCGGAAGAGAAGACCTAATATTTATATGAAGCACACAATGGCTCAACAAGTAGCGACGAAGGAACATCTAGTAGAATGAAGTTTGGATAATGTATTGTAAATAATTAGAAAATTTAGGGGATGAGATTCTATATTTAGGTTAAGTAGAAGTTCACGACAATAGTCTAATGTCTTCTCTCTAAATAGAGGTCATCTCGATCTTTAAATACAAATGTTTTCTTCATATTGTAATTTGATAAAATTTATATGAAATGTTACTATATATTAAACTTTGTAATTCATAAAAATAATTTAATTTATGAATGTCTCTTTTATCTATATGTTCTTGACAATTGTGAACAATTTTTCTTCTCCTTTATCTTTGTATAAAAAAAAATTTGAAATCTGGCCCGACCCTTTACGAACCAACTCGGCCCTCAAGCTAGGGGCCAGGGGCCAGGTCCAGGCCCCTCCTTTCCTCCCCTAGCCCGGCCCGACCCATCCAGCGATTCCACCCAACCCGGGCTCGAGTCAAACCCGCCAGGTTTCTACCCGGCTGTAACCCCTGTTTTCGTAAATACATATTTTCAGAATATTTTCCGTATTTAATTTTTTTTTTATAAATTCGTTATTATTTTAACTCAACTTGGGTCTTCTATTAAAATCTTTTCGAACCGGAAATTATATTTACTTCGAATAATAGTATATTCTAACTTTATTGTTTATTTTCTAAGTGGTTGGTTATTTGTATCTTATTTTATTACTATTTGGATTTTTATAAACTTGTTTATCTCAAATCCTATTTAATATGTATACCAAATTATTATTATTGTTATTATTATCATTTTTATTATTCTTGTTATCAGTACTATTATTAGTATTTTTACTATTAATATTATTACCCTTGATCTTTAATTTAAAAATCCATTTCTATTGGTAATTGTATTTGTAGTCATTTCAAATGCTTTCCATATTGTAGTAAAAATATATTTTGTTATATAATCCTAATTTTTTATTTATTATTTTACCTATTCTATTGGATCTTTTTATTAGATCCTAATAACCCCTAATAAATCCATTACCCATTTCTCCTATTGGATTATCTACCCAAATACCCAAACCCAATAACCCACTATATATAAACCTATCCTAAATTAACCCTAAAACCCCCTACCTACTGTTTTACCCCTTAACCCCAGCCGCCAACCCTCTCTCCCCTACCTCTCCTTCTCTCGACCTAAACCCATCCCTGTGCTCCTCGTCTCCTTCCTCGCTCGACCTCCCGCTTGCCTCCTTGACCTCCGCAACCCTACATCCTTCCTCTCCCCTATGCGTCGCGACCTCAGCCAGAAACGTCGTGCCGCACGCCATCCCTCCTGCAGCGCCGAACACCAGCCTCGACTTCCACCTAGCGACGTGCCAGACAACCCCCTGGTACACCTTCCACCCTCCCGCCATGGCCGTCTGTGCCCCCGGCGTCTTCAGCCGACGCTGCGCAGCCCCCTGTCTGCATCGCGACGCCCCTCAGTGACTGCAGCAACACCCTTCTTCCTGAGCGACTCCCGCTTGCCATTGCCGACGAAGGTCAGCCCCTCGCCGACCGTCCGTGCTGTCTCCCCTCCATCACAGCAGACAGCCGCTGCTTCTCCCTAGCTCCGCCTGCAGTCTCCGACATCGCAGCACCCTAGCACAAGGCTTCCCCTCGTTGTTGCTGCAGCCACGTGCGGCACCGCCGGTAGCCCTGCCCCATTGCTGTCTTATCACCGTGCCCCCTGGCTGCCGCCATGGCTGCTATCCCCACCTTCCATGGCCAAGCCCCCATTCTTGGGTTTTGATCGTGTCGATCGTGGGCCGTCCGTTTGATCTTGATCATCATCGCGATCATGATCATCTTGATTGATCGATTCCTGACCGTCGGATCTTCGTGATCTTCATCAAGTGATTATGGACCGTCGATCTCATCTTAATCATCATGATCATCTTGATCACCATGATCTAGGCCATCCGATCTCTTCTTGATCGTCACGATCATGATGATCGTCAATATCCTTTGATTGCAGTTGCTCAATCAATCGATCTTGATCATCATCATCATCTTCGTCATCAGGAGATCTGGACCGTCTGATCTTGTTGATTTGATCATCCCTTTGATCATCGAGATCCGTGCTTGGTGTTCGTGGTTGCGATTGTGATCGTGTGTTCGTGATTGGTTCGTGTGTTCGTTCGATCCGTTCGTTGAGTCCGTGTTGGGATCCATCTCCGTTTTCTTCAGTCGGATTCATCGTCTTCATCCCTAAGGCAAGTATTCTTCTTGTACAAATTTTTGTTCTAGTACAAGTGTTTAATTGAAAATACTGCAAATAGATTGTAGTTGTGACTCCTTCTTGTCTCATCATTTGTTGATCTTGAATTATTCATCATCGATCCCATGATCTCAAGAGTCACAACTCTTCGTTGATATATTATACAAACTACTTGGACTCATTTTATCTCCTAGTCACTTGAACACATGAAACTAAGAAATCCTAGACTTGTAGATGTGTGTTGTATTATATATGTGATGATCTTGCATTCCTTGAGTTGAGAAATAGATGTTGCTTGCTGATTTGATAACCACTACATCCATATTTGTATCACACATTAATCTAGACTCACAATAACCAATTATCATGCAACTTATATATGAAAGACGTACATTCACACTTGTTGCTGTCCTGGACTTTACTTGCTGTTTCAACCCCTTTAAAATCAAAATATGAACTTGACCCCTGAATATGAAATGTAGCCCTAAATGTCTAGTTGTCAATAACATCCAGAATTTTTGAATTCTAAGTTACGGTCTAGGAGATATCGCAGTTTTACTGCAACTATGTCGATAGTCGCAGATTCACAAAAACTGCTGCACCTCTTTAGTTTGAAATTATTTTAACTATGCTACTAGTAAGTAATTGACTTGAAATTTTGCATGCTGTTACTGGACACCATAGAGAACATTTTTTAATTTTCTTAGAATTAATTAATGATGTTTCAACACTGTTTCATATGTATAAACTCAGATTCACAAATTCTGGCTGAACACAAATACTGTATAGTTTGTTGTTTTGACACATGTTACCACAACCTTTATGTACCTTAATTACATGCGTTGGAACCGGATAGGAGTCTAGTTTCTAGACCTTCTGACGGATCCACTTTTGCTATCTTGTAGCAACGGAAATCGCAGTTTTGGTGCAGCAACATCATACTGTCCAGATTTGGAATTCTCGTTGTTCTTGATACTTTGATTTGTTTTGACTCTCGAACCTGTATCCTACTTAGCCTAGATTTGTTCTATGTACTTGATTATGTTTACTTGACTTGTTTTGCACACTTTCATGCTTACTTAATGATAATAATAAATAACAAGCCGGGGTTTAAGGAAAAGACCATAGTAGTGAACAATATAGGTAAGTGTACTCGGAAGGGGGCCCGTGTTTTCCATGATTTTACATTAAATGGAACTAAGTGCCACACAGAACTAAGTGCCACGTCATGGGTGACGGGGGCCACCTCTAAACTCTGCGGGGGCCACCTCTAGAGCCCATTATATGATTACATGATATGTATTTGCGATCACATAGAACTAAATACTACGTAGAACTAAGTGTCATGTCAAGGGTTGACGGGGCCACCTCTAGAGCTCATAGTTTGATCACTTGCTTGTATTTCCTACATGACCTGAGTACACTGCCCTATAAAATTCACCACTAGGCCTAAACGAAATTGCATTGACTGTAGCAACCATGTAATAAAAGCATGGATGCAGAAAGTACTACCTAGATAATAATAACTACAAGACTTGACATGTAATACCTGAACATAATACATGCTTAATTGATACTTGATTACATAATATATGAGACTTGATACTTGTACTTGACAACTTGACACTAGACTTGAGACTTGTTATTTGACACTTGTACTTGATACTTGTACTTGATACTTGTTACTTAATGTTGGATACCTTTACATGTTCACTAGCCACTTGTTCTGCTACTAGTATTTGTTAGCCAAACTTGTCACTCGAGTTGTCTTTTTACTAGTAAATTTCTTGAATCTCCACTACTTGTTGTATCCCTATTACACTCTTGATTCCAAATCTTGTTCCATGTTGCTTGTACTTGTTTTACTATTTGTAGTCCTAACTTGTACTAAGGGCGTTCCTCTTGTTTTCTCTATTTTCTCCTTTATATATATATATACAGACTTTGGAGACGTGTTACCTGCTGGAATTGGTGAACAGACATTTTAGGCTTCGCTTGGAGCAAGGATATGCTTAATTTATTTGTTTTCCTTGTGTTATTTATTTTCTTGCTACTTAAAATTTGTAACGGGCTTCTGTTTTCCCGAGTTTTAACATTTGATCCTGATTCGAAAATTATTTGGAACACTATTATTTTGTTTCTGTTGTTGACTTGTATCTGTTGTTTAATAAATTATTCATGCATGCGTGGATGTATATATATTTTGTTATATTCTTGTTATGATGTTGAGTCGATCCTATAGCTCATGAATGATGAAAATCATTCGCTGAGCTTTGTCATGCGCTCATATTCCGTGTTTTTGAGAAGCGGGGCGTGACATCGGCCCGACCCGGTAAGCCCGAATGTCACCCCTAGGTTATATACCGCGGGCAACGTTTTTCACCTTTATTTATCTTCATCCCAAAACAAAAAAGTACATTAAACATATTTACCGTAGTTTTCTGATATTTCACATGAATCAAGTTACTCCCCATGTAAGATTGTAAGTAACTTCCTAGTTTTTTAGTTGTAAAGTAAAACAAGATCAAGTCAAAAGGAAGTAACACTTTAAGAACTGGTCTAAAAATGAGCCATTTTACAAAGCTAAAAATTTATCTTTGCTAATGTAAAATAAGTTTATTACCTTAGCATCGACCCAATGCATCCAATTTGGTGGAAGAGGTGGCTTGATGTTCGAGGCAATGTTCTTCCTTCCCATGTCTAACTCCGAAGAAAACAATACCCGAGGGAACAATGGGTACCCCTGTTTCTCTACATTGCCCGCAACCATCTTATCATAAGACATGGAGAAGCTTGGCAAAAGATTGGATGCTAGAATGGTGTTATAAAGAAGGGAAATAGCAACATGAAATTAATGCAATTACTTTCAGTGACTAATGATGTGAAGAAAATTTGTTACAAAATTAATTTCTTTAGGAAAGAGAGAAAAAAACTTCTCACTGAAAAATTAATATGATTTTGGAGGGGTTTGCTAGTCAGCGTGTTTTGGTGAGTAACTTGTCAGTGCTCCCTAGGTGAAACGTGAAAATAATTTTGAAACTGCCAAATTGGATAAGCTGCAGTGGGTGTGTTGTTACGGTAAAACAAATTCATAGTAAGTAATAAATAATTTACATTTGGGTGGATCAATTTGTTTGACTTTGTTTTACAAAAATATCCTGCTATTGGTGAATAGGAAAATGAAGTGAGAAGGGGAGAGGTGGGAAGTTGTAGGGTAGTGGTGGATGGAGGTGACAGTGGTGAGTGGCGGCGGCAAGGGTGACATAGGTGGTGATATGATGATGGATGGTGGTGGTGGTAGGCGATGGTGGCAGCAGCGATGGCGAGGGGTTATGGCGGCGGTGGTGTTGGCAGTGGGTGTTGGCAAGAGCACTAGCGATGGAAATGGTGGAGCTAGACGCAATGGTAGTGGCAATGGTGGCATCGATGGTAAGGGGTGGCAATGGTAGTTCATGGTGGTAGCAATGGTGGCTGAGTGCTGTGGTGGTGGTTGTGTTGGGTTTATGTCTTGCATACTATGATTCAATGTAAAGAGAAGACGATGAAGCGAGAAGAGATTCGAAGGATCGCAGGTAGAATAAGAAAAAGCAACAACCACAAGCAAGTAACTGATAGTCGATTGCCATACTGGGCAATAGACTGCCATAGCCCTCTGACTTGGGTCAAGCGCATTGCAGTCGACTGCCCTAGGGGGGCAGTCAACCGTCGGCGGCTGGAAGAAGCAAACGGGCCAGTCTGCGTGATCTATTTTGAGCCCATCTTCTTCTCCACGTTAAATCGTACGGCTCCTATCGTGTAGCTTTCTCTTCAGGGTATATCAGATAACTATTGTATCAAGAATACCACCTAGGATTTCTCTAGATCTCTATATATGATTGTAATGGCCATCTTTGAGAGGTAAGATGATGTAAAGAGCAAAGATAGATATGTTCTTGGTGAGAGTAGTTGTTACTCTTGTATCTTCACTAGTTGAATATCATCTTGGTTGTTTCTCCCCCGGATTAGGGTTCGACCAAACCGGGACGAAATAGTGCACTTTGTGTGTTTGATTTGATCTACTATGACTTGGTGGTTTATTCATTGGATCGGTTGTCGCAAAACTCAGTAGTAAATTCCTAACAATTAGTATCAGAGCTTCATGTCGTAAATTTCTACAGAAAGGGGAGAAAATGACAGATCCGAGTTTCATGAAGATCAAGCAGTTTAATGGTAAGATCGACTTTAATCTCTTGAAGGAGGACATGAACAATGCATAAGTTCAACAGGGCTTGGATCTAGCCCTAGAAAGAGATAAAGGGAGACCAATCCGCAAAAAGCAGGGGGAATTATGAAGTTATTTGTTCAGAACCATTGGGTTTAATCTAGATGTTATCGTCGAACGACATCAAGAGTAGAAGCGCGGCGAGTTTGTGGGCAATACTTGTTAGGCAAACTAAGGATCTTGTTGAGTCTTCGATACATTCAACACAAAACCACCAAGCAAAACTAGATCGCACCAATCACACAAAGCACACACGAATTGTCCCAGGTTGGGGCTTCCGCCTTAATCCAGGAGAGGAAAAACTGAGATATTGTTTCAACTAGAGAAGATACAAGAATATTAAAATTCTCACCATGGCCCTCTCTCAAGCCTAATGGAACTTGGTTGCTGCTTACAATCGAGAAACTCTCTCACCCTCTCATATGAAGGACTCTTTTTTTATATTCGGCACTCAATAGAATTATATCGTTTTAGGAGCTGTTTACATTATATTTATAGATCTAGAAAAATCATAGTTTAGATATTTTGATACAATAGCCATCTGATGTATAATGAAGAGATAAACATACAATTAGAGTCGTACGACCTAATCAGAAGACGAAGTGGGCTTCAATCAAATCAACAAACTCGCACCCAAAAAATCTATCAGCGCCGCGGACGGTCGACCGCACATAGCAAATCCCAGACCTTCAACCCAAGAAGGTGACAATCGATCGCACAGTCGACTATCCCTTTCTTTGTTACTGCTGCTAATTATTTCTCCTTCTCTTCGATCCTTCGCTTCGAACCCTCTTCTTGTATCACCATCTTCTCTTCACACCGAATAAGTATGCATGACATACAACCCAAAAATCTTCATCTTGGATTGCATACTCATGAATCCATACCTGTATGATTTAAAACTCTTCTAGATTTTTCTTCTCTGCTTTGTAAACAACACGTTTCCATGGCTTCTTCTGCTAGTTGAACAAATCTCCACCTGTTTTCCTCCAGCTGTGTGCCCCTCTTAAGGGCACACCCCTGTAGATGTAATCATGAATATGCCACCCTCCACACGAACTCCACCTACATCAAGGCTCTCTCCACCTCCCAACGGTATTCAAACATTGCAGTCTCGATTCGGTAATTCTAGTGATGGCTTACTAGATGATGCTTTAGGAACAATGGACTTCTATACATTCGGCCGAGTTTTTCTGCTCCTACAAAGCTGGTAGAGGTTGTGCTAGCCCTGCCCAATTCTCTTCTTACTCTTCATTACCTTACTACGACTATCCCAAACTGTCAAAACTCCACATCGAGATGTGTACCCGTAGCCACGAGCATCAAAAGTCCCCAAGGATATCAGATTCTGCTATATCGAAGGAATATGCATGACCTCTTCTAGTGTGAATCCTTTACCATCTGGCGTCTCCAATTCAACTGTTCCTCACCCACTACTTCACAAATCTCACCACTCCCCGTTCTCACACTACGGCCTGTTGACAACTTGTAAGTAGAAAACATCTCCTTCTTGGAGCAAATATGAGAAGAACTTCCCGAATCAATATACTAACTTAAATCCACATCTGAAGAACTTGAAACAAGAAGACAATAGTCATCATTATTACCTGACTCAGTTGCGCTGACTATATGGGCTTGTTTCCTTCTTTAGTACCACTCTTCTGACTTAACCACTTGCTACAGTCTCTCTTGTAATGCCTAACTCCTTTACAATAGTGGCAACAAATCTTACTCTTATGTGCCGCATCCCCTCCAATTGAAGTATCACCATCCACTGCAAAGCTCCATGTAGAAATAGACCATTCTTTATGAGTCTCCTTTCTTAGTTCAACTTCCTTCAGATCCTTAATCACCCCGATTACTGTAAGTGTCTCCTTGGATGACTTCCCATGTAGCATGGTAGTTATCAAGTAATCATAAGAAGTTGGTAGTGAATATATCAAGTTGAAAGCTTTATCCTCTTTGCTAAGATCATCAGCATTAATTGCCTTCAGTTCATATATTACCTTATTGAACTCCACAATGTGATCTTGAAGATGGGTACCTTCCTTCATTGAGAACCTAAACAGCTTCCTCTTTCAATATACCCGATCTAGCAACGACGACCCCGAGTAGTCAGATTTGAGTCTCGCCCACAAACTCGCCACACTTGTCTCCTAAAGAATATTACACTTGACTTTGTCCGCCAATTGCAACCGGAGTAAACTCAAGCCCTTCAAACAAATCTCATCCCACTTCTCCTGCTTCATGTCGGTTGGCTTCTTATCTTCTAGGGTAAGGTGCAAGTCATTCTGAACTAAAATATCATACATGTCCACCTTCCATAGATTGAAGTTGATCTTACCGTCAAACCGCTTGATCTTTGTCTTTTGATCTGCCATCTCCTCCCAAGGAACTCAAACAAACCCATGAACCTGATTGCTCTGATACCAATTGTTAGGTAAACTGAGGATCTTGTTGAGTCTTCGACACAATAAACATAAACCACCAAGCAAAACTAGATCACACTAATCACACAAAGCACACAAGAATTTTTCCAGTTGGGGCTTTCACCTTAATCCGGAGGATAAAAAACTAAGATGTTATTTCAACTAGAAAAGATACAAGAATATTAAAATTCTCACAACGACCCTCTCTCAAGCCTAACTGGAACTTGACTGCTGCTTATACTGAAAAAACTCTCTCACCCTCTCATATGTAATACTCTCTTCTTCTATTCGGCACTCAATAGAATAATATCGTTCTAGGAGCCGTTTATATTGTATTTATAGATATAGAGAAATCTTAGTTTAGATATCTTGATACAATAGCCATCCGATGTACACTGAACATATAAACATATAATTAGAGTCGTACGATCTAATTAGAAGACGAAGTGGGCTTTAATCGAATCAACAAACCCGTACCAAAAAAATCCATTAGCACCGCGGACGGTCGACCGCAACTCCCAGACCATCATCCTGAGAATGTGACAGTCGACCGCACAGTCGACTGCCCCTTTCTCTGTTGGCTGCTATTGCTGCTGAATGTTTCTCATTCTCTGCGATCCTTCACTTCGAACCCTCTACTTGTATCACCATCTTCTCTTCACACCGAATAAGTATGCAAGACATAAAACCCAACAATACTTAGAATTGAATACTCCAAATCATCATTATAGGATCAGATGTAGTGAAAGAGAATACTGTTCAATTACTCAATGAGGGTAAAGACCGCTCTTCTAGATCATATAGTGAAATCTAATTCAGAGTTATCTGAATTGAGGAGGATAAATGCAGATGATCTAAAATATTTCAACTGGATAGATTTACTGCCAGATTCATACAAGCATTTGATAATCACCATGCTAGACAAGAAATCTGCCAAGGAAAGGTTTTTGATAGTAGGTGTGATCAAGAGCTTAAAGGATGATGGACTTCGAAATAAGACTTAGATATTGGTGTCTACTTCTACGAGTTGCATCACAGTGGATGATACTTGATTTGGAAGGGAACATGCACGTAAGAGTATGATTCGTTGCCACCATTGTAAAAGGATTGGATATTACAATAGGGACCGTCACAAGTGGTTGAATCCGATGGGTGCCAACAAAGTCAATACCACTGAATCAGGTGATAACTTTGACTGTACTCTTGTCTCAAGTTCAATAGACATGGATTCTGGATGGTTTCTTGATTTGGACAGTTCTTCTCATATTTGCTATGAGAGGGAGATGTTTTCTACTTACAAGTCTACAGGATTTCATTGTGCGAGAATAATGGTTGGTCAGATTTGTGAAGTAATGGGTGAGGTAACAACTGAGTTGGAGACGCCATACAAAAAGAGGTACACACTAAAGAACATCATGCACATTCCTTTGTTGGAATGGAACCTCATATTCTTGGAAATTCTAAAAGCATGGGCATGCAGGTACACAGCTTAAGGTAGAGTTCTACCAGTTTGAGAAGGTTGTCGTAAGGTGATGAAGGAAATGAGGAGTGTTCAGCACAACCTCTACAAGCTTTGTGAGAACGGAAAAACTCGGCCGAGTATTTTGAAGCCCATCATTCTTCAAGCATTATATAGTATGTCGTCACTAGAATCACCGAAGCGAGATTGCGTCGTTCGAATATCGTTGAGAGGTGGAGAGTATCTCGGGGTAGGTGGAGTTCATGCGGAGGGTGATGCCTCCGTGATAACATCTACTGGGGTATGCTCTTGAAGGATGCATACTATTGGAGAAATAAATTTGGGGATAGATTCAACTAGCAGAAGAAATCACTGAACCAAGTTCATTTACAATAAGAGAATGAAAGAGTCTAGAATCACACAGGTATGGATTCATGAGTATGCAATCCAAGGTGGAGATTGTTGAGTTTATGTGTTGCATATTATGGTTCGATGTGAAGAGAAGACGATGAAGCGAGAAGATGTTCGAAGCGTGCAGGTAAAAGAAGAAATAACGGCAACAACAAGCAAGCAATTGATAGTCTACTGCCATACTAAACAGTCGACCACCATAGCCCTCTGACTTGGGTTGATCGCATTGCAATCGACTGCCTAGGGGGCCAGTTGACCAACAGCGCCTAGAAGTAGCAAATGGGCCGGGACTGGATAATCTGTTTTGAGCCCATTTTCTTCTCTAAGTTAGATCGTACGGTTCCTATCATGTAGCTTTCTCTTCAAGGTATATCGGATGACAACTGTATTAAGACTACAACCTAGAGTTTCTCTAGATTTCTATATATGATTGTAACGGCCTCTTTTGAGAGGTATGAGTGTGTATAAAGCAAAAGAGCGAAAAATAATTCGTTGCGTGTTCTCCATTGTAAACAGCAGATTGTCTTCTAGTGAGACTTGAGACTGAGAGATAGATATGTTCTTGTTAAGAGTAGTTGTAACTCTAGTATTTTCTCTAGCTGAATATCATCTCAGTTATTTCTTCTCCGGATTAGGGTTTGCCTACACTGAGACAAAAGTGTGCATTTTGTGTGTTTGGATTGATCTATTATTGTTTGATGGTTTGTTTATTGGATCGGTTGTTGCAAAACTCAGCAGCGATTTTTTTACAGTGTGGTGGCGGGAGTGGTCAGTAGTGCCGATGGAGGCATAGTGGTGATGCATGGTGGTGGTAGCAATAGTTGTAATATGTTCAGTGCCTGCGGTTGGCTATTGCGCAGATGAGGCCGGTTGGCTATTGCAAATGAGTCAATCGAAGCAATTTGAAATGCAATAATTAACGAAATTGTCGAAGGTTTGGGGACAACCTATCAAATCAATTAACATTGTATACTTTGACCTTAGCTAGGTGTAGTGTAGGCCAAATCTTGAAGGGCTTGATTGTGGACACTAGCATATCAATTATCAACCTAACCAAACAGGTATTGTTATAATTACCCGAAATCCGGACCCAACCCGGACCCGACATCGGACCGGAACCGACCCGGCCTATTCAGGTCCGGGTCCAGGTGCTAAAATGGGACCCGTTGTACTTTCAGGTTCGGGTCCGTTCAAAAGAGACCCGACCCGGACCTGGACCCAGACCCGTTAAAAAAAATCCAAAAAATCAACATAAAATTAAATATTCTATCATCATCCTCTCCTCCTTCATCCTCAACTCTAAATTTTCCTTTTCCAAACTCAAAACTTATGCCTTTTTCTTCTCTCCTCTATTCTAAATACTTCACTTGCCGCTTTCGCTCGCTGCTCTTACTCCCGCTCCTATCCGAACGGGTAGGAATATTTTAATAGGATCCGGATCCGGAACCGGACCCGGTCCTCACGGGTCTGGGTCCAGGTTCAATTTTGGACCTGTAGGGGACCGGGTCCGGGTCCGGGTAGTGAAGGACTCGACTCGACCCGACCCGACCCGATGCCAATGCTAGTTATCTAGCATCTAAGAGCATAAGTAGTCGTTGGCTTTTTACCCAAATTTTACAAAATTTGGAAGAAAAAAAAAGCGCTTCAGTCGTTGGTCAAATACCCAAAATTTGGGTTTGAGAGGTACAGTGGTCGGCTATATTTGAAAGAAAAAATGTCAATTGCCAAAATATAGCTAACGAAAGATCATCTTCCGTCCGTTGAAAAAAAAAAGTTCTCGAACGAAAGATGATATTTCGTCTCTTGTAAATATATATTTTTTAATTTGTCAGACGGGATGTCGGTTAAATTTAAAAAAATTGACGTTTTTTTAAAAAAAATAGTAAAATGAGCAGGGACGGATGATGAAGCCCCGTCCCAGCCATTTCTTTCTTTTTGTTTGAAAAGAATTCTATAAAATACACCTTATAATTAGTTCTATGAGTAAAAACTAGGTTTTAATTGAAATTAATTAAAATTAAGATTTATTTAAGCTTTAATAAAAAGTAATTATGATTAATTTAACATTAATTTAGGAATTAATTAAGATTTAAATTTTTAAAAAAAATACAAAGGACAGGAAATGATTTCTCGTCCGTTGTTTTTTTATTTTAAAAAATAAAATAAAAATTAACGGATGGAAAATCATTCATCGTCTGTTCATTTTTTTAATTTAAATTTCAAATTTTGGGTTCAAACGACTACAGCTCAAATCTTTTTTTCTACTCTTATATGCCAATTACCCAAAACTTGAGTCGGAACAACTACTGATGCTCTAAGGTCGGGCTAATAAGGTTTTGAGTATGAGATGTAATATTGGGTTAGCTTATGGGATTGTGAAGACAAAGGGGGATAGGAATGCAATGATCTCCATAGTATTGGAAGACCCCTAGATCCCCAAATCCCAAGTGATAATGGGTAAAAAATTGCTTCACTATGCGACTCCATTTCTCTTCCTGAAAATGTGGCCTCCCTGAGTATTTTTGCAAACCACCCCCCCCCCCCCTCTCTCGTCTTCTCTTTTATATTATTTGTTTGTTTGATTGTTTGTTTTTTTGTTTTTTTGTTTGATTTGTTTCTTTAAACTTCATTTAATTTTTTTTTATTTATAGATACTAATAGACAATAATTATATTATTGTTAATTTTTAATGAAATCTTTAATATGAGACCAATATTCGATATCTTCCTTTTTTGTTTCAAGTGTAGAAATTAATAATATGAATCAATAATTGTATTATTCATTTTCTTAGTAAGTGTATAATCTATTTCTAAGTAATTGTATTATTACTTTTTAATTATTTGTATTATATTTTTGCACTCAAAAAAATTATTTTTTGCAAAAAAAATACAAATAAAATATTTAAAACCCCAAAATGGGTACCATTAGAACACCCCATCTAAAATAGCATATTTCAAAGAATATGCCAAAATGGAACCCCAAAATGGGGATGGGGATGGGGTTCCATTGGGTATGCTCTAAAGGCTACAAACAAGCTAATTTAGTCGTTATGCTCACAAAAAAAGTCTTATCCGACTTACACAAATGAATAGTTTGGTTTCAGAAAGAAGAATAGATAGATGGCAAGGGAGATGGAGGGATGACAACTTTTTAAAAGGAACCACAAAATAAAGTGTTTTTGCAGGCAGTTTTTCGCCGGCGTTTAACGAAATGCAGGAAAAGAACCTTACGAAAATCCACTTGGTCTCAAAAGAATAGTACGATGAAGCTCCTACCTAACCCTTCTTCCCTATCCTCCCTCTCTTCTCCCCGGTGCTCCATCGCCGACCAACTACCCACTGCCCTTCTTCACGTCTGAAGCCTTCACTACCTATCACTCCTTCCCACATTCTGACCAAACATTCTGCTTCCTCTTCTTCTTTTCCTGTTTACTTGCCAAACCCACCACTTCCTACGCTCTTCACCATGCTTTCTTTGATCGAGATGAGTGGGTGCGGGCCCAATGAGGGGGTCCGTCACCCACCCACCCAACCTCCGACAGCTGCTCCAGTGCCAATGCTTGAGCCGACTATGCCTTATGCGATCATCGGCGCCCAACCTCCTGCTCCAACTCTGGAGGTGCAACCCCCAGCCCCCATCCTTGCTGCATCCCACGCACCCCCTTCATTGGTCTCGATCCCGGAGGAGGGAGACTTGCGAGAGCTCAGCCGTGTTCAATCCCCGACGCATGCGCACAAGCGTGCGCCTCCGCGTCATGAAGGGAGTGACAGTGGTCATCATCGCTCGTCTGAGGGGCGGTCCAGGGTACAGGAAGCTCATCAGAGTACCGAGCACTATGAAAGGAGGGCCCATCGAGGTGGTCCTCCTACTGACCACTTGTGGCGTAAAAGAACCCCCCCGAGGGCTCACGTCCATCCTCAGAGTGAGGGGCACTCCAGAAGTAGGTTCAGAGAGCAGGAACAGAGGTACCAAACTCATCACAATTCTTACAACATTCCCATCTACTCTTCTCACAGCCTCCGCCAACAACCATCTCATTCCAACTCCAACCCCAACACCAAACGAACACACAGCCAACTTTAACACCCACCGTGCAACGGAGCTGTACCTGTTCACAACATTTCGCACCACAACAAAACCCCAACCGTGCATCCCTCTCATTCTCCAAACTCCACCTCCCACCACAATCCCACCACCTTCCAACTCACTGTCCAACCACCACCAGAGCCCAAGCAACCCAGTTCGCTTGCCGAGCGAGACGTCGGTGAAGCCTCGCTGGACGAACCAAAAGGGATAATGACTGTGGGGGAGGAGGACGGGAAGGGGCAGTGGATCATGGGGGGTAGAAAACAGAAAAAGAGACAGGGGAGTTCATCTAACCATGTTCCCGATCAAGCAAAGAAACAGAGGAAGGGGAAGCGCAGGCCAGCTCCGTGTTTCAATTGTGGCGAGCTTGGGCATTACAAATTCGAATGCACCAAGGAAGTTTGATGCCTGAAGTGCATGAAATGGGGCCACCTATCATACGTTTGTACCAACGTCATTGAAACCTCCAGTGATGCTGAACGGTCAGTGAGTAGAGGGAGATCGCCGGAAAACCCTTCGGTGATCCGTCTCACTACTAGCCTAGACCTCATTAAGCGCGAAGAAAGTTGGTTGAGAAAATGGTGTGCCATTGCAAGAGTCAAGAAAGGGAGGCCGTCGGAGAACCACGTCATGCAGGCGCTCACCGAAAGGTGGCCCATGAGCGCTCATGGTGACTGGGTAGCCAAAAAGCTCTGTCACCTTCAATTTCTCATCGCTTTTCCATCACAGGATAAACTGGCAGACGTTCTCAGCTTGGGAAGAGTGGATTTTGGCCACTTTCAGCTCGAATTCACCGCCTGGTGTCCGACGTTTGGAGCTGAACTCCCACAAGGTGAGAAGTTTTGGATTTGGATCCACAAAGTTCCACTACATTTTTGGAAGAAGGAAGCACTACAAGAAATTGTATCTGATTTTGGCTCGGTGGTGGAGATCGACGAGAGAACAGTGTGGCGATCAGAGTTGGTCTCGGCAAGGCTTCTGATCAGGTGCACGGACATCACACTGATGCCTAGGTTCGCCAAAATCTATTCGTTCGATGAATCCTATCTCGTCAGATTCATTCTGGACAAGAAAGTCAGTGATCCAAAGGAGCTGGTGCCAACCAAAACAATCCCCGCTCCCTCAGCATTGAGGGACGAAAGGTCCTACTGTCAGGTGGTTTCGCCTAGTAAGGAGCTCACTATCGACGGGTCCCACGAAATTGAGAGAGCGCACAGGGAGGTCATCAGGGCGGCACAGGCGGCAAGGTCGCTTGCTTCGCTGAGCAAGGTTGGTCGTGGAAGGGATCGTCCCGAGGGATCTTACGGTCAAAAGCCACGAACAGCTCTCAACTCAGTAGATCCAACGGTGATCCTTCACACCAACCCTGATTTGGAAAGCACAGAGATCGAGCGCAAGCGCAATGACAAAAGAGGAGCACAAAAAGAGGGTCAAACAAGGCCAGATTCAGAGGCGAGGTGTACAGGGGCTCAGAAGGATGGAACGGGGCAGGTGCACTCTTCTCATGGCAAAGCTTCTTTTGGTAACAACATGCAGACTTCCAGAGATGGGTTGGTGGGAGAGGTGGCTTTTTTGGGGAAGAAGACAACAGAGCGACCTATGTCGACCAAAGAGTGGGTAACCAAAAGTTGGTTCCCATCTGAAAAGGCGATGGGTACTTCTGAGGACCATGGGGGGCTAAAGGCTGCGACTCGTCTAGGGAAAGAGTCAGAGGCTATTTTAAGGAATACGACGAGAGTTGGTATGAGTACCAAGAACGATAAGCGTACGGGGGATTACGCTATCGGTGATGAAGGGGAAGGGGGCAAGCTCAGTATTTTGAGGAGAGACGAAAGTGGTAATGGAGATAAATTGGAAGAGACAGAGGTAGAAGATGAAGTGTCTCGTTGTGGTAATGGGAAATTAGAGGAGGCTTCGATTTCTGTGAAGGGTTTTTTGAACCCAGCTTCTGAAGCACCCACCGACACCCCCCTTATGAGGAGCGGCCACGTGGCATGCTAAGCAGCGCAGGCTCCAAGCCTGGTTCGATACACCCAGCACTATTGGCACCCACCGAAATCCCCACCAACCACGTGCTGCCAGCTATCCTTGGCGGTAAACTTACCGCCTTGGACAGCGCAGGGGGTGGTGTGGGTTTCGAGAGCTCGGATACACTGCGTCACGGAGGAACGAATTCTTATCCTGTGGTTGGCTCTTCCTACGGATTGGGGGGGGGGGGGGAATTACGGGTAGACTATCTTGGGCCCATTGAGGGGTCCAAAGAGCAGGTTAACAGACAGACGAGTTGTTATTTTGAGAACGGGCCCAATGAGGGGTCCGTTACTGAGAACCATCTTATTACTAGTGAGTCGACTTTTTGCGGGCCCACAAACAGCTCGACATGTGGCGGGCCCAATGAGGGGTCCGAGGGAAATGCGCACACTCTTATTGATGAGTCTTCCCTCATAGATAGTGATGAGGATCCAGAAGGACGGCTTAATCTCGAGGTAGACTTCTCTCTCTCTGAGGAGGATTCAGAGGATACAGAGTTCATTGCTAACACCCAGAGGGAGATCTCGCCTGAGCGTGTCCTGTCCACAATTCCAGACTCAGCACCGGGTATTTGTTCGGGACAGTACCGTAGAGCAGGTGGATTCAGAGTTCAGCAAGCTCCTAAGAGGGCTCATGCGGAGTCCCTGGATGACTATCTGGAGGTCGCGGCTGCAGCCAAGGCTGCTAAACTCGACGATGGAGGTACGACAAGTTATTTAGCTTCTATTTTAAATTGCATGTCAGATTCTGATGTTTTATGTCTAGCTATCAAGTGTGGGTTAGAAGTATGGGACACTGAGCGTATCGCCTTACTTCTCAATAAAATTCGGGGTTAGGAAACACAAAGAATTAGGTCTTCTGACGATAGCGCTTCTGGAGTCGGCACGGGGTCGACTATCATTCTCGAGGATGTAGCAGGGCCTACACCATCCTCAACGATCTCCCTTGACAACTCCCCCCAATGAATACACTATTTTGGAATGTTAGGGGTCTGGGGGATAGGGGTAAGAGGGGTATGGTGCGGGATGTTATTAGCAATTCCAAGGCAGAAATAGTAGGGCTGCAGGAGACCAAACTCCAGCACGGGCTCAAACTCAAAAGAGTTGGTGGCAACAGGATCAAGGAGTGGTTGCTACGCCCCTCTGTCGGGGCCTCAGGGGGGATTGCTATAGGATTTAATTTGGATCTTCTCTCTTGCGAAGAGGAGTATTGTGGAACGTTCTCCTTAACTGCCCGACTTAAACGACGTTCCGATGACTGGATGCAGACGGTGACAGTTGTCTATGGGCCGAACGTGGCCACTGACAGAGAGGCCTTCTGGCATGAACTGTCCGACATCCGTCAGCGCTGGTCGGGACCTTGGATTGTGGGTAGGGATTTCAACATCACTAGATTTGCTTTTGAGCACAAGGGAAGAGGCGCTAGCGATAGGCACCGAGAGGAGTTCAATAGAGTCATCACAGATCTTGATCTGATTGACATCCCAATCAATGATAGACTCTTTACTTGGTCTAATTTGCAAGCGGATCCGGTTATGGCCAAGCTGGACAGGATCCTAGTCTCTTTGGATTGGGAAGCTTTATTTCCTCTTGCATCGGCTAGAACGATCCCTAGACCAACCTCAGACCACACTCCGATCCTTCTCGATGTGGGGAATCGGGGAGACCGCCAGCCTAGGAAATTCAGATTTGAAAAGGCCTGGCTGGAAATTCAGGGATTCCACCATATGGTCATGGAGAACTGGGCTCTCCCCATGGCTGGCAGGGACGCGGTTTCTCGATGGTGTGGGAAAATTCGCAGGCTTAGGAAGAGACTTTGTAGATGGAATCGGTCTAGATTCTCGAACATCTGGCGTGATAAAGAGTCATTCCTGGAAACTATTGACGACCTTGAGAAGGTGGAAGAGACTAGAGTCCTCTCGCAGGTAGAGCGAAACAGGCTATTAGAACTCCGTGATAACATTGCAAATCTGTATAGACTAGAAGAGATCAAATGGCAACAGAGGTCCAGGATTTCGTGGCTCAAAGAGGGAGACGCGAATACGGCCTACTTCCATCGAATTGCTAGTGCTAGGAGGAGATCCAACCTTATCCTATCTATTCAGACTGACACTGGAACATCGCAGGATGATAAGGTGATCTCCTCCACTTTCCAGTCTTTCTATAAGGGTCTCTTTGGGAAGAAGAATGACTTTAGGATCCCTATGGGTGAGGACTTCTGGCAAGAGTATCAGATTGCTTCTGGTGAAAATGCTTCCTCCCTGGAGGAACCGTTCACGGAGTCAGAAGTCAAGTCGGCCATTGAACAAATGGGAGCTGACAAGTCACCGGGGCTTGATGGCTTTCCTATGCTATTCTACCAAGTGTTCTGGGAAGAGATTAAGGGAGAATTTATGGATGTTATGACGGATTTTTTTCACAATAACCTGAGGTTGGGGATGTTCAACTTTGCAGAAGTCGTGTTGATTCCCAAACGGGAGGATTCCAAGTGCGTTGGGGACTTTAGACCAATTAGCCTGATAAACTGTTCGGCTAAGATCATCACTAAGGTCCTAGCAATCCGCTTGGGGGGCATTATGGACAGTCTTATCAGTAGAACACAGACGGGATTCATTAAGGGCAGATGTATCCTGGACTGCGTGGCTACTGCTGAGCAAGTTATCCCTCACTGTCACAAGAGCAATTCCAAGAACTTCCTCCTCAAGCTGGATTTTGAGAAAGCATACGACTCTGTGGACTGGGAATGTTTGCTAGAGGCTCTCAGGAGGAGAGGTTTTGGGGACAAATGGATTAGATGGATCAAACAATGTTTACTCTTTAGCAAAACGGCAATTTCAGTGAATGGAAGATCCGGCCCTTCGTTCCCGTGCAAAAAGGGACTCCGGCAGGGGGACCCACTGTCTCCACTCCTATTCACTATTGTAGCGGACGTGCTCAGAGGAATGCTACAGAACTGCCAAAGAAAAGGGTAGATATCACCTGTGGCCAGCAGCATTGCTAATCAGGGTTGCACGATCCTCCAATATGCTGACGATACCCTTCTCTTTGGAAATGGCTCTAGAGCGGAAACCATATGCTTTAAAGGGGTCCTTTATTGCTTTGAAGCCTGGTCAGGCCTCAGAATTAACTTCCACAAGAGTGCGTTGATTCCGATTTCACTCTCAGGAGCTGAAACTCGGGAGCATGCCACCATTCTCAACTGTGCGTTAGAAGAATTCTCAATCAAATATCTAGGGCTTCTGCTCCGTCCAGGGAGACTCACTAAAGCTGACTGGTTGCCTATCATTGACAGGGTGGAGGACAGACTGTCCGGTTGGAAAGGCAAGTCACTTTCGCTGGGGGGCAGAGTGGTACTCATCAACTCTGTGTTATCCAACCTGCCCATTTACTACATGTCCTTTTTTGAGCTCCCAAAGTGGGTGATCCAAAGGATTGACCGTATCAGGAAAAGATTCCTTTGGAAAGGTGCAGAAGCAAATAAGGGAGGCTACCACCTTATTAAATGGAATATCGCTTGCATGAAAAAGAGGCACGGAGGGTTAGGGATCATTGACCTCAGAGATATGAATTTGGCACTACTGGAAAAGTGGTGGTGGAAAGTGTTTCATCACGGCGGGGAAGGATGGCAGGACTTTATCCAACCTTACCTCCGAGGGAAAGGGACAAGAAGATTAGGCTTTCGAGTAGGAGCAAAAGTATCCCGCTTCTGGAAAGGAGTCGCTAAAGCCAGCAGGCCTTTCAACTCAGCAACCTCATCTGTGATTGGCAATGGTCGAACCACCAGATTTTGGTGGGACAAGTGGTGCGGCCCTCATTCTCTCAAGGAAGATTTCCCAGAGCTGTATGCTATTACGAGTCGTCCAAATATTTCGGTGGCGGAAACTTGGAAAATGGGGACTTGGAGACCGTCGTTCCAAGGAACTCTACCCCCAAGTTTGCTACAGCAACTGCATGAACTACAGACGTGCATCGTCCAATCTGGGGTGATATGTGCCCAAGGCCCAGATCACTTGCGGTGGGGTCTTGAGAACAAGGGAGTGTTCTCGGTTAGATCACTTTACCACCGGATCCACTACTGAGGCTGCAGGCCCAACTGGGCAGCGGTACTTTGGAAGACTAAAGCTCCTCTGAAAATTAGAGTCTTCCTCTGGCTTGTGCTAAACAATGCCATACTCACGAGAGAGAACCTAGCCAAGAGGCAACCTCACATTGCGACCAATTGTGGGTTCTGCAACGTACACGTGGAAGATTTGAATCATCTGTTTCTTCACTGCACCAGAAGCAAGGCCATCATGATTGAGGTACTGAGAGCACTCGGAACAAATGACTTTCCAAGAGACTATGAGGAGCTGTGGGTCGGATCCAGATTCGCTTCATCCCGTAACGATATGAAAGATGCATGGTTTATTGCCATTGCGGCAACCACATGGGTGTTATGGCTAGATAGAAACAATTTTTATTTCCGTGCTTCACGTAACTCTATTTCTAGTAATCTTACTCATATCATGTATCTAATTTCCTTTTGGGCTACAGCTGCTGCCTCAGGAGCAAGAGGGAGAATTGCAAGGGTGTTCCAGGTGGAGGATTTTGACGACGAGGAGATTGAGATCGGGCCAACTCTGGACTGATGAGTGGACACCCGCCTCACTACTACATATTTTGTCTTAGGCCTTGTATTTTGTATCTGTACTTTGATTGCCTTTAGGCTGGATGATGTAACCCACCCCCCAGGGCTTTGTTGGGGGATATGTTTTATTTTCTGCACTGTACTTTTGTTCCCGAGACTTCGGGGTTGTTTATTAATCACTTATTAATGAAACAGGGTGGCATTATTCCACCTTTTCCTCAAAAAAAACTTATTAAAAGGAATGTCAAGCTATATAGAAGGTTTTCACCATGTCAACCCAAGGGGCTTCATTTGTTGAGGGGATAACATAAGTGGGTGTTTGGTATGCAGATTGGAAGATTCGTGAGTACAAGAGGATTTCTAGGAATGTGAGAGTGAGAACTAATCCTTAGAATGTTTCACTATCACATTTGGTACAATACATTCTATTTTGAGCAATCCTCTATTGTTGTATTTGTTAATTCTATTTTTTTTTTGTGGCTATTGTAATCTTTTTTATGGGAGAATTTATGAATCTCATGGTTAATAGAGGGGGATTGCAAACCTTTCCAAGAAAGAATTTTGATTCCCATGAAAATCCAATATTCCTTCAAAAATTATGCTTGCCTCTTGCCAAACTAAGTAATTCACAAGGAAATGAAGGAGTCTAATGGAATATTACCGCACCAAATGGCTAAGGGGGTAAGGTTAAGGTTATGTGAATTGCAAACACCTTGACCGCCATCACTCGGCCTCACTACATTCAAACTTTTGATCCCAGTGATTTGGTGTTGTCCCTTCCAAAATAAAGTATTGCTTGTGGAATCAATGCGGAAGGCAGGAATAGTAAGACATGAAGTAAAGCAGCTGAATGTGAGAACTGAGTTCATAAGGACAAGACAACCACGTCAAGAAAGATAATGCTCTTATGCATTAGCCAGCCTCATATAAACTTTACCAGTGATGGGCTAGAACTCAACTCAAGGGAGTGGTAAGCCTAATTAGGATGTCGAGAAAGAGAAAAGTGCATGACGGCAGTTATAACAATTGAAGAGCCAACTTAAGATTATCCGGATCGGCTCCTAGGTTTTAGCAGGTGGCTCCGAAGAAGTTTAAAGGCTGGAAGAGCTCGACGAAATAAAATGTATACTAGTTATAAACACATGGGCTGTGGGTGCACTTCCTTTTCTTTTTTATTTATTTTTTTCTCATTTGTTTAATTTTTTAATTTTATTTTCATCTAATCTTTAAAATTAAGTTCATGTTAGATATTGAATGTGTGGTTGAGATGTTTCTTTGAACTTTAATTTAACAATGTTTGGTTGAGTTTTAATTAGCTGGTGTGGATGGATGATATAAATCTAACTTGAAATTTTTTGATTCAGATTAGTTTAAGTGGATTGGTTATCCATATTTGCATCACCCCAACTCTTTGTTTATAATCTATTATTAGGGGTAAGCTTAATTTTTTTTTTTGATAAATCGGATGGAGCCAGGAGACTCCAACCAGAGCTTAAAATATATTAATAAAGAGAAGAGAGTTATATACAAAACAATCATTTACAAGCTGTAAAAAGCCACTGAAAATGAATACAACACGCACGCTGGTAGACAACATACAAACAAATTAGAAATTTGCAACAAACAATAATGATAAAACTGTATCGAGAATCAACAGCAGGAAAAACTGGCGAATAATAATATATTATTAGAGGTAAGCTTAAAATTGGCGAGGGAGAAATCGACTGTGGTCGGTGGCCTATTCCAGTTAGATGAAACACTTCTTTATCGTAGTTGTGACTTGTGAGGGGTTTGAAAAATTGGAAATCTTCTTTGATTCTTCTAATTTTTCAGTATTTCAATGTACATGTTGTTTTTTATCTTCTTACTTCCAAGCTTCAAATTTCATTTGCAAATCACGTTTTTTACAATAAAGAGATGATATGATACATAAGTTGCTATAGCTACTCCGTTATATTAATTCTACTTTATCCAAATCTTTGAAAGACCTGCTACTACATCAAAACTTCGAAGTTATGGTAAGAGCTAAGGTTCTGTACTTATATTTTTTATACCCACCCACATGTTAAGGGTCCATCTTTCAAGACCCAATATTTAAACAGTATGACTATTTTGTTTTCATTCAATCAGCAATTAATATGTCTAGCCGGTTGGATTTGAGCTTGGTTACTATAAGATTATCTGAACGATCCTGCCACTAGGCCAAAACCAGAAGTTGTAGTAAGGGTTGAGATTTTTATACTTACATTTCTAACAAACTAGATCAGGAGAGGACTGATATTTTTAGGCAAACATGCTATGATCATTGTAAGAAACCCGCACATATTGATCAGATATAGCAAAGAGGCACTAGTTCCTTTTCACTGTAGTCGATGGCCCTAAAGCAGCAGCCTCATTATACAATATCGCTGCCCTTGCCTCTGCTGTGATTATTTTGTTCGAAGGATAGAGGTACCCAAACTGCTGTTTATATACCTCTAAATCCATCTACAAAATAACTCCTATTTTTCAATATCTATACTCAACCAGACCCAAATCTAGATACTGATTGCAAGAAACATGATATAGTTTTGAGCACCAGAAAATTATTATTATTCTCTCAAGTAATTTATCATGGGAGATTCATCTTTTTTCACGGTCTTCATTCCTTAGAGTTCCTGTTGGTTTGCGAAGTTCCTCTCCTCCACGAAGGAAAGGAGTTCCCCACAATAACTGGGGCAGGCCTTGGCACTCTGAGCTACCAAGATAGCTTTTCTGCAAGCGTTGCAAGATGCAAGCATAAGAAAGCTGGTAGGATTGGCATTCTCCACATTCTTGGTACGTGAAGTTGAGAAGCTATCTGTGCCGAGATTGTTCATAGAGTAGAAACCTCGATACTCACGCTGGTCCTCCCTGAAGGATTCCAACGTCTTCTTGTTGACCAAGTATGTAACCCCAGTCTGAAATGCAAGAAAATACAAGAAATGTAGAGTATTATTCTATTGAAACCAAGAAATGACAACTAATGAAGAGTTACTGCAATTAGTTTACTCAAAACAACATAACAACATACTACAGTTAGATACAAGTATTGGTACTTGAACAGTTCAACTTCTCAACAAAAAAGGTCCCTTGAGAAAGAAGAGAAGTCTAATAACTTTAATGAATTACATTGAAGAAATTTAGTGATTGTTTTCTGAGAGATGGTTTTGCTATGTAGTTTAAGTGGCCAATTGTTGATTAAAGCTCAAATTAACCTCTCAATCATTTGTTACGGATACATTAAATGTATTGTTGAAAAATGATTGTAACAAGTCATTAACAATAGACGATAAGTTTGATAACACAAAGGAAGGTAGCAAATTTGTAAAATTCAAGTTATCTATCAAAGGGATATATTCTTTTGTAAGCCACTGTAAAAACAATTAAGCTGTTTACCTTAGGATCCACCCAACAGTGATGAAAAGGTGAATGTCTGATTGAGGTGTTTGAGACAGCACTCGCTGCCTCAGGAGGGGAAAGAGCTCGAGTTGCTGCAGGAGCGTGTTGTTTCTCTATGGACTCCATGACCATCATACAATAATCAGACATAACGAAAAGTGGTGTTAGGTTGGGAGGCTCAAAAGCGGCGGGATACAATCACGGTCAAAGGGGGTTTAAATAAGGTGAATGGTGGGAGAAAATAAGAATGTCTTCCAAATTTAATTTGGAGGGGGCATGTGCCAATCCGCGTGTTTTCAATCCTTAATCTATAGCGTATGAATGCAAAAATATATGAGTAGTATGATATTTCCAGTGTGAAACTTCTGTAACTGTTAGATTGGAAGATGTTCATTGAAATCACTGATTTAGTAAATTTTTTATTGTCAAATTCTATTTCCATTTAGTAAGTTAAGGCTTTTGATGGTGTAGGAGGGGCGTGCTAATCAGCGTGATCTCATCTATAGAGTTTATCTGTGTCACATGGAAATACATAGCTAGGTAGGATATTTCGATGAGGAAGTTTCGTTTTCCTTTATTTGATTATCAGGGATGCGGGGAAACCTCAGCCAAAGTTTACAACCAAAACATAACAAAAATAAAAGAAAGTCCAGCATCATCCCCGAAACTCCTACAAGTTTAAAAGACAACCACAGAGAAATATGACGGTCCCAAATAAATCTGCAGTTACATAAAAGCAATTGCACATGAGAAAGCACACTAATTCCACAGCTTAGCTAACATGTAAAATGAATTGATATATGGAAACATAACATATTTATCAATGAACACCAACGCTCACATAGAAATGAAGCAAAGTCTCACCTCAGATGCAATGTCGTCTGTAAATAGACTCTCAACTCATATACGAATCAAGAAAGATGAGCAATTCCATTCCCACAATCCAATCCAAGTTTCGGGTATGGGCTACTTTGAAGAGTGAAACTGAATTACTGATATGGGTAAAAATCAGACAGCACGCATCTCCAAGCTTCCAAAGTTAGTACCATAATTTCACAACAACATGCCTACTAGAAGAACATGGGCCATCTTCCGGCCCATCAGCTCAACCAAATCCACAATTATGGCTTACTTACAGCCTAAGAAAAAGGGAATTTTCAGCCCATTACAACTATCAGTCAAATCACCCCAAAATAGGGATTAGTTGTTAATTATATCCCTTCACTATGAGAATCTCTAACCAAATCTTAAAAGCTGCATTTCAGGTCTATCTTTCATAAATGATTCCTAGCCTATAAAGACCCTCCCCCTTCCATAAGTCAAAGGTAATCAATATTTCTTCACTAAAAAACACTAATCTCTATTCTAGGCTACTGACTTGAGCGTCGGAGGGGTTTACGCCAGACCTACTTCCGGTGTGAGACGTTTTGCAGGATTCTCAGGCATTTATCAGTCGTCCAAATCTAGATCATGGTGTTCTCAGTCGTCCAGATTCAGATCAAGGCATTCCCAGCCGTCCAGATCTAGACTCAGGTGGTCCCAGCCATCCAGATCCAGATCAAGGTGTTCACAATCGTTCAGATCATAATTGATGGTCCAGATCAGTGCTTTCTCCCTCAATAAAAGAAAACATCATCTAATTGCTTCCACACCAAAATTAGCAGCAACAGAATTGGTGTCGTCTGTATGAAAGCTGTAGAAATCATATTTGGAGAAAATAATATTATTCTTATTCATGTCTATTTCTCTACTGTATACATCTATATATAAGAATTACATTCTTGGAAAAGAAGAAATGAGATTGAGAGAAGATTGGGGAGATGAAAGATTTGGGGAATCTGTTTCCTATAAATTAGGAAACAATATATACAATTACTATATTTCAACACTCCTCCTCAAGTTGTTGCATTGATATTGAATATGCCCAACTTGTCAACAAATTTCAATAAGAGCCGATTCGAAACTGCCCTGGTTAGGATATCTACGAGCTGATCTTCTGACTTCACTTTAGATATCTCAATAACTTTCTCATCTAATTTTTCTTTGATGAAGAATCTGTTCACCTCTACATGTTTCATCCTATTATGCTGAACTAGATTAGCAGCAATATCATACGTCGCTTGACTATGACAATAAACTTTTATAGGTTCATTTGGACCACAGTCTAAGTCCTACAACAAGAGTTTCAGCCATAAAGCTTCAGTTATACTTAAAGCTACTCTGCGATACTCAGTCTCTGCACTAGAGCGCGCAACAACATTTTTGCTTCTTGCTTCTCCATGTAACTAAATTTCCTCCAACAAAAGCAAAGTATCCTGAAGTGGAGCGCCTATCAATTATAGATCCTGCCCAATCAGCATCAGTATATGCATCAATCATCAAGTGACCATGTTTCGCAAATAAGACCTTTTTTCCTGGAGCAAATTTAATTGTAGATACCTGATTTTGATGACTACAACACAATTCACATATATTCTATTTTATATATCTCTTGCTGTGTGTACTTAACGCTTTCTAGGCTCAAGATCGAGCTACACGACAAATAAGCTTTCAGGACTCAAGATTAAGATACAAGACAAAGATTATTCAAAGCTTCAAAGATTCTCAAAGTGATTAACTAAAGAACAAGTTATCAGAACAAAAGAGTGTCTTGTAAATTTATTGTAATATTTCATTTGTCTTAGGAAATTTGTAAAAGCCTTGATACACACACTCACACATCCCCTAGGATTTAAATAAAAATTATTAAAAATCAAAATTTCAAATTCAAGCTTGTCAAAGTACCAGTCAACTTACTTCGATAAGCAGTCGACTGTTCAAGTACGAAACAAACTGAACTTACTCAAGCTCTGACCAGTCGACTCCCTTGGCAACCCAGTCGACTGTTCGAGCTGTTTTGACAGTTTCTAAAGTTTAAAATTTGATTTTCAAACTCAAACTTTTTCTTCTGTTTGTTGGCAGTTGATGAGCCTTTTTCCAACGTTCTTTGAGTTCTTACTCTATAAATAAAGTTCAGAATGAACTTGGAAAAGGTAACCCATTGTTTTAATCAAGTCTTTGCTTATTTTTGTGAAAAAGAACTCAAGCTTTCAAGTACTCTCATTCTCTAGATTTGGTTCTCTAATTTCAGTCTTGCATAACTAAGATTAAGTTCAAGACTACGATTAGAAGTTGACCTATAGCCTCTATACAAAAAGCACACTAAAAAACCAAGGCTTTAGGTGTTGTAATCTTCAATTTTTTGTTGTTCACTCTCGGGTTGTGAGAGTGGTCCTCTCGATTGCAAAGAAGGACTCTTGGTGTAGAGTCAGTGTCACTGTAGGTTGTAGAGTGGGGTCTTTCTCTCTAGTGGTGAGAAAGGTCTACGGGTTTGGCATAGTTGTTGCCAAAGGTCGTAGGGTATTCTTGTACTTTTTCAAAAATAGTGGAAAATCTCAAGTGGGTTGCTTGGAGACTGGATGTAGGTCAGGAGGACCGAACCAAGATATATCACCATGTTAGCATTGTTGATTTGCTGTGGTTTGAATTCTCTAACTTGCAATTTTAATTTCGCTGCACTTTATTGTAATATGTGTCTGATCAGTCGACTGTTTATGTATTAAGTTGACTTAACAGACTCGTTGTTCTTTAGTTGATTAATTATCTTTTATCTTGTGTTTCAGTCGACTGGCCTTTCGTTTCCAGTCAACTTAACAGTTGCGTCAAGTTTAAATTATTATTTATTTTTTACATAACACTATTCACCCCCCCTCTAGTGTTACTTACCTTGCATACAGGATCCAACACTTGGTATCAGAGCTTGGTTAATCGCAATGACATCTACTTCAAATGCAAATCAATACCACGAAGGTCAATCTACACAAAGGCCGCCTCTCTTTGATGGAACAAACTACAACTACTGAAAATGTAGAATGAAGATTTACTTACAATCCATCAACTATGAGATTTTGAACATGACCGAGACAGAGTATACAGTGCCTACTCTTTCGTATGCTCAATGGAATGATGATATGAAAAATGATACCATAAACAATGCAAAGGCGATGAATGTTCTCTTTTGTGCACTTACCAAAGAATTATTCAACCATGTGTCAAACGAAACAACGACATTCCAAATATGGCATACTCTCGAGGTAACACATGAAGGTACAAATAAAGTCAAGGAATCTAAAATTTCTGTTCTTGTTCACAGGTTTGAGATGTTCTGAATGAAGGAAAATGAAAGTGTATCAGAGATGGTAACAAGATTCACCGACATCACAAACTCCCTTGTGGCTCTTGGCAAAACATATATGCAAGCAGAGATGGTGAGAAAGGTTCTTCGTGCTCTTACCCCTGCATGGGAAAAGAAGAATACCACAATTGAAGAAGCAAATGATTTAACACAACTTTCGCTTGAGAATCTTGTGGAAAATTTAATGGCTAATGAAGTACAATTGGAGGAGCGCAAGAAGGTCTTAGAACCGCAACAAGCCAAAAAGAAAACTCTTGCTTTCAAGGCTATGCCTGAATCAGAAGATGATGAAGATGATGATGAAGAAATGGCTATGTTCACAAGAAAATTCAAGAAATTTCTTCGCAAAGGTAAATTTAATTCTTGATTAAAGGATACTAATGAACCTTCTACTTGTTCAAATGCAATAAGATAGGTCACATGAAGAATGATTGTCATTGGAGAATGCAAAATCTAAAGGAAAAGTTTCAAACTTCAAGAAGGACAAATTTACCAAGAACAAATACATGAAAAACAAGAAGGCCTACCAAGCAACGTGGGATGATAGTGATTCATCTTTGGAAGAAGACAATGAGGAATCTAATGAAGTTGCAAACGTGTGCTTCATGGCAAATCAAAGCAATGTAAGTAGTAATATGTGATTTGTTAGAAGATTTTGATGAAATTTTTGAAGAATTAAAAAAGGATAAAATAAAAGGTAAGAATCTAAAGAAAGTTAATCAAACACTTTCTCAAGAAAATCTTGATTTACAAGTTGAAGTCAAGTCTTTAACTTCTCGTATTTCCAACTTGGATATAGATCTTATATCTCTAAAAAAGAATTATGAAGAGATATCTAAGAATGTATCTAAGTTCAATAAGGGAAAAGAGAATTTAAATGAAGTTCTTCAAAATCAAGTTCAATCTAATAAAAGATTTGGACTTGGTTTTCAAAAAATTCTTGAAATAGGTCATTCTTCTAATAACATTAGTAATAATAAGATTTATTCTGTTTCTAGTGTAAAGAATAAGTTGTATGATTTCTTTGAAAAACAAAAAATTCTTTTTAATCATGAAAATAGAAATTTTTCCGAAAAGACCAGTTGACTGTCCCCTCAAATAGGTCGCCTGTCCAGTAGGATGAAGTCTTATTTAAAAAGACAACAGCCTCATATAAGTCGACTAGTTTCACCTCCCAGTCGACTGACTCCACAAAACAGTCGACTGGACAGTGCAAAAGTATTTGGGTTCTAGTCAATCTGAGTCTTAATGAAAGGGTCTCTTATATAAATTAATTTGTAAATAATGTTTGTAATTCTGTTAATTTTAAACCTACATATGATGGTAAATCAAACTCACTTTGGGTTTGGTTTCCCAAGTACTAATCTTTCTCGGGCCCAATGAAAAGGGTATCATATTCACAAATAATATTTTGTAAGTACCTAAAAGGGAACGATGGATACTTGACAGTGGATGTTCTAAACACATGACTGGCCATGCAAACTTGCTTTCTTCCATTCAAGATATAGATGGAGGAACCGTTACTTTTGGTGACAATAACAAAGGAAAAGTCATCGGAATAGGCATGGTTGGTAAGAATACTACTCCTATTATTGAAGATGTATTCTTAGTTAGTGGTTTAAAGAATAACTTGTTAAGTATTAGTCAATTATGTGATAAGAGTTATAATATAGTGTTTGAAAAAGATGCATGCTTGATTTATGATTCGTCTTTAAAAAATGTGATTTTTCAAGGTATTAGAAAGAATAACATATATGAACTTTGTTTAAAAAATAAATGAGTTTTCGAATGTTTTTTGTTTAGTTGTCTCGAACAACGATTCTTGGCTTTGGCATAAAAGATTTGGACATGTAAACATGAAAAATATCGCTAAACTTTCTAAGAATAACCTAGTTAAATGACTGCCAAAATTATCTTTTAAGAAAGATAAAATGTGTGATGTATGTCAACTAAGGAAATAAGTAAAATCCACTTTTAAAACAAAGGAAATGATTTCTACTAGTAGGCCTCTCGAATTGATCCAAATGGATTTATTTGGTCCTACTAGAGTCGCTTCCTTAAATAAAAGTATATATGTATTGTTTTAGTAGATGATTTATCAAGATTTACATGGGTATTCTTTTTAAGATATAAAAATAAAGCTTTTGAAGTACAAATTTCTGCAAACGTGTTCAAAATCAAAAAATCTCTTACCATAGTCACTATTAGAAGTGAACCTGGGGGAGAGTTTGAGAATGATACTTTTTATGAATATATCAATAAGAATGGTATAACACATACTTTTGCATTTCCTAGAGCTTCACCACAAAATGGAGTGGTTGAAAGAAAGAATAGGACATTGCAAGAATGTGCACGTACCATGCTTGTTGAAAGTAATTTGCCTAAATACTTTTAGATTGAAGCTGTTTCTACAGCATGTTATGTCTTAAATAGAATACTAATTATGCCAAAACTTAAGAAGACTTTTTTTGAGTTATTTTATGAACGAATTCCTAAAGTTTTTTATTTTAAAGTATTTGGTTGTAAGTGTTTCATATTAAACACAAATGATAACTTAGATAAATTTGATGCTAGATCTAATGAAGGTATCTTCATTGGATACTCAAATAGGAGTAAGGCCTATAGAATTTTCAATAAGTCATCTTTGACTATTGAAGAATCTATGCATGTTTCTTTTGATGAATCTTTACCTTTATCTAGTATTATTCAAGATGATGAAATTGAATCTTCACCACTAGATAACATTTTAAAATCACTTGAGCAAACTACTCTAGATAAGTCAACTGATGGACTTCATAAGTCGACTGATCTGCTGAATCAGTCGGCTGATGGGTTCATTAAGATGACTGATTCTGCAGAGATAACTCCAACTTTACCAAAGTTATTTGTTGAAGTTCGAGATCATCCTCATGACTTAGTTATTGGTGACATCTCACATGGCATTCAAACAAGATCATACTTTAATATGATTTCTCATACTGACTTCTTATCGGATTTTGAACCGAAAAATATTCAAGAAGCATGTGAGAATGAATTTTGGTTGAATGCTATGCAAGATGAACTTAACCAACTTGTAAGGAATGATGTACAGGATTTAGTTCCAAAACCTCCTGATCATACTATTATTGGTACCAAATAGGTATTTAAAAATAAGTTAGATGAATCAGAAAAAGTTGTTAGGAATAAGGCTAGATTAGTTGCCCAAAGATATAACTAAGAAGAAGGAATTGATTTTGATGGAACATATGCTCTTGTTGCTAGACTAGAATCAATTAGAAATTTGTTATCTTTTGCATGTTTTTATGAATTTCACACTTTTCCAAATGGACACTTTTCCAAATGGATGTTAAAAGTGCTTTCTTAAACAGTTTCATTAAGGAGGATGTTTATGTTAAGTAACCACCAAGTTTCAAACATGAACAATTCCCTAGCCATGTTTTTAAATTAAAAAATGGCTTTATATGGTCTCAAACAAGTATCTCGTGCTTGGTATGATCATTTAAAAACTTTTCTTGTAGAAACAGAGTTTGAAATTGGTAAAATAGACACTACATTGTTTATTAGGAAAATAAAATCAAACATATTAATCATACATATTTACGTAAATGACATAATTTTTGGATCAACTAATGGTAATCTATGTCAGAGTTTGCTACTACCATGCAAAATGAGTTTGAGATGAGTCACATGGGTGAACTCAATTACTTCCTTGGACTTCAAATAAAACAGTCTCAAAATGGCATATTTGTTAATCAAGAAAAATATGCTAAGGAATTACTCAAACGATTTGGCATGGATGACACTAGTAGTAAGACCACACCTATGGCTACTACTACTACTCTTGATAAAGATGAATTAAGTAAGAGTGTCGAACAAAAGCTCTATCGAGGTATGATTGGCACACTCTTATATATAACTGCTAATAGACCAGATATTATGTTTAGCGTATGTTTGTGTGCTAGATATCAGTATGATCCAAAAGAATCTCACTTAAAAGCAGTGAAACAAATTTTAAGATATATTAAAGGCACATCTAAATATGGTTTATTTTATCCTCGCACCAATAATTTTCAGTTACTGTCGTATAGTGATGCTGATTTTGCTAGAAGTAAAACTGACCGCAAAATTACTAGTGGAACCTGTCATTTTTTGGGACATTCCTTAGTATCTTGGTGTAGTAAAAAGCAAAGTTTGGTATCTCTATCTACCACAGAAGCTGAATGTATTGCTGCAAGTTTGGCTTGTGCTCAAATTTTATAGATGAAACAAACTCTATTAGATTATGGTATTTCTTTTTCAAAACCTTCTATAATGTGTGACAATACCAGTGCCATTTCTTCCCTTCGTCGTGAACGACTTACTCTTGATCGGATTTTCACTATTCCAAATTCAAATCATCAAACTATGCCTGCTGGGGATCCTCTATTAATTTGTCTAAAAATTCGGTTCAACATTCACGTGCGAAATATATTGATATTCAACATCATTTTCTACGTGATCATGTTTTAAAAGGAGATATCTTATTGGATTTTATTTCCACTGATAAACAAATAGCAGATATTTTTACCAAACCATTGAAAGAAAACATTTTCAAGTTTAGACGAGAACTAGGAATTTGCTCATTTAATGATACTGCCTAAACTTTTTTGTTGTCTAAGTCAACTTAGTCAGTTTTTCGGTCGACTTATACCGAGCATTTGTATTTGTTTCTTTTCTTGATTTTTTTTTGACCAGTCGATTGTCGTGCTTTAACAGTCGACTGGCGATAACTTTATCAAACTGTTTATTGTTTGGTTTTGTTTTGCTCTCGACTTAGTCGAATGCTCTCAAAGCCAGTCGACTGTCGCGACTGTATTTCGATTTTTTAACTGAATCATCACTAGTTGAGGTTTCTTTTGCTTTTCTTAGAACTGACCTCTTCTCTTACCCTCTCCTTGATCTACACCATCAATCCATTTTCTCTTTTAATCTCCACCCTTAATTTCTGGTAAAACCCTAGCCGCTCTTTCACTTTCCCCTTTTACTTTTTACTTCTTCTTCTTCCTCTTTTCACTGACGACTGGTGAGGAGTTTTTTGCTGTTGAGGTTGGAGACCGCTGATTAGCTTGCTTATTGGAGTTGGAAGATCGGTTTTCTTCTTTGCTCGTCGCTTCCAAAGATCTCTGTCCTTGAAGCTTTGAAGTTCATTGATTAGGTGTTCTTTGCTCTCTTTGTTGTTGGGTAATCTATTATTCTCTTATCTTTAGGTGTTTTAGGTTGTTGAGCTTTCCATCATGCCAAAGTCTAAGAGATCTAGGTCTTCAAATGTTGAGGATGAACAAACTCATCCTAACTATCTTCGATATTTGAGGAATCCTTTTCTAGTTGAGAAGTATTTTACCATTTGTCAAATTGTTATCTTTCCGGGCAGGTTTATTTATTTTTCTGACTTTGACAGATATCCTATTACTCCATTATTTCAACAATGTGGATTGTTTGATCTCTTATCCCTAGTCAATCAACCCTACTACTACCCGTAACTGATTTATTTGTTTTATACAAATATGAAAGTTTCTAGTACTGCTGATGGTAGTGGGATATTTTTTAGTACTTCTGTTAAAAATATACGGATCAAATTGGATTCTCAAAAATTAGGACAAATTCTGAACATTCCTTTTGATGGGTTGGATATAGGAGAAATTGAACTTGATGACCACTCTATTTTGTCTAAAAATTTTCTTCCCAACCGTGATCCTCCAATGACCAATAAGAGTATAACTTCGCTTGCAAAACTTGTTGCACGAATTTTGTCGTATAATATTATCCCTAAAATAGGAAGTTACGATCAATTTTCATACGAATTACAAGCGACTGTGTATGCTATTTTTGGGAATATTCAAATTAATTGGAGTCAACTGATCTTTAGTCATCTCCATAAAGCCCACTCTTCTTTTTTACCTTATGGTGCTCTTCTCACTCATGTTTTTAATCACTTTAAGGTTGATTTAGATTCGGAGTCTAGTGTTGTGTCTCGTTTTGAATCTTTTGATCGAGCCAGCCTTGCCCGTATGAAATTACTTCATACTCCTCCTACTTCACCTCCTCGTAATGCTCCACCTATACCTTTAGCCACTTCCATTCCCCATCGTTCTTCGGCATCTTGTTCGTCTTCTAGTGCTCGTCCTAGAGCTAGTTTTTCTCATCCTGAGAACCTTTTATACGTCTGTAAACTATCTTATGGACCGTCAGGATTTCATTTTGGGTCGACAGGATTCTTTTGAGGCTAGTCTTGCTAACCTCAATCAGATGTTTGTTCGGCAGTTTCCTCAACCTACTCCAGCCTCCAACAGTGACGATGAAGACGAAGATTGATGTTGTTTTTAAATTTGACTTTGTAATTTTGCATTATGTTTTTCTATGTTTGTACGATGTTATTTTTTTTCTTTGTTTTATGTACTCTCTTTGGTTGTTTTCACCTCTATGTTCTCTCTTCTGGGTTGACTCTTTATGCTTTTTTGTTTATGTATGAGTTTGGTTTACCCTTCTCTATTTTTGTTGATGCCAAAGGGGAGAGAAATTTTGTGCATGTTGTCTCTTATCATTATGTACATTGTGTGCATGTTTTATTTTATTCAGGGGGGGCAACTTTAAAATTGTTCGCCTTGTATATCTATGTGTGTGAGAAGCATGTTGTTTAAATTTTCATTCTATATTGTTTAGTTATTGTGTTGTGATCATCAAAAAGGAGGAGAATGTAGAGACCTGATTTTGATAACTACAACACAATACACATATGTTCTATTTTATATATCTCTTGCAGTGTGTACTCAACGCTTTCCAGGCTGAAGATCGAGCTACAAGACAAATAAGCTTTCAAGACTCAAGATTAAGATACAAGACAAAGATTATTCAAAGCTTCAAAGATTCTCAAAGTGATCAGCTAAAGAACAAGTGATCAGAACAAAAGATTGTCTTGTAAATTTATTGTAATATTTGATTTTTCTCAGGAAATTTGTAAAAGCCTTGATACACACACTCACACATCCCCTAGGATTTAAATAAAGATTATTAAAAATCAAAATGTCAAATTCAAGCTTGTCAAAGTACCAGTCGACTTACTTCGATAAGCAGTCGACCGTTCAAGTACGAAACAAACTGAACTTACTCAAGCTCTGACCAGTCGATTCCCTTGGCAACCCAGTCGACTGTTCGAGCTGTTTTGACAGTTCCTAAAGTTTAAAATTTGATTTTCAAACTCAAACTTTTTCTTCTGTTTGTTGGCAGTTGATGAGCCTTTTTCCAACATTCTTTGAGTTCTTACTCTATAAATAAAGTTCAGAATGAACTTGGAAAAGGTAACCCATTGTTTTAATCAAGTATTTGCTTATTTTTGTGAAAAAGAACTCAAGCTTTCAAGTATTCTCATTCTCTAGACTTGGTTCTCTAAATTCAGTCTTGCATAACTAAGATTAAGTTCAAGACTGCGATTAGAAGTTGACCGATAGCCACTATACAAAAAGCACACTAAAAAATCAAGGCTTTAGGTGTTGTAATCTTCAATTTTTTTGCCGTTCACTCTCGGGTTGTGAGAGTGGTCCTTTCGATTGGAGAGAAGGACTCTTGGTATAGAGTCAGTGTCACTCTAGGTTGTAGAGTGGGGTCTTGCTCTCTCTAGTGGTGAGAGAGGTCTACGGGTTTGGCATAGTTGTTGCCAAAGGTCATAGGATATTCTTGTACTTTTTCAAGAATAGTGAAAAATCTCAAGTGGGGTGCTTGGGAACTGGATGTAGGTTGGGAGGACCGAACCAGGATATATCGCCGTGTTAGCATTATTGATTCTCTGTGGTTTGAATTCTCTAACTTGCAATTTTAATTTTGCTGCACTTTATTGTAATCTGTGTCTGATCAATTGATTGGTTTCTGTATTAAGTCGACTTAACAGACTCGTTGTTCTTCAGTTGGTTAATTATCTTTTATCTTTCATTTCAGTCGACTGGCCTTTCGTTTCCAGTCGACTTAACAGTTGCGTCAAGTTTAAATTACTATTTATTTTTTACTTAACACTATTCACCCCCCATCTAGTGTTACTTGCCTTGCATACAGGATCCAACATTAATATATCTCATAATTCTCATCACCGTATCGATATGTTGTTCTCGAGGCGCATGCATAAACTGACTGATCACACTTAAAGCATATGAAAAATCTGGCCGTGTATGTGCAAGATACATCAGTCGTCCAACCAATCTCTGATATCTTTTCTTATCACAAGGCACTTGATTAGCTTCGTTGCACAGTTTTAGTCCTTTTTCTAATGGTGTACCAATCGGCTGACAAGCGGACATTCCAGTTTCCTTCAATAAATCAAGAGCATGCTTTCTTTGAGACAAAAATATCCCCTTTCTTGAGCGAGAAACTTCAATACCAAGGAAGTATCTTGTGATAAGTAGTTTCTTTTCGAACTCTAGTGACAAGATTTTTCAAAATTTAATGCCTTCCTCTCCTCAGGATCATCTCCAGTTACTATCATATCATCCACATAAATAATGAGAGCAGTAATTTTACCTTCTTTTCTTTTTAGGAACAGAGTATGATTTGAATTACTCTGATAGTATCCGAATGTCCTCATTGATTTTGTAAATCTCTTGAACCAAGATCTTGCGACTGCTTCAGTTCATACAATGCTTTCTACAAACGACATACTTTATTGCTGTGTTGGACTGGTATGTTCGACCCTGGTGGAAGATCCATATAAACCTCTTCTTTTAATTCCCCATGCAAAAATGCATTCTTCACATCAAATTTCTCCAACAGCCAGTCAAGATTTGCAGCAAGTGACAGTAAGACTCGAACAGTATTGAATTTTTCCACAGGTGCGAATGTAACTTTATAATCAATTCCATGCGTTTGAGTGTACCTTTTGGCAACCAGCCTTGCTTTGTATCGCTTTATTGAACCATCAGACTTATACTTCACCGTATAAATCCATGTGCATCCTACTGGCTTCTTCCCTGCTGGCAGCTCGACGATCTCCCAAGTTTCATTCTTTTTCAAGGACTTCATCTCCTCATCCATAACTGCTTTCCACCTTGGATCAGTAAGGGTTTCCTGCACACTGTTAGGAATAGATACAGTAGATAATTGATTTACAAATGACTTATTTGATTTCGACAAGCGGGAGTGGATACATAATTACTCATGAGATATTTGACGTTACTAGTAGGATCAGGTTCATAAGTGGATTTTGGAATACCTCTATTAGTACGGTACAGGAGTTCTCTTCTAGGAGCTTCGGACAACGATCACGATTGGTTTTGGGATTCTGACGGTTCACTCTCACTGAAATTCGGTACTGGTTGCAATTCTTCAAGAGGGTCTTCTTCCCTTGGTTGCAGTTCTTCATGAGGGACTTCTTCCCTTGCTTGATCTTCATTCAAGTGTTCGCCATTATTTGTATCCAGTTGTTCGTTCTGACTGGTAATTACTTTATCATACCCAAGAGTCTGAACTTCAATAACCCCTTCATCATACCCAAGAGCATACCCAAGCGCCTGAACTTCACTTCGGTACTCCCCCTAAAATTCAATCACAGAAGAAGAAAAATACTCTCATGTTCATGGAACACCACATCCATAGTTACAAACATTCGTTGATTTGGTGGGTGATAGCAACGGTACCCTTTCTGATTCATTGCATATCCCACAAAAATACATTTCAATGCTCGAGGGGTTAACTTACTCCGCTCGTGTTGATGTAGGTGAATAAATGCGACACACCCAAACACACGAGGTGGCAGGTTGACAACTGTTAGCGCATTCACAACATTAGTTAATGCTTGAAGTGGCGTGCTGAAGTACAGAATACGAGGAGGGACTCGGTTGATTAGTTATGTTGCAGAGGTAAGGGCTTCCCCCCAATACATGAGTGAAATATTGCCATAAATAAGTGAAGCACGGACTACTTTAAGCAAGTGTCTGTTCTTCCTTTCGGCCACGCCATTTTGTTGAGGAGTATATGAACATGTAGTTTGGTGAACAATTCCATGTTTCACCAAATATTGTTGTAGATCTGTATTCAGGTTAATTGCCACCATTGTCACTCGGAAGAACTTGAATGTGTGCTTTATACTAAGTCATACCCTGCTTATGAAATTTCTGAAATAAACCACTAACTTGTCACGCCCCGCTTTCCAAAAATACGAAATACGAGTGCGTAATATTAGCCCAGTGAATGACTAACGTCACCCATAAGCTGTTTATCTGATTAACTCAACAACATAAACAATACAGAACAATTGTACAGACAATAATAATGATCTCATAAACAAAAATACCTGGAATGAAGAAATATAAATATCCAAATACAATAATAATAATCCAACATCTGGAAACAACACTAAAATCTAGGACATAAGCCCAAAACAATAATAATCCAATCCAAAAATAAATACAAGTTCTTAATACATTAAGTCATTTAAAACGATAAGCAAATTAAAAGCAGAAATCTTCAAAATGTTTGTTCTCCAACTCCAACAGGCAATTCTCCTTCATTACCTATAAATATTTCATCTAAAAAGAGAAAAATAATTGTCCTTAGAGCAAGTCATGGACAATAAGTAGAGAAAGCAGGGAACAATGGAATAACGGTATAACAATGAATCAATGGATCAATAAGAATCAATAAAATGGGACATTAATCATGATAGTGGATGAAATGGCTATAATAATGATGCAATATTAATAACAATAATCAATGATCAATAACGGTAACACTTAGCCAATATTCGATATCAGTAGAAACAATATGCAGTGTCGATGTAGTGGGATCCTTAAGTCTATTAATTATTTTAATCCTAACTAATGTAGCACTTCATGCATCCATCATTTTACTACATGGTTGCTACATACAAACAAGTTACGTTTTAGACTTAGTAGTGGGCTCTATAGTTCATGCACTCTTCAACGATAAACATTATTCACCTTTCGGTGTACGATATGGTCATCGCCAACGATACAATACACGATAGATTGGGTTACGGCCATAACCACAATCACCGATAAAACAATAGCCGGAACATTATTTAGGAAAACACGGGCCCCTCCTCTGAGTACAGTCCCTATATTGTCCACTACTAAAAGTCAATCCCTTAAATCCCGGCTTGTTAATTATTTATCAATGTAACAACACAATATGCAATTAAGGGACAAGAGGTGAACAATAGTATCAATAAGGAAACAATAGGTTGATAACATGGATAAGACGGTTAGAATAGTGACAATAACTCATTGGGAACATGTAATACAACATACATTCATTAACTCATGCAATAATACAACATAGGATTATTAATTCATTGAAAAGATGAATCTAAAATTCTGGGCAGCAAGCGCAACCTGTACAAAAATACAGTTTTCCGCTGACTCAAAAATCAAAAGTTGAATCCGTCAGAAAAACTGGAAACTAGACTTCCATACGGTTCCAATGCATACTTAAAGTTCACATTCCGACAACAGTAACTAGGTCAAACACATGTTTCTTTTCAGGTTTTATGTTCAGGCAGAAATTCGACATCTTGTTAATTTAATTTTTGGACCAGCAAAAACTTAATATCAAAATCAGTAAAAATATCATCTAGACTCTTAAACATGTCAAGAAATAATCTGGAAATTTTCATAGCAAAATTTTATCATTTGATTAGCCTTTTTACGGTTTAAATATGAAAGGTACGAGAATCTGAAAATCTGAAATGTAAGAACACAGCTGTAGTAAAATGGGCATAACTTTTGCTACAAAACTCGGAATTCAAAAATTCTGGATGTTATTGACAACTAGACACTTGGGGCTACATTTCATATTCAGAAAGTATTTAATTTTAAGGTCATTTACTAGTTCGAAAATAGTGATCAAAGTTCAGGTCAGCAAGCATGTACAGTTCTTAGGGTATGTTTCTTGAAAATAAAATTAACTGAACATGTCGGGTATCGATTCTATAGTCAATAAATTGTGTAACTAGCATGATAGGTGTCCAAACATGATAAATAAAAAATTATAACTCATACATATACAAGTCTAATATCAATCAATCATCAAACGATCAAACGACATACAACCTAACGTTTGTCTCTACAATAACTTATTTGTAGTGTGACTTGTATGAATAACCCTATTATCAATTCTATATACATTCATGAAAGATCCAAACTTTAGAGTCAAAGTGGCACGATGTCAAGAATATTGGGGTTAGCTCGTGTAAATTTCAATAGACCCAACGAAAGAGATAACAAAGGAATAATACGATAACAAAGAGATCTACTTGCAAGAATTTCAATAACCTTTGAATTTGATACAATTAGCAATTCAAGAGGATGGTGACTTGCCTGTTGGACGGTGAAAACGAATACCAAGAATAACGGGATAAGAATCCCGAAGCAACGAACTCACGAACTAGTTCAACCCACCAATAATACGTGCAATATACGTGCACTCAAAGAACCCAACACACAAAAAGAGACTGCAGCAACACCAGCAAAGAGACAGCAAGGGCAAGGGCGACTGGCGGCACAGCGACTGGCGGCCAGGGGCGGGGTCAACGTCGCCGGCGGAGGCGCACGGGGCGGCGCTGGTGGCGTGGTGTGCCAGCGATCGAAACAGGGAGGAAGGAGGTTTTCGGGATTTGGGTTTCAATGGGTTCTGGCTGCCGTTAATGTCCAGGACAGGGAAGAGGGAGGCCGGGGTGGAGATTTGGGTGGCTGGGTGTCGAGGAGAGAGGTGGGGCGACACCAGGGAGAGGTCGACAGGGGGTGGCGGTGACGGGGTCACCGGAGATAGGCCGGGGAAGACGAGGTCGGCAATGGGTTAGGGGAAATTGAACGGGAACACAGGGAGAGAGAGAGAACGGGAGGAGAGAGAGTAGGCAGCTAGGTTTCGATTTGTGTGCAAAAATTACGGTTTGCAGTAGAGTTGCATTTATAGGGTACAATTAGGGTACTGGGTTAATGGTTTAGGGTCCAGTAAAAGCAGATTTGGGTCAAGAACAAAAGGAATTGGGTTTAGGGTTCAATTAGGAGATAGATCAAGATCAACACAGTTCAAATAAAAATACCCACAATTCAATAAATAAAATCCACAAGATAGATAACCCAATAAAAGAGAAAAACAATTCATGAATGAAAATTTCAACCCAATTAAATAAATAAATAACACAATTGAAATAATAAGAATTGGGCTTAAAATAAATTGGAACTCGCCAAGAAAATCAGATCGGGTATAAAAATAAAATAATTCGATAGATGAATTTTTAATTAAAGAAATCAAGAAATAACAATTAGTAATTATAATCAGAATAATAATAAAACCGTACAATAAAATAATATTCGGGTTTAACAACTTTATTAAAATACTCCAATAATAATAATATACATGATTTGGGCTCAAATACAATTAACCGATAAATTAAGATTATAAAACAAGTTTAAAATACACCATTACTCGAAATAATAAAATTTTCGATTGGAAAATATTTAAATAGAAAATCTCAAAAGAAATCTAACACAAAATAAATTTATAAATGATTAAAATACTGAAATTTTTTGGAAAGTAAGTATTTATGGGAATGGGGGTTACATAACTTCTTCTTTATATTTCATCAAACAAATCCAAGTCATACGAGTACAGTCATCAATAAATGTCACAAACCATTTAGCTCCTCCAATAGTGGTGTTTCTGGATGGACCCCAAACATTAGAATGAATAACCATAAATAGAATCGTGCTTTTATTCAGATTGCAATGAAAAGAAACACGGTGACTTTTTGCTAGTTCACACACATCACAAAAAAAAACTAGAAATATCCAACTGGGAAATAATTTAAGAAAATAGCCAAATGATGCATGTCCTAGACGTCAGTGCCACAGCCAAATTTCTGATTGCTTCTCCCCCTCGGATTTATTAACGGCAAGAGCTTGAGTCAACTTGTTTGAACTTTCAGATACCAAATCTAGATAATAGAGTTTTCCACGTTTAACCCCATAACCAATCGTCCTACGAGTCCGAATATCCTTAAAGCCACAAAAAGAAGGCCAAAAAACAACAATACAATGCAAGGTATTAGTAATTTGGGTGACAGATAACAGATTAAAATTTAAGGATGGAACTACTAGTACTGTATCTAATGTTAGGTCTTTTGTGAGAGATATGGAACCCTCGGCAGTAACGAGGGCAGGATCACCATTGGCAGTGGATTTAGTGGATGGGTGTAAGGTTTTAACTTGTCTAGAATCAAAAGTCATATGATCGGTAGCACCAGAATCAATTATCCATGTATTATTCATAACAGATGCAGAAATATTAAAAACCTTACCATCATTACCTGCAGCTGTAACAAGTGCAGAGGTTTGTTCAATGCTCTTCTCAGATCCTTCAGCAATTCCAACAGCTATAGTGGATATCTTCTTCCAAGAATCCCTGCTATGATCCCAGTCCTGCGGGTAGCCGATAATATGATAGCAACGAGCTGTCGTGTGCCCAGTTTTGCCACATTGGGTACACTTTCTTGTATCATAAGTAGATTGATTGAAGCCTTTAGAAGTGCGTGCAGGTGATCCAGATTGACCCGGGAGGCCTTTGAATGGATGTGGCCAAGCCACCATTGCAGCTATTTCAGAAGATTCAGAGGAGCTGTTCATGGTGCTTTGTTGACGAGCCTCCCGCCGAACATATGCATAGGATGCCTCAAGATCAAGAGCAGGATCCTTGTGCAAAATTTCTCCTCGAACCTGTTCAAAGTCAGCATCTAATCCGGCCAAAAAAATATGAACCCGCAAGCGGTCGATCGATTTCGTTGGACATCGTCAGGATCCTTCATGATCACCTTATCCCGGTGATCCAGTTCTTGAAAATTTTTGGTTAATTGTCCATAATAAATAGAAAGTGGCCTGCCATTTTGCCTTGCCGAAAAAGCTTTCTGGTTTAGAGCAAACACCCGAACCTCGTCGGTTCCATCATAGAATGCTTTTGCAAGAGCATCCCAAATATCACGAGCAGTTTTCAATCGAATGTATCTCTTCATGATCTAAGGTTTCATGGACATCAACAACCAGCCTTTCACTTTCTGATTATCAGCATACCATTTGGCATAGGAAACATCACTTTCAGCAGGAACTTTAGTCTCTCCTTGAATATATTGGTCCTTTTCACGTCCAGCAATATTCATCTCCATCAACTGAGTCCAAACATCATAGTTTGTTTCATCAAGAATTATCCCCGCATTAAAGCTGAAATTCTCGGATTGTACAATAATCGGTGTACTACCCATGTTAGCAGCACAAGCAAATAGCGGAACTGGATCGAATAACAACAAACAGATCTTGATCTGATCTGGTGAATACTCAGATCTGACTTCGAAAAACAGATCTGATCTGACTTCAGGATCGGGGCATTGATGACGCCAGAGAGGGTGTTCGGTTGGCGGTGGCGTCGGGAGGGGACGACGAGAGGGTGTTCGGGTGGCGTCGGGAGGGTGTTCGGTTGGCCGTGATGTTTGGAGGTGGACTGTAACGCCCCTGCCCCTAGCTCAGACAATTTATACAATTTAGAAGACAAATTAGATACTATGTAGTACAACTGCCCACCACAGGCTGCCTCTCAAAAGTTGGTTAACCGATTAGGTGACTCTTGATCATAGGCTTTAGTATTTATTTATTATTTTATTCTATTCAACTCCCGATATGGGATTAATCACTAACACTTTTAGTTCTTCCGGAAATGTACAGCAGCTGCTTACCTTTGCAGGTGGGCCCCACTATGCAAAGCCACGTCATGGTGGCCTTTGACTTCGTCAAAGCCAATCAACAGCACATACACAACCTCTGCTATGTGCTATTAATTTTGTGGGACCCTCCACATCATTCAATAATTACTATTTATTTTACCAAAGTACAAATCCATTTTACTTTTTCATAAACAGCCATTTCATACCAACTTTATATATATATATATACTATATATATGTATTTTGAAAACTACGGGGTGTTACACATACACCCCCCTTCAGAAATCAGCGTCCTCACTGAGCACGGGCATGCACAACCTAGTGCAGGATCTCCTTTCTAACCGATGTGGAGCATCTACTTTTCTATCCACCCGGCTACTCATGATCCTGGAGTCCACCGTCAAACCAATCATAGTCCCTGGACAACCACAGTTCCGGAGTCCACCGTCAAACTGGGTATATAGTCCCGAAGTCCACCGTCAGACTAATCATAACAAGCAACCACAGTCACAGAGTCCACCGCCAACTGGGTCCATAGTCCCGAATTTCACCGTCAAACTATCTAGACATGCCCCACACTCAGTGTCGGAAGTCGGCTCTGATACCATTTGTAACGCCCCTGCCCCTAGCTCAGACAATTTATACAATTTAGAAGACAAATTAGATACTATGTAGTACAACTGCCCACCACAGGCTGCCTTTCAAAAATTGGTTAACCGATTAGGTGACTCTTGATCATAGGCTTTAGCATTTATTTATTATTTTATTCTATTCAACTACCGATATGGGATTAATCACTAACACTTTTAGTTCTTCCGAAAATGCACAGCAGCTACTTACCTTTGCAGGTGGGCCCCACTATGCAAAGCCACGTAATGGTGGCCTTTGACTTCGTCAAATCCAATCAACTGCACATACACAACCTCTGCTGTGTGCTATTAATCCTGTGGGACCCTCCACATCATTCAATAATTACTATTTACTTTACCAAAGTACAAATCCATTTTACTTTTTCATAAACAGCCATTTCATACCAACTTTATGTATATATACTATATATATGTATTTTGAAAACTACATGGTGTTACATGGACGATGGGTGGTTATGGCTTCGAGAGTGGGGGCGACGAGGACCTGGATGTTCGACGATGGGGCGACGAGGGCTGTGGGATCGGGGAGTTGATGATGACGAGCAGGTTGAGGGCTACCTGGATACTTGACGGTGGGGGCAACGAGGTCTGTGAGATTCGGGAGAGAGAATGGAAGAGGGGAGGTTTGGAGATGTCAGGAGTTCGGGGGTGTCAGAGTTTCGTCGGGATCGGGTCGGGAAGGAGGTGTCAGATCCGATCACCTCCTTCTCTTCTTCTTCTTCAACTAGCCTAGATCTGGTTAGGCTCTGATACCATGTTGAATAAGATTTGGGGAAAATAATTTTTCTTATTTATGTCTATTTCTCTACGATATACATCTATATATAAGAATTACATTCTTGAAGAAGAAGAAAGGAGATTGAGAGAAGATTGAGGAGATAAGAGATTTGGGGAATCTGTTTCCTATAGATTAGGAAACAAAATATACAATTACTATATAGATCTGCCAAACCACCTTCAGCCATGTCGCTGAGAAGAAAGCCAACGAAAACTACCACCAGCCTCCATGGGGATCCTCCTCCCCCACCGTCATAGCCTCCCCATAGCAGGGCTGCATCGGCAGGCTCCCAACGCTGCTAGCCAAAACCCCATTCGACCGAGAACTGGGTCCGCACATCGACCCTCTCCTCGGTGCCCCCTGTATAGTCTGACCTCCTTGGTTTCATCAATGCCCGCCTTGAAGGAATGCACCTCTGCCAATGCTTAGATGAAAGGCGTACCCAAGATGGTGTTTCCCACTCAGAATGCCATAGGAGTCAGAGGAGCGATAGAGGTCTCGTCAGATGCCCTCGCTATAGGGAAGAAGATGCGAGAGGAGCCTGACTCCAGTCAGTCGGCGAGCTCCCAGGTACAACAGAGAATGGGAGGTTCTCGTCACCCGAGCCAAGTCAGTAACTTCGCCGACCAAACCCTTAGTTCTCTCAAATGTACCCCGAATAGGGATCACCAGACGAATGGTCCACGCCCCAGAACTAAGCAAGAAGATGAATCCCACGGGTCAACTCGATTCGAGGGGCGAGAAGATGAGGTGCTATGTCGCCTCCGAGAGATGGAGAACAACCTTGATCAGATCGGTAAGAGGAGGGTGACTAAGTAAGAGGATACCACCCCATTCGACTTCCATTCACTAAAGCTATTGTCGAAGCCTTCGTTCCAGAGAACTTCATGCTTCCCACCTTCGAGTCATATGCCGGTGAAGTTGACCCCACATACCACATCGAGAGTTTCAAAACTCTTATGATGATCCACAGAGCCTCCAACACACTCTTCTGCAAAACTTTTCTAGCTACCCTGAAGGGATCAACACAAAAGTGGTACTCCCGTCACCCTCTAGGGTCTGTCTACTCATACGACCAGCTCAAGGAACTCTTCCTCACACACTTTCTCAATAGCCACAAAATCGAGAAGACGAGTGCTTCCCTGCTCGAGTTGAATCAAAGGGTAAGGGGAGCCCCTCAAAGACTTCGTCAGATGCTTCACCACTGAGCCTCGATCTATCCCCACCCTTGACCCTGTGGTAGCAGCTACCACTTTCCGATGTCTGCAACACCTACCTCAAAGTTTCCTTAGAAGAACCTCCTCGAGACTTCTCTAAGCTCTTACAAATGTGTTAGAATTACATCCGGGCTAAGGAGGTTCTTCATCTCCAGGACCAAAGTGAGCCTTTGCCGAGAAATAAACAAAGATGAGTGAACAAGGTGGGGCCCAAGAAATCCCAGAGGGATAAATCCGGACGTCGTTCTCCAATGGTCCTCCGTTTCTGCAAATTCACCCCCACTTAATACCAATGTGTCGATAATCCTCATGGAAATTGAGGGGGAGGGACTACTTAGCCCCCTCCTAAGATGAACCCAGCAAACACGAGAAGGAATAAAAGTTGATGGTGTCAGTTCCATAAGTACCATGGCCATGACACGGAGGAATGTTGGGCCCTTAAAGATGAGATAAAAGCTCTCATTCGCCGCGGTCACATCACCAAGTACACACAGAAGAACAAAGTTAAGCCTGCACCGACTCGATGAACCAACAAGCGAATGGAGAAAGATCCTGAGACCCAAAACACGGAACCCCTGGTCATTCTTCATTCCATCAATGGAGGTCCTATAAGAGGGGAGTCCAACTCCTCCCAAAAGGCGTCCATCTGAGAAGTCAACTCAGTGCACAATCCCCCCCCTCCCCCCCCCGGCGTTAGGTTTCGAGGGTAATCTTAGAATAAATACGCAGTGAAAAATTACAAAAAATATCGAAACCTAGTCATGGATCCATGCGAAAACCATAAATCGTGTTTAGAAGTTATATCTTAAAAATGGACCTGATGTCTCCTCAGTATGTCGATCACAACACTGCAATATTGCGATGTCTCTATGGTATCCACATGAACAGATTAAATCAAGCTTTCCCTCACGCCGCGGTGCTAGCTGTGGGAAGGAGATGTTCCTCATGACCTATCTCACAATTTCTGTGACGGCTAGGATTTTTCTCAACTATTTCTTTTCCATAGAAACATATCATATATATAGATGCAGAAAATCAACCCTAAGAGAGTAATGAGGCGATTGGGCTCACAATCTGACCTGGGTCAGATTCGTGTGTGGGCCTTTGAACTTTAGTTGGCCCATTTAATCTAATTAACTACCTAACCATGTCGAGGGTCCAAGTCTTACTAGGAATCTCAATTAAATTCATCTCATGAATTTAAATCCAATTTCGATCCATTCTAAGTGTGTGACCCTGTAGGTTCCCATTACATTGACAGTAATACTAAAATCATATTCTAGTATTGTAAACAGTGAGTGGTATCTGGCAATACATCACTGCTACTCAAGTAACGGGAATGCCATTGATTTGACATAACTTATCCGTGACCAATATTACCATGTAGTCTAGTCCTTTTGTTCAAATATCTAATTGACCACAAGGCATAGTGCGTGTCACTCTTGTATAGAACAATCTTTGCTTTCTTGATGTCCAAGTAGACTTACTAAAATAAATGAGGTCAATATCTCATATTGACTCATTTGAGCATGGCCATGCATTTTGCAGTCTCACTCAATCAGGCGGTCCGTAGATATCATTCATGTTATATAAGAGGGACAAATCCTATCTAAGTCACTCACATCCCTCCGCATGATTTATAGTATATCCAATAGTCTATTTTATAATTAACTTATTACAGGCAACGTTTGACGACATTAAAACATATAACTTCTCATGTAGGGAACCGTAGTGACTTCAAGTCAAATGATTACATACACCATGGTCACTGTGAAAACTGCTTATGACACTCACGTAACGATCCATGCAGCGTTCTCATGGTGGGTCAGTTCAGTACATTATTACTCTAATATGTACCCATGTGAAGACTTGATATCTCATATCCATGACCCGTGAGATATGGTCATCAATCCACGCACAAACTAGTCTCTATATATAATTATTGTCCTAATTCACAATAATACTTGACTAGGGACATTTAAGAATAATGTTCTGATTACAACCAATATGATCTCACAATCAAGTCATGCACTTGATATCTCATGATATTGAACCTATATTATATTCATTTAATCACAATAAACAACACAATAAATGAAGTACCTCATATATGAAATAAATATCATGATACAATGTCAATACACAATTGGCCTCAAGGGCATACACCAACACCCGGCCAAGAGTTGGGGAGTCCCAGTACCTTTCTCAGGCTAAGATTTTGAAGGCGTACAGACCCTCACTGCGACGCACTTAGATCATCCTCTCCATGGCAAACCACGGGGTGCTTGCCCTCGGACCTATGTAGTATGGGATGCATAGAATTCAAACAAGTATGCATTAATGTCATCTTAGCGTAAAATATCTGCATTAGGCATTAAGGCATTGCATATACTTACATGTTTAGAGTAGTCACTTTTAACACTTTATTTTACATTAAAGCTTGTTGTTGTTAAAGTATTAAAAGACCGTTATACTTTCGACATAGCGAGGATAGCCGTGTATAATATTTTGTCGGTTGTAAGCAACTGACGTGCTCACAGTTTTATATGCAGGACTTAGAATTTACAAGAAGATTTAAAGATGAATTTGAGGCTGATGATTATTTAAATATTAAAGTTGTTACAATTGTATATTTTTCATTATTGTACTTCAATTTACTTTCCGCTGCGTTATTAATGTAAAAGACTCTGTTGTAATAAAAAAATTCAAAATTCCTTGTAAAATTGTACGAAGTGAAGGGTAAAGATCCTGTGGAACTTTGAATTCAGCCTTATTTGGAATTCGGGGTGTTACAAAATCTCTCTTTTTCTGCTGTCAATCTCAAAACTTCATTAATGACTTATTTTCTTCATCTATAGTCCTTTGTAGTGTTTCTCTTGTTAGATCACTATAGAATGATGATAATAGTCGAAAAATCATTATAACAAATTAATGGCAGCCAATTCTGCTGGCCATATTGGAGATAAACTCAGAGGTCAAAGAATGAGATATTTAAACTTTTCGCTGCGTTATTAATGTAAAAGACTCTGTTGTAATAAAAAATTTCAAAATTTCTTGTAAAATTGTATGAAGTGAAGTGTAAAGATCCTGTGGAACTTCGAATTCAGCCTTATTTGGAATTCGGGGTGTTACAAAATCTCTCTTTTTCTGTTCTCAATCTCAAAACATCATTAATAACTTGTTTTCTTCATCTATCGTCCTTTGTAGTGTTTCTCATGTTAGATCACTATAGAATGATGATAACAGTCGAAAAATAATCATAACAAATTAATGGTAGCCAATTCTGCTGGCCTTATTGGAGATTAACAGGACATTTAAAACAAGCCTGTATGGAAACCATTAAAGCATTTTGTCAAAGTGCTAAAGCACATAAACAAATAAAAAATAGAGTTAAAAACTCTAAGCTAGGGATACAATGTTGTCCTAGATACGATCCAGATATAAATCTGGAATATGGGTGTGAACCCAAATATGGATCTTATAATAGACCTTTCAAAAAATTTAAAATAAAAAGGAAAGATGGAAGCCAGAATTTAAGAAAAAAGTGGTAAAAAAATAATTATTCTAAACCTAAAAGGTTTATAAAAAATAAATTTCCCAAATACCGAAAAGGATGCAAATGCTTCAAATGTGAAAAAGAAGGACATTATGCAAATGAATGCAATGAAAAGATTCATAATGTCATAATAAATAATCTACAAGAGTATGGTATTCATACCCAAACTCTTGAAGAAATTCCTACAGATGATGAGACTTCTGTCTATGAATTGTCCTAAATTAATGAAAGCAATTATAACTCAGATTCCTCTTTGGAAATGGAATCATTAAAGATAAATATGATAACAATTAATAAAATAGCTAATGATATATGGGTAGAAACGCTTTCTTTAAAAGCCTCTTTACCTACAAGAGACAATACATGCTCTCCTGCCCTGAATTTATGAGCAGCTGAAAGCATGATATAGAAAGATATTCTGTATTAGATGTCCCACTGGACTTACGAATAATAATCCCTAAGGGATATTATGGGCAAATAATTAACACAACCACAGTATCGAAAAGCAACTCTTTGTTATTAATGGAATAATAACCTCTGAACACAGGAGTAGTTTCGATATTCTTTAAAAGTTTGAATCACTTTGCTATACAAATACATCAAGGAGATATTATTGCACAATTATTAACATTCAAATATGAAGAACTTCCGATAGGAAGAATTCGAGAAACAGAAGACACTGGTTGTACTAGTACACATATATCTAGTACAGATTACAGAGTAAATATGAATTTCCTAAGGGAATACACCACCAATATAGATATCGATAATAGTATCAGAGAAGTCTACGACATATCCGATGATGACTTAACAAAACTATCAGAAATGATTTCTCAACCAGATAAAAAGGATGTGTAAAAAACTGAGAGATCTATTATATCAAAGTTCAATTCCAAAAGTACTTACATTTTTGAAAAAAATGCAAGGAAATATAGAATTAAAAGATATTCAGGACCTCTCATCAATAAAGCTTATAAGCAATAAGAAGGTAAACAAAGATATCCAAAGATGAATTATCTTCATCTAGGACTGATACAAATAAACATTGTTGCACAATTCCGGGCCGGAATAGATACACCAATTTTAATGGTAGTAAGAGATGAAAGGATTAACGATCCTTTAAATTCTAGAATTGGGAGAACTAAATCAAATCTAGCAAATAGAATATTTACATTTAATATACATCCAAGTTTTTCTGTTGCATTAATAGATGAAAACATTACTGATATTTGTACCTTGTCAATTAATTTGAAAAGTATAGAAATGAAACCAGGATAAAAAATCCTAAGTATCCAATGGGAAAGTTGCATCGCCCTTAATGAAGTTGCTACTTTCAGAACAAAATCTTCTAAAGATTACATCCAACTCTTTGAAGTAGGAACAGGAAAGATTATTCAACCTAAGATAATTGAACAAAAACACATTACTTTTAATAACGACATGGCTTTATTCATAAGTGAACTAAAGACTAAACAAGCAAAAATTCCAGAAGAGACATTAATAGTCTTAGGAAATAAAATTACTACTATATACAAAAACACAGAGGAAGACGATTCTTCTTCTTCAAAACAAACACCTTTTCTTAATAGATCGAGTTCTTGCTCCATTATAAAAGATATTAGCTTACTTCTTGATAATGAGGCTTCTATATTACTAACTCCTAATATGCTGAAAGATATACATAGAATTAGCTTGAGCTTTGAAAAAACTCAACCTATTAAAGGAACAACTATTCAGATGATCAAAAAACTGCATGATACTGAATCAAAAGAAGATTTTGATAACCTTGGAAACATGATTATCAAAGTCCCTATAAAAAATATCAAAACATAAAAAATACACACACTACTATGTTTTAAAACTTTGCAGATATATCTATGGAAGTAAAAGATTTAAAGTTTGTCTACATCAAATAGGAAGAAGTACAAAGCTTCATAAGAGAACATAAAAACATATTTTTTAAGCAAAAAGAACTGGCTACTGCCAATAGCTGGACGATTAGTCGCAGCAACTCGAAGAAATCTGGCATTCAATATCGAATACGATTATTACATATGTCCGGATGTCATGATGTATACAATACACTTGAAGAATATATCGCAGAAGATGACTCAATTTCATGCGATGGTCAGTACAGAGTACCACCAACACAAGTTTTCACCCCAGAACCCGACGGGATGAATAAATATGAGGCACCTCATCGGAAGATACTCCACAATGACGCCGGAAGCAGTAAGGACGAAACAGAGTAAACATAGTAAAGAACAGTTACAACATCGTCGATCAACACATCGAAGTAAAGCAAACCAAGGATATCAGTCAACTGAAGAATGATATCAACCAGCTACAAAATGAAAATTATAAATTAATAACATACATCGATCACCTCAGAAAGGACACCCATAAACTCCAATAGAAACTCCAGGACGTGCTAAAGCAACGACTTAATGGGTATGTCAGGAATATTCGTTCCACAGTAATAATGTCTCTCACAACAAAGTTCTACCAGAAGAGTCCAGCACTAGCCAGAAGCATGGTGCGCCACTTCAACAACAGGTGGACGCACAACAGCGTGGTGATGTGTAAAGGAAACGTGTAAAGCAAGTTTCCTAAGATGCTTATTTAAGAAGCTTCCTTAGAAGCTTCATGTTATGTATGTATGTATTGGGTATCCTATGTATAAGGTATCCAAGCCATTCTCCCTCTATATAAGGAGAGGCTTTGGGTTGGTGTAAGGGGAAAAGGTCTTCTAATGTATGCTACTACTACTATCAAATAAAGTGTTTTCTTTTATGTTCTATCTCTACTTTCTTTGAATTTCCCCGCTGTCGATCTCAAAACTGGTATCAGAGCTTGGCAAAGAATTCAGAGTTCTTCTCTTTCAATCAGGTATAATATCTAAACTAATCTTTGTAGTTTAGGATTAGGATGAAGGAGTAATCTCCTTCATGTTGGTTAAGCTAGCTATGAAAATAAATACTTGTTCTTAGGTTTGTTTAATTAGAACATGTAGTAAACATTAATCTTTAGTCTGTATGAGTGAAAGCCATGCTTTAGGTATTCATCTTCAACTTTAATTAGTTTTGTGAGTTGTGCTCTTCATCTCCAATGTTTTCATAAATTTTTAGTAAGTTTTGATCTTCATCTCTCATGCATTCATACAAGCTTGTGGTGCTAGTTGTCGGTAGGGACTTGCTTGTGTGTTGCTGATTACCCGTTGTGGCTTAGATTTTAGACTGAACCCCGCTATAAGTCCATGGTGTGGGAGTGTGATGTCAGGGATGTTAGAAATATTCAAAACACAAAAAAAGAAAAAAAAAAACTATGACGCCGGTGATGTTAGAAATAGTCGAAACACAAAAAGAGTTAAAGAAATCTCTAAAATACCTATTGCTGCAAGAGCTTAGCCATATCAGAAATCCTTTCAATGATTACTACAGTAAGTGCATCATTAAACAAGAAATCTTTTTTAAAAAGAAAGTTTATTATAGCTTAGCTAAACCAACATGAGTTCTTCTTTCTATGGATAATCACCAAAATCATATCTACGAAGAAGAAGAGTGCACACTTGCACTAAAAATTAATGACTACAGTCATTTTTCGCATATCTCTAATACTTTGAAAATTGCCAATTCTAATCACATAATTGGTACGTTAAACACTTTGGTTCATAAGGTGTTAGATATTCAGTCTAGCCTACTTTTCATAGGACGCAATATCAAAAAGAAAATAGATAATATAAAAAAATCCTGAACTCGACAATATTGATCTTAATAGTCAATCTAAACAACTTTGCAATCTATCACTAGACCAGAAGTTGAACTATCTTCTCCAACGGAAGAGAAAATTAATTTTCATTTTATGAATAACATGGTTAAATATTCCTCTCTATAAGAAAATACTATTTCAGTTGATGAAATAGAAAAAACGTATTACAATTGTTTCCTAGAATTAAGAAAAAAAGAACTAGAAGGAACCATTTCTTGCAATGATGTTCAATCTTATTTTGAAAAACATGAATATGCAATAAGATACTTTATGTCTAAGGAAGAACCTGATTCTAAGTCAGAAATAGAATCTACTACTTCCAATTGCTCTATTGAGCAAACATCTTCAGAGTCTACTGACTCAAAAAGCTCTACTGAGCTAGAAATTTCCAGCTCTACTGAGCAAAACAATATTGAGTTAAAACAAAAACACTTTTATAAAGTATACGCTGATCAAGAAACTTTGATCAACCAACAAATGACAGATATTGGTGAAAATTCTCGAGTAAGTGATAGAGGAAAAAGACCTTTAGAATCTGAAGAAAATCCATTACCAGATTTTCAACCTTCCAATCCGGAAGAATTTCTACGATATGGTAGAACATCTGAAAGATTATTTTACCAAAATAATATCCTTAATTGGAGAGATAATCATGCCAGAATAATACACGGAGAATATGACAAATGAAGTGCTCATATGGGTACATATTCCAATACTGATAGAATACCCCATAGATATCTTAAACATTATTTTAAAGACTGGGGCCAACATATGTGTGGTATAAGATATCTCCTAAAGGGGATGTCTAACAGAGATTTTTTCAAATATACATGTTCCTTATAGGAAGGATACACAGCTGATTGGCTAAGAAGCTTAGAAGCTACAAATGTGGTTGAAAAGCCAATATTGAATCTTAAGAAACTACTGATAAAATGATTTTTCGACTGTTATCATCATTCTATAGTGATCTAACAGGAGAAACACTACAAAGGACTATAGATGAAGAAAACAAGTTATTAATGATGAAATTATGTGATATATGTGAATTAGTAACATTTGTTACAGATTATATTGGGCAAATCTTCAAACTCGAAGATCCTGATAAGAAAATATTTTGGTTAGAAAGATTCTTTCTAAAAATCCCAGAACCATGGGGAGACTTGATAAAAAATCATTATAACAAATTAATGGCAGCTAATTCTGCTGGCCTTATTGGAGATAAACTCAGAGGTCAAAGTACGGGATATTTAAAACAAGCCTGTATGGCAACCATTAAAGTATTTTATCAAAGTGCTAAAGCACATAAACAAATAAAAAATAGAGTTAAAAACTCTAAGCTAGGGATACAATGTTGTCCTAGATACGATCCAGATATAAATCTGGAATATGGGTATGAACCCAAATATGGATCTTATAATAGACCTTCCAAAAAATTTTAAATAACAAGGAAAAGATGGAAGCTAGAATTTACCAAAAAGTGGCAAAAAAAATAATTATTCTAAACCTAAAAGGTTTATAAAAAATAAATTTCCCAAATACCGAAAAGGATGCAAATGCTTCAAATGAGAAAAAGAAGGACATCATGCAAATGAATGCAATGAAAAGATTCATAATGTCATAATATAAATAATCTACAAGAGTATGGTATTCATACCCAAACTCTTGAGGAAATTCCTACGGATGATGAGACTTCTGTCTATGAATTATCCTCTATTAATGAAAGCAATTATAACTCTGATTCCTCTTTGGAAATGGAATCATTAAAGATAAATATGATAACAATTAATAAAATAGCTAACGCTTTCTTCAAAAGCCTCTTTACCTACAAGAGACAATACATGCTCTCCTGCCTTGAATTTACGAGCAGCTGAAAGCATGATAATAGAAAGATGTTCTGTATTAGATGTCCCACTGGACTTACGAATAATAATCCCTAAGGGATATTTTGGGCAAATAATTAACACAACCACAGTATCGAAAAAGCAACTCTTTGTTATAAATGGAATAATAACCGCTGAACATAGGAGTAGAATTTCGATGTTCTTTAAAAGTTTGAATCACTTTGCTATACAAATACATCAAGGAGATATTATTGCACAATTATTAAAACTCAAATATGAAGAACTTTTGATAGGAAGAATTCGAGAAATAGAAGACACTTGTTGTACTAGTACACATATATCTAGTACAGATTACAGAGTAAACATGAATTTCCTAAGGGAATACACCTCCAATATAGATATCGATAATAGTATCGGAGAAGTCTATGACATATCCGATGAGGAATTAACAAAACTATTAGAAATGATTCCTCATCCAGATAAAAAGGATGTGTATAAAACTGAGAGATCTATTATATCAAGGTTCAATTCCAAAAGTACTTACATTTTTAAAAAAATGCAAGGAAATATAGAATTAAAAGGAATTCAGGACCTCTGATCAATAAAGCTTATAAGCAATGGGAAGGTCTTCTAGTGTATGCTACTACTACTATCAAATAAAATCATTCCTTTTATGTTCTATCTCTACTTTCTTTGAATTTCCCTGCTGTTGATCTCAAAACTTGGTATATATATATATATATATATATACATGACAGCAGAAAAAGAGAGATTTTATTGATAGAGAAAGGGGTGGTAGCACACATACACTCCTTTTATTCTTAGCTAGAGAACTTCTTCCTTACACCAACCCAAGGCCTCTCCTTATATAGGGGAGAAAGGCTAAGGCATTTGATACCAAATACATACATAGCAAATACCTAACACTTCATGAAGCTTCTTAGTAGCTTCCTAGCAAACATACAAAAAACATACAAAGCTTACATAACGAAAATACATGAAGCTTTCTTATGCATGAAGCTTCTTTATTAAATAATTAAATGCCACTACGCTTCTGTTGCGTGTCCACCTTTTATTGAATGGGCCCACCATGCTTTTGTCTGGTGTTGGCGCTTGTGCATAAAGCTGTTATTGTCTGTACGAGCTAGAGACATTATATTCGAATCTTCCTGTAGACCTTTTACTTTGTAGAAAGAATACATGACATCTGGGGAAGGGTAATTTTATTAGGAACTCAAATCCAGATAATACACGGAAAAGGAAAATACACCCAAAATACAGAGAACAGAAAACAGGGGTTACAAATCCTACCCACCTTACAACAAAATTTCGTCCTCGAAATTTACTTAGGTGGTACATAGGACAAGGCAAAGGCAACTGGAGAAGGGTAACAAAACAGAGGGTTAATGGGAAAGAAACAAAGCAGTGGCAATACCAGAAAAAGAAGGAAGTGGATAACAATGAGGTCAAATGGAATGCATGAAAGAGAATAAACAGTATCAAAGGGAAAGAACATCACAAGATGACAAAGTAAGATAGGGAGTAGGCAGAACTGGAATCAGGAAAGAATTGAATCAAATAATGAATGGGTGTATGATGGCAAAATGGAATGCAAGAAAGAAGTAACCGGTATCAAAAATAAAGAAGAAACCACACAAGACTTACAAGATAACAAGGCAAAGAGATGAAGAAATAGATAGGACTGGAATTGAAGGAAGGATGGACAAGGAAGACTTGAACCAAGCAATGAGTCGACGGATGAAGACGAGTACAATGGATGGAAAGAAGCAAACAATGCAGGGAAGGAGAAACAACAAGAGAATCCTGTGACCTGTGGGTTATGGGCCCACACGCTTTTGCTGCGCCACTCTGATCGGGAAGACTCTGCTAATAGCATCCATTAGCTCCAGCAATCTGCCTCGTGGCTCACCGTGTCCTCGACACGTCCAAATGGCATCTCGCTAGCATGAAGTTTGAATTCCTGGCAACTTCAGATTCTGAACACTTTCTGAGATCCTGGGACTCTGCATGCACATCTTGGAGAAAAAAGACGAGACTTCTTCTCCTGGTGATACTCCAAGCCGCTGACAAGTCGTAGAAGATTCAACGATGCCGACTAACGAACCAAGCAGAAAGAAAAGAATGAATGTAATATCCCGGACGGATATTACCGTATATAAATTATTATTCTATTATTATTTCATTATTATTTTGTTTTAATTCCAAAATTAGAACATTTTGGTGATTTTTACCCGGTTTGCTTCTAGACACTATCTGTATCCAGATATCGGCCAGTATATATCCGTATTGTATCAAATTGATACCGTGATCTTCCGAACTAATAATAAAATTTATTTTATTATTATTTCCAAGATTTAATTATTTTATACGGATTATGCAAAGATTTTCCGGTATACAGACATATAGGCGCACATACGTATAGTATGTCGATTAGTACATCATATAAATTGTGTGTTGTGTACAACACTTGCCTTGTTATGACAAACCTATTAGAGGGTTAGGGTTTGATTAGGAGGTTAAACCTAGGGTTACAAAGACATAAGGGATTAGGAAAAATTCTTCTAGAACAAACCCTCCTCCACATCAATTTTCCCTCACATAACACCTGCCCCCAATCCCACCTCCTACAAGGGTATGGCCGGCCCATGTATTAAGGAGGGGCTTTTTTGCACTTGTGTACATGCACATTTGCACTTTCCCCCATTTTCTCCACCTATAAATAGCCCTTCATTCTCCTTCTTCTCTCATTTTAGAAAACAAAAGAAAGAAAGAAAGAAAGAAAGAAAGAAAGGAAAAGAAAGAGAGAACAAAAAATAACTTGAGAGTTTTGTTTTGTAGGTTGATTAGAAAAGTTCTAAAAAGCTAGGGAAAGAAGAAGGATTAGCAAGCAAGACCTTCCTATAGAAAAAATAAGGTGGGGGTTTCTTCATGCTTTCTTTGTTTGTATGTTTGTTTGTTTGTTTGTTTATTTGAATGATGGTTTTGATGTTCTTCTTCTTCTTACCCTCTTGTTTATTTTTCTTTTGGTATGGTTACTTTGTAGTGGTGTGGTTGTATGAGTTTTCTCATTTGAATGTTGTTAACTACTTGGACTAAAAAGATACATACACATAACTTTTGCATACAACCATGTAAGGTTGTAGGACTTGATATGGAACCATACATAAGGCATATGAATTGTTTACAACCATGTAAGGTTGTAGGACTTGATTAAACCTTGGACTAATAATAAAGGCATATGTTCTAATAAAAAAGATCTTTTCTTTTAATCACTAGTTGTAGCTAATTAAAAAGATCTTTCTTTTCTTTTAATCACTAGTTGTAGCTAATTAAAAAGATCTTCTCTTTTTATTTAATCACTAGTTATAGCTAATAAAAAGATCTTCTCTTTTTATTTGATCACTAGTTGTAGCTATTAAAAGATCTTTTCTTTTAGTCACTAGTTGTAGAAATAAAATCTTTTCTTTCATGTTTACTAGTTGTAAAGTAAAATAAGATAAAATGATCTTTCCTTTATCACTAGTAATCGCAAAGATTAGTAAGTAACTAAGTAGTAGTAAGCTAAAATAATAAGTAGTAGTATGTAATAAAATGAAGTAGTAGTAGCATGTATGTTGATTAATAAGGTAGTAGTAATAGTAGTGAGTTGTATGTTGTGATTTTTATGAGAATGAAGAAGTAGTAATAGTAGTAAGTTGTATGTTGTGATTTTTTGATGAGAATGAAGTAGTAGCAATAGTAGTAAGTTGTATGTTGTAGTAGTAGTAGTAGATAATTATGTTTTGTTTAAAATAGGAGTAGTAGTAGTAGTAAAATGTTGTAGGAATTGCTTCTAAAAATATTTAGAAGCCATTTCCATACTACTAATGTTGTAGGATTACTTCTAAAAATATTTAGAAGCCATATTCATGCTACTATTATTGTAGGATTACTTCTAAAAATATTTAGAAGTCATATTCATGCTTCTAATATTGTAGGATCATTTCTAAAAATATTTAGAAGTCATATTTATGCTACTAATGTTGTAGGATCACTTCTAAAAATATTTAGAAGCCTTATTCATGCTACTTATGTTGTAGGATCATTTCTAAAAATGATTAGAAGCCATATTCATGCTACTTATGTTGTAGGATTACTTCTAAAAATATTTATAAGTCATATTCATGCTTCTAATATTGTAGGATCATTTCTAAAAATATTTAGAAGTCATATTTATGCTTCTAATGTTGTAGGATCACTTCTAAAAATATTTAGAAGCCTTATTCATGCTACTTATGTTGTAGGATCATTTCTAAAAATGATTAGAAGCCATATTCATGCTACTTATGTTGTAGGATTACTTCTAAAAATGTTTAGAAGCCATTTCCATACTACTCATGTTGTAGGATCTTTTCTAAAAATGATTAGAAGCCATATTCATGCTACTTATGTTGTAGGATCACTTCTAAAAATATTTAGAAGCCTTATTCATGCTTTACATGTTGTAGGATCATTTCTAAAAATGATTAGAAGCCTCATTCATGCTTTACATGTTGTAGGATCATTTCTAAAAATGTTTAGAAGCCATATTCATGCTTAATTAGTTGTAGGATTACCTCTAAAAATATCCTACCATGTTTCCATGCTTAGAATGTTGTAGGAATCAATCCAAGAGTTTCCTACCATGTTTGGATAAATTTTATTGTGCCTAGAGTGTTGTAGGATCCATGATAAACTCATATACCATGCTAGTTTAATTGTTGGAAAGCGATATACCATGCTAGCTTAATTGCAAGTATTTTGCATATCGTGCTTGTTAAATTGTATGCAAATTGTATACCATGCTAGATAAATGGTAGAGAAGTGTATGTTATGTTAGTAGATGATCATGACTTATGCTAAGTAAGTAGGTATCATGCTAATTATTAATCATATTAAGTTAAGGATACCCATACTATGATGTTCATGCTTAGAGTAAAGAAACTACCAATGGCTAGTTGTAGTGATTTATGTGGGATTCTATACCATGCTAGAGTAATATTTGCTTAGAATGTTGTAGGAGTAGTGTTAGGACTACCTACTATACCTTGGAGTATTGCTTAGTTGGGTGGTGGTGGTTGGTTATGATAAGTAGTAGGCTTCCATGCTCAATTTGTAACCTACGATTGACTATAGAGGATTTTATGTTTAAGGTCGTTAGTGATTTTCATGCTTGAGCTCAATGTAAGCATAAGCATTAATCATATCCATACATAGGAATATCATGGTGGTTGTGCTATATGATTGATTGTCGTAGGAAGCTGCTTGAAATTGTATGCCATACTTAAAGCGCAATAGGTTGAAGTAGGAAGGATTGGGAAGACCACTAGGGATAGTTAGTCTGATAAAGGCCATTTTATCGCCTTCGGTTCTTCTCTAGTACAATACCCATCATAGACTACTAGTAGATTCTTTTGTTGCTTCTAATAATAGAAGATTAAGTTTGTTAGTAAGCACGTTTGGTTGCTTCTAGGATTGATTACCTGTATGGTTGTTTGCACACGGTTGTGCTCGTACGTGGCTCGACTGGCCCGTATGTAGCTATGGGTCTCATACGTAGCTTAGCCGGCTCGTATGTAGGTGGTTGTCTCGTACGCGGCCCGACCGGCCCGTGCGTAGCTGTTGGTCTCATACGCGGCTTATTTGGCTGGTATGTATGTGGTTGTTACTCGTGTATAGCTTGTTAGCTAGTACACAGTTCGTTGCGCTCGTCTAGGGTGATGTTACCACCCTAAGGGCTATCGACCATCAAGACATATGTTCTTACCCTAAGGTACTATGGAGGAGTCACTCCTTGTGTACCGTCGAATCTTAACCAGGATAGGTTAGTCGAGGACCGGAGTATAGACGGAATCCAAGTCTAGGGAAGCGGCGTGCATGTATATTCACACGGCCAAAGTCTTGGATCGATGAGCCACGAACCGGGTCCTGAGGGATTCTGGTAAGTCTAGGTTGAGCGGCCTAGCAGAGTTGTCTTGCGAAGCCTAATTTAAGGCCTAGCAGGTTGTGCTACAATATCGTCATCCCTAGGATTGTTCGAGTCAGGGACATCACTAGGATAGTGACTTATAAGGATCAGTTTACTTAAACCCTTTTGCCGGGAGAGAGGGATCAGTTGTAGGGGGCCCCTTACACTAACTCGTCCCTTGAGGCAGATCATAGGTGGTGTACTGGGTTGTACCTTTCCGTCAAAGGGATACGTACGGTGCCGTCTCACAAGTTGAGGACACGGGTTGCGTATCTCGCTCTGTTAATTCCTGGAGTACCGTGGCTAGGGGTGCCACAGGATGCATTGTGCAGTCCTGCGCTTGCGATACCCCAGAGGGTGCCACAGGGTAGGCTTTGCGCTACCCTGCGCTTGCGAAACCCTATAGTGTGATTTTTGTAATGACACCCGATACATTGGGTTTGTCTAATTTGAGTGAGGTCCGGTTAGCCGGGTCGCGGTGGCGAACATAGACACCACGGGCGAAATGCAACAGTGGCACATGACCACATCTGCAGCCTCGCGAGTCACGTGTAGTTGTCAGGAACAGGTCGTGTACAATTAGAATTCTTAACGTGGGTTCAATCCCTATATATGGAGAAACGGCTTGAGATGGAGTCGCATGTAGTATGGGCTGCATGTTGCTTTCGGAGACTTGCTGACATTAGAATAGGAAGCGTCCTTGTTCTACCTTCCCGTCAAAGGGATACGTACGGTGCCATCTCACAAGTTGAGGACACGGGTTGCGTATCTCGCGCTGTTAATTCCTGAAGTACCGTGGCTGGGGTGCCACAGGATGCATTGTGCAGTCCTGCGCTTGCGATACCCCAGAGGGTGCCACAGGGTAGGCTTCGCGCTGCCCTGCGCTTGCGAAACCCTATGATTGGATTTTGGATTAAGGCCCGATACACCGGGCAATAGTGGTAAACATGGACACCACTATATGACTGCAGTGGCGGAACTAGACCGCACCTGCAACCTTGTTGAGTGAGGTCCGGCATGCCGGGTAGTAGTGGAAAACGGAGACACCATAAGCAGACTGCATAGGGGGACTTGACCCCTTCTGCAACCTCACAGAGTCATGAAGTATTGTCAGGAACGGGTTGTGTATAATTAGTTCTATTTTAAGTATCGCATTAGTGTCTAGTCATAGCACTCACGAACACTTAAACTACACCAACACCATTGCTATATTTTATATATTGTGTTTGGAAGATTCGCTGCTATATGATCAGCCTTTAAGCGTCAGTGAATACTGACGTCCCCACTTCCATAGGTACTGGATCGCCGAAGTACAAGGCGAGATTTAAGAGGACTCAAGGCAGGGAAAGCAAGGAGTCAGTGTTATGTTTAGTTCCGCTGCAGTATATGTATTGATTATCTATTTAGTTGAGAAGTACTCAAGTGAGAGTTACCAAGTGTTGTTCTTCATTTCTTGTACTTTGATGTAAGATGTTGAAGGTTGTAATACTTGGGATTGTAAAGGTATTATTGTAACTCTATTGTAATGTATTGCAGTTGTGTAATGTTCAGACTTGTAATACATTGGGTATTGAATAAAAAGTTTTAAATTCTCCTGTTTTTCTGTGTATTGTGACTAATTGAAGAAAAGGTCTTGGCTCGTGTCACGGTTTCCCAGTATCGGAAATCGGGGCGCTACAATGAATGACAACAAAATCAGAAGGACATGGGCACGAAAAGAATGAATTCATACCCAAGAAGAAATCAATCAAAGAGGACAACTGAAAAAGACGGAAGAATCAAGGAATCAAGGGATTGAATAAGAAGGCATAAAAAAGAATGGAATAAGATTAGTATCCAGATCAATGTTGATTATAATTCATTCATGTATGCATGGTTTGTGTACTGTTGTGCCGATCCCAGATCGAGCCAAGCTTGTATAATACATCAGTCAAAATAATACATTAGCCAAACCTGGACTCTGATATCACTAAAAACCTTGTCACGCCTCACTTCCCAAAAAGAGAATACGGAATACGGATACGTGACTAAGCCCAGCGAATGATTTTCATCATCTATAAGCTGTCAGGATCTTTACAATATTTCACAAGAATAATCTGAGTAGGAAGAAAGAGAAGTCAACCACGCATGCATAACTGAATCAAAATACCAACAGGATTTACTTGAAACCAAAATATAATAATCTCAAATAAACCAGATCTGAACAAATCAATAATCATGTGTCACATTGCCCAATACAAAATAATCCAAGTAACCAAGTACAATTATTCAAGATAAGTAACAAGAAATAATAATAATAGTAGCAAGAACTCCAGCAACTAGAATCTCAGATCACCTACTCTATCTGGCAGCTGATCTCCAAAATCTGCAATTTTAATAAATTGCAAGAAGAGGAAAAAGAAAACAAAACGTCTGTCAATGCAAGTTACGGGCCGCTTGTAGTGCAGGCACTAGTACAGGAAAAGGGGTAACAAATATAGAATAACAGCGGAAGTAAGCATAGCATGGAATAGACATGATAACAAAATAGAACAACTGGCATGGCAAGATGAACAAGTATAAGTGGCATGTATCAAGTGTCAAGTGAACAAGTATCATATAAACAAGTATCAAGTAGCAAGGGTCAAGTGAACAAGTATCATGTAAACAAGTACGAGTAACAAGTGTCAAGTGATCAGGTTCAAGTCTTGTATTTATTACTATCTAAGTAGCACTTCATGCATCCCAAGTTTATACCGCTTTTTTGCTACATTCAAACAGTTTCGTTTTAGATTTCATAGTGGATCATAGAGGGCAGTGTACTCAGGGACAAGTATCAAGTAATCAAGTATCAAGCCTTAAGTATGAAGTATCAGGCCTCAAGTATGAAGTATCAGGCCTCAAGTGTGAAATATCAAGCCTCAAGTATGAAGTATCAAGCCTCAAGTGTGAAGTATCAAGCCTCAAGTATGAAATATCAAGCCTCAAGTTTCAAGTATCAAGCGTCAAGTATGAAGTATCAAGCCTCAAGTGTGAAGTATCAAGTCTTAAGTATGAAATATCAAGCCTCAAGTGTGAAATATCAAGCCTCAAGTATCAAGTATCAAGTAATCACGTAGGATCTATAGACCCCCTTCCGAGTACACGTTTCTGTATTTTCCACTGCTAGATCTTTCCCTTTAAACCCCGGCTTAGTTATTTATCATTATTATCAGACAATGATGTATGTATCTCAAATAGGGAAAGTATAACATCGTATAAACAAGTAACAAGTTCATGTTGAAAGATAAACATACACGGTGCAAGACAACTCATACAAGGATAGAACAACGAAAACTCTAGTTCAGGACAGCAAAATAGTACTGCACTAAATCTGGAATTTCTGTTGTTACAAACATGCAAACCTAGATCCATCAGAAAATCTAGAAAATAGACTCTCGGCCGAATCCAGCAAATATATATAAGTCATATGGTATTTCACAAAAACAAGTCTCAAAACAGAATTGAATCCAGAAAACATGTTCAACCAGAAATCAGAAGTTTGTATTCATAAAAGGAAAACGGCATAAAAACTTACTAATTAAATCCAAGAAAAATCTGGGGTATTCCCTAGTATGTTTAGTATCAGAAAATAAAGTTTCATAATTTTCCAACATAAATAGAATAGTCAAGTAAAATCAGAAAATAGCAAGACACGGCAAATTTGTAAATCTGGAATCTTAAACACTGCAGTACGAAAATAGCAATATCTCACAAAATACAAATTGAAATCCAGATCTGTCAAAAAGGTGATAAACCAAATACAGTAGGCTATAATTCATAGTCACAAAATTTTTATAAACAGCAAATAGAATCAGGTCGAAATTATGTTTCTTTTCTGAATAGCATGAAAATTCTACAACTATAGTAGTTGTTTGCAAGCTTATAATAGTTTGTAAAAGTTATCAATTAAATCCACAAAAATTAGGAGTTAATCCCAATCATGTCTGGTTGTAACCAGCAAAATATTAGATCAAAATATTATCTTTAGCATCAGTAGAAAAATAGTTTACCATACATAATTCATATAAAACTGGATCTGGAATTTTAAACACATCTGTAGTAAAATAGTCATAACTTGAAACTCATAAATCGAAACTGAGATCTGTCAGAAAATCTAGAAAGTAGACAGAATTCTCTATAATTCATATTCACAAAATATTTTCATATACTGACCTCAATAGGGTCTAAAATATTGATCAAAACGAAAAAACCGGCAAAACAGAAAATATCCTTCATGCACAAAATCAACTTGTTCATACGAAACTCATCCAAACATAACCAAACATGAATTATGATGTACTAGATGTCCAAGCAACATGGTATAGGATATCTCACAAGTCTACAACAAGTATATTATAACTAACACAACCAAGCACACGATATCATACGAACAACATGCATGTATACAACAAGAAGTGGTTATCCCTAAGTTATTTCATATCATGTGTGTAATGAGGAAACTATGGGCGGGTCGACACAATAGAGACAAGATCAACGAGGGGTTTCACCCAAGAATTGTCTATAGAACACAACTACACTACAGGAGGTATTTAGTACTTGTATTACACAAAGAAAAGAATACAAGTTACTTGCCTAAGAGACGACGAAAACGACAGAGAGAAAGAGAATAACGGGAACGGATTCCCGAGCATGAATACGATACCAACGATCATGAACGAGATGATCACGAACAAGATGAACAACTGATCGCGAACAAGATGAAGACGATCAAGATCACGAACACAATCGGATGACTGAGATCAAAGATCAAGATCAAGATTAACAAGATCGGACGGTCTAGATCTCCCAGATGATCAAGATGATGATGATGATGATTAAGATCGATTGATCGAACAGCTGCGATCAAAGGAAGTTGATGATCATCTTGATCGTGATGATCAAGAAGAGATCGACCAGTTGAGATTCAAAGCCATGACCAAGATGTGATCAAGATGAGATCGGATGGCCCACATCAAAGATGATCAAAACCCATGATCAACATCAACAGCAATGGATTTTGGCTCTGGCTCGACGACTGGCGGCGGCCAAGGGGACGGCACCGGCAAACAGGGAATGACCAAGAGGGGCACCATGCTGTAGGGTGCTAGCATTGCTGCTGGCGGAGGACGGCAGTCGCGACAGGGGAGGTCGGGGAGGCACCCCGCTGCTATCTGTTGTCTGCTACTGCTGCAGCAGTCGGAAGGGGAGCAGCATACAAGAGGTGCGCCGCAAGGGCTGGATGTCGGCGACGCTGTGAACTCGCGACAGCGGAGGCAGGGTAGAGTTGGGATAGTGTTGCACGGGCGAGGAGGTCGGGGTGAAGCAGAACGGGAGGTGGCCGCTGGCATCGCGGTGAGGCAGGGGAGCGCACAACTGGAAGAAGGAAGCACCCGGGGGAACGGGGCATCGCTGTCGTCCTGGCTGCAGTCTGGCAGTGCCACAGGAGGGTGGACGGGAAAAGGGAGCTGCGCTGCGGTGGTTGCGGCGCGACAGGAAGGAGCATCGGGAGAGAGTGAGAGGGAAGGAGGCTGCCGAGGGGGTGGAGGATGCAGGGGATCGGGAGAGGGATGAATTAAACTAGGCGGCTAGGTTGAATGAATAAGGTAAACATGGTAGGGGAAACACAGTGATATATATAGGGTAGGGTGAATTAGGGTTAGGGTATAACAGGGGTGACGGCTGAGTAGGGTTGGGTTTAAACGGGTTTGGGGGAAAAGATAATGGGTATGGGTTTGGGGAAAAGTTAACATATGGAAAGAAAGAAAAAAATAGAGTTATTGGATATATGGGTTTCGGGTTTTAAAACCAATAGGAAAAATAAACAGAATTTATAAAATACAAATTTCACAATTTCTCATAGGTTGCAAAACAATATTTTACAGAGCTCAATAAAATTAATTTGAAAAAATACAATTAGATTAATATTTAACTTTTCACAACAATTAGAGTAGTCATATACAAATAATGTACTTGGTTTGTACTTCAAAATAATAATAATAATAATAATAATAATAATAATAATAATAATAATAATAATAATAACACAAATAATAGGATTTGTATTATAATATAAGACTCATTTGAAAATAACAATAAGTACAATTAATGAAAAGAACGGATTTTAACATGAGGTACGAAATATTTTTGAAATAAAATGAACTTAAGAAAACGAAAAATTTATAAAGAACTCGAATGCAGATAATACACGGAAAAAAAATACACCCAAAATACAGAAAACGGAAAACAGGGGTTACAATTATGGTTGGTTTTACCACATCATCTTCTTTTTTTATATTCTCATTTACTCTTTAGGGTATTGTAGGTTTTGCTACTGGATAGAATAAGAAGTCATCCATGATATGTAAAAGATGTTGGTTTAGCTAAGCTATAATAAACTATCTTTTTCAAAAGATTTCTTGTTTTCATAAAGCACTTACTGTAGTAATTAGTATAAGGGATTTTTGATATGGCTAAGCTCTTACAGCAATAGTGATATGGCTAAAAATGGGGTTAAATCGGAACCATTTAAATTGGGCACGAATCTTAAAGTTACAGGGGCAAGATGGTAATATCACCTACAGACGGGTCCGAATTGGGAACCGGGTATCTCCTCTTGGGCCCAATAACTCGTGAACGGATCTGTTCAACTGAGAACGGGTCACAACCCGTTAAGGACCAGTTCAATAGGATATGAGGAAATCCTGGTTCATCCTTATCTACTGGAGGTGGTTTTAACCACTTCTATCCAGTCACACCGGAAAGTAGGGATTCGTTCTTATCCCGAAGCAGATCCCCACGGCGACTATAAATACCGCCTTACCTCCTACCGTTACAAGGAGATCACTCTTTGTCTACCTAAAGCTCTTTCCTTTCCTTTTCTGAGTATTGACAAGAGCGTTGGAGGGTTCGTCGTCGGGATCCATCTCGGTATTTCAAACGTTTGTGCAGGTCCACGGGAGCACCAAGGAGTCAACCTACCAGCTGCGGAAGAGGTCAGATCCAACCCGTTCGAGTTCTCGCGAATTCACAAATTCTATCTATTGCCCCCACACCATATTCAGCGGCAACAGATTGGCGCCATCTGTGGGAACACTCGAATAGCAATTCGACCCTCCTCCATCAGCCAAAGCTACTCCCAGCAATGCCTCCCAAGAGGAAGTCCGCAACCTCCAACCGTAGAACTACCTCCACTATTCCTCCTCCTCCTCCACCGAAGGATCTCCCTCCGCCCGTCCAACCGGCCCTACAGCTCGAACAGCTGAATCCTCAATCTATTCAGCAACCTCTAGGGCCCCAAGCAACTATTAGGGAGCCCTCTCGGTGGAGCCGCCAGAAGCATCCTCTGCACAAAGTTAGGGTCTCCATCCACAATGCCTCCACAGATTCCATGGCCTCCCATAGCCCTCCAACGCCAAAGGATCTGCGAGATATGCTCAACAATCGGCAGAACGAGCCTGAGCCCGACCTTCGGATCCGTCTAGACGAGAGGCGGACCCGCGATGTGAACCCTCATCAAGAGCACCAGAGGGACCGATCACCTGCTGAACAGGCCGCAGAGGGTCCAACTCTCCTCGGAGGCGGAGAGAGTCACCCACGTATCGCCCAAGAAGAAGCCGCTCCCCGGCTAGTCGTGCTCCACATCGAGCCCAAAGGGAGTAGGAGGCCCCCGTAACGAGGGCAAAATTTCAACAATTCCAGGAGGAGGTCCTTCAGGCGCTTAATGCCGCCCTCATCGACGCCCAATGAGCTTCCAGTCCTCAGCTGGCTCCCAGCCATCGCCGCCCCTTTCCTGATCATCGCCACCGCTCTCAAAGTCCACGGTCGGCTCCGAGCCATCACCGTCGCTCCCCCAGTCCTCAGCTAGCTCTGAGTCATCCCCGTCATTCTATCAGTCCACGACCTACTCAGAGCTATCGCCGCCGCAGCCCTTGCCCTCCTTTACGTGAGGACGAGTCTCAGGGCTCAGCGAGGTACAACCGGAGGGAGGACTCGATCTATCGCCGTCTCCACGAGATGGAGAGGCACCTCGGCCAGTTGGACAGAGACGCAGAGCAACGGGCGAGGAACCTCCGCCCGAGCAGGCCCCCTTTCTCCCGCACTATCATGAAGGCACCCGTTCCTGACAACTTCAAGCCTCCCCACTTCTAGTCCTACACCAGGGAGTCAGACCCCGCTGATCACATCGAGAGTTTTAAAACTCTCATGATAATCCATCATGCATCCGACCCCATCCTCTGCAAGACCTTCCCGACCACACTCAAGGGGCCGGCTCGGGAGTGGTATTCCTGACTTGCACCGGCATCCATCTTCTCCTTTAACCAATTCGAAGGCCTTTTCCTCACACATTTCGTGAGCAGTCACCGCTCCGAGAAGACGAACACCTCCCTACTCTTCCTCAACCAAAGGAAGGGCGAACGGCTGAGGGACTATGTCAAGCGGTTCACCACGGAAGCCAGGTTCATCACCTCCTTGAATCAGTCAGTAGCTTTGGCTACTTTCCAATCCAATGTCATCAACCCCGACCTCAGGGCGTCCCTGACTAAGAAGCCTCCTCGGGACTTCTCCGAGATCCTCCTCAGGAGCAAGAAGTACATCCGAGCTGAAGAGGCTCTAAATCGCCCCACTCTGGAGGGGTCGTCTTTGGGAACAAACGGAAGACTGCTAAGGAAGAGGGAGCTAAGAAGCTCCAAAAGGATAACGGAGGTCAGCGGCGCCCTCTCCCCCGCTTCAAAAAGTTCACTCCGCTCAATGCGAGCATCTTCGCCATCCTGATGGAGATTGGGAATGAAGGTATCCTGCCGCCACCTCCAAAGATGAAGACCCCCAGGAAGAAGAGAAACCGGGATAATTGGTTTCGCTTCCATCGGGACCATGGGCACGACACAGACGACTGTCACGCCCTGAAGGACGAGATCGAGGCCCTCATCCAGAGGGGGCAACTCACTCGGTTCGTAAGAAGGGACAGAGCCGATCCGCCTCCATCGTCCAAGGGGGCTAACAGGCAAACAGATTAGCACGTGGAGGCCCCGGATGTCGAAGCAGAGGCCATCTTGCACCTTATACAGAGAGGCCCATTGGGGGGGAGATTCTAACTCCTCCCGAAAAGCCTTCGTTAGGGAACTCAACTCCGTGCAGAGCCATCCTCCCCCCAAGGGCCTGGGAGTCCCTGTGACGTTCTCCAATAGGGACTTGGACGGCGTCCGCACGCCCCACTGCGATGCCTTCGTCATCAACCTCCGGATGGCCAACTTCGGCGTGCGTCGGGTCTTGGTGGACAATGGAAGCTCGGTCAACATCCTCTTCTTGGAGGCTTTCAAGGGCCTCCAGCTATCAAGGGACCGGCTCAAGCCAGCTGGCTACACCCTTCATGGATTCACCAGGGTGTCGGTGACGATCGAGGGAGTTATAGCTCTCGACGTCACCGCTGGCAAAACCCCGGTCACCCGCACAGAGCCGATGGACTTCATGGTGGTGGATGTGAAATCCGCCTCCAATGTGATCCTGGGTCGACCGGGTCTCGCCGCACTCCAAGCCATCCCCTCGGCTTATCACATGAAGATGAAGCTCCCCACTCCCGTAGGGGTGGGGAAAGTGAGAGGGAGTCAAGAGGCGGCTCGCAAGTGCTATATGACCTCAATGGGAGGCTCGGTCCTCTCCCTAGAAGCCCTCGAGCTCCCACCGAAGAGTAGCCAGGCCATCTCCGAGCCAGTGGACAAAGTATAAGAAGCGTCCTTCTCGGAGGAAGATGCCACCAAGATGTTCCAGGTCAGCAAGGCCCTTTCCCCCTCCATCAAGGAAGACATCTCCTAGTGCATAAGGGAGAACCGCGATCTCTTCGCCTGGACCGCGGCCGATATGCCTGGGATCTCCGAGGAGCTCCTAATGCACCATCTCAGCGTTGCCCTGGGAGTCAAGCCCGTTCAGCAGAAGCAACGCAAGTTTGCTCCTGAGCGTTAACAGGCGATCAAAGAAGAGGTCGAAAAGATCCTCAACGCCCGATTCATCTAGGAAGTGAACTACCTCGAGTGGCTATCCAATGTAGTGATGGTCAAGAAAGCCAATGGGAGCTGGAGGATATGCATCGATTTCACCGACCTCAATAAGGCGTGCCCAAAGGATCCATTTTCCCTTCCAAGCATCGATGCTCTGATCGATGCAACCTCCGGGCACGAGCTCTTCAGCTTCATAGATGCCTTTTTGGGGTACAACTAGATCCGAATGTTTCCTCCCGATATCCCGAATACCTTTTTCGTGACGGATCAGGGCCTGTATTGCTACCGGGTCATGCCATTCGGATTGAAGAATGCGGGATCTACTTATAATCGCCTCGTGAATAGGGTCTTCCGAGACCAGATTGGCCGAAACATGGAAGTCTATATAGACGACATGTTGGTCAAGAGCATCCGAGGGCAGGAGCATGTTCTCGACCTCCAGGAAGCCTTCGGGGTGCTCAGAAGGCACAATATGAGGCTGAATCAGAGCAAGGGTGTGTTCGGAGTCTCATCCGGCAAGTTCTTGGGGTTCATGGTCAACCAGAGGGGCATAGAGGCCAACCCCGAGAAGATCCAGGCCATTCTCAAAATGGTTCCCCCCTCCAGTGTTAAAGATGTATAGAGGCTCACTAGGCGCCTCGCGGCAATTCGGCAATTCCTCTCCAAATCTGGGAGAAGTGCCTCCCCTTCTTTAAGGCCCTCAGGGGGGCTAAAGGTTTTGAATGGGGGCAACAGCAATAAGAGTCCTTCGACCAGCTCAAGGCATACTTAGCCAACCCCCCACTTTTGTGCAATCCAGCGCCTGGGAAGGTTCTCTACCTATACCTCGCCACTTCGGAGCAAACCCTCAGCGCGGTCCTCGTAAGAGAAGAGGATAGAATGCAGAGGCCCATCTACTATGTGAGTAAGGTCCTCCGGGACACTAAACTCCGTTACCCGAAGCTGGAGAAGATAGCTCTCGCCTTGGTCATGGTGCCCGAAAGCTCTACCCCTACTTCCAGTCTCACTCGGTGGTCGTTCTTACCGACCAGCCGCTCAAACAAGTTCTCCACAAGCCCGGGACCTCCGGGCACCTTATGAAGTGGTCCATCAAGTTAAGCCAACATGACATCAGCTACCAACCCAGAACAGCCATCAAGGCCCAAGCTCTAGCAGAATTCATTGTGGAGAGCACTATCCCCGACCCCTGCGAGTCGGCTGCCGAACCCCTGTTCTGGATCATTTATGTGGATGGATCCTCTTGCGCCGACGGAAGTGGGGTTGGCGTCATCTTGACCGGCCCAGATGCTTTCGTCTTCCAATATTCCTTCTGCTTAAACTTCCCGGCATCGAACAACGAAGTAGAGTATGAGGCCTTCATAGCAGGGCTCTGTATGGCTCGCAAGGTAGGAGCCAAGCACGTCAGGGTCTTCAGTGATTTGCAGTTGGTCGTCAACAAAGTGTCAGGGGAATACGAGGCAAAGGACGAGCGCATGGCTAAGTACCTAGCGAAGGTTAAGGAGCTACTAGCCTTATTCGAAGACGTTCAACTCCAGCGGGTTCCTCGAGAGGAAAACGCACAGGAGAATGCTCTCTCCAAGCTTGCCTCCTCGTCCCTCCAAGATTTAGAACGAACCGTCTTGATAGAGGTCCTCCTCAAACCAAGTATCGAGGAAGATAGCCCGAAGCCGATCGAAGCCTTACCTAACACTTAGGGAGAACTGGATGAAGCCCCTCTTCGAGTACCTTAGAGACAGAGTCCTTCTCGAAGACCCAAAAGAGGCGAGGAGGATCAGGACCCGAGCCGAGCGGTACATACTTCTTGACGGAGTCATGTACAGACGCTCTTACACTCAGATTGACGACCGACCCTATCTGAGGTGCCTCTCCCCGGAGGAGGTGCTTTATGCCCTAAAGGAGACCCATGATGGTATGTGTGGCGTGCACTTGGGAGCGAGATCCCTCGCCCGTAAACTCTTAAATTACAGCTACTTCTGGCCCACACTACTGAGTGACTCTAAGGAGTACGTCCGCCAGTGCGACTCCTGCCAGAAATTCGCCCCGGTCCGTTGCCTACCTCAAGCACAGCTCACCTCCTTGGTGAGTCCAATCCCTTTTGCAATGTGGGGGATGGATTTGCTCGGACCCTTCCCTCCAGTACCGGGCCAGCTGAAGTTCTTAGTCGTGGCGATAAACTACTTCTTCAAGTGGATTGAGGCTGAGCCTCATTCGACGATTACCGAGCCCAGAAGTTATTTTGGAAGAACATCGTTTGTCGGTTCAGGGTACCCCGCATCCTCGTAACTGACAACGGGACTCAATTCGTAGGAGCAACCTTTCGCAACTTCTGCGCCAACCTCGGCATCCAGCAGCGGTTCTCCTCGATAGCCCACCTTCAATCCAATGGCCAAGCGGAGAACGCAAATCGATAAATCCTCTCCGGCCTGAAGAAGAGGCTTGATAAATCTACCAAGGGGTTGTGGGTAGAACAGCTCCCCAACGTGCTTTGGAACTATCGCACCACCAAAAGAACTCCGACAGGGGAGTCCCCCTTCAACCTCACATATGGTTCCAAAGCCCTCATCCCCTTAGAAGTGGGCCTGCCTTCACCCCGACTAATAGCCTACAGTGAAGCACAGAATGCGAACCAGCTTCGCAACTTCTTAGACCTCATAGATGAGGTCCGTGAGAGAGCTGCCATTCGACAAGAGACCTACCGTCGTATAATCACTTAGTCTTACAACAAGAAGGTATGGCCAGCTAATCTTAAAGAGGGGGACCTAGTACTCCGAAAACTGTCGATCTCTATTCCGAACAAAAGGGGCAAACTAGTACCCAATCGGGAAGGTCCGTATAGGGTCTCCAGAGTTATTCGCCCAGTCGCGTATCAACTCGAAGACCCGGAGGCAGGAAGATACCGAGGACATGGAACCCGAAGCACTTGATGAAGTATCAAGAGGGTGTCTAAACACCGCTCCAAGCAACTTCTCCGAGAGCGCTCCATAAAACATGTCAAAAAATTTTATTTGTATTTTCTTTATCAAAGTGTAAGAGCGGCTAGCAACTTAGAAACAGCCGCCTAACTGTTTTCGATAAAAGCAATCTATCCCTGCAAGTTCTCTATTTTTGAGCAGTCTAATTGTACTTACAAAAAATTTTGCATTAAAATGGCAAGCTCGGAGTCCAATACCTGGTTCGACTCGGCTTCAAATACTTGCTTTTAAGCGAGTACGAAGTGGTTCACCATTCGGAATTGCTCCCACAGCTGCTGAAATCCTTCAAACGACACGCTTGGAGTCCAACACTTGGTTGGACTCCGCTTCAACTACTTGCTTCTAAGCGAGTACGAAGTGGATCACCATTCGGAATTGCTCCTACAGCTATTGATATTTTCAAACGACATGCTTGGAGTCCAATACTCGGTTCAACTCCGCTTCAACTACTTGCTTCTAAGCGAGTACAAAGCGGATCACCATTCGGAATTGCTCCTACAACTGTTGATATTTTCTAATTGACGCGCTTTGAGTCCAACACTTAGTTTGACTCCGCTTCAATTACTTGCTTTTAAGCGAGTACGAAGTGGATCACCATTCGGAATTGCTCCTACAGCTGTTGATATTCCCTAAACGACAAGTTCGGAGTCCAACACTTGGTTCGATGCAACTTTTGCTACTTGCGAATAGGTGAGTACGAAGTGGCCCACCATTCGGAATTGCTCCTACAACTATTGACAATTGCAAATGCTAGCAAAACACACAAGTTCACAAAACAAGTACTATTTCATTAAAGTTTGAGATACAAGTCTAATTACAGACCAACAACTCATCTTTACATCGAGATACAAAACTTGTGGAACCAAGATTACAAAATTTCAAAGCTGCCTTAACCCTTCCTAGGGAGTGGGACACTTCTATTGAGAGATAATCGAGGTCGACGAGCGCTGTGCAGCGGTGGCCTCCCTTCCGTGGAGATATCTAGACCGGCGAGCCGAGTTGCATCTTCGGCGGCTAAAAGCATAAGTGTCGCTCCGGCAGATGCTCCGCTCGACGAGCAGGCAACTCCACTCTGCGCGTCCCCGGGGCACCTCGAGACAGAGGGCGAGCGTAATGCCAACTCGTGGAACGACCTTCCGTGGGAGTATTCGCCTCGAAGACAAGAGGTGGTTCGGACGTTGCTCCTCTCGAACAGTCGTCACAGCCGATGGTTCTCTGCCTCTAGCTCCACGACCCGTTCCCTTAGTGAGTCGTCCGTCACTTTAATTTTTAGCCGAGGCATTCGGCTAGAGCTGCCCTGGTGAGGAGCGTCGGTAATAGCCCTCTGAAGGTGCGCCGCTTCCAAGCTCTTCTCGAGCACGACGTTCTTTAACCCATCTCGTTCGGCCCCGACCTCGAACAAGGATTGATGAAGATATCTGAACCGCAGGACTTGGCTGAAGGCTATCGAGGGACACGTCTCGTTTCCCTCGGGGGGCACTTCGCGAGCCTGCTCTTGTAGACGCTTCAGCTCGGAGTCACAACGAGTTAACATCAGCTTAAGGTGCTTCAGCTCCGACTCGGCTTTGAAAAGCCTCTCTCGAGTCAGAGCGAGGCCCAACCTTGTCACTTGTAGACCAGACCTGAGGCGTGCTACTTCTGCTGTCCGGGGCACTTCGACAAGTTGTAATGATTCAGCGACCTGAAAGAAAAGAAGCCAGAACACTAAGTTGCTAAATTTAGACGACTCCTATCGAACAACTCAGAGACGAAGCTCAATGTGAATGCAAACACATGGTCAAAAAGTTCATTTCAAAATGTTATGGCCAGTCCGCAACAAGGCAACACAAAATCAAAAGAAAAAAAACGAAGTCAGGGAGCCACCTCAAGGTGTTGCTCCGCACTCTCGCTCGATATCGTCACGAGTGCCCCCTCCGGATTTGCCACCTTATCATCGACTCCTTCGACTTCTTCCCCCCTCCTTCGGGCTTGACCTCTGCTAGGGGAATAAACTCCTCGCCTTCGACCGGGTCGTAGAGGTGATATCCCGAGCTGTCGAAGTCGGGGATATGAGCCGCGACATGCTTGAGGGCCCGAGCGTAGGACTCCTCCATATTGGTGAGCATGTGGGCCTCCGCCTTTGCTTGGATGGCTGCCTTCGCCTCGGCCACCGCAGTGTCCCGCTCCTTCACTGCCTCCTCCGAGGCCTTTAAGGCCTTCTCTAGCACAACCTCGGCATGAGTCTTCCCCCTCTCCAACTCTTCGGCCCTCGCCGCTTCGACCGCTATGCACTCGTGCGCCTTGGCCAAGGCCGCCTCTAGGACAGTGATCTCGACAGCTCAGGACTCCGAGAGCCGTTTCTCGACCTCGAACATCTTCACCGCCTTAGCTCGCTCCGCCCGGTCTCTGTCGCTCGTTGCATTCAACTCTTTCTCCTACTCGGCGAAATGTTCGAGCATATGGCTGAAGTGACAGGTGATCTGAAAACCGGAGGCAAAGGACGTGAGAATCAAAAACCGTACACTTCGAAATTCAGAAGAGCGTAGCAAGAACACTTACCGACATCGTGGCCCGGGCAATTTTCGAGTGCGTCGTCGCCCACGGTACCGACCTTCAACGCCGCTCGATCCTTCGGAGTCGGCATGAGGCGCACAGCCTGCATGCTCATCGCCGCATCACTGAGGAAGCCGTCGAGCTTCATCACCTTCCAGTCCGGGACGAAGAGCTTCTTGTGCTCCTCGGTCAAGATGGCTTCTGCCTCGGCGGTGAGGGGCGGCACCTGGAGCGCTAGCGCGGCTCCGACTGAGAATGCCCCGCTCGAAGACTCGGAAGCAACGATCGAAGGAAGCATGACTTGGGGAGCGGAGGGGGAGTCGCTGACCAAGTCGACAACGGCCGTAGGAGCCGAGGGTGTCTGAGCAGCTCGGCCGGACGGAGGTCCCGTCGTTGTCCTTTTTCTCTTCTTGTTGTCCTCCCCCTTCGCTGCGGTCGCACTCCACTTCGCCATCAAAGCTTTGAAGTCCATACCGGGGGCTCTGAAGAAGAAAAACCAGAGAGAGTTAGCGATAGAAAAGCAACATATAAACAAAAGAGATAAAATTAGACGGAGCGTACTAGGGTCGATCGGACTAAGACCCCCACCGAAGAGGACCTCCTCGGTGATATCTTTCCAACCCAGGGTCGAAAAACCGAGGATCTTCAACACAACCTCCTCTTCCTCCTTGGTCAGCACTGGCTCGTCCTTCGCCCATTTCGGAACATCCTCCTTCCACCTCATCGGAAAGCTCCACGGCTCGGGACCTTGGATCAAGAAATACTTCTCCTTCCAATGCTTGATGGAGTCCGGATTCTCGATCAGCTTAACCCCCTCATCGGAGACAGATAGTATCGATACTCCATCTTGCTCATACGGCAGATCCAGTAGAGGCTACGGAGTATGACGAGCTGAGGTTGGACTCCCACCGCCTGACTTTGGAGGATGAACGCGATGATGTGCCGCCACATGTTCGACATAAACTGGATCAGGCTCAAGCCGTACCATTGCAGCACCTCAACTACGAACGGTGGCAGAGGCAGCCGAAGACCGGCGTTGAGTGCGTCGTATTGGAAGACGCAAGTGTCGGGCGACGTCTCCGTGCATGCTTAGAAGCTCGGACCGGGGAGGAGCAAGGCGTACTCCTTCGGGATCCGGAACCCCTTCATAATACGATGAAGATCTGTCTCGGTCAGAACCGAGGGGATTTCGTCTACCTCGGAAGGGTCCCTCGGACTATTCTCTTCGTAGGCGGTAGACCTCCATGTACCACCTTCGACAAAAGGTCTCCCGAGTAACTCCTAACCTTCCTGAGGTTTGACAGCGTGGACGATAGCCGACCCAATGCACCAGCCCCCTTCACATTCTCCATGATGGTCTCGACGACGACCGGCCTCGCCACTTCCTTCCCCTTGCCCACTACCGGGGGGAACACTAAGGGTCTGTCGCTCTCTCGGTCCGAGGTGGAAGTCTCACTCTCTGATGACACTCTAGACATCTCTAGATAAAGTTAAGATAACTAATTACCTTGATGTGATGGCTACGGTCAGAATAGTTCGCCGGAAAGTTGAATCGCCTAGCCACGACAGCTAGCAGCGCCACTCGAGAGCAAAAAACGACTGAGAGTGAAAGTGAAAAGTGAGAAATGAGGAAGTGGGGAGAGCGGAGAAAACTTATAGCTTTAAAAGGTATTTGGGCAGGCTTTTCAAATGTTTGGGCCCCCACAGAGGCCCACCAGAAACCCAAATGCCTATTTCATCGTTATTCATGCCTGATCTTCATCAGACGGCCCAGATTGTGCCACATCGCTCGGAACCTAAATCCCAGTAACTGTGACACCTAGCTACGTATTGGAGAAAAACAACTTTCTCCTCCTGATTCGTGCCTGATCTCAATCAGACTGCTCAGATCTTGCCGCATCGACAGAAATCACTTTCTTCTCGTGATCCATGCCGCTTGCATCGTGATTCATACCTGATCTTCATCAGACAGCCCAGATTATGCCATGTTACTCGGAACCCAAATCCGAGCAACTGTGACACCGAGCTACGTATTGGAGAAAAACAACTTTCTCCTCGTGATTCGCGCCTGATCTTAATCAGGCGGCTCAAATCTCGCCACATCAATAGAAATCACTTTCTTGTCGTGATCCATGCCACTTGCATCGTGATTTGTGCCTGATCTTCATCAGACAGCCCAGATTGTGCCACGTCACTCGGAACCCAAATCCGAGCAATTATGACACCGAGCTGCTTATTGGAGAAAACAACATTCTCCTCATGATTCGTGCCTGATCTCAATCAGATAGCTCAGATCTCGCCGCGTCGACAAAAATCACTTCCTTCTCGTGATCCACGCCGCTTGCATTGTGATTCATGCCTGATCTTCATTCGAACGACCCAACTGCCCAGATTGTGCCACGTCGCTCGGAAACCCAATCCGAACGACCCAAGCACCGAGCTGCTCATGTGGAGAAAATGCTGCCGAGCCATACGATCCGTCAAATCATCTCAAAATTCGTATCACAATCTGATCAACGTTCCAGATGCAGCCACGTTGCCAAGCTCGGATCTACCATCCATCGTCCCAGACCTCGCGCCGATGGTAGATGGGCGTCCTAGATTGCACCACGTCGCTCGGAATCCCAATCCGAACAACCCAAGCATCGAGCTACTCATGTGGAGAAAATGCTGCCGAGTCACTCGAGCCGTCAGATCTTCACAAAATTCGCATCGTGACACGATTAACGTCACAGATTCAGCCACGTCGCCACGCTCTAATCCACCGTTTGATCGTTCAGATATTCGCGCCAATGGCTGATGGACGTCCCAGATCACGCCACATCATAAATAGGGTGATTAAAATTATTTTTTATTTATTAATTCGAATTATTTATCTAAAAATTGTAAAAAAATGATTAAAAATTCAGAAAAATTAATTAAAAATTCTAAAAATAATTATAAATTCGGGGAAATATTTTTGAGCCCCTGGGTAAATAATTATTGGTTAGAATAATTAATTAGTGCTCTCGAAAAATAAATCATCGCTTTGCAAAATTGAATAAATGATCCGAAAAATAATTTAAAAATCACCGAAAATCTAGAAGAGCCTATAAACAATCTTGGGCATGTTACCAGCTCAGAAAAGTGTCATCACCCCTCAAACGAGATTCGAACACCCTTTAAGAACTCCGATAATGCCCTACACGCCATTAAAACAACAAAACTACTCCCCAAAGGCCGTGGCACACAGTCTTTGGGAGTGGGGGCTCGTGATATGACTAAAATGGGGTTAAATCGAAACCGTTCAAATTGGATACAAATCTTAAAGTTACAGGGTCAAGATGGTAATCTTACGTACAGACAGGTCTGAGTTGGGAACCGGGTCTCTCCTCTTGGGCCCGATAACCCGTGAACGGATCTGTTCAACTGAGAATGGGTCACAACCCATTAAGGACCAGTTCAACAGGATATGAGGAAATCCTGGTTCATCCTTGTCTACTGGAGGTGGTTTTAACCACTTCTATCCAATCACACCGGGAAGTAGAGATTCGTTCTTATCCCGAAGCAGATCCCCATGGTGACTATAAATACCCCCTATCTCCTACCGTTTCAAGGTGATCACTCTTTGTCTACCTAAAGCTCTTTCCTTTTCTTTCTGAGTATTGACAAGAGCGTTGGATAGTTCATCACCGGGATCCATCCCGGTGTTTCGAATGTTTGTGCAGGTCCACGGGAGCACCAAGGAGTCAACCTACCAGCAGCGGAAGAGGTCAGATCCAGCCCGTTCGAGTTCTTGCGAATCCACAAATTCTATCTATTGCCCCATACCAGATTCAACAGTAACAAATAGGTATTTTAAAGATATATTTAACTCTTTTTGTGCTTCGACTATTTCTAACATCACCAGCGTCATAGTAATTTTTTTTGTTTTGAATATTTCTATCATCTCTGGCATCACACTCCCACACCGTGGATTTATAGCGGGGTTCGACCTCAAATCTAAGCCACGATGGGTAATCAGCAACACACAAGCAAGTCCCTACGGTCAACTAGAACCACAAGCTTATATGAATGCATTAGAGATGAAGATCACAACTCACTAAAAAATTATGACAACATTGGAGATGAAGAGCACAACTCACAAAACTAATTAAAGTTGAAGATAAATACCTAAAGCATGGCTTTCGCTCATACAGCCTAAAGATTAATGTTTTACTACATGGCCTAATTAAACAAGCCTAAGAACAAGCGTTTATTTTCATAGCTAGCTTAACCAACATGAAGGAGATTACTCCTCCATCCTAATCCTAAACTACAAAGAGTAGTTTAGAGATTATACTTGATCGAAAGAGAAGAACTCTGAATTCTTTGTCAAGCTCTAATACCAATTTTGGAGTGACAACAGAAAAAAAAGAGATTTTATTGATAGAAATGGGTGGTAGCACACATACACTCTTTCTTTTATTCTTAGCTAGAGAACTTCTACCTTACACCAACCCAAGGCCTCTCCTTATATAGGGGGAGAAAGGCTAAGGCATTGGATATCAAATACATACATAGCAAATACCTAACACTTCATGAAGCTTCTTAGAAGATTCCTAGCAAACATACAAAAAAAACATACAAAGCTTACATAACGACAATACATGAAGCTTGCTTATGCATGAAGCTTCTTTATCAAATAATTAAACATATATATCATTCCAAACAAGGTAATCTAAGAGAGCTGAAAGTATGGGTCTCCGGTCGCCATCTCTCCGGGAGAGCTATAAGCAGGCCTCGATCGAGCTTGATACTCCCTATCAAGCTAATCCCATATAGCCCAGCTGCAGCCAGAAGTTCGTGTATGCATGGGTGCATCGATAACTGTGGAGGATGCATACGAAACGTGCACTCCTTCGATACACCGTTCCAAACAAACTGAGAGCGGTGTTCGTTCTGCAAGGTCAATAGTTTCGGGTCCAAAGGACCTGGAACTCCACGTGCAACGGAGGAGGAACTAGGCTCAGCCTCACCGGATGACGAGGGAACCTACAAGTTCATAAAATAATCGATGTTTTAGTAATAAATTTACTTCAACAACAACATATACAAATTAAAAAAGTCACAAAACACTTCTTACCTGGGTAGCAGGGGGAACTTGCTCTCGGACTTCATTACTACTCGAGGATCTTCCACCGTGGTTTCTTGGTCCCCGACCTCAATCATTTACAACCCTTGTTCGTGTCATTTCCAATATTAGACGATCACTATAGAAAATAGTTACCAATAGTAGATAATGTTAATATATAATGAAAATAGTATAAGATAAGAAACATTTGAAGATTACAACACATGATGGAGTGAGCCATTAAGGAATTTAACCATTCATTGAAATGCAAAATTTCTGCTATTTTGAAGATAAGGTCTAAAATCGATTAGCATAACCACTAACATTTCACTAACAATTCAAGTTAGTTCAGAATGTTGGTCGGGAGATGAAAGAAGGGTTGCTTGTGTAGGATGAAGGTTTGATGGAGGGGAAGGTTGAACATAGAGGGAGATGGAAAGTGAACGATTTTCCAGTGGATTGTTATGGGAGGGGGAGACATGCTAGGAGGATGACAACAAGAACTGCACCTGCAACTGCAGTGAAGAAGATGACCTTTGACCACATACTGCAATTTCGTGCTTAATTTGGGAGGATCTTGATTGGCTTTGAGTTGTAAGCTTTTATAAAAACGAAGCAAGGAGGAAAAATGTTACCAGCTCCATTATTGTTAAAAGTTTTCAATGATAGATATTGGGTTTTTTTTTCCTTACTAAAACAAACCTAAACCATCACCAAAGACTTGATCTAAAAGAACAATACAATTTGTTCGATGTTCACATAATGAGCAGGTAAACAATGATTATAATGTGCAGGTAATGATTTGTTCTAACAACCATGTTGGATCTTCAATGCTGCTTTATCTTAAATTGAACAAAGTGCGGCATCATTTGCCATGAATCAAGATAGCTTGTAAAAAGAGGGTCATATTGCATAATAGGTGACATCAATCTTCATGTCAAAACATCAACATGAACACAATTCATCACAAATTCAATATATCAACGGTTTTTATCCTCTTTCTAATCAGTTGTGGCCTTAAGTAAACTGGCTACTTTGAACTGAAGACGAAAGAGAAGATGCTAAACAGAGTAGAAATGAACTCAGCATAGATCAGTTGACAATATGAGTTAACTTTCGAAAAACTTATTCCCCAATACTTTCAAAACAAATCAAAAACTGATTAACATTTTACTCCATTACCACTAACAATCCACTAACATTTCACTAACAATTCATAATCAATTCATACCAGTTAACAATTCATAGCAATTATGTAAGACAATTCAACAAACAATAATAATTCATTATATCCACTAAAAAATCATACCATTTAACGAGAGAAAGGAGACATACCTTCAATAACTACAAGTGACGGCGAAAATAATCTCGATTTCGAAGCTAGGGATCAGATTGAAGATGGGTGGTCGCAGTTGGGCTGATTTCAACGAAATTGTCAAAAACTAGGGTTTGGGGATTTCCAATTTCGAATGGGGATAGAGAGAGGAAGATGAAGTGAGGTTGATAATTGGATTTGAAAGAGATTCTACATAGTAGAAAGAGAGTAATGAGATTTCGGAAGCTTGACGGGATGGGTTTCCTAAGTTGAGAGGGGGCGCAGTTGGGAGATGAGATAAAGTGGAGTGAAGAGGGGATGAGGGGTTTAATATCTGGATCCTATTAACGATTGAATTAGGAATGCAGTTGGGAACTGCGGGCTTAGTGCAATCAAGAACGCAGTTGCCAACTGCGGTCTAAGGTGAACATAGTTTTCACCTTAACACTATTTTGACACAAATGTTGGAGTTGGATTATTGTGGCATATACTTAGACCGCAGTTGCCAACTGCATCAACAAAATAGAATATGACGCAGTTGGGAACTGCGAGTGGTCTATTTTGGGAATTAGTTTGAAAAGGTGGCCTATTTTGGGGGAAAATTCATAAATAAGTCTCTATATGTTTTTTTTTGAGAAAAAAGTGGCCCATCAGCCACCTGTTCCATTAATGAACAATTAACAAAACCAAACGTACAAAATATTACATCCCCACAAACTAAAAGCATACTAATGTACAAGGAACCATACTACATAGTTCCCTAATAAAGCTAAATCCCACAATCCAACCAAACTCCAAAATACATAGTGCCATACTAATGCCAATATCCTATCCAAATGATCCCGCGCTCCACCGGCGTAGAGTGCACATGCCCATCCCTGAAGCTACTACTCCTGACCATTTATGCGCAGCTTCTTCCTGACCCCTGCTTTACCTGCCCAAGCATTGATCATATTCATAATTTTATATAGCATCATGGTAAATCTACAATTTATAGAGCGAAAGCAAGCATCATTTCTGTCTAGCCACAGGATCCATAAACTAGCTGCTATGGTTAAATCCCACATAACCCTACACTCTACTTTAATGTGTGAAGATCTCCACTCCCCCCCCCCCCCCCCCCCCCCCCAAAAAAAATCTTTATATGGATTGGTGACTCTACAATACCAAAACTCAAGCCCATAATTTCCCACGTCAATTTAGCCTTAGGGCAGTCTATGAAAATGTGTTGGACGTCTTCCTCTCCTTGGTTACATCTAGGACACATAACATCGATTGGAACCTTACGCTTCCTTAGATTGACCTTGGAGAGAACAGCATTGTTTAGCACCAGCCACATGAATGCTTTCACCTTTGGAGGTGCATTTGATTTTCAGATAATGTTTGCCTCGTTATTTCTCACTCCCCCATCATTCAAATGCTTGTACATAGATGCCACCGTAAACATCCTACTTGACTCAAGACTCCATTCCCTAACATCTTTGTCATTGGTCAAGTATTGTCCCCCCTCCCCCACTAAGGATCTGAGTCTGTGCAGTTGTTCCTGATTTTCTGGTGTTAGATTTCCCCTGAACCTAACATGTAGTCCCCCGTGTCTCCACACATCTACGAGTAGAAGGTTCTCATTATCTGTTTCATTTGCCAGCTGAGGAAATAGAGAACTGAGGGTGTTATCCGCACACCATTTGTCCATCCAGAATCTTATTCCTTTGCCATTCCCAATCCTGGACCTAGTGTTCACATGGTAGAGTTGTCCTACCTTTGCGATACCTTTCCACAGAAATGATGCCTTCCCTTGAGCGCTTCGTCCTCCAAATTGATACTTCTTCCTTCCCCTGTACAAATCGAATCTTTTATTCCACCACGTCTTTCTATGTTTATTCATCTTCCACCACCACTTGATAAGCAACGCTCTGTTCATATCTGTTAAGTTGAGAATTCCCAATCCGCCAAATTCTTTCCTGTTGCATACCCTTTCCCATCTAACCAGGTGAAAGCCTTTGTTATCTTCTTTTGTTCCTTTCCATAGGAACCTCCTTCTGCACTTGTCTATTCTCTGAATGACCCATTTTGGTAACTCATAAATCGCCATCAGGTAAGTAGGAAAGCTACTTAATACCGCGTTGATAAGAGTGATTCTCCCGCCTAGAGACAAGAATTTTCCTTTCCATCCCGCTAACTTCCTCTCTATTTTTTCTACCAACAGAATCCAATCTTCCTTTCTCAGTCTTCCCTGTCTGATTGGCGTACCCAGATACTTGATAGGGAATTCTCCTACACCACATTCCATTGCGCTAGAAATAGGGTCTATCTGGGTATCACAGTCATTACTGAGGGCCACCACACAGCTCTTATGTAGATTAACCGCTAATCCAGACCAATACTCAAAACATCTCAACATGATCCGAAGAGCCATGATTTCTTCCATCTTGGCCGCTCCAAAAATAAGTGTGTCATTTGCATATTGTAGTATGGACATTGGCATCGACACCCCTTTGATATTAACACCTTTGATAATTTGTGCTTCTCTTCCTTTTCTGATCATTTCAGCCAGCCTGTCTGCAATCAACGTGAATAACAGGGGGGATAACGGGTCCTCTTGTCTTAATCCTCTGTAGCAGCAAATTTCCTTTCCACATTCTCTATTGAGTTGGATGAATGACTTACCATCTCTCACACATTTTCTCATCCACGGTCTCCATCTTGGTCCAAATCCTCTGAGATGTAGAGCTTCATCCACGCAATCCCACTCTACTGTATCGTATGCCTTTTCGAAGTCTAATTTGAACAAAAATCCACTCGCCTTGTTCTTGTTACTTCTGAAAACCATTTCGTGAGCTGAAGCAATGCTGTCCATGATGGTCTATATATATGTTATAGTTGACACTTGATTTATACCATACCCTCAATACTGTCATGGCAAAAAAAAAACTCATTACTAATACAAGAAGATCCGAACCCAGAGCCTCTCACTATGCGTGCGAGAATGATATCGAATGAGTTTTGCGTAGTCGCTAAAATCTCATCAGACTAGCCACCCAACTTCGAAGTCCCAATTGGCAATTAGTGGGTAGAGAAGTTTTAGATCTCCTATATAAAAAAAACTGCGTTCAAAGATTTCACAAATTTTCTATTTTGATTTCTTTTTTGAATCAAAAGTGGAGTAAGTTTAATAAATCTGAAATCATACATGATAAAGAACCCCAATTTCTTTAACATTCTATTTTGATTTCTTTTTTGAATCAAAAGTGGCCTAAGTTTAAGAAATCTTAAATCATACATCTCTATCTCTAATAATATTATAATGGGAGAAGACCTTAGTGTCATTTGTAAATTTGTAAATCTACCAACACGTGAATTGCACGTGCATAACTAATATGAAAGAGGTCTCAAGTTCAAGTCCTCACCACGTTAGATTTTTTACTTTAATTTTTTAAAAATATATTAAATGTACTTCACACGTGTAAATTACTATCTATTTATCTATCTATCTATAATATAATATATAATAACTATTATAATAGAAGAATTAGAGTTATAAATCTGCCTACTTAAGTGCAATACACGTGCAACTCCAACTCTCTCATCATAGTCTTCACATTTACTTTTAAAAATATATAATCTTATTTATTAAAACACGCATCGCACGTGTAAATCAGAGTTCTTACTTTAATTTTTTTAAAATTTAATAAAATTAAAAAAAATTAATACGTGCGATGCACGTGTATATTACTAGTGTTAAAGAACCTCAATTTCTTTAACATGTATATTAAGTGTTGGGAGTTCAAATTCCGTCTGTATCAAAATTTATGCAGTGCACACCTCAGTAACAGTATAAATTATAGAGAAATGCTACACTTACATTGTTTCTTACCCCAAACATACATGGGGTTTGTCTTTTAGTGATCATTGGGTTCATTCCTCACTAAAAGACCAATGGAAAAGTCCAATCATCACTAAAAGACAAATATCATGTATGTTTGGGATAAGAAACAATGTAAGTGTAGCATTTCTCTAAATTATAACAGATGTTTTAAGAAAAGAGTGAAACCCAAATGATAAATGGGATCAATAGAAGCTCGTAATGCGCGGGGGCAAACGACAAATAACGGAATCAGATAACAGCAATCACACAAAACCAATCACAGAACGTAGCAATGTTGTCCAACATTTCAAAACCCCAGCATTTCCCCTCCCCTAAACCCCTCCTCAAACCCATCACCACCAACACCACCAATCCCAACCCCATCATCACTCTCCTCACCTCAACCTCACCTCACAAAGCCCTCTCCCTCTTCAACCACCTCATCTCCACCCCCCAGCCCAAAACCCAACTCACCCACCTCTACTCCGCCATAATCCACATCACCACCTCCGCCAACCTCTACCCACTCGCCACTTCCCTCACCAAACAACTCATCACCTCCACCACCCACTATTCAGCCCTCATTGCTCTCCGCACTTTCTCGGGCCCCAAATCCACCCCCTATGCCTTGAACATCCTTGTTATCGCACTTTCACAGCTGAAACTCATCAATGAGGCTGCCCATGTGCTCTACCAGTTGAATGGCATTCCGGCTTTGCCGGCATTTAACTGTCTTTTGAGCAGTGGGGTTAAGTTGGGTCGAGTTGGTTTCGTATGGAAGGTGTTCGATGAAATGGTGAGGAGAGGGGTGAGGCCTAATGTGGTTACGTATAATATTTTGGTCAATGCATGTCGGTTGGAGGGGGATATTCAGAAGGGTCTTTTGTTGTTGGGTGAGATGGTGGAGAGAGGGATTGACCCGAGTGTTCATACGTACACGGTTCTTGTTTGTGGCTTTTGCGAGAGTGGGGATGTTAAGGGGGCGAGCGAGATGTTTAGGGTGATGAAGGAATCTGGTGTGGAGCCAAATTTGTATACATGTAATGCTTTGATGGATGGGTATTTTAAGGAGGGTTGTGTTAGGGAGGCGCTTGCTTTGTATGGGAGTATGATACAGAGTGGTTTGGTGTTGAATGTTGTTACGTTTGCTAGCTTGATTGATGGGTTTTGTAGAAATGAGAGGGTTGAGGATGCAAGGAAGGTGTTTTGTGTGGATATGGTTGACTATGGTGTTCTTCCGACTGTGTGGATTTTCAACTGTTTGATCAATGGGCATTTAGAGTTGCGTAATTTTGATGAGGGATTCGAACTACTTGTTGAAATGAGAAAGGTGGGATTGCCTCCTGATGTTATAACTTATGGAATATTGATCAAGGGGTTGTGTGATGCGAAAAGAGTGGTAGAAGCAGCTGATTTACTTTCGAAAATGAAGCAAGATGGGATTGTTGCTAACTCTGTAATTTACAATACTGTCATTGATGGTTACTGTAAAGAAGGAGATTTAAACAAGGCAATGGAAACTTGTTCACTAATGAGTGAGGAGGGAGTTGAACCCAATTTAATCACCTTCTCTTCATTGATTGACGGACACTGCAAGAAAGGTGAGATGGATGCTGCAATGGGAATATACTTTGAAATGGTAGCTAAAGGATTTGAACCGGACGTTGTAACTTATACTAGTTTAATTGATGGATTCTCTAAAAGTGGGAACCTTGACAAAGTGTTCAGACTAGAGAAAGAAATGGTGGAGAAGGATGTACCACCTAATGTGGTTACTAATACTTGTCTGATTAATAGCCTTTGTAGGGAAGGATTGACAGATCATGCCATCAACCTTTACATGAAGAAAACTAGCTCTTCAGATTTTAAGCCTAATAGCAAAACTTATTTTGCCTTAATATACGGTCTGTATAGAACTGGGCACTATTTTAAGGCTGGGAGATTTTACTTGTCCATGAGGGAGTCTGGCCTTGTTCCGGATGTGGTTACTTACTTGCTTTTGATGCGAGGGCATTGTAAGATCGGGTATTTACTGAATGCAATGTTGCTGCAAGCTGATATGTTAAAAACTGGAGTTATGCCAGAGGATTGGTACAGATTATGTTCTGATGAGTGGTCATTTAAGGATCAATCAATTAAGAGCAAATTGATTCAGACATTTGAAAGAATGAAAGCAAGTTCAGAGCAGGCTTGACCAGGTATTTTATGCTTAAATACCTTACTTTGTAAGTCAGATAATTCAATTACTTCATAAGTATTCGTCACAAGGTCGTGAATCTGCAACTTTGAATCACATGTTGCTTCTACTAATAAATTATTTTTTTGCACAAATCCACACAGATTGACAAGATACTGGATGTCTAACTTGGAGTATGAACAAATGAATGGAGATATAAATGAGTAGATTTTGTGAATCTATCTAGCTTCAAATTATCGACGTTTTCTGGTGAATTAGTGTGGATCACAGGGTAAGAATGTTTTACTTGTACCACTTAATGGATGTCCTTTACTTTTATAGAACAAAAAACCATTATCTTTCTAATGGTTAGACAACTTTGTGAACCAATCAAAACAATGAACAATTGTGTTGACTGTTGATATAGAATACAGTCCAAGTGAGTTTTCTATAATTAGATGCTCAAGATATTACTATGCCATAAACAATCTTACAACATTTTATACTGATGATTATGACACGGTTGTCTATCTATTTTATTGAAATGATTGTTTACATGAAACTTTAAATAGACTGAGAATATTTAATCTTTATTATTACAAATTTTTAACGAAGTCAGCATTAAGTCCTCGTCTATGCACAATATGGGTGTGTTTCTAAGCATATTGATTAGGAGGTCTTGTGCTAAAATTTTGTTGATGTTATTATATTAGTTGCTGAGAGTTGTGATTCTAAAGCAAAAAAATACTTGTAAATAGTAAAAAAGTGGAAAGAATCATTAGGACCTGAAGGATATAAATTAGTACAGACTAGAGAGAAAAATAAAAGAGTGTAATTATGCAAAGAATTGGGTATATATTTCAATTGTCGACAGTTGCTCAAGAAATACATATGTTACTTCAACTGTTCATTTATGTTTCTTTGCCTTTCTTGGCATTAAGTTGTAGGCAGGAAGAGGGCGGTCGGCACTATATCTATAGAGTGCCTCAATTCTTAGAAATCCTCATTGCTTCTGATTGCGAGTCCGAAGCCATAGAGAATATTGTAAGAATGAGAAGATGAGTGCTTCCACGAGAGGGTAGGCATAGTTTCAGAGGAGAAAATATTAGGGATAAGACAAGTGATTAAGTGGCTGATAATTTCCAGATGACTAGATGACCAAGGCCGCTAAAAAGCCATATATGACCGAGAAGCACGGACATATACATATTGACATGGATGGACATGATGCAGCCTACCAAATCACATTTTTTTTTGAAAATAGTACATTGAAATTGGTACCGTCGTGTGTCCAATACAGTGTCTTACACATCACGGCTTCCAGGTAGAAGAGTTCGCGCTTCATAGTAAATGAACAGGCAATGCATCTATCTCCGTAGGTGTTTGACGGATATCTGATTTTTTTAATTCATTATGTTAGATATTTCAATCTTCTCTGTAAGAAATTTTTACTGACACATGATGATGAGGCAGGACCTCGTCATTAAATACAGATCTCCAAATTATTTGGTGGAAATGTTATACTTCAAAATCATACTAATGTCAATCATCTGACTCCATGTTCTCTATTACTAGCATATATTTAATTTCCTCAAAAAGAATACGTAAAGCATTTCGTTGTATACTTATATTCACATGTCAGATGCAGCGTGCTTGCATTGTTTGCTAATGTTTTCTAATTGTACTTACACAAGTGACAGAGATAAACATTTGGTCTATATACTCCAACCAGTTGATAGAAATTACGTTGAAACAAGGAGTTCAAAGAGAAATTTTCCCTTAGCCCTATGTTTGATGAAAATGATGCACTTCAATTCTTCCACTCACTATAGTCACCAGAATATAACTTTGATGTGAAACTTCTTCGTTAATCTTCTTGTTAACATATTTTTTTCTGGTGTACGTTAGTTGGTTTACTTATCAATCAGGCTTAGTTGCGATCTGTTTGCTCCAAGGTTTAAGACTTTACTGTTTTATTCTTTCTCCATAGACTCCATTACAGAAGCTTGCTATGTTATTGATAATATTCGAATCAGATACTGACCGAATATGAGTTTGACAGCCAGTAGAGGAAGTATTTAGAATAATAAATAACGAATATAGGAAAACAAGAAGTTAAATAAGATGACATCTTCTCAACCATCCAAGGGGTCTGGCAAACATGGAAAGAGCTTCTGATATTGGAGAATCTTTTGTTCAGCAATTCAATAGGGGCGATGTTACGTATAAATTTGAACTTGAAAATTTTATCCTTAGTTCAATTATAATATTACCTATTACCAATGGCTCTGAAAACTCAACTCAAAACTCAAACTCTATTGATGATAGCAATGGGTACCATTAAGAAGAGAGTGCGGACCGTTGACACTAATAAATTTTAATCTAGTGAGGAAGCAAACCGAGAGTATCATTATGAGCAATGTTGAGAAGATAATTGAGATTGAATTGCTATGTTTAAAATGTTTGAAGGGAGAAATTAAAGTTCATTATTTCACTGAGTATATTATTAGTGAAAGATTAGACACATAATGTCCGTAGAATAAACATCAGTAGTGAGTGCTAAAAGACAAAGAAGGATAGACAAGAAGCAAGGATCAAATAAGAATTGGACTGTTACTTTCAAAAAAAAATAAAAAATGGATTGACTAACCATTTCCCAGATGTCAAATGCAGTGATTGAACAGAGTATTTTATCTCTGTTAATAGTGCACCAGAATTCCCAAGCATTTGTCTTATCTTCATATGGATTCTGCTAGGCAAATATTTGCTTTTGATAATATTGCTCCGAGGAGACTCGCTATTGACTAAGTGGGAGAAGAAGACTTTGCCTTGTAATGCTAAGTGAAACTCGTTATTTACTTTATGATAAATGGTCTTTTGTATTAGTGTTTGGAGAAAGAGTTCAGAACTTTATGATAGTGGCCAGCAGGTGTTGATTTTGATTGCAGTAGAAATCTTAAATATTCAAAAAGTTTGTAGCTGATGTTGCAATAAAACACTTGACATCCTGAATGAATGATCATACCCTGTGTGCCACCCAAGTTAGTACCGAGAGTAGATTTGTCAGGACTAATCATTTGACCCAGGGCATACTCATAAAGCTTAAATAAACAGTGAACTTGTCTCTTCAATGCTTGTTTCACCAATGATAATTGTGTCATCTGCAAACAAAAGGGGTTACTTAGTTCTTTCATATTTCCTAAGTCGAAATCCTTTTAGTTGACCAAGCAATGTATATTTGTCAAGCAAAGTGGATAGTGTCTTACAGTGGACAGGAGATAGAAGAGGTGCAAGGGGATATCCCTGCGTATGAACATGGGAGGAATGCGTGGTAGAGGAATGACATTGTAAATGAGCATCCATTGAAATAATTTTGTTAGATAATTCCAACTAATTCTGTCAAGACTTCTTCCTTCTCGAGCTCAAGTAAGAAGTGGTTTTTCTTCTTGCTGCTCGAGTGTTTCAGTGTCCGGATTTTCTGACTGTTAGAATGGTATCGTATCTTTCAGATAAAAAAGTTACTTGTTTTCTTAAGAATGATTTTATGTATGATAGAATTCTGTCATTTGACTGGAATTCTTGAATAGCTCTAATGAACAGAGTTACAAAGACTGATAGTACGACATTTCTAACCGTTTGAGGATTAGAGATGTTCGGAATAAGAGCTACATAATCTTTTTCAATGTCGAACATTTTTTATAATTTTTAAATTTAGTGAATGTGATCATTATGATCTGGGAAAGAAGATGTGCATGTTTTTATTTCAGTTGGTTCTATTCATTATTAGTATATTTCCTTTTTCACTAACATTTTAGACTTGGAGCTTATTCATGGTACTTATTGAACCTGTTAATCTGTTGCCACAGGTTGCTCAACTACATTTCGTGGGTTCTTCTTCACCAACATTGTCTCCTATATTCTATTGTTGGAGAATCACTCGGCAATCAATGTTCTGAAGTGAAATAAAACTGACTGCCATAAGAGGGGGAATGCTTGTCACAATACATACTGAAAAATATTACTTGGTCGGTAATCTCAGACGACATGAAGATGAAGAGGGAAAAGATGCTGCAAAACAATCACAAATACAGCCAAAAATATTGTACAGATTTGTGCTAGTAACCAGGGAGAAGATCGATCTAGAAGGTCGAGTCTGATCTGTGTATAGGATCTCAGCTCGAGAAAAAAGGAACTGATGTGGATGATGAAGATATACCCGAAGAGTACAGAGACTCCGGTGCCTTTGGCTGCACCTTCAGTGGGTACCATTTTGAAGGTTTTCTGTTGAATTATATATAGGATTTCATTTGTAAGGTAGTCTTTCTGTTGATATCAATGGAAGTAACGCTGCATGAAACATTTAAATATATTCCTATTTTTTCAATAAAGATTGGCTTCATATTCATTGATTTGGTTTGTAAAGAATGCACGTAAGATTTAAATGAATGTTTTAACAGAGAACTAATGTTGGAGTATTTCCCTGCGGTGACGAGGATATTAGGGTGGTACTTTGTGTTACGTGCTTTTGACCAAATCCTCTCTTTATAGGTTTTTGGAATATTTTGTGGCAATGGGGTCGAATGTACCTGCTCGTATTCGGAGGAAATAGGTTCCGTTGGAGTTGTGCTAGTATCTCCAATTGTATTTGAAATCCTTGCGTGTGACTCTGCAGATGGTTTGAAAGTCCTTGTGGGTCTTGGACTTTCGATAACAACTCTTGCAGTATTTGGAAGCCTCGTTTGATCGATATATAACTCAACTATATTCCAACCACAACTTGGATGAAATGTCTTAAGCAAGACAAACCTCAGAGAACTATCACTGTCTATGGGTACCAACATGAAGTACTGCCCATCCCCTTTACCAGCAGAATAACGGGCTCTCAGTTTCAGACTCATTTCACTTCTATCCCAATTGGTGACTTCATATATCTTATCTATTAATTCTGCGTAACAAAAATTGGGGGTAGCCCAAATAATTACCGGATCAACATCACTATAAGCAATTTTTGGATCCTTAATTACTTCACCCCCATAATATAACCAAAGAGGAATATCAAATTACATACCTATGCATAAAAATTAAAACATATTCAAGTCATTCACTACTCACAATAAACAAAACATTGAAATAAAAATCAAACATAAGGTTAAGATGATAATACCTTCAAATTAAACCAAAAAAACCACTAGCAAAAATTTCGTTGTGGATGAAGACTGAAAATGAGAGTGGGAGTGAGGAGGTTGGATGTATGGAATTTTACAGGACTCAAATGGTTGGAATTTTTTATTTTGAGATCTAGGGTTTGTGTGTAACAGGAGCGATGCGAGAGAGATGTTACGAATCAGAAGGGGAGGAAAGAGAAGAAGAAGGGTTTTTCGATTATAGGAACCTGTGCAAAACGATAATAACTGATGTCGTTATTGTGAAAAACGGCATCAGTATTATCTATTACGTTCTCTTCGAGAACGGCATCAGTTATTTCATTTTTTGCATTTCTCTCTAAAGTCACGATTGATACAGTATAGATCTATAGACAAAAATAACAAATGCCGTTATTGGCAATAACGGCACGACACTTTTTTTTAAAAGAGATGCCGTTATTGGGAAGAACGGCATCGACATAACTGATGTCGTTTTTCCCAATAACGTTTGTTGCTGACGTGTCACAGACAAGGGCATCTTGCTAATTGTTTTGGAAAGTAGGGCAGGTCACTAATTATTTTCAAAAAAGAGGGCATTTCGGCAAATTTTTCTTTGGAATTGTACTCATTCAATTTGTTACGTAAATTTCACTAACCGCCCCGGGTTTTCACGCTTTAGCAGATAACCCCCCATTTTTAAAGTGACATTGAAATCCTTCAAGAACTATTTTTGTTTCGAATGTAATACTTTTGATAAAGAACATCCCTCTTACTTTTTCCTCACGGTCCAGTCTGTTTGTGACAAGTATCTAGGCGGTTGATGTGGTATAGATGATGTGGCTCAATTAGGGCCGTCAGATCTCCTCAGATTTTGCTCCAGATCATCAAGCCAACAGGTCCAACAGGCCTTCTGCCAATTCAGGCCCATAGGGAAACGGGTCCGACCCGGACCATTAGGGTCTGATACCTGTTTACCCCTGCCTATAAATACCAGACCCCCTCCTCACTTTCAAAGGTAATGAATCTTTCCCCAACTGAACCCTAGCAGCCCAGTCTCTTTCAAGTGACTGACTAGATCGTCAGAAGGCCTGTCGCTGGAATTTCTCCCAGTGTTCCTATGCCTTTTGCAGGTACTCCAGCCGTCCGAGCTTCCAGCCTCTCTTCCGAGCCGACCTCAAGAAGCCAACCCTAGCCAAGGTCGAGATACGTCCCTTCTGCTTTACAAATTACAAGAACTCACTCATGTGCCCCCACACCGAAAATAAGCAGCATCAGGTTGACGCCGTATATGGGATACAAATGACTTGATCCTAAGCTCGGATCTCTCTTGAAGCCAAGTCCTCTCATGGCTCCCAAAGCCAGAAGAGCCTTCACCGCTGGACGCCATCCAGACCCTCCTCACTCTTACAGCCATGTGAACACCCAGGGCTCTAACCGACCACAAGCCAATGGTACGGCGGGACCGGGTCCGAGCACCTCATGCTCGGTCGTCAGGGACTTACGACATACCATCAACCGTCGGCTCCAGCTCAGCCGATCAAGGAGTCGGGTTGCTCCTTCCAACCCAGCTCCGACTCATAGTAATCTCCCATCTCGAAGTAGGGAACACCACCGTAGCCGCTCCCCCAGGGATGGTTCACCTCCACCCGATCAGGGCGAACAAGCTCCAGTAACGAGAGCCGAGTTCCAGGACTTTAGGCTCGAGATCCTCCGAGCCCTCGGAGGCGACCCTGCATTCGAGCAGCAAACCACCGGTCCAAGGCACGAAAAGGGTCGGGGTCCCGAGTCTCACTGTTCGTCCCAACCACCTCGGCAGAACAAAGTGATCCTCCACCGCCTCCAGGAGATGGAGAATCGCCTCGCCCGCATTAACAAGGGAGGACCACAAACCGGTCGGGCACATCAGCCAAGCCGACCACCGTTCTCCCCCCCCCCCCCCCAAATTCTAGACGCTGAGATTCCCATGAATTTTAGGCCGCCTCGGTTCGAGATTTACAATGGCAAGTGGGTTCAAAACCCTCATGATGATTCACAGCGCACGGATCTTCTTCTATGCCACGCCTTCCCTGCCACTCTGTGTGGTCCGGATCAAGAATGGTTCTCAAAGCTCGCCCCCAGATCGGTCTTCTCGTTCGACCAGCTCGAAGCAAACTTTCTTGCTCACTTTATGACCAGCCGGAAGGTCAAGAAGACGAGCTAATATGTCTAATTTATATACAAATATTTGTACTCATTTACCAATAAAAATGGCTTGTTTTCGCTGATATTATCAATAATTCATCTTATTTCTATATGATTTCATTTAATTAATAATTTTTGAAGAAATAATATTTTTCATGCAAAAAGTAAAGAATTGTGGAAAAAATCAACAAACAGAGTAAAATAATAGATTTATCAATTTTTAGTGTTTTGTTGACTTAAAAGTGCGATAAATAATTTGTAAAAGGATTTTTATACGCTAATATGATTTATAGTTAGTTTAATTAATTTTAAACTAATTAAATTTATTTTACTTAAAAATCCTAATTTCAGGTATTATTTTGTGTATGCAGAAGCACGTGGTGGGCAGAAAAGGCAGAAAAGAAAGAAAGAGAAAGAAATAAATTCAGATCAATTAAAGGAAGAAAATAAAGAAAGAGTGTGGACTTTTCTGCAAAAAGTGAAAACCCTAACTCTCTCCCCGTACTCTATAAATGCAAACCAAAGGGAGAGAAGAGAACTAAGAGGTGACGGCTGTACAATAACACAAAAGTAATAAAAGAGAGATAGAGAAAAAGTGCAGCATGTGTGGGCAGTAGGGCCTGTTTCTTCTTCGTCGCGGGTTTCGAAGTGCACCCAACAAGCTGTGACTTGGCGATTTCTCCTCTCTGGTTTTGACGCGCGGCACGAGACGAAAAAGCAGCACGTGGGACCACCTGTGACGTGGCGTTCCTTCTCCCTGCGTGCGGCACAGAACAAAGAAGGAGTAGACAGCAGCTGGGCCCCACGCGTTCTGGCATGCTGACGGGCGTTGGGCCCCACTAGGTGACACGACGTGACTGCGAACAGGAACCCGGTCGGCTGACGTGGCGATCGGACTGGCGACGCGTTTTCGAAGCTTTGGGTTCGGAAGTTTTGAGACTGGGTTTGGATTAATGTTTTTTTTTATATTATTATTTTTTTTGTATCTCATCTTCCTTTCTATATATCTTTTAGATGCAATCCAAACTTTTCTATTAATTGCAATTTAAACATGAACTGAATTTATTGTTCTAGAGGCTAAGATGTAGCCGAGTTTTGAACACAAATTTTAATTCTTTCTTATTTCTCTATTTTTCCTGATTGTGTTTTAATTTTTATTATTTATGCGTACAACATGGTGGATAGACATTTGTATGATTTTTCAAATCATAAAGAGACCGAACAGGTAATTTGTGATTAATAAAAATTAAGACCGTATATTGGAGGACGTGACCGTTAAGAAATCCAATTTCTCAATTAATAATTTGGTGGATAGACGAATGATTAATTGAAAATAATTTTTAGACTACGTTGATAGAGTGGTTAATATCTTTAGGATTTTGGTCAACAATTTGGGAAAGATAATATTTTGAATAATAATTTGTGTGTGTGATAAACGAGGTGAACCAAGAGCCCTAGAATTATTTTTATCATTAAAAGTACAAGTGCTTCATCGTTTCACAGCCCTCTCCCTCTTCACCAATTTAGTTAGTTAATTAGATTAGAGTAATTTAGTTGTTTTATCATTAATAAAATTCGATCTTCCAAATAGTGATTAATCTAGTGATATCGGTACTCAGTAAAATATCTAGTCCCTGTGGGTTTGACACTCTACTCACCTATCTATATTACTTGTGCGATTTTGTACACTTGCAAATATCAACATCACGAGCGCATCCCTTCTCGACCTCAAGCAAAAGGACGGAAAACCCCTCTGCAAGTTTGTGCGGAGGTTCACAACCGATGCCAGGTCAGTCTCTTCCCTCAATGCCATTGTCTCCTCGGTCGCCTTTTGGCACAATGTTTGCCATGGCCAGTTGAAGGTTTCTTTGGCCAAGAAACCGCCCCTAGACTTTCCCGACCTTCTCAGCAAGGTCGAAAGTACATCCGGACAGAGGAGGTCCTGCATCCCGAAGACCTAAAAGAAACCCCAGGCAAGAGGAAGAGGAAGGCCAAAGAATCGAAACCTATGAGGAAGGCCCAGAAAGATCTGTCTGCCCAGAAATGCTCCCCGCCAGTCCCCCGTTCCGAGAGATACACACCGCTGACACAAAACGTGTTAACCATCCTCCTGGAGATCGAGGACAAGGGTATCATCTGCCTCCCTCCACAATCTAACAACAACAAGAAGAGGGACCGGAGGTTCTACTGTTGCTTCCAACGGGACAATGGGCACGATACCGATAATTTCCGCGCCCTCAAAGATGAGATCGAAGCCCTCATCCATAGGGGATACTTGAGGGAGCTCACTAGAACCACCCCCAGAGATCAGAGGGATCCACGGCCGTTACCTCCCCCTCGGACGATCAGTAAGCGGCCCGAGCCCGAGCCTGAGCTTGAGGATACCGGTGCGCCAACCATCCTTCACTGTGTCCACGGCGAGCCTATGGGGGAGAATCGAACAACTCCTGCAAAGCTTTCGTTCGAGAAGTGAACTCGGTCCATAACTATCTGCCCCCCGACGACCAAAGGCTGGCAGTCTCTCTAACATCTCGGAGGAATTTTAGAATAAAATGCATTTTTCTCATTTTTGCACGTGCAACGGACATGCAATTTTATTTCATACTTTGGTTCTAAAACTTTTCTAAGTTATGCACGAATTTATGCAATTTTATTTCATCCTTTGGTTCTAAAACTTTTCTAAGTTATGCACGAATTTTCCCTTATTTATTTTGTCTCATTTTATTCTTTCCTAATAAAAAGCTCCATAGGCCTAAAAGATTAATTTGAACCCACTAGAAAAGAAGCCCATAATTAAATCATTTATTAAATACATAATTAAAGAGAAAGAAAAGTGCAACAATACATGTCATGTAACAAACTAGTAACAACTAATAAATAATAATTAAATAATAAAATGAGAGGTGTGCATGAGTGTAGCACGTGCACGTGTGTGTACTCCATAGGGGAGGCCAGCCATTCAAGAGAGCGAGGGAGAGTGGAAGGAGAATGTGTGAGAGTGGGTGGTTGCTTGAGTAGCGGGGATCATTCTCCACCACACAAATGTCTTATAAATACATACACCTATTCATTAACATTTACACTAAAATTAATCAAATCAAAAGATCAAAAAAAAGAGGAAAAGAAAGAGAGCAAGAGAAAGGCCGGATTCTTCTTCATTGGAGCTAGGAGATTGCAGGTTGCTTGGAGGAGGACTAGACCAATGGTGTGGAGCTAGGAGCTTTCTTTGTATGAGTTTTTCATCTTTTGCAATATAAGAAGTGGGTGTCTCTTCTTATTTTCTAGATAGTGTAGAAATCTTGCATAGGTGTTTTATGGTTGATTTTGGTTGATTTAATGAATCCTACTAGTTAAATTGATTCATGTTGTAGTGATAAAGAATGCTAATGGTAGAAAAATCATAGAATTCATTGTATGTTAGTATGAAGTATATAAATTGATTGGTAGATTAGAATGGAGAAATTTTAATTAGAAGCATGTGTAGAATTGTTAGGCACAAATGAACAACTTCATTATTGCATGCAATTTTCTCTTACAAATTGGTTAAAATTGTGTATGAAATGTGGATAAAAAGAAAGAAAAAATTAGAAAAAATTTTGGGAGAAGAAATAGTCATAGTAGAACCAAAGAAATGTTGTATTAATTGAGTAGAAAAATCAACTAGTTGAAATTTTGTATTATAATTCATTTAAGAAAAAGAAAGGATTAATTTGGGAAAATTGAAGTTAAATTTTCATCAATGTGAATAAAATCAGTAAAGTGCTAATTTTGGAGAGCTATCAATACAAAGTAATAGCATTAATTTGAAGGAAAGATATAGTTACTGATAAATCAAATTTTATGTTTATATGTTTTAAAATAAATATGTACACGAAGTGGAGACAAATCCTCTCAATTATCATTAAAATCAGTAAAGGGGGAATCCTGGAGTCTAGAACAATATTTTCATAATATAAATTTTGGGAGAAAAAGAATGGAAATTAAAATAGTTGAAAAGGTAGAAAATGAGATTTAACAGAGAACAAATACTTAAGGAATTTTAACCCATACTATATCAGTCAGGCATTTGGTTTGAGTAGCTAGTGGGGGCGCGCTGCGCTCACGCACTGCCACGTGGCGCTCGATGGGGGTCTGGGGTCTGCGGTCTGGGGTTCAAACCCTCTTGTGCACAAAAGGTGCATTTTTGGTATTTTTGGTTTTTTTGAGGTTTTAAAAATCCAGCAAAATTATATAAATATTTTAAAATATTATAGGGACAAATGAAAGTATTTCTCACTGTTTTAAAATATATTTTGGAGATTTAAGAGTTATATTCTTGTGATAAATGAGATTGATATTTAAGAAGAATGTATGAAATTGAGAGAATAAAAGTTAATTTGTGATAAAAGGAAGGTAATGAGATTTAGATAATGAGTTTCTAATGATGTCTCAAAGATTTGGTGTCTAATTCTTAATAAACTTTGGATTGAGAAAGTTTAAATGAATATTAAAGAAAGAGCTTTGTGAAAAAAGAATAGTTTGAGATTGTTATTCATGTTTGATAAATACAAGAATCCGATGAAAGAATTGAATAAGATGTGAAATTGGTAATATGAATTAAAAGGGTATGAGTACCCATGATTATGGAACATGAATGGATGTGATCTAGAGGCTTAGTGAGACCCAGGTAACGACAAATGTTGGAAAAATGATTTTGATGTGAGAATTGGCTATATGGGCTATCTCGATATTTCATTTAAGTCCGGTAGGAGGGTAAGCTAACTCTAGGCATTACAATTTATTCTTGTTTAAGCATAAGAATTAGGTACTAAGTGGAGATGCAGTAAACTTGGGCAAACGTAAGTGGGTTGCCTCTATATAGTCTGACGGTGGACACCGGGACTATAGACCCAGTTGACGGTGGACTCCAGAACTGTGGTTGCCTGCGATGGAGGAGAGCCTTGATTAAAATCTGGGACTATAATTGGTTTGACGGTGGACTCCAAGATCATGAATAGTCGGGCGGAAGGGAGGTCGTGCTCCAGTGTATATGCGTATACCGAGGCTAGAGGGACACTTGCGGGAAGTTCGCACGACGAAGATTTTTGTATAAGCTTGATAGTAGACTCCAGGGCTAGAATCCGTACCTGTGAAACGTCTAAAACTTGATTTATTACTGGGTAGTTTTCATAGTGAGGGATTAAACTCTTTAATGTGGAGTACGTAGGTGCTTGCCCTCAAACCTATGCAGTATGTGATGCATAGAATCCGAACAAGTATGCATTAGTGTCATCATAGCGTAAACATCTGCATTAGGCATTAAGATATTGCATACACCGACATGTTTAGGATAGTCACTTTTTACACATTATGATGCATTCAAGTTTGTGGTGTCTAAAGTAAGTGAGTCGTTATATTACGGCATAGCGAGGATCGTCATTATTGCGTCAGTTGTATGTAGCTGACGTGCCCACAGTATTCAATGCAGGGCTTGAATTGGCAAAGGCTTAAAGCTGAATTTGAAGCTAAAGACTGTTTTAAATGTTGTTGATTAAATTGTACCTGTTTTGTATTGTAATCATTATTTTTCCGTTGCGTTGATGTAAAATGAGCAGTGTTGTACAAATAGAACAATTTTAAATTCCTTGTAAAATTATACGAAATGAAGTAAAAATCCTGTTGTGCTACGAATTACCGTGTTAATGGAATTCGGGGCGATACAGAGTGGTATCAGAGCCCAACTTCAATGAGTAGTGCAAATTTAAAAGACGACACATTATGGTGGACATTAGAGTGTGGGTTTAGTTTATAGAAATTTAAATGTAAGTAGTTTACATTTGTATTGCTCTATATGCTGATTTTTCTCCTCCTTTTTCTCTATAAGATGGCTAATAATCATGACCCAGAGGATGAAGTAGAATGATTCTATCCCGACAAAGAAGAACCCATAGAGGAAGAAGACCCAGAAGAAATAGAGGAAGAAATGCCTCAATCCCGGGAGATTACTCCACCTCCACTGGATTCCCCAGATGAATCCTCAGACAAAGAACCAATTCGAGATGACCAAGACTGCATTGTTACTTCTCTTCGGAGGGAATTGACTACCCATAAGTGGAGAGTAAACCACTTGGAAGCACATCGTGCGGAGGACAGGGAGAGCATCATAGTACTGAGTTACTTAGTATGGGAACTTGAGAAGCTCCGACACAGGAATACCCGACACTTCACCCAACTGGACAACAAAACTCGTTGGGTAAAGCAGGAATGTCATCAGAAGTACGATGAGATGAAGAAGGAGATCAATGAACTACAGGGAGAGCTCAGAGAAGCCAAGAGGAACCGTAGGATCTAGGCTGTCTTTATGTTGAAGTTATGTACTGGATGTATGAGCAAGTTTATTTTCTGAATGTATGAAGTTTAACTTTTGAAAATGAATAAAGTTTTGTTGAAAGAAGAATGTAATTGTGTTATTCATGGTGATTAATGAAAATTTTTATGACCCAGAAATGGCTGGACGGAGGACCCGCATTGGCGAAGGACCCAGTGGTGAGAACAACGAACTCGACCTAGAAACAGAACTGGCATGAGTATACCAAATCCTTAATGCCTTCGCCACAAATGTTGCCGGGAACACCAGGGCAGGACCAGCAGTACAAGTCCCGAAAGCGATCAGATTGGTGGAGTCGTTCAAACGAATGAAGTCACCTGTGTTCGAGGGCCAGGCAAATCCAGATGCAACAGACGACTGGATCAGGCAAATTGAAATAGTATTCGAAGTTCTGAAGACTCCCAAGACAGGTAAAGTGAAACTGGCCACTATCCAGTTGGAGAAAAATGCAGGGGTCTTGTGGCAATCGATGAAGAGGACCCTGGGAAATGTACAGATCTCTTGGGAGAAATTCCTGGGAGAGTTCTGCAGCTACTACTTCCTGATGGATGTACAGGAAAAAAAGGCTATGGAGTTCTTGGGACTGAAAAAGGGAAGCCTGTCAGTGCGAGAGTATGTGACGAAGTTCAATCAACTCTCCAGGTATGCACCAGAGATGGTTATTTACGAGGTTAAGAAGGCACGAAAGTTTGAACAGGGATTGAGGCCAAGCCTGTTGTTTCGGATGATACCCCTAGGTATATGAAGGTTTGATAAGCTGGTCCGGAGAGCCGCAGCACTGAGGCCGACATGGAGCAGAAGAGGAAGAACCCTGGAACACTGGCAAGAGGCCTGCAGCACCAAACAATTTTAGGGGATAGCCCCCAGCATCGAGGTTCAAACCACCGGAGCCAATGCTATTGCAATGACTGGACGGCTAAGCACTTGCTACAGATGTAGAAAGAAGGGCCACATTACAAATGGGTGCACAAAGCCGCAGAGTGCCAAGACTTGTTTCCACTGTGCTAAGGAGGGTCACATCAAACTAGACTGCCCTCAGTTCCAGTGGGGAGGGCCGAATCAGAAGCAGGCCGACCCAGGGCAGAAGCAATACTGACAGGGGCGAGTATTCGCTCTGACTGAAGCTGATGCGGATGATGCAGATAACGTCATCACCGGTATAGAAGCAAATGAATAAAGTATACTACTTTTATTTCTAGTTTGTAATTGAGGAGTGTTATGTAATGAGAGCATTCCTATGTAACAGGAGAATTTCTCATTAATGGAATAAAAGCCACCATTTTATTTGATACTGGATCGTCTCATACATTTGTGTCGCCTTCATTTGCAAAACGATTGGGAGTTGAACCGAAAGTTTTTCCTGGCAAAGTTCTAGCTGTAGCTACTCCGTCAGGAGAAACGTTGACTACCGACCAATATTATGAAGGGTGTGACCTCAAAATCGAAGGCAGAATCTTTGGGATCGACCTCATTGAGTTGGCAGTCTTGGGGGTCGATATAATCATCGGCATAGACTGTATGTCGATTTACAATGTCAGTATCGTGCAAGAGTAAGGAGGTTGTGGTAAAGGCACCAGGAGGACCAGCAGTTACATTTCTAGGGAAAAGGAAGTGCGAGCAGTTGATTGCAGCTATGTCTAAGAAGAAGGTTCCTGAAGAAGTGAAGCAGATTCTCGTAGTCTAGAATTTTCCAACAGTGTTCTTAGAAGATCTACCCAGACTTCCACCTCATCGGGATATAGAGTTCAGCATCTCCATTCAGCCAGGGAGTGCACCCATTTCTAAGGCACCATACAAAATGGTGCCAGTGAACAAGATGAGATCAAGAAACAAATTGAAGAGCTGCTGGGCAAAGGATTCATGAGGCCGAGTGCATCACCTTGGGGAGCGCCAGTTCTGTTGGTAAAGAAGAAGGATGGATCGATGAGGATGTGCATCCATTACATAGAATTGAATAAGGTGACAGTGCAGAATAAATATCTGATTCCACGAATCGATGATCTATTCGATCGTCTACAAGGAGCAGCCGTTTCTCTAAGAGATCTATGGTCGGGTTATCACCAAGTCCGAGTGAAAGAAAAGGATGTCACAAGACGGCATTTAGAACTCAGCATGGTCACTACGAGTTCTTAGTCATGCCGTTCGGAGTGACAAATGCACCTGCTATCTTCATGGACATGATGAACAAGGTTTTGCGACCATTCATTGATTCTTTCATCGTAGTGTTCATCGACGACATTTTGGTCTACTCTAAGAAAGAAGAAGAGCATACTAGGCACCTAGCAGAGATACTGAAGAAACTACAGGAACAGAAGCTATATGCGAAGTTATCTAAGTGTGACTTTTGGAAAACCGAAGTCGCCTTCCTAATCACATCCTAAGGAGGGAGTGGCCACTAATCCGCAAAAGATTGAGACAGTGAAGGATTGGCCAAGACCAACTACATTGAAAGAAATCAGAAGCTTTTTGGGTTTAACTGGCTACTATCGAGGATTTATTCAGGACTACGCCCAGATAGCTGTGCCACTCACGAGACTTACAAGGAAGAACGTGAGTTTTAAATGGATAGAATAGTGCGAGGCTAGATTTCAGGTGTTGAATGAGAGGTTGACTACCACTCCCATATTGGCTTTACCAAAAGCAGGAGTCGACTATGATGTCTACAACGATGCTTCCCATCGCGGGCTGGGTTGCATGTTGATGCAAGAAGGAAAGGTAATAGCTTATGGGTCTAGACAACTGAGACCGCATGAGAAGAATTACCCAAATCACAATCTAGAGTTGGCGACAATTATCTTTGCATTAAAACAGTGGAGGCACTATGTGTACGGATAAAAAGTCAACACGTATACGGATCACAAAAGTCTGAAATACATCTACCAGCAGAAGGATCTGAACTTGAGGCAGCAGAGATGGTTGGAAGTATTGGAGGATATTCGTCCCGAAATAAAGTACCATCCGGGAAAGGCCAATGTAGTGGCTGATGCGCTAAGTCGGAAAAGCAGCTTGTCTCATCTGATCACGACTCAAGAGAAGCTGGCAGAAGAACTCGATCAAGCTGAAATCGAGGTGGTGTTACAAGGATTGAGGACGTCCTTAGCTCAGTTGAGACTTCAGCCCACCTTGAGAGAAAGAATTATTGACAGTCAGAAGACCGATCCAGAGATCCAAGGGATGAAAGAGCAAGTTGGCACCGGCAAGTTGGCAGAATTCTAGGTGAAAGATGAAGTACTATGGTTTGGATAACGTTTGTGTGTACTGAATCAAACATAACTAAAGGAAAGTATTCTACAGGAAGCACACGCCACTCTGTTATCTGTACATCCAGGGAGTACCAAGATGTACAAGGATATCAAGCAATGTTTCTGGTGGTCAGGGATGAAGCGGGATGTGGCTGAGTTTGTCGCTAGATGTGCAGTCTGTCAACAGATCAAGGCTGAGAATCAGAAACCCAAGGGTTTGTTGCAACTGTTACCCATTCCGGAGTGGAAATGGGATTACATCAGCATGGATTTCATTACTGGATTACCCAGGAGTTCCAAGGGAAACGATGCAATTTGGGTGATAATGGATTGACTCACCAAATCGGCTCACTTTTTGGCAATGAAGCTCACTTGGTCTTTGGAGAAGTTGGCTGAGTTATATGTTGGGGAGATCGTAAGGCTACATGGAGTTCCCTTATCTATTGTATCTGACCGAGATGCTTAATTCACCTCGCATTTCTGGAAAAGCCTTCAGGCAGCTTTGGGGACCAAGACCGATTTCAGTACTGCCTTCCATCCTCAAACTGATGGGAAGACTGAGATGGTCAACAGAGTACTGGAAGATATGCTAAGGTGTTGTGTGTTGGACTTTGGTGGCAGTTGGGAGCGGCATTTAGCTGTAGTGGAATTTGCCTACAACAACAGTTTTCAGGAAAGTATCGGTATGGCACCGTATGAAGCTCTATATGGAACAAAGTATAGAACACCGGTGTGCTGGTATGAAGTGGGAGAACGTCAGATGTATGGGCCAAAAATTGTGAAGCGGACCTCAGAAAAGATCGAGTTGATCAGGAAGAGGTTAGTTGACGCACAGAGCAGGCAGAAAAGTTATGCTGACAACTAGAGAAGAGATCTGGAGTTCGAGGAAGGTGAATTTGTCTTCGTGAAAGTGTTTCCAACTAAGGGAGTGATTCATTTTGGAAGAGGAGGAAAATTAGCCCCGAGATACATAGGTCCTTATAAGATATTGAAGAGAGTTGGGAAGACGGCTTATTGGTTAGAACTACCGGAAAAGTTAGCCTAAGTACACAATGTCTTCCATGTGTCTATGTTACGAGGTTATATTATGAATCCAAGTCATCATTTGCCCGAAGTGCTAGAGGGTCTGCAGTTGGATTTAAGCTACACTGAGCGTCCAGTTGAGATTGTGGATCAACGGGAGAAAGTATTGAGAAATAAGACAATACCTATGGTCCAGGTTGTATGGAGAAATCAACTAGTTGAATAGGCCACCTTGGAATATGAGGAGAGGATGTTGAGAGATCACCCTGAACTTTTTAATTAAATCTATAAATTTTCCTTTCTATTGTTTTCTCACTCTTTAAGTGTAGTTCCGAGGACGGAACTATTCTAAGGAGGGAGTGTTGTAACATTCCGGAGAAATTTTAGAATAAAATGCAATTTTTTCATTTTTGCACGTGCAACACACGTACAATTTTATTGCATCCTTTGGTTCTAAATTTTTTCTAAGTTATGCACGAATTTTCCCTTATTTATTTTGTCTCGTTTTATTCTTTCCTAATAAAAAGATCCATAGGCCTAAAAGACTAATTTGAGCCCACTAGAAAAGAAGCCCATAATTAATCCCTTTATTAAATACACAATTAAAGAGAAAGAAAAGTGCAACTATACATGTCATGTAACAAACTAGTAACAACTAATAAATAACAATTAAATAATAAAATGAGAGGTGTACATGTGTGTAGCACGTGCACGTGTGTGTGCTCCATAGGGGAGGCCGGCCATTCAAGAGATAGAGGGAGGGTGGAGGGAGAATGTGTGAGAGTGGGTGGTTACTTGAGTAGTGGGGATCATTCTCCACCACACAAATGTCCTATAAATACATATACCTATTCATTAACATTTGCACTAAAATTAATCAAATTAAAAGATCAAAAAAAGAGAGAAAAAGAAAGAGAGCATGAGACAGGCCGGATTCTTCTTCATTGGAGCTAGGAGCTTGCCGGTTGCTTGGAGGAGGAGGACTAGACCATTGGTGTGGAGCTAGGAGCTTTCTTTCTAGGAGTTTTTCATCTTTTGCAACATAAGAGGTGGGTGTCTCTTCTTATTTTCTCGATAGTGTAGAAATCATGCCTAGGTGTTTTATGGTTGATTTTGGTTGATTTAATGAATCCTACTAGTTAAATTGATGCATGTTGTAGTGATAAAGAATGCTAATGGTAGAAAAATCATAGAATTCATTGTATGCTAGTTTGAAGTTTATAAATTGATTGGTAGATTAGAATAGATAAAATTTAATTAGAAGCATGTGTAGAATTGTTAGGCACAAATGAACAACTTGATTATTGCATGCAATTTTGTGTCTCTTACAAATTGGTTAAAATTGTGTATGAAATGTGGATAAAAAGAAAGGAAAAATTGGAAACAATTTTGGGGGAAGAAATAGTCATAGTAGAACCAAAGAAAAATTGTATTAGGAGGGTAGAAAAATTTAACTAGTTGAAATTTTGTATTATAATTCATATAAGAAAAGGAAAGGATTAATTTGGGAAAATTGAAGTTAAATCTTTATCAATGTGAATAAAATCAGTAAAGTGCTAATTTTGGAGAGCTATCAATACAAAGTAATTGTAATATCCCGGTCGGATATTATATTTGTATTATTATTATTTTTAAAATAAAAATACTTTTTATAGAAATTACTTGATTTTCTAATAAAAAGTTATCTAGATATATATACTAGTAAGTATATATATGTATTGTATCAGTTTTGTGCACTTGTACAAAATCTTGAAATTACGTTTTTGATAAAATGTTTGGAAAATCTCGGACAGATATTAAAAATTATTATTTTTTATTTTATTTTATTTTTATTTTCAGAATTGAAATATTTTTGGTGGATATCAACCGGTTTTGTTAATAAACATTATTTATACGTATATACTAGTATGTATATATCTGTTTTGTATCAAATTGATACTGGAATCTTCCGAGCCGGTAATAAAACGATTTTATTTTTATTTCTCGGAATTAAATTATTTTTGTATAGATTGATTTGTTTTAACTAATAAAAATAATCTGTATAATCAAATATATGTACGTATTTGAATCGTATCGATTTCGTACGTTTGTACGAAATCATGTAGTATGTGATTTGGATCATGATGAAAATGGAGAGTAGAGATTGAGTAGGGTGTTGATTGCAAATTTATTGGGTTTGATTGCAATTTAAATTTGCAAATAGATCACAAATTGTGTGAGCCACAAGAGAGAGAGACAAGTGGCTCTCTCTCTACCACATCTCTCTCTCTCCCTCTTCGCCAACTTCAAGAGGGCAAAAGCCCTCTTTCATTTTGTTCCTCCATCTCTTCTCTCTCTTTCTCTTTCTTTCTCTCTTATACTTGTTTTTATTTAGAAAGAAAGGAAAAGAAAGAGAGATCAAAATCAAAAAGAAAAAGATTGGGTTTCATCTCTTGATTTGTTCTTGAGAGGAGGAGCAAGAACAAGGAGGAGAAGTGAAGAGCAAGTCCTTCCTACACTAGTTTGGGTGGGGGTTTCTTATCCTTTTTGTTATTGTTATTATTATTGTTTTAATTGCTTATTATGTGAAGAACATGGACTAATTTATTCTGCATATGAGTGTCACGGACTAGAATAGAATGGCATATAAGATTTGAACTGGTAGAACACAAAATAAAACCCTAAAGATTCAATCTTGTAGGTTTGATGGTTAGAATTAATTTGTTATGCTAAAGTTGAAATCATGAGCCCAAATTAGTTTTAGGGGTTCTCATATGTGTCCTTACCATGCTCTAATTTTTGTAGAGTTTTTTGGGTTAATTTGATGGGTGAAATAGATGTTTCCTCCAAAACAACGAGTTTTCAAGCAAAAACAGCAAACCGCTGTTTTGGGTTAACGTCAACGTGTGTTCAAGGGCCTGTAATTAGGAGTTACGGAATTTGGAAAAGTGATCAACTAGGAAGTTGTAGTAGACGTTCTCACCTTTCCAAAATGCCCTATTTGGTTAGATTCTGATAAGTGGTGCAAAAGTTATGACCATTACAAAAACACAGCAGCCAGTTTTGGCTGAATGCTTGCTGTTTTGTTTGCTTGAAGTTTTTGTACCTCTTATTGATTGAATCTGAAAAATTGTTCAACTAGAGAGTTGTAGTAGAGTCTTTCACATTTTCAAAATGCCCTATTTGGTTAGATTTCGATAAGCGGGGTAGGAGTTACGACCTTTGCAAGTTTCAGCTTTGCTGTAGCTTTTGGCTGTCTTTTATTGTCTTTGCGTGAGTTCAAGAAACGGTGAATTGAATTTCATAAGGAATATGAAAAAGTCATCAACTAGAAAGTTGTAGTATATGCTCCCACCTTTCCAGAAAGTATAATTTGGTTAAATTCCGACAAGTAGAGCAAAAATTACAAGCTTTCAAAGTTTCAGTTTTTTGTTAAGAAATCTACAGTTGGTTAATTTTTGCGTGTGTTCAAGGGACAGTGGATTGAATTCCATAAGGAATCTGAAAAAGTCATCAACTAGAGAGTTGTAGTATATGTTCCCACCTTTCCAGAAAGTATAATTTGGTTAAATTCCGACAAGTAGAGCAAAAGTTACAAGCTTTAGAAGTTTCAGCTTTTTGTTGAAATTCTGCATTTTGGTTAACTCGTTCGTATGTTCGAGGGGCTGGAATTTTGAATTCCTTACGGAATCTGAGAAAGTGTTCAACTAGGAAGTTGTAGGATATGTTTTCACCTTTCTAAAAAGTCTAATTTTGTCGAATTTCGATGAGTATAGCACTGTTTGCTTCTAGGGTGTTAGAAGGCTTTTTATGTCGCTTTCGGGTTTTCATTGGCAATATGTTTATATTAGGCTGTTAGAAGATTCTTCTATTGCTTCTAATTATAAAAGATCAAGTTTTCGTTAGTAAGCTTATACACGAAATTCTAGTTCATGTTAACTAGAGTTGTCGTGAATTGTTTGTAGTTTGAAACATGCACTTGATTATGAGTAACAAGTATTCCTTGTGCTCATAAGTCATGTAATAAGTATTAGGCTGTCTCATACGTAGCTCACTTAGCTCGTATGAAGTTGTTTATTCATGCGTAGCTCATTGGGCTTGTATGGAGAAACTATCTTAAATAGATAGGCGATGAGTGGATCCGAGGAGATCTTGTGAAGTCTAGGCCGAGTCTTGGTAGATTGTGTCAACAATTGTTACACTCACTTGAAGAGAGACATGTATGGTGCTTTTTCATGATGAGTTGGAAGCACAGTGACATGTCTCGCTTATTTGAACATTTTGGTGTCGCCTCATGGCAAGTTGAGAGTACGAATCTAGGTTGAAAGTACCTTGTAGCTCGTACGGCCCTATTTGATTGGTTAGGGTTAGTACATCGTTAGGGTAGTAACTGTTACTTAACCATTTTTATCTATGAATTGCCGAATGGTGAGTTGGTGTTAGGGTTGATACCTTATAATCTGACTTCTCCTATAGGCCGACACTAGGTGGTATTATTGGGATGTATTCCCTTGTCAAAGGGATACGGGCGGTGCTTTTTCATGACGAGTTGGGAGCGCGGGATCCGTATCTCGGCTGTTAATTCCTGAACTGCCATGATAAGAACATGAGGTTTTCCTAGGAAATAGACCCTACGATTTTGTCAGGTTCTATGCCTTCTCATGACGAGTTGAGGGCACAGAAGAAGGTTGGCTAGTATCTTGTGGTTTGCCGGACAATAGTGGAAAATGGGGACACCACTATTGTACTGTAGTAGCGGAACTAGATCGTACCTGCAACCTCATCAATCATGTAGTATTGTGTCAGGAACGGGAAGGGTACAAGAGTAGAATTCATGATGCGGGTTCAAATCCCTATATATGAAGAAACGACTTGAAATGGGGCGTATGTAGTATGGCCTGCATACTGTTCCAGAGTCTCGCTTGCATTAGAATAAGAATATCCTTGCATTAGTTAATCTTGCATTAAAGTCTAAGTCATAGCATACACTGACACATCAATTATATATACACATTTCTCTTTTCATCAATCTGTTTGTTTAAAGTTGAGAATCGCTGCTAGTCATCAGCCTTAAAGCGTCAGTATATGTATTCACGTCCCCACTTCAATAGGTACTGGATTGCAAAATTACAGGTACCGGATTGCAAAGCTACAGGTACAAGATTCAGGAGGACTCGAGGCAAAAGAAGCAAAGTGTTGATTTATTTTCAATTGTAATATATGTTATAATTTATTTATGTTGTGAAGCATCCAAGTGAAAGTACCAAGTGTTACATTATTCATTGTACTCTGATGTAATTCTTATTGGAAGTTTGTAACACTTGGGCTTGTATGGCATTATTGTAACACTGATGTAATGTATTGCAGTTTTATAATATTCAGACTTGTAATACATTTGTGTTGAATAAAAAGTTTTAAATTTTTCTATTTTTCTGTGTATTGTGGCTAATTGAAGGAAAAGATTTCTGGCTTATGTCACGGTTTTCTAGTGTATGGAAATTGGGGAGTTACAGTAATAGCATTGATTTGAAGGAAAGATGCAGTTGCTAATAAATCAAATTTTATGTATATATGTTTTAAAATGAATATGCACATGAAGTGGGGACAAATCCTCTCAATTATCATTAAAATCAGTAAAGGAGGAATCTTGGAGTCTAGAACAATATTTTCATAATATCGATTTTGAGGGGAAAAGAATGGAAATTAAAATAGTTAAAAATGTTGCAAATGATATTTAACAGAGAACAAATACTTAAGGCCTTTTAACCCATACTATATCAGTTAGGCATTTGGCCTGAGTAGCTAGCGGGGGCGCGCTGCGCTCACGCGCAGCCACGTGGCGCTCGATGGGGTCTGGGGTTCGAACCCTCTTGTGCCCAAAAGGTGCATTTTTGGTATTTTTTGGGGTTTTAATAATTCAGAAAAACTATATAAATATTTTAAAATATTATTGTAACACCCCGAATTCCAAAATACAACTGAATTCGAAGTTTCACAGGATCTTTACACTTCTTTCGTACAATTTTACAAGAAAATAAAAACTTTTTGTTACATCAGAGTTTACAATTACATTACATATTTACAGCAGAAGCAATTTACAATAAATTACATGAATAAAATGTACGACACTTGAATCAATCTTTAATCATCATGCATTCTTTTAGTCTTATTAATCACTTTACCCTTCATAGAAACTGTGGGCACATCAGTTGCTTACAACCGACGAAATATTATACACGGCTATCCTCTCTATGCCGAACAGTATAACGATTCTCAAATACTTAAACAATCACAAACTTGATCACAAACAGAAACTACAAGGGACTATCCTATAGATGTCGTGTTGTGCATGCACTTAGTCCTCAGTTGTTTATATTGGATAACACTAATGCGCACTTGTTCAGATTCTATGCATCCCATACTACATAGATCTGAGGGCAAGCCCTTAACCGTTCTTCATCTTGTAGGGTTCAATCCCTCATCATGACTTAAACTATTACTATAACTACGATAAGTATCCTAGATGTTCTATGAGTTACAAGCTCATGTCCAGACAGCCTGGAGGGGAATCCCACATCATGTCACGACGCATCGTGAAGAACCTATGGACAATTCAACCTCCGTCATGGGACATGACACCACCCGCAATCACCAAACACCCCACGAGCGTCGCCTGCGATACGGACTCCTGGAGACATATCCATGTCATGTCACGACGCATCGTGAAGACAGCCTGTGAATACTCTCACACCGTAGCTCCGAGGCCCTCATACTCTTGTTTTTCTCTTATTTTCATCATGTCTTCACTATGTATCTAATCCTTAGTTATTTGAATCATGAACAAAATCAATTTTCTAGAGTTAGCCCTTCCACTATACCGGTCTTAACCATTTATTCAACATGACCCAAATCTTGGTCTTTTCATCTCAAATTTCATTTCAACACATTTCTTTTCAATGCCGCTATGAGGCTTAACTACACTCTAGTTCTCAATATCAATTCATAATCACAAACTTGAGTCTTTCATACTCATTAGTTCTCTTTTCATGATTAACATTAATTTCCACTTCATTTTCATGACATTTGTATATTCAAGTTCTTTCATAATTTATCAAGTCATTCAATTTCAATTTCATACACAATCTCATGCAGAAACAATATAATTTCATTTTTCTCAGGTCAGTCGACTGCTAAGCATGGCCAGTAGGCTATTCTGCGAGGTTCTAAAGCTCTAAAATAAATAATCAGAGTAGTCGACTGTCAAGCTTTGGTCGATCGACTGTTCCGTAAAAGATTTGAACTCGAAAACAAATAATCAGGACGGTCGACTGTTTCAATATAATCGGTCGACTGTGCTACTAGGTTTTTCAAATTCCCAAAATATTTTTAGTTCTTTTTCTTCTCCAAATTCATTCAAAAATTTCAGATTTTATTTTTCATCTTATTACAATATTTCAGTAAAATAAAATTTGATTTTTGATACAAAACAACATAATTTGCTCTCTACTTCATTTTTATTCTTCAATTTCGAATTTAGGGAGAAATAAGCACAATCTCCTAATAAATTACACTTAAAATTTTTCTATGTCACTTATAATATTTTTATTAACATTGTACAATTATCTCAGTAATAAAATTCATTTTTTCATGTCATTTAACAACACATTAATCAAAATCACCTATATCCATAGTTCTCTATTCAATTGTTCAACATACAAGCATGTATTTGTTTATCTAGCACATCACAACAAAATTGAGCATGGTAGCATGGTAATCATTTAACAAATCATAATTTGGCAATCAATTTAACACTCTTTTAACATATAATCAAACTAATAGCAATTTGTCTCAGTTTCATAATGCATGGCTATATTAGTTAGAGTCTCCCCTTAATTTGTCAACCACATCCTAACATGATGTCTAATTAGAAGTTTAAGAGAAACACCCACCTTAAATGGAGATAAACAATCAAATAAACTCCTAGAGAATCTCCTACAACGAATGAACAAAGCCTTCTCCTCCTAGCTCAAGCCACGAAAATCGCCTCCTCCTTGATCAAGCTAGAACCCGAGCCTTCTTGGTCCTTGAATGTCGGCCTCCTTTCCTTGGGTTGAAGCACTCACACAAAACACTCACTCTTTTCAACTCACAACTCCTCAATCTTTTGCCTTACTGCTTGTATTCATTTCTCTCTTTCTATTCTTTCTTTTTCAATTTTTTTCCAAGTGTGAGAATGAAGAGTTTGGGAGGGGGTATTTATACAATTTTCTAGGGTGAATGGAGGTCCAAGATTAGATCAAATGGTTAGAGATTAAGGGCCAAGATGTACTAGGGAGTTATAGAAACTACCCATGATGAGAGTAATCAACTCTCCACCACTCCCATCTCTCCCACTTTCCTTATCCTATCCGGCCATGGTGAAAGGGTGTGCATTGCACACTCCATTGCATGCACATGCCACCTAGTATCCCCCATTTACGAATTTGTTCATGTGACCAAAAATTAATTGTCCATGAAATAAGTCTACACTACAAGTTAGACCATTTCAAAAGAGAATTAAAGTAAATGGGCTCACTAATGGGCCAAACTAACCATGGGCTTTAAAATAATTAATTTAATTAATAAAATAGAGTGGGCTTTAAAAGACAATTAGGCCTAGATTTTAATTAGGCTTTTAAAGAGAATAATTTTTTTTTTTTTTTTGGAAAAATAAAGAGAACAAATATTATATAAAAATATTTTGTAAAAGAAATTATACAAATGAAATCATACATGCACAACACGTAAAATCACAAAATCTCACAAATGAAAACTAGGGTGTTACAATAATGGGGACAACTGAAAGTATTTCTCATTATTTTTAAATATATTTTGGAGATTTAAGAGTTATATTCTTGTGATAAATGAGATTGATATTTAAGAAGAATGTATAAAATTAAGATAATAAAAGTTGATTTGTGATAAAAGGAAGGTAATGAGATTTAGATAATGAGTTTGAAAGATTTGGTGTTTAATTCTTAATAAACATTGGATTGGAAAAGTTTAGATGAATATGAAAGAAAAAACCTCTGTGAAAAAGAATAGTTTGAGATTGTTATTCATATTTGATAAATACAAGAATCCAATGAAAGAATTGAATAAGATGTGAAATTGGTAATATAAATTATAAGGGTATGAGTACCCATGATTATGGAACATGAATGGATGTGATCTAGAGGCTTAGTGAGACCCAGGTACCGGCAAATGTTGGAAAATGATTTTGATGTGAGAATTAGCTATATGAAATATCACTGTATTTCGTTTAAGTCCGGTAGGAGGGTAAGCTAACTCTAGGCATTACAATTTATTCATGTTTAAGCATAAGGATTAGGCACTAAGTGAAGATATAGTAAACTTGGGAAAACGTAAGTGGGTTGCCGCTATATAGTCTGACGGTGGACTCCAGAGCTATAGACCCAATTGACGGTGGACTCCGGAACTGTGGTTGCTTGCGATGGAGGAGTGCCTTAATTAAAATCCAGGACTATGATTGGTTTGACAGTGGACTCCAGGATCATGAATAGTCGGGCGGATGGGAGGCCAAGCTCCAATGTATATGCGTATACCGGGGCTAGAGGGACACTTGCTGGAAGTTTGCACGACAAGGATTTCCGTATAAGCTTGACGGTAGATTTCAGGGCTGGAATCTGTACTTGTGAAACGTCTAAAACTTGATTTATTACTGGGTAGTTTTCATAGCGAGGTATTAAACCCTTTAATGTGGAGTACGTAGGTGCTTGCCTTCGGACCTATGTAGTATGTGATGCATAGAATCCGAATAAGTATGCATTTGTGTCATTGTAGCGTAAACACCTGCATTAGGCATTAAGACATTGCATACACCGACATGTTTAAGATTGTCACTTTTTACACATTATAATGCATTCAAGTTTGTGGTTGTTAAAGTAAGTGAGTCGCTATATTACGGCATAGCAAGGATCGCCATGTATAGTATTGTGTCAGTTGTATGTAACATACGTGCCCCCAGTATTCAATGCAGGGTTTGAATTGGCAAAGGCTTAAAGCAGAATTTGATGCTAAAGACTGTTTTAAATGTTGTTGATTAAATTGTACATGTTTTGTATTGTAATCTTTATTTTTCTGCTGCATTGATGTAAAACAAACTGTGTTGTACAAATAAAAGAATTTTAAATTCCTTATAAAATTGTACGAAATGAAGTAAAGATCCTGATGTGCTACGAATTACCGTGTTAATGGAATTCGAGGCGTTACAGTCTCATTCTCCAACGAGGACCTCGAAGGCGTCTGACTGCCCCATTGTGATGCTCTGGTGATCAACCTCGGTATGGTGAACCATAAGGTCAGACGTATCCTTGTGGACAATGGGAGTTTGGTCTATTTTTGGCTGCGTTCGAAAGTTTCAAGCTCTCCCGCGAAAGGTTGAAGCCGGCGGGGTACACGCTTCATGGATTCTCTGGCATCCCCGTCCAAATCGAGGGAATTGTCACACTTGACGTGACGACTGGCACGGCCACAGCCCTTCGGACCGAAGTGATGGACTTCATGGTTGGCAATATCAAGGCGTCCTATAATGCTATCCTCGGCAGAACCAGCCTTTGCACACTCCAGGAGGTTCCCACCACCTACCAGTTGAAGCTTAAGTTTCCCACCGATCATGGGGTGGGTGTAGTTTGGGGCAATCAGGAATCGGCACGTTTTTGCTATATGACCGCAGTGGGGGGCAAGGTCTTTCCCCTTGACGTGGTAGAACTCCATTCCGAGCAAGGCTCGGAGCCCGTTGACGTGCTGGAAGAGGTCCCTTTCTCTGAGGGATACATGTCCAAATGGTTCCGGGTAAGCCAATCTCCGGCCCTGAACCTGAAGCTGGAAATCATCAAATGCATCCACCGGAATTCCGACCTCTTCACCTGGATGCCATCCGACATGTCGGGGATTTTCGAAGACTCAAAGCCGGTCAACAAAAGCGATGTAAGTTCGCCCTCGATAGGTAGTAGGCAGTGAGGTAATAAGTAGGTAAACTCCCCTCGGCACGGTTTATTCAGGGATTCAGCTACCCAGAGTGGCTGGCCAATGTTTTGATGGTGAAGAAGACGAGCGGGAAAAAGAGAATCTGTATAGATTTCATAGACCTCAACAAGACATGTCCTAAAGATCCATTCCTTCTCCCGAACATCGATGCTCTGATAGATGCAACCGCGGGGCATGAGCTGCTGAGCTTCATGGATACTGTTGCCGCTAAATTCGGTGTGGGAGCAAACAGATAGAATTTGTGAGTTCGTAGAAAACCTGAATAGCAAACACCTAACCTGTTCGTCGGAGCTTTGACCGTTGACTCCCTCCGTTCACCTGCAAGGAAGTGCGAGACACCGGGGTTGATCCCGGCGACGCACCCTCCGACGCTCAAGTCAGTAACCAGAAATGATTATGAAAGAGCGTTTAACTAGAAAAAGATTGATTACCTCTTAATGGAGATGGGTGTGGGGTATTTATAGTCGCCGTTGGGATCAGATAAGGAATGTGATTCCTGTGATCTGATAAGGAATATTTTCCTAGTAAACAGATTAGGAATGTAATCCCTTAATTCCCGGTGAAAAGATAGATGTGAATCAGAGTCGTTGATTAGGATTAATCAGAAACCCTAATTCTATCTTTTCTGGACTGGGTGTGTTTCGGGTTGGGACCCGTACCCAGTTGAGGTGGATCCGTTCGTGGGTTATTGGATCTGTGAGAAGGAGACCCAGTGCCCGTTTCGGACCCATTTGTATGTGAAATTACCGTTTTACCCCTGAGCTTTAAGATTCGTGTCCGATGTGAACGGTCCCGATTTAATCCTATTTTTAGCCATATCACGAGCCCCCCACTCCCGAAGACTGAGTTTGATCAGCCTTTGAGGAGTAGTTTTACTGTTTTAATGGCGTACGGGATTTTATCGGTGTTCTTAAGGGAGTTTGGAATCTTGCTCGGGGTGTAACAGTGTTATTATGGGCTTGTAAAATGTCCAAAAATATTCTCAGAATTTTCTGGATTTTTGGTGATTTTTCTGAATTTTTTCTCATTTTTTTGAATTTTTTATTCATTCTCCGAATTAAATAATTAATTATCAAAAATATTAATTAATTATTCTAATTTAATAATTATTTTTTCAGAATTTAAAAATAATTTTTTCTGAATTAATAATTATTTTTAGAATTTTTAATTAATTTTTTCGATTTTTTTATTATTTTTTTGGATTTTTTAAATAAAAAAAACAATTAAATAAATAAATAAATAATTTAAATATTACCTGGACACGTGGCAGATTTCTGGCCGTCCATCATGACCAGATGAGCACGCATCGTGAGGCAGATCGCGATCTGGACACGTGGCGAGTTTCTGGCCGTCCATCATGATCAGATCTGCGCGCATCGTGAGGCAGATCACGATCGGGACACGTGGCGCGTTTCTGAGCGTCGATCGTGTCGCGATGCGAATTTTGAGACGATCGGACGGATCGTGTTGGTCGGTCACTTTTTTTCTCAATTTACAGCATCGGTACTTCAGCACTTCGGTTCGGCACCTCGGATCGGCTCCTCGGATCACTGAGATGATGCCACGTGGCCTTTTTTTTTTTTTTCTCTGCTTTTCTGCTTCTCTTCTTCCCTGCTTCTCTTCTTCGCGTCCTTCTTCTCTTCTTCCCCTCCATCTTTCTTCGCCTCCACTTCTTTTTCTCTCTTCTTTTTCGTCTCGGCGTGGAAGGCAGCTCCGACGAAGGAGCTTGGAGCTCGACGAAGAGAAGAGAGCTCGACGGTGGAGCTTGGAGAGGTGATGGGTTTGGCTCGGCGATGAAGGGAGCTCGGCGAGAGTGGGAGCTCGAAGTCGGCGTTGCTCGGAGTTCGGGGCTCATCTAGAGGAGAAGCTCGGCGAAGAGACCGGAGTTGGTGAAGAAGGGGAGTTTGGAGCTTCGGTTCGATGTGGAGCTCGGAGAGAGGGAGAGCTCGGCAGCGAAGCTCGGCACGAATGGAGTTCGACAAGGCAAGAGCTTCGGCGAAGTGGTCGACGAGTGGAAGTTAGCTTGACGATGGGAGACGAAGCTTCGGCGGAGCTTTGCCGAGGAAGAAGGCTGAGCTCGGAGGTTGAGAGGAGTTTGGAGAAGCGAAGCTTGGTACTGTGGAGAACTGGGTTCGACGAGGAGCTCGAAGACCGGCCATGGCGGAGCTTGGGGAGAGAGCTGCGCATGGGGAGGTCGGTAGTGGTCGAGCTCTGCTCTGTGGGCTCGATGGTCGAGCTTCGGCCATGGCGGGGCATTTGAGAACTTCGCCGAAGGAGGAGGGAGCTCGGTGAGGCTCGTCGGCAGTGGTGGAGAAGAAGGTCAGTACTGGAGCTCGCGGTCGGGAGCTCGGCAATGGAGTTGAGGTCGACAGAACTTGGTGATGGCGTTGGGTTCGGCTCGTCACTTGGCTCGGAGCTCGGCCACGGAAGCGGCCGAAGCTTCGACGAAGGGGCTCGTTGTGTGAAGGAGGAAGAGCTCGGCACAATAGCGGACGTTGGAGATGAACGAGCTCCTCTACGGAGGGAGGGGTCGGTGGTGTGAGGAAGAGGAGTTTGAGTTTTCTCTTCAGTTGGTTTGGTTTTGGCGCCAGGAGTGTGGAGAAGGAGATGTGAACGAAGTGGGTCGGGTTCGGATCCCCTAACGGGTCGACCCGGCCCCCGTGCCACACCATTTTTCTCTCTCTCTCTCTCTCTCTCTCTCTCTCTCTCTCTCTCTCTCTCTCTCTTCTTCCTTGTTGTTCGGCAAATGAGTCCGGTTCGGCAGATCCGAGCACAGATTTTGAGGAGAATTTTTTCCCACTTTGCTGTTCGGTAGGTCGGTAGCTCGGATTTGAGATCCGAGCTACGTGGCTCAATCTGGACGGTTGATCACGATCGTGGCGCGAATCACGAGACAAGAGGCACGAGTTTCGAGAAAACGTTATCTTGTCATTTTGTGGAGACGTGGCGCGATCTGAACCGTTCATCATGTTCTAGCACGCTTTTTGATGCGATCCGATGGTGAGATGGGGTCGGCCGAATTTTTCTCCATATACGAGGGTCGGTACCCCGGCACCTCGGATCGGATCGGCACCTCGGATCGGATCGGCACCTCGGATCGGTAGCTCTTCTAAGAAGAAAGAGGAAGGGGAGGAGAGGCATTTGGGTTCTCTCCTCTGCCTTGTTCTTCCGCACAGTGGAGAAGAGGAGAAGTGCTGGTGTAACTCCTGTTTCCCCAGATTTGTATTTTATACCGTATTTTTTTCTCAATTGTACTCTTTTGTCTATTTGAGATCCCGTATTTTATTTCAGTTCGAATAAAATCATTATTCTTGTCTCAATTCGAATTGTTGGTTCTTTTATCAAATTCGTTTGTGTGCCACTTGCACCGTTCTTCATGAGAAATAGACCGATTCTTCTCGTTTATCTTTCTAATCCCCATTATTGTGCTTTTTGACCATTTCTTCTGTTGGGCCCTTTTTGAAACGGATCCCCTAAACTCTCAAACCCGCAAACCCGCTAACCTAGTATATAAACCCCTACCCTAACCCTAATTACCCCGCTACTGTTAAAACCTAACCCTAATCATCTCCCTACCGCCGCTATCATCTTCCCCGTTTCTTCTCCATCTTCTCCGTATCCATCGCCTTACCCATTTTCCCTCCAACTCCGATCATCGCCACTCCAATCCGCCTCGTCTCCCTCTCGTCTTCACAGCCACCACCAGACCACTCCATCGCCATTAACCCAACACCTCCGAACCCATCATCTCCCTCGACCTTCAAATCCTTCCGAATGCCTCGTCACTCCGACCGCAACTACTCGACCCCTCATCGCCTCTTCGACCCCCTCAGCACCACCTCCTCCACAACTCCATCGACGTTGCATCCCCACAGCGCCGCCGAATCCTCCATCCCAACTTCTCCCCTGTTCGAAACGACGAACAGAGCCCCTCGCCGCGCCGTCGCTTCTCGACGTCGTCGCCGCCGTCGTCGCCTCCGTCGTTGCCGTAGTCGCCGCCAGCGAAGCAGCCACTCCGTCGCTCTCTCTCGAGCTCTACTCAACCGAACGAACGAAGAAGAAGATCGAAAGAAGGAGGAGGAAAAGGGCGGGAGCGAATCGCCGCCGTCCGATCGCGTCAAGATCTGTGCGCTTGATCGGTGTCCTGTGTTCGTTCCGCAGCAAATCCGGAGCCGTGTTCGCTGTTCTGGGATTGGATCCGGTGCACAGGAGAGATCTGATTGGGCGTTTTGCTGTTCCGTGTTCTATCCGCAGCCGATCCCACTTTGCTGTACGCTGTTTGGGCCGATCATGTGTGCGAGGAAAGCTCGATCTCCGATCAATTTTTGCACGCGCTTTTCGAGGACATCTTCGGGGATTTTTCTTCTTAATTTGCTTCAACAAGCGGAGTTTTAATCGTCGATTTAAGGCAAGTATTCATCTTGTACATTTTATTGCTCTAGTACAAATTTTCTTGATAATACCACATATAGTTAGATTGTGACTCCCTTTGAAATATCATAGTAAATCAATCTTGAACCTTCAAACCCACAAATCTAAGAGTCACAAAACTTCCTCGTATTAAATAATAATCAATTGGACTCTTTTATCCCCTTTGAACACATGAATCATATGGACATATGAATTAAGGACCCCTAAAATTTGTAGACGCAAATGAATTTAGTATTTTGACGAAATTGCGACTATTATGACTTGGAAAATATATATTAGTTGCTGTTTTGACATCCATGAATATGTATTTATGCTACTTGATAATTTTAGACACCCAATTACACATTTCCATGGAACCTACATTAGTAAATAAATTCTGAGTGTTGCTGTCTGGATTTTCTTTTGCGGTTTTGACCCTTTTATCATTGGAATTTGGGCCCGATCCCTGAATATAAAACGTAGATCCGGATGTGTAGATATCGATAGACTCCAAAATGATCGAATTTGGAGCTACGGTCTAGGAGTTATGGCAGTTATACTGCAACTATGTCAGTAGACGCAGAATTGCAAAACTGCTGTATAAAATTACTTCGCGCATTAAATTCGCTGTGTAAACAGCGAGCGTTCGACACGAAATTTCATATGTAGTTGCTGGACACCCTATAGGATATCCCCAATTTTTCTTAGAATTAATTGACATTATCTAAACACTATTTCATATGTAAGAATACAAATATACAAATTCTGCCTGAACAAAAGTAACAAGCCGGGGTTTTGGGAAAGACTATAGAGTGGACAATATAGGTAAGTGTACTCGGAAGGGGGCCCGTGTTTCCCAGTACTCGGTTCATGAACCTGTTACACGTGATGTATTCATGGAGTCAGTTACTTGGCTCATGAACCTGTTGCACGTGATGTATTCATGGAGTCAGTTACTTGACTCATGAACCTGTTGTATTCATGGAACCACTGTGTGGTCCTTAAACCTGTTTGTATTCACGAACTCGTTTCGTGAACCTGTTATTAAATTTCGTATTCATGAACCGTGCCTGCCTGATACCTGATACCTGGAACCTGAGTACACCGCCCTATAGACTCCATTACTAGGTCTAAACGAAATTGTTTTGACTGTAGCAACCATGTAGTAAAAGTATGGATGCATGTCGTGCTACCTAGATAGTAATAACTACAAGACTTGAACTTAATACCTGTTACATGATTACCTGATACATGATTATCCTGTTACCTGATTATCCTGTTACCTGATTACCTGGTTACCTGATATCTGATACATGAAACTTGAACATGACACCTGTAACTTGAAATATGAAACTTGATACGTGAAACCTGACACATGAAATATGATACTTGATATTAGTTACCCCTACATGTTCACCTGACATATGTTTTACCATTAGCAGTTGTTAACTAGCCTGTTTACTAAGTAGTCCTCCCTTGCTAGCTAATTCCTGGTTGTTCCCACTACTTGTTGTATCCCTGTTGTATTCTTGATTCCTGTTTCCCCTACTTGTACTCGTTTTTACTATTTGTGGCCCTAGCTTGCACTAAGGGCATTCTCTCTTGTTTTCCCTGTTTTCCCTTTTATATTTATTAAGCAGACTTGGGACAAGTTACCTGCTGGAATTGGCGAGCAGATATTTCAGGTTTTGCTTGGAGCAAGGACCTGTTTAAATGGTTGCTCTCCTTAAGGTATTTATTTTTTCTGCTGTTTAAGACTTGTTTCCGAGTTTATACTTGATCCAGACATGGAGAACTATTTGAATATTATCATTTATTTAAATTGTTTCTGTTGCTTAAATAATTATTCATGCATGCTTGGTTATATAATCTGGTTATATTCTTGTTATCATGCTGAGTCGATCCTACAGCTTATGGATGATGTAAAAATCATTCGCTGGGCTTCGTCACGTGCTCGTATTCCATATTTTTGGGAAGCGGGGCGTGACAAGGTTTTTAGTGGTATCAGAGCTCAGGTTTGGCTAATGTGTTAGTCTGACTAATACATTAGACAGGCTTGACTCAGTCAGGATTAACTCAACATTAAACAGGCCATGCAACCACATGAATAATTTAATAGTCAACTCGATCTGGATACAAGTCTTATCCCATTCATTTGATCCCTTCATATTTAATTCTTTGATTCCTTGATTCCTTCCATCTCTTACAGTCATCCTGATTTGTTAATTCCTTATTGGGTACAAATTTATTCTTCTGTACCCCTATTCTTTGATTTCGGTGCAAGCGATCTCTTATTTTCTGCTTGCCTCGTTAATTCCTTCTTATTTCAACTCGTGTGTCGTTCATTGCTTTCCCTGCCTTGCATTCACTTTTATTTGTTGATTCATGTTGAGTATCATGTTGATTATTTCTTCCCTGCTATATTCTCTTTAATTCCGATTTTGCCCCTCGTCCCTCTTCCTTCGTATTCAATTTCTTAATTTTCTTTCGTCCCTTCTAGTCATCATTCTCTTTAACTCCTTATTGGGTATAGCTTCATTTTTCTCCTACCTATTTTCTCTTTATAATAATTTTTTCCGAATACTTTCTATATTTTGATTATTATTGGTTATATTTATTTTCAATCTTTATAAAAATGTTTCTCAACAAAGATTTTATTATTTCGAACAATGGTGTATTTTAACTTCACTTTTCATTTTTGATCGACTATATATTTCTACTGGATTATTTTGATAAGACAATTCTCATTTGTTGTATAATGCTATTATTACTACTATTATTATTGTGGCTATTATATTCATTATCATTACTAGTATTATTATTATTGTTACTACTATTGTTATTCTTATTGTTGTTTTCATTATTTTATTATTATTGTTGATATTAAATTTCTTCCACAAAAATGTCGGGCACCAACTATAACATGTCTTGCATTATTATTTTTACTAGTGTTGTTGATATTTTGATATTATTGCTATTATTATTGTTATTATTATTATTATCATTCTTTTGCGATTACTATTATTATTACCGTTATGATCATTGTTATTATCGTTGTTATTCTTATTGTTATTATATTGATATTTTATTATTATTATTGTTATTGGTACTATTACTTTTATCGTTGCTATTATTATTATCATTATTTTGTTTTGAGCCGAACATGCTCAAATTTTATATACATTTCACCATTTCGCTGCAACCTAATGTCGAGATGGCAAATATGCAACTCGATGTCAATGGAGGCAAATTGCAACTGGATATCGGCGAGGCAAAATGTGCAGCCGAATATTTGGATGGCAATTTGAAACCTGATGTCGTGAAGGCAAATATGCAACTTGATGTTAAGGAGGCAAGATTTTCTACCTATTGTTAATTGATATTTCAAGACTCGTTACTTAGATAATGAAACTGATGGTAAAAGAATACTTTCGTTATTATTGGTATTATTAATATTACTGTCATTTCAATTGATGTTATTATTATCGTTTTCATCACCTTTATTACTGTTATTATTTTTATTATTATTACTGTTGCTTTATTGATATTATTGTTATTTTTGATATTGTCATATTATTATTATCATTGTTGATATTATTTTTAATGCTATTATTATTATTATTACATTATTTTCATGAATGTGTTGAATTCTACTTTGTCATGTATGTATTATCGTAATCATTAGTATTGTTGATATTTTTATTTCATCATATTATTATTACCTGTATGATTATGACGATTTTTATTTCTATCATTATTATTGTTATTATTATTATTTTGTTACTATTATTACTAATTTTGTTATTATCATTGTTATTATTAGTTTTTATTGTCATTATTATTTTCTATTACTATTAGTATTATTATCATGGATATTGTTACTGTTATTATTCCTGTTAAAGCCATTAGTTTTGATATGTATTCTATCTTTTATTTATGAAAATTGAAGCTCAAGCCTTATATCCCTTTTTCATTATTGTCTATCTCTATTTGGAGCTCATACTCTCTTTGATCTTGGCGTCCCATTCCCTTCTTCCTGCTCGGATCGTCGCTTGGTGTCACGCTGTCTACAACGACATGTCTGGAGCTTGGAGTGTCACCATCGGAGTAGCACAGCGGAAGCGTGGTGGGCCTATGACCCACAGGACCCAGGATCATGTTGTTGCTTCTCTTTCCTTGTATTTTGTTTTGTTCCATTCCTTGCACCATTTGCTGTCCCCTATCTCTTGCTTTTGTTCTCATCCATTGACTTATTGCGTGGTGCATCTTTCCCTTGTCGCTCCCTTCTTCGATTCCAGCTCTTTCTATTCGTTCACCTCCTTGCCTTGTTATCTTGCAAGTCTCGTGGTGTTCAGTGTTCTTCTTCGTTTTTGATATCGGTTATTCCCTTCTTGCTTTCCATCCTGCCATCATGTACTCATTCATTATTGGATTCAATTCTTTCCTGTCTTCCATCTCCTTGGTTTCAGTTCTGCCTACTCCTTCATCGTATTTATTAACTTGTGTTATTTGGATCCTTTAGATACTGTTATTCTCTTTCATGCCATCCATTTGACCATCGTTGTTATCCACCCCCTCTTATTTTGGTGTTACCACCAAGTTGACTTTTCTTTGGATCCCTTGTTTGTTACCCGCCCCTAAGTTACTTTACCCTGTCCTATGTACCGCCTAAGCAGATTTCGAGGACGAAATTTTTGTGTAAGGTGGGTAGGATTTGTAACTCCTGTTTCCCCAGATTTGTATTTTATACCGTATTTTTTTCTCAATTGTACTCTTTTGTCTATTTGAGATCCCGTATTTTATTTCAGTTCGAATAAAATCATTATTCTTGTCTCAACTCGAATTGTTGGTTCTTTTATCAAATTCGTTTGTGTGCCACTTGCACCGTTCTTCATGAGAAATAGACCGATTCTTCTCGTTTATCTTTCTAATCCCCATTATTGTGCTTTTTGACCATTTCTTCTGTTGGGCCCTTTTTGAAACGGATCCCCTAAACTCTCAAACCCGCAAACCCGCTAACCTAGTATATAAACCCCTACCCTAACCCTAATTACCCCGCTACTGTTAAAACCTAACCCTAATCATCTCCCTACCGCCGCTATCATCTTCCCCGTTTCTTCTCCATCTTCTCCGTATCCATCGCCTTACCCATTTTCCCTCCAACTCCGATCATCGCCACTCCAATCTGCCTCGTCTCCCTCTCGTCTTCACAGCCACCACCAGACCACTCCATCGCCATTAACCCAACACCTCCGAACCCATCATCTCCCTCGACCTTCGAATCCTTCCGAACGCCTCGTCACTCCGACCGCAACTACTCGACCCCTCATCGCCTCTTCGACCCCCTCAGCACCACCTCCTCCACAACTCCATCGACGTTGCATCCCCACAGCGCCGCCGAATCCTCCATCCCAACTTCTCCCCTGTTCGAAACGACGAACAGAGCCCCTCGCCACGCCGTCGCTTCTCGACGTCGTCGCCGCCGTCGTCGCCTCCGTCGTTGCCGTAGTCGCCGCCAGCAAAGCAGCCACTCCGTCGCTCTCTCTCGAGCTCTACTCAACCGAACGAACGAAGAAGAAGATCGAAAGAAGGAGGAGGAAAAGGGCGGGAGCGAATCGTCGCCGTCCGATCGCGTCAAGATCTGTGCGCTTGATCGGTGTCCTGTGTTCGTTCCGCAGCAAATCCGGAGCCGTGTTCGCTGTTCTGGGATTGGATCCGGTGCACAGGAGAGATCTGATTGGGCGTTTTGCTGTTCCGTGTTCTATCCGCAGCCGATCCCACTTTGCTGTACGCTGTTTGGGCCGATCATGTGTGCGAGGAAAGCTCGATCTCCGATCAATTTTTGCACGCGCTTTTCGAGGACATCTTCGGGGATTTTTCTTCTTAATTTGCTTCAACAAGCGGAGTTTTAATCGTCGATTTAAGGCAAGTATTCATCTTGTACATTTTATTGCTCTAGTACAAATTTTCTTGATAATACCACATATAGTTAGATTGTGACTCCCTTTGAAATATCATAGTAAATCAATCTTGAACCTTCAAACCCACAAATCTAAGAGTCACAAAACTTCCTCGTATTAAATAATAATCAATTGGACTCTTTTATCCCCCTTGAACACATGAATCATATGGACATATGAATTAAGGACCCCTAAAATTTGTAGACGCAAATGAATTTAGTATTTTGACGAAATTGCGACTATTATGACTTGGAAAATATATATTAGTTGCTGTTTTGACATCCATGAATATGTATTTATGCTACTTGATAATTTTAGACACCCAATTACACATTTCCATGGAACCTACATTAGTAAATAAATTCTGAGTGTTGCTGTCTGGATTTTCTTTTGCGGTTTCGACCCTTTTATCATTGGAATTTGGGCCCGAGCCCTGAATATAAAACGTAGATCCAGATGTGTAGATATCGATAGAATCCAAAATGATCGAATTTGGAGCTACGGTTTAGGAGTTATGGCAGTTATACTGCAACTGTGTCAGTAGACGCAGAATGGCAAAACTGCTGTATAAAATTACTTCGCGCATTAAATTCGCTGTGTAAACAGCGAGCGTTCGACACGAAATTTCATATGTAGTTGCTGGACACCCTATAGGATATCCCCAATTTTTCTTAGAATTAATTGACATTATCTAAACACTATTTCATATGTAAGAATACAAATATACAAATTCTGCCTGAACAAAAGTAACAAGCCGGGGTTTTGGGAAAGACTATAGAGTGGACAATATAGGTAAGTGTACTCGGAAGGGGGCCCGTGTTTCCCAGTACTCGGTTCATGAACCTGTTACACGTGATGTATTCATGGAGTCAGTTACTTGGCTCATGAACCTGTTGCACGTGATGTATTCATGGAGTCAGTTACTTGACTCATGAACCTGTTGTATTCATGGAACCACTGTGTGGTCCTTGAACCTGTTTGTATTCACGAACTCGTTTCGTGAACCTGTTATTAAATTTCATATTCATGAACCGTGCCTGCCTGATACCTGATACCTGAAACCTGAGTACACCGCCCTATAGACTCCATTACTAGGTCTAAACGAAATTGTTTTGACTGTAGCAACCATGTAGTAAAAGTATGGATGCATGTCGTGCTACCTAGATAGTAATAACTACAAGACTTGAACTTAATACCTGTTACATGATTACCTGATACATGATTATCCTGTTACCTGATTATCCTGTTACCTGATTACCTGGTTACCTGATATCTGATACATGAAACTTGAACATGACACCTGTAACTTGAAATATGAAACTTGATACGTGAAACCTGACACATGAAATATGATACTTGATATTAGTTACCCCTACATGTTCACCTGACATATGTTTTACCATTAGCAGTTGTTAACTAGCCTGTTTACTAAGTAGTCCTCTCTTGCTAGCTAATTCCTGGTTGTTCCCACTACTTGTTGTATCCCTGTTGTATTCTTGATTCCTGTTCCCCCTACTTGTACTCGTTTTTACTATTTGTGGCCCTAGCTTGCACTAAGGGCATTCTCTCTTGTTTTCCCTGTTTTCCCTTTTATATTTATTAAGCAGACTTGGGACAAGTTACCTGCTGGAATTGGCGAGCAGATATTTCAGGTTTTGCTTGGAACAAGGACCTGTTTAAATGGTTGCTCTCCTTAAGGTATTTATTTTTTCTGCTGTTTAAGACTTGTTTCCGAGTTTATACTTGATCCAGACATGGGGAACTATTTGAATATTATCATTTATTTAAATTGTTTCTGTTGCTTAAATAATTATTCATGCATGCTTGGTTATATAATCTGGTTATATTCTTGTTATCATGCTGAGTCGATCCTACAGCTTATGGATGATGTAAAAATCATTCGCTGGGCTTCGTCACGTGCTCGTATTCCATATTTTTGGGAAGCGGGGCGTGACAGCTGGGTACTTTTTTGGAGAGGTGAAGAGGAGAAGAGGAAGGGGAGGAGAGGCAACTGGGTTCTCTCCTCTGCCTTGTTCTTCCGCTCGGTGGAGAAGAGGAGAAGAGGAAGGGGAGGAGAGGCAATTGGGTTCTCTCATCTGCCTTGTTCTTCCGCACAGTGGAGAAGAGGAGAAGTGTTGGGGAAGAAGGAGAAGAATGAAGGAGCTAAGAAGGGTATGGGTCGGACCATGGGTATCGGATCCGACCCCGACCGTTAGCCTCTTTTTCTTTCTTCCTCTTCATCTGCTTGCTTTGTTCGGCGAATCCGAGCACGGATTTTGAATCACATTTTTCGCCGCTCCGCAGTTGGGTAGATTGGCAGATCCGAGCTGCACGGCTCAATCTGGACGGTTGATCACGATCATAGCGCGAATCACGAGACAAGAGGCACAAGTTTCGAGAAAACGTTATCTTGTCGTTTTGTGGTGATGTGGCGCGATCTGATCCGTCCATCACGCTTGAGTGCGAATTTGGAGATGATCTAACGGTGAGATCGCCTCGGGACGATTTTTTGCCATATACGAGGGTCGGTACCCCGGTACCTCGGCTCGGCGCATCAGGGCTGTTTGGCCGAGGTGCTGAATTGTCTGTTTTGAAGGAAGTGTTCCTCGAAGATTCTGCCCCTTCGTGCTCAGTGGCTCGGCCGTTCGGCTGAGCTGTTCGGTAGCTCGGCTGTTCGGACGGCTCGAGCGTGAGGAGAAGCTCGGTGAGTTGATGAAGGGGATGAGTCGGCACATGGAAGAGGTGATGCTCTGCTTGGTTTTTGGAGATTTTTGAAGAGGATCTCCACTCCTAGGGGTGGAGAAGAGGTGCTAGGAAGATCCTCGTAAGAGCCATGGGAAGACCCATTCTTTGAAGTGAGCGCAAGGAGCAATTCTAAGAGAGTTTTAGCTCCGATCTTGTCGAGAAGAGCTATTTGAGAGACAAGTTTGAGGAGGAGCTCCAGGAGAAAGTTGTGCTCCGAACCTGTGGAGAAGAGCTCCGCTTTGGAAGCGAGCGGAGTGAAGAGCTTGACTTGTAGAAGAGCCATCTGGAAGAGGAGTTTGAGGAGCAACTCTAGGAGAGTTTTAGCTCCGAATTCGTTGGGAAGAGCTCCGCTTTGGAGGCGAGCGGAGTGGGGAGCTCGATTTGTAGAAGAGCCATCTGGATGAGGAGTTTGAGGAGCAACTCTAGGAGAGAGTTTTAGCTCTGAACTCGTTTGAGAAGAGCTCCGCTTTGGAGGCGAGCAGAGCGGGGAGCTCGACTTGTAGAAGAGCTGACTGGAAGAGGAGTTTGAGGAGCAACTCTAGGAGAGTTTTTAGCTCCGAACTCGTTGGGAAGAGCTCCGCTTTGGAGGCGAGCGGAGTGGGGAGCTCGATTTGTAGAAGAGCCATCTGGACGAGGAGTTTGAGGAGCAACTCTAGGAGAGAGTTTTAGCTCCGAACTCGTTTGAGAAGAGCTCCGCTTTGGAGGCGAGCGGAGTGGGGAGCTCGATTTGTAGAAGAGCCATCTGGAAGAGGAGCTTGAGGAGCAACTCTAGGAGAGAGTTCTAGCTCCGAATTCGTTGGGAAGAGCTCCGCTTTGGAGGTGAGCGGAGTGGGGAGCTCGATTTGTAGAAGAGCCATCTGGAAGAGGAGCTTGAGAAGCAACTCTAGGAGAGAGTTCTAGCTCCGAACTCGTTTGAGAAGAGCTCCGCTTCGGATGCGAGCAGAGTGGGGAGCTCGATTTGTAGAAGAGCCATCAGGAAGAGGAGCTTGAGGAGCAACTCTAGGAGAGAGTTTTTAGCTCCGAACTCGTTGAGAAGAGCTCTGCTTTGGAGGCGAGCAGAGCAGGGAGCTCGACTTGTAGAAGAGCTGACTGGAAGAGGAGTTTGAGGAGCAACTCTAGGAGAGTTTTTAGCTTCGAACTCGTTGGGAAGAGCTCCGCTTTGGAGGCGAGCGGAGTGAAGAGCTTGGCCTTGAGAAGAAAGAGGAAGGGGAGGAGAGGCATTCGGGTTCTCTCCCCTGCCTCGTTCTTTCGCACAGTGAAGAAGAGCAGAAGTGTTGGGTACTTTTGGCGGGAAGACTGAAGAAGGAGAAGAATGAAGGAGCTAAGAAGGGTATGGGTCGGACCGAGGGTATTGGATCCGACCCTGACCCGTTAGCCTCTTTTTCTTCTTGCTATTCATCTGCTTAGCTGCTCGGTAGATGCATCTTGTTCGGCAGATCCGAGCACGGATTTTGGGGCACATTTTCCGCCACTTTGCTTCTCGGTAGATGGGTAGCTCGGCTCGGATGGTCGTGGGAGCAGTTCGGAATGGCCATCTTCCTCCGGCCCGTTTAAGGACGAGCCGGTGAAGTAAAGTCGAGCCATAGGACCCCGACCATCGTGAGGTTAGTTTGAGGGATGCAGGAGCAGTTTCAAATGGCGAGCTACTTCTAGTCCGCTTAGGAGCGAACTTGCGAAGTAGAATCGAGCCAAGTGTTGGACTCTGATCCATTCAACGGCTGCAGGAGCAATTTCGAACGGCGATCTACTCCTGGCTCGTCTGAGGACGAGCCGAGGAAGAAGAGTCGAGCCGAGTGCTGGACTCCGAACCATTGTGAGGTTAGTTCAAGGGATGCAAGAGCAGTTTCGAATGGCGAGCTACTTCTAGTCCGCTTAGGAGCGAACTTGCGAAGTAGAATCGAGCCAAGTGTTGGACTCCGATCCATTCAACGGCTGCAGGAGCAATTTCGAACGGCGATCTACTTCCGGCTCGCCTGTAGACGAGCCGAGGAAGAAGTGTCGAGCCGAGTGCTGGACTCCGAACCATCGTGTGGTTAGTTTAAGGGATGCAGGAGCAGTTTCGAATGGCGAGCTACTTCTAGTCCGCTTAGGAGCGAACTTGCGAAGTAGAATCGAGCCAAGTGTTGGACTCCGATCCATTCAACGGCTGCAGGAGCAATTTCAAACGGCGATCTACTTCCGGCTCGTCTGTGGGCGAGCCGAGGAAGAAGAGTCGAGCCGAGTGCTGGACTCCGAACCATCGTGTGGTGCTTAGCAAGTTGTGGGAGCAGCCATGTAGAAGAAGCTGGACTCCGAACTCGTTGAGAAGTGGTCCGCCTTGGAGGTGAGCGGAGCAAAGAGCTCGGCTCTGGAAGAGAGCCATTTGTGAGACAAGTTTGAGGAGCAACTCTAGAAGAGAGTTGTGAGCTCCGAACTCGTTCAGAAGAGGTCCGCCTTGGAGGCGAGCAGAAGGAAGAGCTCGGCTCTGGAAGAGAGCCATTTGCGAGATGAGTTTGAGGAGCAACCCTAGGAGAGAGTTGTGTGCTCCGAACTCGTTGAGAAGATGTCCGCTTCGGCGGCGAGCGGAGGGAAGAGCTCGGATTGGAAGAGAGCCGTTCGGGAGGCGAGTTTGAGGGGCAACTCTAGGAGAGAGTTGTGGGCTCTGAACTCGTTGATAAGAGGTCCACTTCGGCGGCGAGCGGAGGGAAGAGCTCGGATTGGAAGAGAGCTGTTCGGGAGGCGAGTTTGAGGAGCAACTCTAGGAGAGAGTTGTGGGCTCTGAACTGTCTGAGAAGAGGTTCGCTTCGGAGGCGAGCGAAGCGAAGAGCTCGGCTCTGGGAGAGAGCCATTTGGGAGATGAGTTTGAGGAGCAACTCTAGGAGAGAGTTGCGCGCTCCGGACTTGTCGAGAAGAGGTCCGCTTCGGCGGCGAGCGGAGGGAAGAGCTCGGATTGGAAGAGAGCCATTTGGGAGATGAGTTTGAGGAGCAACTCTAGGAGAGAGTTGCGCGCACCGGACTTGTTGAGAAGAGGTCCGCCTTGGAGGTGGGCGGAGCAAAGAGTTCGGCTCTGGAAGAGAGCCATTTGGGATATGAGTTTGAGGAGCAACTCTAGGGGAGAGCTGTAGCTCCGAACTTGTTGATAAGGGATCCGCTTCGGCGGCGAGCAGAGGGAAGAGCTCGGCTCTGGAAGAGAGCCATTTGGGAGACGAGTTTGAGGAGCAACTCTAGGAGAGAGTCGTGCGCTCCGGACTTGTTGAGAAGAGGTCCGCTTCGGCGGCGAGCGGAAGGAAGAGCTCGGCTCTGGAAGAGAGCCATTTGCGAGATGAGTTTGAGGAGCAACCCTAGGAGAGAGTTGTGAGCTCCGAATTCGATGAGAAGAGGTCCGCTTTGGAGACGAGCGGAAGTGAAAGCTCGGCTCTAGGAGAGAGCCATTTGGAAGACGAGTTTGAGGAGCATCTCTAGGAGAGAGTTGTGAGCTCCGAATTCGACGAGAAGAGGTCCGCTTTGGAGACGAGCGGAAGTGAAAGCTCGGCTCTAGGAGAGAGCCATCTAGAGGACGAGTGTAAGGAGGGACTCCAGGAGAGAGTTGTGCTCCGAACTCGATGAGAAGATGTCCGCTTTGGAGACGAGCGGAAGTGAAGAGCTCGGCTCTGGGAGAGAGCCATTTGGAAGATGTGTGTAAGGAGGAACTCTAGGAGAGAGTTATGCTCCGAACTCGATGAGAAGAGGTCCGCTTCGGAGGTGACCGAAGTGAAGAGCTCGGCTCTGGGAGAGAGCCATTTAGAGGACGAGTTTGAGGGGCATCTCTAGGAGAGAGTTATGCTCCGAACTCGATGAGAAGAGGTCCGCTTCGGAGGTGACCGAAGTGAAGAGCTCGGCTCTGGAAGAGAGCCGTTTGTGAGACGAGTGCGAGGAGGAGCTCTTGGTGAGAGTTGTGAGCTCCGAATTCGATGAGAAGAGGTCCGCTTTGGAGACGAGCGGAAGCAAAGAGTTCGGCTCTGGAAGAGAGTCATTTGGGAGAAGAGTTTGGGGAGCAACTCTAGGAGAGAGTTGTGAGCTCCGAACTCGTTGAGAAGGGGTCCGCTTCGGGGGTGACCAAAGTGAAGAGCTCGGCTCTGGAAGAGAGCCGTTTGTGAGACGAGAGCGAGGAGGAGCTCTTGGTGAGAGTTGTGAGCTCCGAACTTGTTGAGAAGAGGTCCGCCTTGGAGGTGGGCGGAGCAAAGAGTTCGGCTCTGGAAGAGAGTCATTTGGGAGAAGAGTTTGGGGAGTAACTCTAGGAGAGAGTTGTGAGCTCAGAACTGTCTGAGAAGAGGTCCGCTTCGGAGGCGAGCGGAGCGAAGAGCTCGGCTCTGGGAGAGAGCCATTTGGGAGATGAGTTTGAGGAGCAACTCTAGGAGAGAGTTGTGAGCTCAGAACTATCTGAGAAGAGGTCCGCTTCGGAGGCGAGCGGAGCGGAAGAGCCCGGCTCTGGGAAAGAGTTGTTTTCGGGACGAGTGTGAGGAGGAACTCTTGGAGGGAGTTGTGCTTCGAACTTTGTTGAGAAGAGGTCCGCTTCGGAGGTGAGCAGAGCGGAAGAGCCCGGCTCTGGGAAAGAGCTGTTTGTGAGACGAGTGTGAGGAGGAACTCTATGAGAGAGTTGTGCTCCAAACTCGTTGGGTCTCGGCGTGGGTGATTGGCGCCTCATCGTTCCTAGGCTGCTGCCGACCCGCGGGGGAGCGTGGTCTTCTTCTGTGATCTCAGTGGTGAGGGGACCGCTCACTCGGACGTTGCTGGCGAGAGGCTCCCTCTCGGGCCCGCTTCTCGTCCAGACGGTGGCATAGGTCCTCTTCCTTCTTCTGATTTTGGGGATTGTGAGAGGCCATGGAATCCGTAGAGGCGTTGTGTATGGAGGCGCGGTCCTGATTGAGTGGTTGCTTCATACGAGAGCCCCCCGCACCGGCATTCTGAGGACCGGTGGGAACCTCGGGGGGTTGCTGATTCTGAAGAGGAGGTTGATCTTGCTGAAGATGGTCCTCGGCCGGAGGAGGAAGTTGCCCCTGCTGCGGAGCGGGATGGACGGGGACTTCCTGCTGTTGATCAATAGGGTTGGGTCCACGGTTGGACCCCCTGGATCTTACTTTTCTGGGAGGCATGGCTGGAGAAGAGCTAGTCGACGAGAAGAGGATGAGGCTATTCGTATGGTTTTTCCACAGACGGCGCCAATCTGTTGCCGCTAAATTCGGTGTGGGGGCAAACAGATAGAATTTGTGAGTTCGTAGAAAACCTGAATAGCAAACACCTAACCTGTTCGTCGGAGCTTTGACCGTTGACTCCCGCCGTTCACCTGCAAGGAAGTGCGAGACACCGGGGTTGATCCCGGCGACGCACCCTCCGACGCTCAAGTCAGTAACCAGAAATAATTATGAAAGAGCGTTTAACTAGAAAAAGATTGATTACCTCTTAATGGAGATGGGTGTGGGGTATTTATAGTCGCCGTTGGGATCAGATAAAGAATGTGATTCCTGTGATCTGATAAGGAATATTTTCCTAGTAAACAGATTAGGAATGTAATCCCTTAATTCCCTGTGAAAAGATAGATGTGAATCAGAGTCGTTGATTAGGATTAATCAGAAACCCTAATTCTATCTTTTCTGGACTGGGTGTGTTTCGGGTTGGGACCCGTACCCAGTTGAGGTGGATCCGTTCGTGGGTTATTGGATCTGTGAGAAGGAGACCTAGTGCCCGTTTCGGACCCATTTGTATGTGAAATTACCGTTTTACCCCTGAGCTTTAAGATTCGTGTCCGATGTGAACGGTCCCGATTTAATCCTATTTTTAGCCATATCAGATACCTTCTCAGGCTATAACCAGATAAGAATGTTCCCCCAGACATACCGAAGACCGCCTTCGTGACTGACCAAGGCCTTTACTGTTACCGGATCATGCCCTTTGGGCTGAAGAACGCCAGCGCCACATATCAGAGGCTAGTCAACCGGGCCTTCAAAAACCTGATTGGCTGGAACATGGAAGTGTATGTTGACGATATGTTGGTCAAGTGTCACAGGGGGCAAGATCATGTCAGCGACCTCGAAGAGGCTTTCGGGGTCCTGCGATCTCACAACATGAGGCTCAACCCCTCCAAATGTGCCTTTTGGCGTCTCCTCGGAAAGGTTTTTTGGATTTATGGTGAGCCAGCACGCCATCGAGGCGAACCTAGAAAAGATTCAAGCCATATTCAACATGGCACCTCCGATCGAGAAACGTCAAAGAAGTACAAAGGCTCACGGGACGACTGGTGGCCATCAGCAGTTTCCTCTCCAAGTCAGAAGAGAAGTCGCTCCCATTCTTCAAGGCCCTTCGAGGGGAAAAAATTTCGAGTGGGAAACCTCTCAACAGGAGGTGTTTAATCAGCTTAAAGCCTACCTTGCCAACCCACCGCTCCTCAGCAAGCCAGAACCGGACGAACCCCTCTTCTTCTTGTTGATTCTTGATTTTGATGATCACAACACAGTGCAACAAATGTCTATGATATACAGCTAACATTACAGGTTGTACATACCAAAGACGATTCTAGCTGAACAAATGAACAAGCTCAAAAGGATACAGATGAAGACTTCAAGACAAGGATCAAGACTCAATTCAAGAACTCAAGACTCAAGACTTCAAGCTCACATATGTTATATTGTTGTGACTTGTAAACATTGTATTTTACTTTCTGTTGAGTCTTAGTCTGATGTAAGGCCTTGTCACACACACACACACATACTCAAAATATCTTACAATGTGTGTCTCTTGAAAACCCCTAACAAAAAGAGTCAGAACAGTTTGAAAAAATTTAACTTTTGAGTACCAGTCGACTTAAGCTTCTGCCAGTCGACTGATAGTATAAAACTGTTTAAATTTATTCAAACTCTGATCAGTCGACTCATATGGCAACCCAGTCGACTGTTCGAGAGCTTTTGACCGTTTTCTGTTTTTCAAAATCAAATTTTTTCAAACTTAAAAGCTCAGATCTGTTGGTTGACAGTTGAGTAACTGTTTTTCCCAACGTTCAGGAGATCAAACTCCTTAAATAGAGTTTCAGATCTCACTGAAAAGATCTACAATTTTTGATATACACTCGAGCATTCTTGTGAAAAACTTTTCTAAGTGATTTTCTGTGAGAAACAAAGCTTTCAAGTTCATACACTTTGGTTCTCTATATTCAGTCCAGTATAGCATTGAATTCGCTCTGGACTGAGTATAGAAGTCGACCTATTTTTGTTAGCCACGTGCATCAACACATACAACAACAAGGCTATAGGTTGACTGTAAAGTATTCTTGTACTCTTGCTCTCGGTTGGAGAGTGTTTTTGACTCTTGGTTGTAGAGTCGGTGTCTTTTCACTCTTGGTTGTAGAGTGGGTCTGCTTTCTCTGGTTGAGAGAAAGGACTACGGGTTAGACAAGGTTGTTGTCGTAACGCCATAGGGTATTCTTGTAATTTTTCAAGAATAGTGGAAATCTCAAGTGGGTTGCTTGGGGACTGGATGTAGGTCGGGAGGACCGAACCAGGATATATCTTGTGTACTCTGTGGTTGATTATCTTGTGTTTGCATTCATTCTTGTTTATTTTAATTCTGCAAAAAGATTCTGGACAGTCGACTTATTACATCGGCAGTCGACTGGTCAGTGCCATTTGTAGTTGTAATTTCATTGTGGTTTCAGTCGTCTGTTTCATTCATCAGCCGACTGCACAGAGTTGTTACTTTCAATTATTTTGACTTATCAGTCGACTGGTCCATAACTCAGTCGACTGAACCGAGAAAAATTTCCACAGTTTTATTAAACACTATTCACCCCCCCTCTAGTGTTTGTTGTCTTGCCTACAGGATCCAACACTTCTACCTTGCTGCCATGGAACAAACGCTCAGCACCGTGTTGGTTAGGGAGGAGGACGGGGTGCAGAAGCCCCTCTATTATGTCAGTAAGGTCATGCATGATGCCGATGTCCGATACCCCAGGACGAAAAATATTGCCTACGCATTGGTGATGGCTACACGGAAACTCCGACACTACTTCCAGGCCCACTCCATCTGCGTCCTTACGAACCAGCCTCTCAAAATGGTCCTCGACAAGCTTAAGAACTCTGGTCGCTTAATCAAGTGGTAAATCGAGCTCAGCCAGCACGACATCTGCTACCATCCTCGGACGGCCATCAAGGGCCAAGCTCTCGCTGAGTTCATTACAGAGTGCACCATCCCCGAGTTCCCAAAAATTTGGGAAGATGTCCCGGCATGGGACGTTTATGTGGACAGATCATCATGCGAGGAGGGGAGCAGATCTGGCGTCATCCTTAGGGGCCTCGACAACTTCGTCCTCCAATATTCTCTCCGACTCAATTTCCCGACCACAAATAATAAGGCAGAATATGAAGCTCTGATTGCTAGGCTCACACTGGCCTACTAAGCAGGGGCATGGCAAATACGGGTCTTCAGTGATTCCCAGCTCATGGTCAATCAGATCATAAGGGAGTATGAAGCCCGCAACCTTAGGATGACCCAGTACTTAGCACGCGCGAAACAGCTCCTGGAGCTCTTCGAGCAGGCGGAGGTCCGGCGGATCCCAAGAGAACAAAACTTTCACGCTGACTCCCTGTCTAAACTTGCATCATCGTCCCTCGGAGGACTAGACCGCACTATCCTAGTCGAAGTCCTTCTCTAACCCAGCATCGAAGAACCTGAAGTCCTTTGCCTCGCCACCAGCAACCTAACTGGGACATGGATGGATCCTATACAAAAATTCCTGACCAAAGGCAAGTTACCGCAGGACCGTGCCGCGGCAAGGACTACAAGGATCCGATTTGAAAAGTTCAATTTAATCAGGGACGTGCTCTTCAAGCACTCCTACACCAAGGCTGATGGGAGACCCTATCTCCGCTATCTGAAACCAGACAAAGCTAAGTACGCCCTGGAGGAGCTACACGAAGGGATTGGGGGATGTCACATGGGTAGCAGTTCGCTGGCCCGAAAAGCACTCAGCCACGACTACTACTGGCCTACTATGCTGCAAGACGCTTAAGACCTAGTAAAAGGGTGTGGCCCCTGCCAAAGATTCTCTCCCATTAGACGCTCATCCCAAGCCGAACTGAAGTCGCTTGCCAACCCTACCCCCTTCGCCATGTGGGGAATGGACCTGGTCGGCCCCTTTCCACAGGCTATCGTGGTCGTCAACTACTTCACCAAGTGGGTCGAGGAAGAACCCCTAGCCACGATCACGGAATATCAAGCCCAACAATTCTTTTAGAAGCACATCATCTGTCGGTTTGGGATCCCGCGCGTGGTAGTCACCGATAACGGAACCCAGTTCGCCGACAAAAATTTTCGAAAATTTTGTGATTACCTCGGCATTCAACAGTGCTTCTCGTCAATCTCTCACCTCCAATCAAACAGCCAAGTGGAAAATGCTAACCGACAAATTCTTGACGGTTTAAAAAAAGCGACTAGACCAATCCTCCACGGGTCTATGGGTCGAAGAGTTATCAAGCGTCCTCTGGTCATACTGGACTGCCAAGAGAATCCCGACCGGCGAGTCCCCGTTCAACTTGGCATACGGGACTGAGGCGGTCATCCTTCTGGAATTTGGCCTCCCCTCGCCTAGGTACATGAGCTTCGACGAGGAATCAAACTCAAGCGACCTCAGGGCGAACTTGGACCTTATTGACGAAGTCCAGGAAAGATCCACCATCCGGCAGGCCATATATCAACAGTGAGTTGAGAAGATTTACAACAAGAAAGTCCCCCCGACCAACATCAAGGAAGGCGCCCGATTCGATCGACGAATTCGGCGAGCTGATCTGCTTTGATCCAGGAGAAAGCCCAGTCAGCCACCTCGTACTCAGAAAGCTAGTAATCTCCCAGCCCACAGTCAGGGGTAAGCTCGCCCCTAATTGGGAAGGCCCATACAAGGTCTCCCAAGTGGTACGTCCCGGTACTTACTGCCTCAAAGACCTGGGGGCAGGATGGTTAAGAGGCCTTGGAATGCGGAGCACCTCATCAAGTTTCAAGAAGGAAAGTGAGGGAGAGTCCACTATTGTAAGCGCTACGCGCCAGTTGTCTTGTAAACGAACAAACATGATATAAAGGCAGAAGGTTTTGTTTAACAAATCAAAGTTTGTGGATTCTTCAATCCGCCACATTCTCGCCACTCAGCTTGGACTTCGACCACCTATGAGGAATTCTTCAATCCCTTAAGTCCTAGCTCCTCGGCACGGACCTCGGTTACTAACAACATCGCCGCTCGGCATGGATTTTGACCACCTATGAGGGGTTCTTCAATCCCTCAAGTCCTAGCCCCTTGGCTCGGACCTCGGTTACTAATGTCCTCACCGCTCGGCATGGACTTTGACCACCTATGAGGGATTCTTCAATCCCTCAAGTCCTAGCCCCTTGGCTCGGACCTCGGTTACTAACGTCCTCGCTGCTCGGCATGGACTTCGACCACCTATGAGAGATTCTTCAATCCCTCAAGTCCTAGCCCTTGGCTCGGACCTCGGTTACTAACGTCCTTGCCGCTCGGCATGGACTTCGACCACCTATAAGGGATTCTTCAATCCCTCAAGTCCTAGCCCCTCAGCTCGGACCTCGGTTACTAATGTCCTCGCTGCTCGACATGGACTTCGACCACCTATGAGGGATTATTCAATCCCTCAAGTCCTAGCCCCTTGGCTCGGACCTCGGTTACTAACGTCCTCGCCACTCGGCATGGACTTCTATAATGCCCGAATTCCATTTACATGTAATTCGTAGCAATCAGGTTCTTTTACTTCAAATTCGTACAATTTTACAAGGAATTTAAAACTTTTCCTTATACAAACATTGTTCTGTTACAAAAATCCACAGCGGAAGTTACAACAGAAATATACAAATCTAACATTTAACAACTTTAACCTAGTAGTAATCATCAACTCAGATTTATGCCATTTTGCTAATTCAAGTCTTACAATGGAAAACTGTGGGCACGTCAGTTGCATACAAATGACGCAATGCTATAATAGAGCGATTCTCTTACTTTAGCAAATACAAACTTAAATGCACAATAAAGTAGAAAAAGTGAGTATCCTAAACATGACAATGTATGATATGCCTTAATGCCTAATGGAGATGTTTACACTACGATGATACTAATGCATACTTATTCGGATTCTATGCAGCTTATACAACATAGGTCCGAGGACAATCCCTTACGTACTCCACATTATAGGGTTCAATCCCTCGCCATGAAATCCTACTCGGTAACAAAACAAGGTTCAGACATCCTACAAGTATGGATTCCAGCCCCGGAGTACACCACCCGACTATACAGAATCCACCTCATGCGGATATCCTGCAAGTGCCGCTCTAACCTCGGAATATCAAAGCCCCGCCTCCCATTCGCATGACTATTCATGATTGCGGAGTACACCGCCCGATCATTCATAATCCCACATTTAACTGAGGTCCATCCCGTTCCATATCACAGTCCTGGAGTACACCGCCCAACTAGATGCAGGGCAATTATAGTCCCGGATTACACCGCCCGACTGAATCTATAGTCCCGAAATACACTGCTCGACTATATAGATATGCCCCACTTACGTTTGCCCAGGTTTAATCACATATTCTTCTAGTGTCTGTCCTTAGTTTTAATTATAATCATCACAACCTAAAACTAGCTTACCCTACCGGACTTAATCAACACACGAGAACATTATCCCACACTGGCTACTTCTCAAATATCTTTATTTATAAATTTCCGATCACTACGGGTCTCGCCTAGCCTCTAGATTCCAACAATCATCTCACTGTAAAGATCAATTAGGTTACATCTAACCTCAACATAAATATTTCATTCATTATCCATCATTATTTCTTTATCCACTTTCTCTATGTTTATAGATCATGAAGTATTCAATTCTTATAACAACATTCGATAACAATTTATCAATTCAAAATCTTGTAGATAAATTCTTGGTTAAAAAACCAAACCATTCACTTTAATAAATCTCAATGTTCTTTTGATTAATATAACTCTTTTCATGTTTATATATACTTCAAGTATATTTCTTAATACAAAAGTTCTTTAAGACTAAATCATTATTTCTTAATACACCATCTCTTTAAGATTAATCACTAGAAATTTCCAATTTTAATCTCCAAATCATGTGTTTGATTTTATTATTAACCAACTCTTAAAATCTTTAATCGTGTACATTTTCTTTTAAATCTAGGATTCAAAAACTCACCTATTACGTGAACATGAATTTTAAGTTCTCAAAATATCTCTTAAAATAATATGAAATAATTTCTAAGTGTTCTAATAATCTTCTGAAATATTTTTATGAAGTTTTCCCAATTTTTAAAACATGAAAAACCAAAAAATAAAACTCAAAATGTGTTCACCAAGATTCGAACCAAGAGCCAACATCAAGCCAAACCGCAACCCAAACCAATGAGCCACTCGCTAACTGTGACACAAGCCTCTCCGAGTTCTTTTGGTAACCCAGAGATGCCATTTCATTTATTTCAAAATAAAACACAAAAGAGGCAGAGCCTCCCAGGCTCGAACCCGCAACCAAACACCCACACGCGCGACACGTGGCAGCGCCAACGCACGTGCTAGCCATTAACCCAAAGCTTTATTCTGATTATATATGGGTTTAAATTCTTTTAACCCAACTTGCTGTTTCCATCTCATTTTTAACACAATCATTTATTTTTTATTTCTAATCTTTTTTCTCAATTTAATTGTTCATAAAATACAATCCTAGATTTTCATAAATGATTTCTCACTAATTTAATCCATATTAGAGTGAAATTATACACAAATATTGTAGATAATAATTTTTGAGAACCTTCGTAAACATATACTTTTATTAATCATCAAGTCTACCTTTTTACAACCACTAACATGAACATATTTTCTTTTAGCAATTGTATGGAGAATTCTCATCTCCCTATTTAATTATAATCATCCCCAATATTTACACAATTTCTTATGCATAAGTTAACAACTTTATGTATATATATACACAATTCATATAATTTAATCATGGCATACTACTATATGCCTAACAATACTACAACATGCTCTAAATAGAATTTCAATTAGACATACTAACAATTCTATATTGAAATTTCAACTAGCATGCATCATTTCTCATATTTCACTATTACTAAGAATTATAGATTACATCACAACATGCATCACAAAAGTAACTAAAGAACTCATACCAATTGTCCATTTCAAATATAAACTACCTAAGCATGCATTCTACAACAATTTAGAAAGTAAAAGATACACCCACCTTTTTCTTGATGTAAATTGTAAATAGAACTCCTAGAAAATTGCTCCAAGATCCAACACAAGATGAACTTCTTCTCCTCCTAGCAAAAACCGAAGTTAAACTCCCTCTCTAGCAAGAATCTAAAACTTCATTCTTCTCTCTTCTCTTTTGATTTTGTTTTGATCTTTTGTGTGTTCATGTTAGAGGGGGTATTTATAGGAATATTTTGTGGTTGAGATGACGCCCACTCTCTAAAATAACTCCCCACTTTCTTACACACACCCCTACTCTCCCCTCTCTCTCTCACATGTGGCCGGCCAATCCCCTAGTGCACAACACGTGCATGTGCACCCTATGTGCACACTATTTCTCATTCTATTATTAATTGTTATTACATTAAATTTAGGTGTATGTTACATGACAAGTGTACTAGACTTCAAAATGTGTATTTAAATGTAGAATTAATCATGAACCTCATTTTGTAATTAATTTTTAGTGGGCTACAAAATAGATTTAGGCCTAATGGGTTTAATTAAAATAAATAACAAAAGTTTGACAAATAAAATGAGAAGAAAAATATGCATGACTCTTAGAAAATTTTAGAGACTAAAATGCATAAAATTTTACGTGCAATGCACATGCAAAACCTAAAAATTAATTTTTCCGGAATGTTACAACTTCGACCACCTATGAGGAATTCTTCAATCCCTCAAGTCTTAGCCCCTTGGCTTGGACCTCGGTTACTAACGTCCTCGCTGCTCGACATGGACTTCGACCACCTATGAGGGATTCTTCAATCCCTCAAGTGCTAGCCACTCGGCACAGATGTCAATTCACCACTTACCCAAAGTTTCAGTTCAATTTGTGGTCCTGCCCACAGCGAGAACCTCCGAGCCCCATACACTGAGTTAACCCCTTTTCACCCACTAATAGGCAGGGGTGGTGCAGCTGTTATCGCCGCTACCCCTAACTGTCAGCGAGCGGTAGGAGAGCCACTGGTCACTGCAGCCCTCGAACAAGATTTTCATTTTGGGCACTCACCTGCGAGCCCCGTTTTTCGAGCTGACCCCCCTTTCACTGCCAACAGCCAGGGGTAGATCAGCCTTCATCGCCGCTACCCCTAACTGTCCGAGGGTGGTAGGAGAGCCACCATTCACAGGATCCATCGGAAAAAAAAAATTATTTGATACTCACCTTCAGTGACTGCCTTGAGCCTCACACTCCGAGTTAACCCCCATTTTCACCTGATGGCAACTAGGGATAAAACAACATTCATCGCCATTACCCCTAATTGTCAGAGCATGGTAAGAGAGCCAGCAGTGGCGGGAGCTCACAGTGAAGTGATGAATGATCTGATGGGGGGGGTTATATAGCCCTCATGTGATGCGCATTTATGGCATGGGAAGTCGAAACGTCTTATAGGCATTTATGACATTGGAAGACGAAACGTCCTCCATTGCCAGTTATTAAGGGTCCCTCAATCTTGTACTCGCCCCTCGGCTCGAACTCCCCCCTTGGCCAGGGTGCTGAAGACCTATCCTCGAAGATCGGAAGTAGGCGCACGACAAAGGAACCAATCAAAGTGATACAATCATGTTCTCTTATTATTATTTCAACTAAAGAAAATGCATCGTTACAAGGGGAGACTTTATTACATCGTTCACAATCGGCCTAGGGTTCCTGTATCGGAGCTGCAGGATTGATACAGGCAAGTTCAAGGCCGATCGAGCGAGTTGGGTCATCCGCAGGTTTGCCCGGTACGGCCATTGTAGACACACCTACAATCGAGGTCTGTGCATCACAAGGTCTCGGGGTCGGCAACGAAGCTCCGGCGGAAGGGCAAGCGTTCCCAAAAGAGACGGATCGGGATCCGGACATCCTGAGCATGATCTGATACCGTTGTACCTCCAATTCCTTCTCTACAATAACCTCATGAAGAAAAGTTCTCAGATGACGGCCACCGAGCAAAAGTGCTAGCCATCGAAAATGCAACTTCCACACTCCCCAAGTCACGATCAGCTATCAGTTTCTTGAAATGCGCCAACTCTAAGCTAAGTCCCTTTGACTTATCCATGAAGTATTGGACAACCGCCTTTCAATCGCGAGCCTCTTTACGGCACCCGATCAGAACGAACTCTAGGGCCGAGATCTTACCCTTAAGCCGACTCGTCTCAGCACGATCAGGGTCTACTATCAAGGTTACATCTATCTAGCAGGAAAACAGAGAAACATCATTTTGAGCCGTATATACTTGGCTAAAAATCACGCCCAAAATTCATTCAAGTCAAGAGGTTCGGTCAAAACTCTTTTCATTACTCAAAAAGTAAGTTTACAAAAATACGGTGGTCAGTCCGTGTTCGGCGACTACAAAAATACTAACAGAAAAAAAGAGGAAAAGAAAATAGCAAATACTACTGTTGTCCAACCTCTTCCTCGACAGGCAGCTCAGTGCTGGGGTCGGCCGCTGCAGTGTCGTCGTCACCACCACCCCCGGGAGTCGGCGGGTGTTCGAGCAGCTCCATGTCGTAATGGAACTTGCTCAAATCCAACTCCGGGTGGTAATACTTAACATGCCGGATCGCCAAGGCATAGACTTTTTCTTGGGCCTCGATGACTTTATCCATCCCAGCCTGCTTGACCTTCCTCACTTGCTTCTTGGCCCCTTTCCTCAGCTTGGCCATCTGCTTCATGTGGGCGTCGACCTGGTTAGCCAGCTCGGGCTGAAGGGCATGGTTGCGGCCCTCGATCGACATCTGCGCTATTTTAAGGTTCTTCATCTCCCGCTCATAGTGCTGAGCATTCCTCACCTCCTTCCTCAGCTCCTGCTCATGCTGCTTCATCAGCTAAGCGCCCTCCATGCAGTCCTACAGTCGAGGAAATCAGATTTAGACGAAATGCAAAAAATATAATACAACAAACAAGCTAAAAAGGGTCGTTACAGAGCGAAGGTTACCTACACACTTGCCAGAGCCCACTTCATATAGTTGGACTCGATGGTGTCGCACTCCCGGGCCTTCCAGTCCTGAGATGGAACGAGCTTCTGGACCACCTTGATGGTCACGGAACCATTCGACAAGGTGTCCCCGACCCTAACGGCCCAGTCCGGGTCCCATGGTTGAAGCCCCGCCTCGCCGACGATCTCCTCGTCCGATGGAGCAACAGGGGGAGGTCGCTCTTCACCACTTCCGTATCCCTCTGACTGCTGGAGCTCGGGCCCAACTTGGAGGCCTTCTAATTTTTCGGCGTTGAGTGGGGAGGTTCCTCCGTAACCCCCTCGAAGGGGACCCTCCCCTGCCTCCCATGCTCGGCCCGCTCGGCCTTTTTCTTCTTCAGCAATACCCTCCTCTCAGCGATCGTTGTTGTGCAATCCAGCTATCTAAATAAATAGATAAACTAGACACAAATTAAAACCTCGCAAGTGTACGAATCGTTTATAGAAGCGTAGTGACAAGCAAGGGTCGATCCCACAAAGAATGTAGAAATTAACTTACTAACTAATAAAACAGAAATAAGAATCTTAAAGTGTTGTTCTAAAAGAAATGACAAGATTAAAACTAGATCAAGTGGTTCTGAATCACAAATATCTATTAAGTAGTTGGGCTTTGATTTCCACCTATAGTCAATAATGCTAAGTCACCTTCTATACGACTCTAATTACTCATGTTTGTTCCTTTAAGGGCATGGTATCTACTCCTTAAAGTTAATGTTTCCCTAGGCCAAGAATTAGGCATGGTATCTACTCTAATTCGTTTCTTTCCTTAAGTATTTAGCATGGTATCTACTAAGTTGCACTTAAAGAAAACATAGGAACAATGGAAACGAACAAACACTCAAAGTTCTAGAAATTGGTATCAGATCTAGATCCTTCAAGTTGATTAAACCAAGAACCCCTAAAGATTCCTGTGTTACAAGTTATGAGCACGAGATACGGGTCGTCTCTATGCTCATATAACAGATTCAGATTTATAATACGCAAACTTGATAATCTCAGGTTCTGCATGGCAGTCGACTTGTTGTCACTCTCAGTCGACTGCTCTAAGAACTTCTGAACAAGTTTGATTCATATTATAAATCTATACCATTATGATGTGGCTAAAAATGGGGTTAAATCGGAACCGTCCAGATTGGGTACGAATCTTGAAGCTCGGGGGTAAAAAGGTAATTTCACATACAAAGGGGTCCAAAACGGGTACTGGATCTCCTTCTCACAGATCCAATAACCCACAAACGGATCCACTCCAATTGGGTATGGGTCCCGACTCGAGGCGAACCCAAACCAACAAGAGACAAATCAGGGTCACTGATTTGGCCAAGTCAACGGGCCTGATTTGCTCTCACCAGGGATCAGGGATTATTTTCCTAAACAGACTGTGAGGATTTTACTCCTGACAGTTACACAGGGAATTAGGCCCCTAATCACTCCCGTGGCGACTATAAATACCCCCCTCCTACCACTGTGACCGGGTAATCACTCTTTTTCCACCTTAAAGCTCTTTCTTAATCATCACTGATTACTGACAAGAGCGTCGGAGGGTGCGTCGCCGGAATCAACCCCGGTGTTTCGCACTTCCTTGCAGGTTTCGGCGGGAAGAAGGCTTGGACCAGCTGTTCAGGCTTCCTACGAACTCACAAATCTCATCTGTTTACCCCCACACCGAAATCAGCGGTAACAGATTGGCGCCGTCTGTTGGAATCGCCACACGAATAGCCTCCGTCTCTTCCTCATCAACTAGCTCTTCTCCCACCATGCCTCCCAAGAAGATTAGATCTAGAGGGTCCAACCGCGGGCCCAACCCCGCTGATCAACAGGAGGAAGTCCCCCCGCACCTTGCTGCGCAGCCAGAACAACTTCCTCCCCCGGCCCCTCAGGGCCAGCCTCCTCATCCGAACCAACCGCCTCCTAATGGCCCTACCGGTCAGAACCAGAGGAGGCAGAAGCAACCTCTCCACCCGGACCATGTCTCGGTCCATAATGCCTCCTCGGACTCCATGGCTTCCCATCATCCCCGAGCCTCCGACCTCCGCAACACCGTCCTAAATTGCCAAAAAGAAGAGGACCTCCGCAACCACCTAGATGAGAGGCGGGCCCGAGAGGGAACCTCCCGCCAGCATCATGGTGAGCGGTCTCCTCATCGCCGAGACGGTAGGAGGTCTCCGGACAGAAGGGGCCGGGCGGAATCTCCCGAGCGCTGTAGGAGGAGGCCACATTCCCCCGCGGATCGGCATCATCCGAGGAACAATGAGGCACCTATCACTCGTGCCGAGTTCCTGCAGTTCCAGGAGACTGTGTTACAGGCCCTCAACCTTCGCCCCAACAACCATGATGCCCAGAGGGTTCCAACACCCCCGCGGGTTCCAAGTCCTCGCCACCGATCCAAGAGTCCTCTCCTGGCGCCCAGTCGCCAGCAGCACCCCTATAGTCCTCGCCGATCCCAGGACTACCGATGCCGTAGCCCCCGCTCCCCTTCCTATGAAGAAGAGTCCCGGGGATCTTTTGATTACCAGCGGAGGGACGATACCATCTACCGTCGTCTCCACGAGGTGGAGAGGCGCATCAGTCGCATGGATAAAGAGGAGGAGTCGAGAGCAGGGACCGTCCGTCCCAGCAGACCCCCCTTCTCCCGAACAATCATGGAGGCCCCCATACCGAGGGGTTTCAAACCTCCGCAGTTTGAAACGTACTCAGGGGAGTCCGACCCAGTTGATCACGTCGAAAGCTTCAAGACCTTAATGCTGATCCATCAAGCTTCCGACGCCATGCTCTGCAAGACCTTCCTCGCCACCCTTAGGGGGTTGGCTCGGGAATGGTACTCCAGGCTCGCCCCCTCTTCCATCTTCTCGTTCGAGCAGTTCGAAATGCTCTTCATAACTCACTTTGTGAGTAGCAGGCGAGCTGAGAAGACGAGCCCCTCCCTCCTCAACCTGTGACAGGAGAGGGCAGAAAAGCTGAGGGACTATGTGAGGAGATTCACCGCAGAGGTCAGGTCTATCGCCTCCCTAGACTAGTCGGTTGCGACCGTTGCGTTCCAGTCGAATGTCCTCAACTCCAACCTCCGGTCGTCCCTCGCCAAGAAGCCCCCGCACAACTTCGCCAACCTCCTCCTAAGGTGCGAGAAGTACATTCGGGCGGAAAAGTCCGAGTGCCTCCCGAATTTCGGAGGGTCGGCCTCCGGATCGAAGAGGAAGGCGACGGAGGAGGAAGGGTCCAAGAAGATGCAGAAGGACAACGGCGGTCACCGCCGTCCTCCCCCTAGGTTCGAGAAGTTCACACCCCTCACCACCAATGTCTCTACCATCCTGATGGAAGTGGAGAAGGAGGGGGTCATACCTCCGGCTCCGAGGATGAACACCCCGGCCAAGAGGAGGAACAAAGAAAAATGGTGCCGTTACCACCGGGACCACGGCCACGACACCAACAACTGCCGGACGTTGAAAAATGAGATAGAGGCCCTCATCCAGAGGGGGCAGTTGGCCAAATTTGTGAAGGCAAACGATCGGGCAGATCGCAACTCTCCTCCGCCTCGGGGGGCTAACAAGCGCTCCGAGCGGTGCGATGAAACCCCCGAGTTCGAGGAAGAACGGGTTCTCCACCTCATCCACGGAGGTCCCATGGGGGGCTCCTCCAACTCCTCCCGGAAGGCCTTCGTCCGAGAGGTAAACTCGGTTCACAGCGCCCCTCCTCCCAAAGGTCTCGGCGTCCCAGTGACTTTCTCCGATGAAGACCTCGAGGGGGTCCGAACTCCCCACTGCGACGCTCTCGTCATTGACCTTCGCATGGCGAACTTCAAGGTGCAGAGGGTCCTAATCGACAACGGGAGCTCAATGAACATCCTCTTCCTCTCGGCCTTCCGAGGGCTGCAGCTGTCTTGGGACCGTCTCAAGCCGGCCGGTTACACGCTCCACGGGTTCACGGGGGTACCAGTAACTGTCGAGGGGGTTATAACCTTAGACGTAACTGCTGGGAAAACCCCTACTACCCGGACCGAGCCAATGGACTTTATGGTCGTCGACGTCCCGGCCGCATATAATGTCATCCTAGGCCGACCCGGCCTAGCTGCCCTGGAAGCTGTCCCTTCAGCGTACCACCTTAAAATGAAGTTCCCCACTCGGTCGGGAGTGGGAGAGGTCAGGGGCAGCCAAGAGACGGCTCGGAAGTGCTATATGACTTCCACTGGGGGACCGGTGCTCTCCCTCGAGACTCTAGAAATCCCCGAGCCAACTGCCCGACCCACGTCCGAGCCGGTGGACGAGTTGGAAGAAGTGCTCTTCTCGGACGAGGACCCGAGCCGAAAGTTCCTCATCAGCAAGTCCCTGCCGACTGCACTTTGTTCCAACTTGGTGCAATGCATCCGGGATAACCGCGACCTGTTTGCCTGGTCAACCGCGGATATGCCCGGGATTTCAGAGGAGCTGCTAGTCCACCGCCTAAGTGTCGAACCGGGGTGCAAACCGGTTCAGCAGAAGAGGCGAAAATTCGCTCCCGAGCGACAGCAGGCCATTAAGGAGGAGGTGGATAAACTCTTAAAGGCTCGGTTCATACAGGAGGTGAACTACCCCGAGTGGCTCTCCAATGTTGTAATGGTCAAGAAGTCCAACGGCTCTTGGAGAATATGCATCGACTTCACCGACCTGAATAAGGCGTGTTCGAAGGATCCATTCCCTCTCCCAAATATCGACACCCTCATTGACGCCACCTCAGGCCATGAGCTCCTCAGCTTCATGGATGCCTTCTCCGACTATAATCAGATCTGAATGTTCCCTCCGGACATTCCAAAGACCTCCTTCATAACCGACCAGGGCCTCTACTGCTATAGAGTCATGCCGTTCGGGTTGAAGAACGCTGGGGCCACCTACCAGTGCCTCGTCAACAAGGTCTTCCAAAGCCAAATAGGCCGCAACATGGAAGTGTACGTCGACGACATGCTCGTCAAGAGCATCCGAGGTACCGACCATGTGGCTGACCTCCAGGAGGCCTTCGGGGTATTGAGAAGGCACAACATGCAGCTTAACCCGAACAAGTGTGCGTTCGGGGTCTCGTCGGGAAAGTTCCTCGGCTTCATGGTGAGCCAGCGAGGGATCGAAGCAAATCCCGAGAAGATCAAGGCTATACTGGACATGGCCCCACCCCGGAACGTCAAGGAGGTGCAGAAGCTTACGGGTCGGCTCGCCGCTATTGGCCGATTCCTATCAAAGTCCGGGGAAAAGTGCCTCCCCTTTTTCAAGGCTCTCAGGGGAGCCAAGGGTTTCCAGTGGGGCGAACCGCAATAGAAGTCCTTTGAACAGCTGAAAGAATACTTGGTCAATCCTCCCCTGCTCAGCAAGCCCGTTCCGGGGGAACCCCTCTTCATCTACTTAGCCGCCTCCGAGCAGACGCTAAGTGCTGTTTTGGTGAGAGAGGAAGACCGGGCTCAGAGGCCCATATACTACGTGAGCAAGGTGCTTCGGGACGCCGAGCTCCGTTATCCCAAGATAGAAAAGATGGCCTATGCCTTGGTCATGGCGGCGAGGAAGCTTCGTCCGTACTTCCAGTCCCACTCGGTTGTGGTCCTCACCGACCAACCCTTGAAGCAGGTCCTCCACAAGCCCGAAACCTCGAGTCGGCTTATGAAGTGGTCCATAGAGCTAAGCCAGCACGACATCTCCTACCAGCCTCGGACTGCTATCAAGGCTCAGGCCCTCGCCGACTTCATCGTCGATTCTACTATTCCCGAGGTCAGCCACGTCTCGAACGGTCCCCCCATTTGGACAGTCTTCGTGGACGGATCGTCCTGCAGCGAAGGGAGCGGCGCCGGTATCATCCTGAACGGCCCTGACGACTTCGTCCTCCAGTATGCCCTCCGCATGAACTTCAAAGCCTCAAACAACGAGGCGGAGTATGAGGCATTAATCGCGGGCCTCGGACTTGCCCGAAGTGCCGGAGCACAGCGCCTCCGAGTCCATAGTGACTCTCAGCTAGTTGTGAACCAAGTCTTGGGCAAATACGAGGCACGAGACGAGTGGATGGCGAAGTACCTCGCCAAAGTCAGAGCCTCATGAGCCGCTTCGAAGAGGCACTCATCCAACGAGTCCCTCATGAGGAGAATTCCCAGGCCGATGCCCTCTCCAAGTTGGCCTCATCCTCCCTCCAAGGTCTCGAGCAGACCGTTTTGATCGAGGTCCTCTCAAGGCCGAGCATAAAAGACGAAACATCCAGCTCGGTGGAGTCGTTGTCGGTCCTACTGCAAGATAATTGGATGAAGCCGTTGGTGGAGTTCTTAAGGGACGGACTCCTCCCCAAAGACCCCAAAGAAGCATGCCGAGTCAGAACCAGGACCGAGCGGTATGTCTTGATCGAGGGAATCTTGTACAAGCGTTCCTTCTCGCAGGTTGATGGCCGACCGTACCTAAGATGCCTCTCCCCAGAACAGGCAGATTACGCTTTGTAAGAGCTCCACGAGGGCATCGCCGGAGCACATTCAGGATCTAGGTCCTTGGCTCGGAAAGCCTTGAATTATGGGTACTTCTGGCCGACTCTCCTCCAAGATGCCGAGCGGCACGTTCGGCAGTGCGGCTCCTGTCAGAGGCATTCCAATGTTCGTCGCCTCCCTCAAGCCAACCTTGCCTCCCTATCAAGTCCTATCCCCTTCGCAATGTGGGGAATGGATTTACTAGGGCCTTTTCCTCCAGCTCCGGGTCAATTCAAGTTCTTAGTCGTAGCCATCGACTACTTCTCGAAGTGGATTGAAGCCGAACCCCTCACCACTATCACCGAGAACAAAGTGCTTCAATTCTTCTGGAAGAGCGTCATCTGTCGGTTCGGCGTCCCTCGCGTCATAGTAACTGACAACGGAACTCAGTTTACCGGGGCCGCGTTCTGAGCTCTGTGCGAGGACCTTGCTATCCAACAGCGCTTCTCTTCCGTTTCCCACCCTTAGTCGAACGGCCAAGCAGAAAATGCCAATCGACAGATCCTCACAAGTATCAAGAAGAGGTTGGACAAGTGTTCCAAAGGCCTATGGGTCGACCAGCTCCCCAATGTGCTATGGAATTACCGCACGAACAAGCGGACGCCCACAGGAGAGTCCCCTTTCAACCTCACTTACGGGTCCGAGGCAGTGATACCCCTCGAGGTCGGAATACCTTCCCCTTGCCTCGCAGCCTACAATGAAGAACAGAACGCCAGAGACCTCAGGGCAAACTTAGATCTGGTGGACGAGCTGAGGGAAAGAGCATTAATTCGGCAACAGAATTACCGAAGAAGGGTCGAGTTGGCATACAACAAGAAGGTCCGACCCACCAACCTTAAGCAAGGGGACTTAGTCTTGAGAAAACTGGCCATATCCTTCCCCAATCAGAAGAGCAAGCTGGCTCCGAACTGGGAAGGGCCCTACAAGATCACAAGGGTAGTTCGGCCCGGAGCATATCGTCTGGAAGATCTAGAAGGCAGAGAGATTCCGAGGACCTGGAATGCCGACCACCTTCTGAAATACCAAGAAAGCGCCCCGGCGCCTCTCTAAGTATTGCAGAATATCGAGCCATTCCTCTCCTCTAACTTGTAATCTATTTCATAAGTTGTAATATGTAAAAGCGGTTAGCCGTCGATTTTTCAATGAAGAATGCTCTTTCATACTTATAAATTTGTTTACATCTCTCCGCCTCTATCCTTTGTTTTTATTTTTTCAACCAATGGTTCGGAGTCCAATGTCCGGCTCGACTTTACCTCCTCGGCTCGCCCCCGGGCGTGCCAGAGGTAGATCGCCGTTCGGAACTGCTCCCACAACCGTTGAACTACACCGATGGTTCGGAGTCCAACACTCGGCTCGACTTTACCTCCTCGGCTCGCCCCCGGGCGTGCCAGAGGTAGATCGCCGTTCGGAACTGCTCCCACAACCATTGAACCACACCGATGGTTCGGAGTCCAACACTCGGCTCGACTTTACCTCCTCGGCTCGCCCCCGGGCGTGCCAGAGGTAGATCGCCGTTCGGAACTGCTCCCACAACCGTTGAACTACACCGGTGGTTCGGAGTCCAACACTCGGCTCGACTTTACCTCCTCGGCTCGCCCCCGGACGAGCCAGAGGTAGATCGCCGTTCGGAACTGCTCCCACAACCGTTGAGCTACACGATGGTTCCGGAGTCCAACACATGGTTCAATTATACTCCCCAAGCTTGCTTCTTGGCAAGATAGGGGTGGATCACCATTCGGAATTGCTCCCACAACCGTCGAACATTCGCTTTGACCAGCGAGCCTCGCCATGGAAAAGAGCTCGGCTCACCCCTCGACTTCGCAAGAAGAGGGAGACCGAAGCACAGTTTGGTAGCACAACCCGAGCTATCTTGTAACGAAGATGGAAACCCCAAGCAGAAGGGTCAGACCATGCTGCCTCCGGTCGGATGCCGAGCAAGTACCATTCCGAGCCTGCAAACGGAGAAAACTCACTTTCTCCTCAACTTTCGCGTAGGATCTCGATCAGACGGCCCAGATCTTGCCAGCAACGCTAGACGACAAGATAGCATTTTCTTGGGAATAGAGCCGTCTCGTGATTCGCACCTAAATCCAACGGCCCAGATCTTGTCAGCACCGCTAATGACAAGATAGTGTTCCCATAGGAACTGGTTCGCCTCGAGATTATTGCCGATGGCACTATGTGCACGGCTCGTAAACCTCGGCACGACCAACACACTTACAGGCGAGACAATTACGCAGAGCAACAAGAGATATGCTAGTTATTGAAAGAAATTTTATTAATAGTCGGGGCATAACACAAAGCAATCCTTCCATGGTTACAAGGCATTAGAAAACAAGAAAAATATACAGCGCCAACCCAATACACTTGGCCTTCAAACGGAAATGTCTTCACTGACCCGTTCGGTCGCCAGTCCATCTACTTCGGTTGATAGCTCCTCCGCCTCCTTCCGAAGCTTCGCCTCCACAATCTGCAAGTGATGTATTTTAGAGAGCAAATCGTCCCGCTCGGCTATTATCTTCGACTGGTTGTGCCGAATACACTGGACCCGAAGAGCGTTGCTAAAAGCAGTCTGCGAATCTTCGTCCTCTCCCACGGGGGTCGCCTCGGCGATCCTACTCTCCAGACGTTGGATCTCGGCATCTCGTTGGCCGAGGACGGACTGAAGGTGGGCCCGCTCGCTCTCAGCTCGGCGTAACTCCAGCTCGACGCCATAAAGCCGCTCTCGGCACTTCGTCGAGCGCGACTTCGTCGCCCCCGAAGTCGCCACGATTTCAGCATCATCGTCCGAGCCATTGGAATCAGTGTATTGGGCTGCCACCACGAGCTGAAAAGAGGGAAAAACGAATAGCAAAATTTCAATACACTGCCGAAGTCCAACACTTGAAGAATTTTCCAAACAAACTTTCAGATTCGTATTCAGATATAATAGCTCTACATACAACAAGACCGATCCTACAATAGGGTTTTACAACAGCCCGAAGAAACATAAAACGACATGATCAGGGCCTCTTCGGAAGGGGAACGCTTCGGTTCAAGGAAACGCGAGGACGACGAGGCCTGACCTCCGAGCTCGATTCCAAACCAACGAAGCGTGACCCCCCTTCGCCGCTGACCCTAACTGTGGCCCCGACCGAGGCACCGCTCGACGAGACGGCCACGCTACTCTGAGCGTCAGCAGGGCTTCACCTAGCCACAGGCAAATGTGTCGCAAGTTCGTAGAAGGTAATCCCTCTCTCGCTCTCTTCGCGAGTACACGATGTACTGCGGACGTTGGCCCTCTCAGGCAGAGGCTTGAGCGACGCTACCTCCTCCTCCAGTTCAATGATTCTATCTCTCAAAGCGTCGTCCTTCGCCAACTTCTTCAAACGAGGAACCCTCGACGAGCCCGAGGCATTGGCACTATCGGTCGCAAGCCGTCGGTAGTGGGTGACCTCAATCCCCCTATCTATCGTGATCCTCCTAAGCTTGTCGACCTCGGCCAACAGCTTCTTGCGCTCGGACAACGCCTTCTCCAGCTCGGAAGCAAGCTTCTCTTCTTCCGCCGAACGACCTCGCCCCGCTTCCTCCAAGTGTCGGATCTTGGCCGAGAGCTCATCGTTCTTCCGTTTGGCGACAGCAAGCTCCCTACTAAGCTGCTCGACCTCGCCCTCGGGGAAAGGGACTTGGGGTCATTTTCGTAGCTGCTTCAGCTCGCGACATTGCCCCCTTGCGGCCGCCTTTATCTCCTCCAGTTTCAAAAGCATATAAAAGCGCTTCTCTCGGCTTAGTGATAGCTCTCGTTTTGTCTTGGTCAGCTCCTTACGAAGGTATGAAACCTCCGTGATTGGACCGAACTTCACCTGAAAAGCAGAGATAAATCCGATGGGCCAACACTTGGAAACATTTACGACTAATCATACACAAAATCCGAGGGCAAACACTTAGACAAATTTTGGCCAAACAAAAGATGTTTTCATTCAAAATTCAAAAAGTACTACAAGAGCGGTGGCCAGTCCGCAGTTCGGCTTACAAAAAAAAAGAGGAGAGAAAGAACAAAAAACTAAAAGACGCAACCAAGTCAGGGGTCAACCTTTTTTCCGTTCGGGTCTGTCGACACCTCGGCCTTGTCCATGATTTCGACCTCGTCTTCATCCTCATCCTCGTCCCCGCTCTCGCTTTCCTCCTCGGAGTCGTCCTCCTCCTCATCCTCAGCTTCGGCCTCTGTCTCGCCCGGGCCTTCGATACCTTCGTTCTGCCCCGCAGGGCCGAGCATCGCCTGGGGGACCTCCTCCTCCCCCTCCACAGGGTCGTAGAAGTGGTAGGAGGACGTGTCGAACCCTGGGTTCTGAGCGGCGATATGCAGAAGAGCTCGGCCGTAGGCGTCTTCCATGTTCTTGAACATGTGGTGCTCGGCCTCCTCCTGGACGGCCTTCTTCACCTTTGCCACCTTAGACCGGTGCTTGGCCATGATCTTCTCGGCCCTCTTCCGAGCCCTCTCTGCCTCCGATCGAGCATTGGCCAGCTCCTCTTTCAGCTCGGCATTCTCCTTCTCCGAGGCCTCGAGCTTGGCTGCCGTGTCCTTCGATAGCTGAATGGCGTCGACCAGCTGCTTCTCCAACCCCGCCACTTCCGCAGCCCTTTTTGCCGAGAGAAGTTGCTCAGCATCAAGCAGCTTCGTGGCTTTGACGCGCTCCGTTCTCTCCCGCTCATACTCCTGCTGCTTGCTCGCAAACTGCTCGAGCAAGTAGTTGAAGTGGCAGAGGGTCTGAAAAGAGAACAAACCGTTAAAGTCCGAACGCAGGAACTTAGAAAATCTCAGAAAAAATTTCAATGAGAAAGAGTTCGGTCCACTTACCGACATTGTGTTCCGAGCGATCTGCATCGTGGCGTCTCCTGCTAGCCCGGCCTTTAGGGCCGCTCGATCCTTTGGGGTCGGCAGGTGCCTCACCGCTTCCATGCAGATGTTGCCGTCGCCCAAGAAGCCGTCGACATTCATCACCTGCCAGTCAGGGACGAAGATCTGCTTGTGCCTCTCGGTCAAGATCTTCTTCGCATCAGTAGTGAGGGGCGGAACTTGGAGGGACAGCACCTCTTTCACGCCGAATGCACCGCTCGACGAGCCGACTGCATCCCCCTCCACCGTTGGTGCCGGCACACCAGAAACTGGAGGATCGGTGGCTGCGGACTTCTCCTGCTCGGGGCCGGCCCCCGGGACAACGGCCTTCTGCAGGTCGCTCGCCTTCTCGACCGAAGGTATCTTCGGGGCTCGGCCGCCCTGAGGCCCCGCCGAAGGCCTCTTCTTCCTCGTCTCCTGCTCTGCCGCCCTAGCCTTCGCCATCAAAGCCTTATAGTCCATCTTCATCGTCTCTGCACAAGCCGAATGAAAAAACTTAGAAAAAATTTTATGAACTTTAAGCAAAGAGTATAAATACCAGAAGCGTACTAGGGTCGATCGGACTGAGACCCCCTCGGAACAGAGCCTCCTCGGTAATATCTTTCCAGCTTAGCGCTGGCAAAGCGAGGAGCTTCTTGAGGACCTCTGCTTCCTCGTCACTCAGCACCGGCTCCTTCTTGGCTCGCTTGGGCAGGCCATCCTTCGCCCAAACTATCGGTATCGCCCACGGCGCGGGAGCTCGGATGATGAAATACTTCTCCTTCCAATGTTTGATCGAGTCCGGGTTCTCGATCAACTTCACGCCCGTCCGCGGCGAAAGATAGAACCTCTGTTCGTTTCGGTTTGGCTGGCAGGGGCGGTACAGGCTCCGAAAGAGAAACATGCTCGGTACGGCACCGACCTCTTGGCACCGAAGAACAAACACCATGACGTGCCTCCAGGTGTTCGGCATTAGCTGGGCAGGGCTCAAACCGTACCAATTCAAGACGTCGGCTATGAACGGATGAAGGGGAAAGCGGAGCCCGGTGGAGAGGGAGTCGACAGGAAAGACGCACACGTCTGTCAAAGACTTCGTGTTGGCTCAGAAGCCTGGTCCGGGGAGGAGTAGCCCGTATTCGGCGGGAATCTGGAACCCCTTTCGGATCAGATGTAGATCGGCCTCCGTAAGAGACGAGATGGTATGGTCCACCTCGGACAACTCTCTCGGTTCATTCTCCTCCACCGACTTGGCCGTGCCTTGGGTCACCTTTTCCAAGATTTCCTCGGTGTAGTCCCGAACGCCTCCCACGCTCGACAGGGCAATAGGCTGCCGACCGAACGCCCCTACCGTCTTCGGCTTCTCGATGATCGTGACCACTTCTTTACCCTTCTGAGATGCCGCCGCGACCTCCTGAGGTGCCTCGGCTACTTCGCCCTCTCTGTCCGGCCGAACGACGCTCTGATCGGTCGGCTCCACCACCTCCTTTCCTTTGCCCGCTCGGCCAACGGCTTGGTCCGAGGCGGGGGTCTCATCCGAGGACGTAATCTTAACCATTTTCTAAAGAGAAAGGAAAGAGACTGACCTTGAAGTGACAGCTACGGTCGGAAAAGCTCACCAGAGACAAAGAACGCCTTGCCGCGACAGCTAACAGCGCCACCAAGGAGCTAAAAACTTCGAAGGTGAAAGTAAAAACTGGAGAGAGAGAGTAAAAGTGAATAATGAGACTTGGATTGAGGGGGAGTGAAGATTTATAGTAAAAAAGGAACGTCCCTTGGACTTCCAATCGTAAGGACGCGACTTTTGGGCCACTCTCGAAACGTCGCGAAGGCCCAACACGACTTTGTCTTTTCGCCAAGTCAAGTAGCTCGGCACAACATGATCTAAATCCAAATCACATGCAATCCGAACTCAGCAGCATAGGACCCGGTCGGCCAACCGAGCAAGCACCATTCCGAGCCTGCAAACGGAGAAAACTCACTTTCTCCTCAACTTTCGTGTAGGATCTCGATCAGACGGCCCAGATCTTGCCAACGACGCTAAACGACAAGATAGTGTTTTCTTAGTAACTGAGCCCGTCTCGAGATTCGCCACCCCATCTGACGACTCAGATTGCGCCATGTCGCTCGGACAATCGTGCCCTCAGATCCCGCTAGACCAACCGAGCTAGTGCCTATCCGACGACCCAGAATGTCGCTCGGACGACCATGCCCTCAAATGCCCCACCTCTGTCTGAAGAAGCCAGAAAAAATTTAGATTCAAAGTTTTAAGGCACCGCCCTCGGCGAGCCCCCCAGGCCCCAGGTCTCGGTCGGCATTCCTCTCACCCGTGAGCAAAACAGAGCCTCCGGCCTCGGAGCCGAAGCCACGAATTGTTCAGGGATTAGAGAGAAACCGCCGACCCACGGGGCCCGGTCAAAAGCAGATCGGCATGCCTCCCATCTCTAACTCCTCTGGGCTGACAACCATCAAAGCCACCAGCCCGGAAGGAAGACAGAGGTCGGAAGAAACCCATCATTCCGAAGCTGTAGTCCCTCGGATCCGGACTTGGGTCATCACCTCTTCTACCATGATCTTCCCCGACCCTGACACCCACATCGGGGTAGTCAGAATCGGGAGAAGATCACGGTGGAAGAACGACCACCCGTCCTTCTGAAACAAACTCGTCCCTCGGATCCGGACTTGGGTCATCACCTCTTCTACCATGATCTCCCCCGACCCTGACACCCACATCGGGGCAGTCAGAGTCGGGAGAAGATCATGGTGGAAGAACAACCACCCGTCCTACTGAGGCACACCGCCCCTCGGATCTGGACTTCGGTAGTCAACCCTTCTGCCAATATCTCCCCTGACCCTGACACCTCCACCCGGGCCGTCAGAATCAGGAGAAGATTTTGGCGGAAGAACGACCACCCGTCCTTCTAAAGCAATTCGCCCCTCGGGTTCGGACTACGGTCGTCACCACTTCTGCCCTGTTCTCCCCCGACCCTGGCACCCACTTCGGAGCCGTCAAGATCGGGAGAAGAACAAGGCAAAAGAGTAACCACCCCTCTGAACCTCGAGGATAAAATTTCTCGAGACGGGCGTCCGCCTTGACTCCGGTCATCACCCCCTCTGCTATGATCTCCCCCGACCCTGACATCCGCATTGGGGCCGTCAGAACCAGGAGAAGACCATAGCCGAAGAGTAACCACCCATGGCAGATACCTCCGAGGTCTAAAACTCAACATTGTTGCGACTGAAATGACAAGAGGAATGGGGTACTTATAATCACCCACCAAAAACTGGCCATTATGACCCTGGGAAGATGGAACGCCGCATGAATCCTGGAATGCCATTAATGCCCTCGAAAACTGAATCGTATCGAGACCCGTTCCCCCTTCTACGGCCCGGAACGCTCTTCCATGCTCGGACTGCAGCACCCACATGCGTCCGGTCGGTTGCCGAGCAAGTACCTTTCCGAGCCTGCAAACGGAGAAAACTCACTTTCTCCTCAACTTTCGTGTAAGATCTCGATCAGACGGCTCAGATCTCGCCGAGGACACTAAACGACAAGATAGTGTTTTCTTGAGAAATGTGCCCGTCTCGAGATGTGTGTCGTCATTCGACGGCTCAGATTGCGCCACGTCGCTCGGATTGCCGAAACCACATGCCTTCGGTCGGCTGCCGAGCAAGTGCCTTTTCGAGCCTGCACCTGCTCCATGCCATCCGACGGCTCAGATGGCGCCACGTCGCTCGGATCGCCAAACCCCCCTACGTTCGGTCGGCTGCCGAGCAAGTGCCTTTCCGAGCCTGCAAATGGAGAAAAAAGCCACCGAGTAACTACGACCGTTGGATCTCTCAGAAATTCGTGCTTCTGATGATGAACGGTCCAGATCGCGCCACGCGCGCTAAAAGACAAGATAGCATTTTCTTGGGAGATGCGCCATCATCCGACGACTCAGATTGCGCCACGTCGCTCGGATCGCCGAACCCCCATGCCTCCGGTCGGCGGCCGAGCAAGTGCCATTCCGAGCTTGCAAACGGAGAAAAGGCTGCCGAGCGATAACAACCGCCAGATCTCTCAGAAAATCACGCTCGACGCTGATCAAAGGTCCAGATTGTGCCACGCCAATAATCGGTATTTAAAATTCGATTTTTATTTATTTTAATCGTTTTATTTATTTAAAAATTGCAAAAAATTGCTAAAAATTTGGGAAAATTAACTAAAAATTCCAGAGAATAATTAAAGATTCGGGGGGATATTTTTGAGCCCCTGGACGAACAATTATTACCTCGAATGTACTGTTAAGCACCTCGAACGATTAGTTAACACATCGCAAAATTAAATAAATAATCTGAAAAAATAGATAAAAACCGTCGAATGTTCACCAAGGCTTCAGAACAGCTCACTGCTTCAAAAATCACCTCACTACCCCCTTCGAGGTTCGAAACTCTCCACTCGAACTCCGATACAACTCCACCAGCCACTAAAACAGTTAAACTACTCCTCAAAGGCTGATCACACTCAGTCTTTAGGAGTGGGGGGCTCGTGATGTGGCTAAAAATGGGGTTAAATCGGAACCGTCCAGATTGGGTACGAATCTTGAAGCTCGGGGGTAAAAAGGTAATTTCACATACAAAGGGCTCCAAAATGGGTACTGGATCTCCTTCTCACAGATCCAATAACCCACAAACGGATCCACTCCAATTGGGTATGGGTCCCGAACCGAGGCGAACCCAAACCAACAAGAGACAAATCAGGGTCACTGATTTGACCAAGTCAACGGGCCTGATTTGCTCTCACCAGGGATCAGGGATTATTTTCCTAAACAGACTGTGAGGATTTTACTCCTGACAGTTACACAGGGAATTAGGCCCCTAATCACTCCCGTGGCGACTATAAATACCCCCCTCCTACCACTGTAACCGGTCAATCACTCTTTTTCCACCTTAAAGCTCTTTCTTAATCATCACTGATTACTGACAAGAGCGTCGGAGGGTGCGTCGTCGGAATCAACCCCGGTGTTTCGCACTTCCTTGCAGGTTGCGGCGGGAAGAAGGCTTGGATCAGCTGTTCAGGCTTCCTACGAACTCACAAATCTCATCTGTTTACCCCCACACCGAAATCAGCGGTAACACATTACAATCAGGTTTAATCAATAAGTAATAGAGTAGCGTTAAGAGGAATATAAGCCTTACATGACTACGGTTTCAATCTACCCAACTATGAAATTAGTTCCACATAATAAGACTTTTATTGACTAACAGTTTCGAATACATGATTAAAAATAAAAACTAGAAAGAGAAGAAATAAACTGATGATGTTTGGCCCGAGAAGTCGACTTGCTGTCACTCAGTCGACTGGATCGTTCCTTTCAGTGAACTTGATCTCCTTCTTCGATGCTGATAGAATAATGCCTGTTGGTTGACGATTGATGATTCAGAGATTAAGCGATACTCTCAACTCCTTATTCCAGCCTTTTTATAATTTCTTTTGCCCACATCTGCAGATTTCAATTCTATCTCTTTACACATCGAATATAAATCTGAGTCGATCTTCTCACTTGCCAATCCTGATTCTCTAACTTGATTAATGAAGAGTTGTTATTCGCAGACGACCTAGGTTCTTGCTTCGGATTTGGATGAGGATGAATTTTCATCTGGTCTTATCTTCTAACTCTGCTGAATACCAGTCGACTGGTTTTGTAATCAGTCGACTGTGTCGAGACATCTATAGATTCGTAATTCATCAGTCAAGTCGACTGTCTTTGGAGTAAGTCGACTGTACCGAGCAGCTTCAACCTCTCTGTCCAGTCGCCTGTTTGAAGAACCAGTCGACTTATGCTATGCAGTTTCTGTGTATCATCCTCAAAATCTTGAATTTGCTTTGTTTTGCTGTTTTAGGCTGTTTCCTATGGAAAAGAGAAAATAAGAGTAAAATACCACATATAGAGCATTTAAATGTCTAATTGCATTAAGATTATTGCTCCTAAATGTGAATATTATTGGGTTCATCAAATACCCCCAAACTTAGCTTTTGCTTGTCCTCAAGCAAAATTAAACTACAAGCATCTCTTGAACATCTTGACCCTTCCAACGTTTACCTCAGAGAACTTGCTACATTAGGTGTCAAGGTTAGAACAAGCAATAAGATAGGTCTAAACAAGTTTTAATTCAAATGTTAATCACTTATTCACACAAATACTCAACTTGAATTTCAAATAGTAGTGTGGCCAATGCCTAAGAAACATAATCATGATTAAGGTTAGCAAGCTCAACTATATTTCAACTCCAAATTCTCACCATGGCATACACTCACAAAAAAAATATAGCTCTCATTGACATGGGACATTCAAGTTAGATCTCGTGACAATTTATCATTACTTGGATGAAACCATATGCTTGATCTTGCTACTACATCTTCACACCATTGATTTGCATGTTACTTGGATCAAAAGGTCTTTTATAGGTTGTAATGGGGCCATGGGTGAGGGTTTAAAAAATTGAAGGGAAAAGGAATAGAAACTTCTAAATGGTTAGTAGAACAACTTGCATTGTTCTAAGAGATTTTTTTTTTTTTTACATCCTCCAAATTTTTAAGACCATATATAATAGGCCTATACTTTATTTCTACCAACACCTTTTCCCCATCCATAACTCAGCAATTCAAATCCTCCAACTCTTCTTTATATTTGCATCCCCTTCATCTTGACATACCACATCTCTTTTACAATTCTTGCTCTACTAACTCAATAGATATAGGTTAGGAGACCTATTCATCTAGTCTTTGGTTAAGGATGATGTGTCTTACAAAAATAAGGCTTTTATAGGCTTCAAAAGGGCAACTAGTGAATAATTGATGTTGGGTAGGCTATTTGTCTTTGGTGATAGAATCTTAGGTGCCTTAATCATTTCCAAGTTTTTATGCAAAAACCAAAAATAAGTTTCGAAAAGTAGCAAAAACAAGTTCTAGATCATCTCAAGAATGCAGTCAACTGAGATCTTCAAGTGTATGACTCTCTCAAAAGAAATAAATAAGGCTCAAAAACTCACAATTTGTGTAGTTAAGTTTACTCACAGTTGAACTTGCTATTTTCTTTCACAATTCGTTAAATTAACATAGCCAAATGAATGAAAGTTTCAAGTATGATCCATATGATAAGTTATTAACATTTTTAAAGATAAAGACCACACTTAATACTTGTTCTCCACTCTCTACCTATAGTAACTGAGCTCATTTCTCATCATTGTTGTTAGAATTGACTCAACATCAAGAGACTCCAAATATGAATAACTACCCCCAAACTTAGATGGAACATTATCCTCAATGTCTGAAACAACTTAAGATAGGCATGTGTCACCATCTAATTTGAAGGAAAGATACTGAAAATAAAAGATGAATAAAGAAATAAAAAGAAATAAAAAGAAAGTGTAAGTACTCCCCTGAAAATTGGGTTGCCTCCCAATAAGCGCTGTGTTTCCTGTCTTCAGCTAGACTTGATGAGTTCATACAATGTATTGAATGGTTTGAAGATTCACATCTTCCTCTTGCCGCTCAAAACTCATCTCAATATAAGGTTTTGCCCTATGCCCGTTCACCCTGAATGTTTGATTTTTCTCTTTGCTATGAACCTCCAATGCTCCATGTAGGAAGACTTTTGTAACAATGTACGGGCCATACCATCGTGACATAAGCTTGCCTGGAAAGAGTCTTAATCTTGAGTTGTATATCAATACCTTCTGTCCTTCATAAAACTCCTTCCTTGCTAGCTATTTATCATGGTATATCTTGGTCCTTTCTTTGTACAACTTTGCATTTTCATATGCGTCGTGCCTCAATTCTTCAAGCTCGTTCAGTTGCAATCTTCTTTTGTCACCTGCTTGTTTCATATCAAAATTGAACTTTTTAATGGCCCAATAAGCTTTGTGTTCCGACTCCACTGGAAGATGACAGGCTTTTCCAAAAACCAGACGGTATGGTGACATGCCAATGGGTGTCTTGTATGCGGTTCTGTAGGCCAATAATGCATCATTCAAGCGTAGCGACCAATCCCTTCTACTTGTATTTACTGTCTTTTCCAGAATGCTCTTGATCTCTCTGTTGCTAATCTCCACTTGCCCACTGGTTTGAGGATGAGTACCCACTCTATGTGTAATCCCATATTTCTTCATCAAAGAAGCAAATGGAAAATTATTGAAGTGGCTACCTCCATCACTAATTATTGCTCGTGGTGTACCGAACCTGGTGAAGATGTTTTCCTGTAAAAACTTGACAACAACTTTGTGATCATTAGTTTTTGAGGGGACAGCCTCGACCCATTTAGACACATAATCCACACCCACAAGAATATATAAATAACCAAATGAGTTAGGAAAGGGACCCATGAAGTCGATTCCCCAAACATCAAAAAGCTCGATTACTTGGATGTTTTGCAGTGGCATTTGATTTCTAGAAGAGATGTTGCCTGTCCTTTTGCATTTATCACAAGTCCTGCAAAAAGAAAAGGCATCTTTGAATACATTAGGCCAATAAAAACCAGATTGTAATACCTTAAGTGCTGTTCTTTTTGGTCCAAAGTGTCCTCCACATGCATATTGGTGGCAGTGTTGTAGAATACTCATTTGCTCTTCTTCTGCCACACATCTTCTTATAATTTGATCAGGGCAGAATTTGAATAAGTAAGGATCATCCCAATAATAGTGCTTGCACATGGCCACCAGTCTCTTTCTTTCTTGACTTGTCATACCTGGAGGAAAAATATGAGCAGTGAGATAATTTACAATATCTGCAAACCATGGAAGTTGTATATTTATTTCAAATAAATGTTCATCTGGGAAGTTTTCATTCAGTGGGGGCACAATTCTCTCTTCATCATGCAGTAATCTGGACAAGTGATCTGCCACAACATTGTCACTTCCTTTCTTGTCTCTAATCTCAAGGTCGAATTCTTGAAGCAACAGCACCCATCTGATCAACCTAGGCTTAGCATCCTTTTTAGCAAACAAATATCTCAAAGCAGCATGGTCAGTGAAAACAATGACTTTAGATCCAATCAAATATGATCTAAACTTCTCTACAGCAAAAATGACAGCTAACATTTCTTTTTCAGCAGTGGAATAATTAAGCTGTGCATCATTTAAAGTTCGAAAAGCATAGTAAATAGCATGGGGTACCTTATTTATTCTCTGACCTAAAACAGCTCCCAATGCATAATCACTTGCATCACACATCAGCTCGAAAGGATGGTTCCAATCTGGTGCCATGATGATAGGTGCAGAAATGAGAAGATTTTTCAATGTAATGAAAGCATTTGTGCACTCTTCTGTCCATGCAAACTCAACATCCTTAGCTAACAATCCACAAAGGGGTCTGGAGATTTTGGAGAAATCTTTTATAAATCTTCTATAGAACCCTGCATGTCCAAGAAAACTCCTTACACCCTTGACTGTAGTAGGAGGGGGTAGCTTTGATATGATGTCAATTTTTGCCTTATCCACCTCTATGCCCCTTTTTGACACCACATGTCCCAAGACAATACCTTGTTGTACCATAAAATAGCACTTTTCCCAATTCAGCACTAAATTGCATTCTTCACATCTCTTAAGTACAAGCTGCAAATAGTTAAGGCATTCATCAAAACAAGACCTAAAAACACTGAAATCATCCATAAATATCTCGATGAACCTTTCCACCATGTCTGAAAATATACTCATCATGCATCTCTGAAATGTAGCTGGTGCGTTGCACAATCCAAAGGGCATCCTCCTGTATGCAAAAGTACCAAAAGGGCATGTAAAAGTGGTTTTTTCTTGATCTTCTGGGGCAATAGCAATTTGATTATAGCCACTATAACCATCTAAAAAACAATAATGACTATCCTGCTAATCTTTCTAACATTTGATCAATAAAAGGAAGAGGGAAGTGATCTTTTCTGGTTTCGTTATTCAGCTTCCTGTAGTCAATGCATACCCTCCATCATGTGGTCATCCTCGTAGGGATAAGCTCATTCTCTTCATTCTTCACCACTGTGACTCCACTTTTCTTAGGCACTACATGTATAGGACTCACACATTTGCTATCTGAGATAGGGTAGATGCTGCCAACATCTAGTAGCTTCAGGACCTCTGTTCTTACCACTTCCTTCATGTGTGGATTAAGCCTTCTCTGTGCTTCCCTGCTAGGTTTTGCATTGTCTTCAAGAAGTATTTTATGCATGCATTTGGATGGACTTATTCCCTTGATGTCTGCAATGGTCCATCCTATTGCACCCTTGTGCTCTCGCAGTACCCTCAGCAACTTATCTTCTTCTTGCGCACTCAAGTTTGCAGCAACTATCACGGGTAGCATCTGGTTTTCACCCAAGTATGCATACTTCAAGTGTTCAGGCAGCGGCTTAAGCTCCACGTCTGGTGTCCTGGTAACAGAAGAAACAAAAGTGTTATCAGACACAAGATTTTCAAATACAGGTGCAAGCTTACCTGAATATGATTTTGGAGTTTCGAGGTAATGTACTGTCTCTGCAATTCTCCATTCATCGTATTCCTGTTCAACATGAGACAATGTTAGAGATTGTGTAATTGCGGCTTGTAGTGGTTCAATGCTATGTACCTGAAATGTTCGATCGACAATCTCCTGTACCACATCAATATTATAACATTCATGATCATCATGTGGTAATTTTAGTGCATCAAACATTTTAAATTCAACCTTTTCTCCATTTATTTTCATACTTATAGTACCCTTTTTAACACAAATGTTTATATCAGCCGTACTCATAAAGGGCCTACCTAGAATGATCGGTAAAGAAGATGGCATTGAAGAGTCCTCCATATCCAACACAACAAAATCTGCAGGCAAAATGAAGTCGTTTACCTGAACTAGGACATATTCCAAAATACCTCTAGGTCTCTTGATGCTGCGATCAGCCAACTGCAAAGTGATGGATGTTGGTTTGAGTTCCCCCAATCCTAGCTTTTTGTAAACAGAGTATGGAAGAAGATTTATGCTTGCCCCCAAGTCTAGCAGTGCCTTTTCAAAGAAGTGCTCACCAACCCTGTAAGGAATGGTAAAACTACCTGGGTCCTTCAGTTTGGGAGGTAATTTCCTTAACAATACGGTGCTCACTTCCTCTGTCAAAGTCACATCCTCCCTAACCTGAAATGTTCTCTTGTGAGTACAGCATTCTTTCAAAAATTTGGCATAAGAAAGAATTTGTTTAATAGCATCAAGTAGGGGGATATTAATTTCTACCTTTCTGAGAGTTTCAAAGATATCAAATAAATGTTGTTCTTTCTTTTGCTTGACTAACCTTTAAAGGAATGGTGGCAATACTGCCCCTTCTTTTTCACTTACCTTGTTGGAAACCAAAGATGTTTGTGTATCTGATTCGTCTGCGTGTGTTCCAACCTTGCTGTCAATTATCTTACCACTTCTTAGTGTTGTCACATATTTGAGCTGTTCTTGTCCTCTAGGGTTTGGTATGGTTTGTGATGGGAGTTCTCCTACCTTTCTTTCACTTAACTCCTTAGCAATTTGACCAATTTGAGTCTCCAATTTCTGAATGGCCTGCCCTTGTTGGTTGCTTGTTTGATGTTGCTGTTGGAGCAATTGAAGAACGGTGGTTTCGAAATCCAACTTCTTCTGTTCTTGCATTGGCCGATCAAACCCACTTCCCATCTGGAAGTTCCGTGCATGTCCTTGCGAAATTTGAGTGCCTTGATTGTTTTGATTATTGCTCCATGAGAAATTTGGATGGTTTCTCCACCCTGGGTTGTACGTGTTCGAGAAGGGGTTGTTCTTTGGTGGAAACACTCCTTGTCCTACATAGTTTGCATGCTATTGATCTGTGAAAGAAGACATGGGACACGTATCAGTCGTATGATCAAAATGAGAACAAATTGCACAAATTTCTTTTGTTTGATTTTTTACTCCGCCCATCGTCGTCATTGCATTAACAAGCATATCAATTTTTTTGTTCATGTTTACCATTTCTAATTGTATGTTATTACTGCTAGAAATTTCGTAAACTCCCAGTTTTTTCGAAATGCCTCTTCCCCTTGTTGAGAATTGCTATGAGTTCTCGCTGAGTTCTTCAAATAGTTCAATGGCCTCCTCACAACTTTTCCTCATCAAGATTCCGTTGCAAGCTGAATCCACAATTGTCTTGTTAGTATCATTTAAACCCTCATAAAATGCTTGTACCTGATCATCTTTAGGCATGTTGTGCGTAGGACACTTGAGAAGCTTGTTCTTGAAGTCCTTCCATGCTTCGAAGAATAAATCTCCATCTTTTTGTTGGAAGAGTTGAATCTCCCTTTTTAGTTGTTTGGTTTTCTGGGCTGGAAAGAATTCTTTCAAGAACTTTGTTGCCAATTGCTCCCATGATTGAATTGATCCTGGTTCCAAAGAATTATACCACAATTTAGCATTAAGTTTTAAAGAGAATGGAAACAAGATTAACCTGATTTGTTCAGGGTAAGCCCTTGGACGCTTTGTGTTCTGCAAAGATCAAAGAAATCTTGCAGATGGAGGTGAGGCTCTTCGTCTGGTTTGCCACTAAAGTGGGGAACCATGCTAAGTAATTGAGGAGATAGATGCATATTCCCTGTGACATTAGGTTGATAAGCAATGCAGGAAGGTTGCTCAATATTCTTAGGCGTGAATTTGTCCTGCATTGGTACTCGATTTGGTACTTCCTCACCCATTGTTGCTTGTGAATTGGGTCTCTGTGCAGTCGACTTGTTCCTTGCCACAGTCGATTGGTTTGTTGCAGACAGCCGACCTAGTCTGTGCAGAGTGCGTTCTGTTTCTTCGTCAATAGGTAGTAGCTCGGGATGAAGTGATCGTCTCCCGTGCATTCACCGAAGTCCTGTAACCTAAAAGAAAAATATTTATTAATAAAAGAAAAAAAATGAAAAAGATTTTACTGATTTGTAAGTTAAAATACTAAACAATCCTCAGCAACGGCGCCAAAAACTTGCTGTGCAATCCAGCTATCTAAATAAATAGATAAACTAGACACAAATTAAAACCTCGCAAGTGTACGAATCGTTTATAGAAGCGTAGTGACAAGCAAGGGTCGATCCCACAGAGATTGTAGAAATTAACTTACTAACCAATAAAACAGAAATAAGAATCTTAAAGTGTTGTTCTAAAAGAAATGACAAGATTAAAACTAGATCAAGTGGTTCTGAATCACAAATATCTATTAAGTAGTTGGGCTTTGATTTCCACCTATAGTCAATAATGCTAAGTCACCTTCTATACGACTCTAATTACTCATGTTTGTTCCTTTAAGGGCATGGTATCTACTCCTTAAAGTTAATGTTTCCCTAGGCCAAGAATTAGGCATAGTATCTACTCTAATTCGTTTCTTTCCTTAAGTATCTAGCATGGTATCTACTAAGTTGCACTTAAAGAAAACATAGGAACAATGGAAACGAACAAACACTCGAAGTTCTAGAAATTGGTATCAGATCTAGATCCTTCAAGTTGATTAAACCAAGAACCCCTAAAGATTCCTGTGTTACAAGTTATGAGCACGAGATACGGGTCGTCTCTATGCTCATATAACAGATTCAGATTTATAATACGCAAACTTGATAATCTCAGGTTCTACATGGCAGTCGACTTGCTGTCACTCTCAGTCGACTGCTCTAAGAACTTCTGAACAAGTTTGATTCATATTATAAATCTATACCATTACAATCAGGTTTAATCAATAAGTAATAGAGTAGCATTGAGAGGAATATAAGCCTTACATGACTACGGTTTCAATCTACCCAACTATAAAATTAGTTCCACATAATAAAACTTTTATTGACTAACAGTTTCGAATACATGATTAAAAATAAAAACTAGAAAGAGAAGAAATAAACTGATGATGTTTGGCCCGAGAAGTCGACTTGCTGTCACTCAGTCGACTGGATCGTTCCTTTCAGTGAACTTGATCTCCTTCTTCGATGCTGATAGAATAATGCCTGTTGGTTGACGATTAATGATTCAGAGATTAAGCGATACTCTCAACTCCTTATTCCAGCCTTTTTATAATTTCTTTTGCCCACATCTGTAGATTTCAATTCTATCTCTTTACACATCGAATATAGATCTGAGTGGATCTTCTCACTTGCCAATCCTGGTTCTCTAACTTGATTAATGAAGAGTTGTTATTCGCAGACGACCTGGGTTCTTGCTTCGAATTTGGATGAGGATGAATCTTCATCTGTTCTTATCTTCTAATTCTGCTGAATACCAGTCGACTGGTTTTGTAATCAGCCGACTGTGTCGAGACATCTGTAGATTCGTAATTCATCAGTCAAGTCGACTGTCTTTGGAGTAAGTCGACTGTACCGAGCAGCTTCAACCTTTCTGTCCAGTCGCCTGTTTGAAGAACCAGTCGACTTATGCTCTGCAGTTTCTGTGTATCATCTTCAAAATCCTGAATTTGCTTCGTTTTGCTGTTTTAGGCTGTTTCCTATAGAAAAGAGAAAATAAGAGTAAAATACCACATATAGAGCATTTAAATGTCCAACTGCATTAAGATTATTGCTCCTAAATGTGAATATTATTGGGTTCATCAATCGTTGAGGCGTCCATATCTGCAAAAAAGAGAAGCTCAGAAGATGAGGAAAAACACTTTAAGGAAAATTAGACAAAAGACATACTGGAAGGAGTGAGGCTCAGTCCGATCCAAGCCAAATGCCTCTTCGTCACATACGGCCAACCAATGCTGTTGCCTGAACATATCCGCTCAACGTCTGCCCACTCTTCGACAGTCAAATCAAACTTGCAGGGGCCCTTAAGGTTGGGCTTATAAAATCTTCAAGTCGTGGGTATCACCCAGAGGGTCAGGCTCCGAACGATAAAATATTTTGCCTTCCACCCTTTGATGGAGGTCAGATGCCCATGTACAACCGTCCTCCCTCGGCGTGGCGAGATAAAGTAGATCCCTTCGTACTCGCCAGACGAGCTAATTTCCATGATCGCTCGAAAGTATTTCAGCTTCAGGGGAACACCCCTCTCCTCGCAAAGAAGCATGAAGCACACAAGCTGCTTCCTGGAGTTGGGTTTGTATTGCATCAGACTCAACGACGCCCAGTTCAGAACCTTCTTAATAAATGGATGGAGTGACAATCGCAAGCCTGAGCAAAAAGCATCCACCAGAAATATGCAGAAGCAGGTAGCCAATTTGTCCGTGGGGCAGAGCCCGTAGCAGCTCGTATTCCTGACCGATGAAGTAGATGGCTCGCATAACCGGAAGATCATCTACGGCCAGTACAGTTGGCTTTTTGTCTACAGATATTTTTTTTCTACAAGGCGAGGACACCTGCACATCGTCGTCATCACTTCCCCCATATCGGATCAACTCCTCAACATCGTCCGGGTACATTCTGATGGAGCCAGACTGAACGGTGAACGGGACATCGAGTCTGACTTCAAGAGCCATCTCGTCTAGGCTGTCTTGCAGGATCCACTTCATTTTTCTCTGCCGGACGCAATGACCCCTCGAGGGAGAGGGCATTGCCAAAGGGCCTAGATTGTCTTCCTCTGCCGATGCATCGTCCCCTCCTTCCTCGTTCACCTCGACGACTTCGACCTCCTCCTCATCCCCCCGCTTCCTCAATCAGCTCATCCTCCTCGACGACCTGACCTCTTCGTCATCCCCCGCTCCCTCAATTAGCTCATCCTCCTCCACCCTACCAATAACCTCCTCCTCGTCACCCTCTACCGTGTGCGCGATACCTTCTGAGTCGCTCAACTCTACTACGAAGGGCTTCCTACTGCGGAGCGGCATGACTTCATAAACCCTCTCTGCTGAATCCCAAGACATTGAATCGGAGAGACGTGGGCCATCATCCTGACCCGAGGTAGTGGCGGATGAACCAAACTGAGCCCTCGACATAATGAAAAGAAACTAACCTATTCGAAATGCCAGGAAGTGGTCGGAAAAACTCACTGCCTATGGCTGAATTGCACTAAGAGAGAAAACTTGGGAACTTAGAAAAAGAAAGGAAAGGTGAAAAATGAGGAGAGGGGTGTGGGATATATAATGAACCCCGCGACTCCTCAATTTGCGCAAATCCTGCGACTCATCGATATCCTTAAACCTGATGTCATCATCACACATGTTACAACAGGAGTGGCCCACGTGTGACACAATCTCTCCCCAAGACCAATTCTTCCCCAAGTCCAAAATGCTCGAACCTCGGCGTGCACCTTGGACACGCCAAACATAGAGACAAGGATTTGGCCAGTCAGCAAGGCCACATGGCTTGATGCTCAGCATGAATCCCGAGCATCGATGCAGCTTTTTCTCACCAAATACCATTATCGAGGCGCTCATAGCTCGGCATGGACCTCGAGCATCGATATAGTTTTTTCTCACCAAATGCCTCTATTGAGGCACTCGGCGCTGACCCAACGCTCGGAGCTTGGCATGAACCTTGAGCATCAATACAGCTTTTCCTCACAAAATGCGTCAATCGAGGTGCTCGGAGCTCGGCATGAACCTTGAGCATCGATACAGTTTTTTCTCACAAAATGCCTCTATCAAGGTGCTCGGCGCCGACCCAAAACTCGGAGGTTGACATGGACCTCGAGTATTGATTCAGATTTTCCTCATAAAATGCCTCCATCGAGGTGCTCGGCGCCGACCCAAAGCTCGGAGCTCGGCATGAACCTCAAGTATCGATACAACTTTTCCTCACAGAATGCCTATATCAAGGTGCTAGAAGCTCGACATGAACCTCGAGCATCGTTACAGCTTTTTTCTCACAAAAATGCCTCTATCAAGGCGCTCAGCGCCGACCCAAAGCTCGGATCTTGGCATGGATCTCGAGCATCGATGCAGCCTTTTCTCACCAAATGCAACTATCGAGATGCTTGGAGCTCGGCATGGACCTCGAGCATCGATACCGTTTTTTCTCATAAAATGTGTAATACCCTAAGCTTTCATTCTAATAAGATATTAATTTTTCACGTGTTGTGCACGTGCAAATTTCATGTGTATATTATTTATCTATTTTTATATACAAAATTTCTTTTGGTAGTATGAACAATTATTTTTTTCCTTTCCTTTATTTTTATAAAAGCCAAATTCTAAAGCCTAAAACACTATTTTATTTGTGTTAGCCCACTTTAATTAATTATTAATTTATTGTCTTGGCCCACAAGCCTAAGCCCACTAATTGTGAAGCCCACCAATTTAATAAATCAATTAAATGGTCACACTTGTCATGTAGAGACAAATAGTGAACATTTTGATTAATTAAAATTGTACAAACTTCTAAATAGGGGTACTAGGTGGAACGTGCAATGCACGTAGTGTGCAAAGCACATTCGTTTGAGGCCGGGTATGGGCATGGAGAGATGGGGAGTGTGGGTGTGTGTGCATGGGTGGTTACTTTGTGCATGGGTGGTTGCTACAACTTCCCCTTCTATCCTAGCCATTCATTCTATAACCATCCAATGAATCCTAGCCCTCCAATCCATTCTAAAATTAGTATAAATACCCCCCTTCATACTTGTATTCTACACTAAAGCTAATATTGAAAGGAGACATTATATAGGAGATATATACATATTAGTGTGTGAGTTGTGTGTTGTGTTTCCCCTTGGAGGCCGGCTATTCAAACCCCAATCTTATAGCTTTCGGTTTTGGCAAGGAGCAAGGAGGAGGAGTCGTGCATTGCAATCTAGGAGGAGAAGGCACTCGCTCGCATTCTAGGAGGCTCTAGGAGATTTCTTATTGGTTTTCTTCAAAAGGTGGGTGTTTCTCATGACTACTAGACTAGAAAGCATGCTAGAAAATGAAATTGAATTATTATTATAAGATACTAGTTGGAATAAAATGCATGCTTGTTTAATTAGAAGAAAATTGTTAATTAGCAAATGTGTTGATTGATCACTAGAGTTATTGCGTATGAGTAAAAGTGTATGTTTCTCATTATTATAAACATTAGAATGCATGTTGTTTTTATTAAATTACATTTATGTGAAATTCGCTATTGAACCATGCTTATTGATTAAAAATGCCAAGTAGATTAGTGTGTTAAAATTGAATTGATTGATTTGTTGGTTAATAGATGTAGTGAATTTCCATATTGTGATATTTATCATGTGGAAGATTTGAGTAAATGAAAAAGAATGTCTTTTGCATACACATAATTAAGTATATCATGTGGAGATTAATTAATAAAATGGAGGTTTTACCCTCTTATAATGTTGGTTTTGTGCTCTAAAATATCATAGTGTCAAAACATAATAGTAGTGAAAATTTTGGTGTGAGAAACTATCTCCCTTGGTGAACAAATGTGTAATAGTTTTCAATGTCGAAATAGTGTTCATAAAAATGCAAACTATGGCTAATTACATGTGTTAAAAGAGTGAAAAACACCTTTAAAAATATTGGTTACGGTGGAATTGAATGTAGTTTTAATCTGAAAAGTTATGTTTCAAAAAGGGAAGAAAAAGGAACTGAAAACATTTTTTTTGAAATTGAAAACTAGCAGCACAGTCGACCGATGTTGTAACAGTCGACTGCCCTGATCGTTTTGTCTTGAATTTTTAGCAGAACAGCCGACTGGCCATATGGGACAGTCTACTTCCCTGATTATTTTATTCTCGAGCTTTAGAACCTTGCAGAACAGCCGACTGGTCAGGGTTATCAGTCGACTGCCCCGAAGTTTTCAAATAATATCTGTATTTTGAGAGAAAAATCTCTATAATCTGAGGCTTCGTATAAGTGAGACTGTTTTTACAAAAGGAACACTTTTTATTTATTAACTTAAATTGTTTCTTTAAGAAATTCGAAGGGATTGTTTAAGAAGTTTAGAAATGAGATTTTGGTAATGAGGAATTTGAAAGGTATGAATTGTGAAACCTATTGAAAATGTGAACTGTGGAATTGGAATGGATTGAAATAGAATTATGTGAGCTTATAAACTAGTGAATGTGACATGTCTTGAAGAATTTTAGTTTTCAAGTATCTATGCATTGAATTATTGATTGTGATGAATTATGAAAGTTGTGAATACATGAATACTATGCTATTGGAATATGAATTGTGATTAATCATGAAAAGATCTTATGAGTATGACATTGTAATTATGAGTTGAAATTGAGAATTAGGGTATAGCCAAGCTTTATACCGGCAATGAAAGAATTGTGAAATGATATTTTGAAATAAGAAGACCAAGGTTGGTCATGTGAAACTGAATGAATAAAACCGGTATAGTGGGAGTGCTACATTCTAAGAGATTGATTTTTATTCATGATTCAATTAAATTAAGGATTAGATACATAGTGAAGATGTGATAAAAGTAAGAGAAAAACATTGAGTATGAGGACCATTGGATTGGCGGCGTGAGAGTATTCATAGGATGTCCCATGATGAGTCATGATAGGGCGTGGATACTGCTCCAGAGTACCGTCCCGGTGGCGACGCTCGTGGGGTGTTTGACGACTACGGGTGGTGTCATGTCTATGGTAGGAGCTGAATTACCACAGGATGCCTGCATGATGAGTCATGTGTCAGTGCGTTGGGATTCCCTTTAGGGCGCCTAGACATGAGTTCGTAGGTCAGAAAACATCTAGGATACTTACCGTAATTATAGTAGTAGATTAAGTCATGGCGAGGGAATGAACCCTACAAGATGAAGAACGATTAAGGGCTTGCCCTCGGACCTATGTAGTATGGGATGCATAGAATCCGAACAAGTGCGCATTAGTGTCATATAATATAAATAATTGCATTAGGGACTAAGTGCACATTCACAACACGACAACAATAGGATAGTCCCTTTAGCTTTGTTTGTGACAAGTTTGTGTTTGTTAAGAAATGAGAATCGTTATACTGTTTCCGGCATACAGAGGATGGCCGTGTTTAATATTTCGTCAGTTGAATGAACTGACGCGCCCACAGTTTTATATACAGGGTAAAGACGCTTGACTATTGAAGTATACATGTTGCACAAGACTATTTCAAATATTGTTTCATGTAATTTATTGTAATATTGTCTCCGCTGTGATAATGTACAAGTGTGAATGTAACTCTGATGAAAGAAAAGTTTTTATTTTCTTGTAAAATTGTACGAAAGAAGTGTAAAGATCCTGTGGAACTCGAATTCAGTTGTATTTTGGAATTGGGGGTGTTACAAAATGCCTTTATCGTGGCGCTCGGTGCCGACCCAACGCTCGATGCTCAGCATGAATTTCGAGCATCGATATAGTTTTTTCTCACAAAATGCCACTATCAAGGCGCTCGGAGCTTGGCATGGACCTTGAGCATCAATACAGCTTTTTCTCACAAAATGCCTTTATCGAGACGCTTGGCGGCGACCCAACGTTCAGAGCTTGGCATGAACCTCGAGCATCGATATAGCTTTTCCTTACAAAATGCTTCTATCGAGGCGCTCGAAGCTCAACATGAACCCTGAGCATCGATACAGCTTTTTCTCACAAAATGCCTCGATCGAGGCGCTCGGCGCCGACCCAAAGCTCGGAGCTCGGAATGGATCATGAGCAATGATACAACTTTTCCTCACAAAATGCCTCTATACAGGCGCTCAGAGCTCGGCATGAACTTCGACCATCGCCACCGCTTTTCCTCACATAGCTCCTCACTCGGCATGCTCAACCTCGACCCTCCTGGCTCGACGCTCGGTACCGACCTATAACGCCCCACCCCAATACTCAGACAATTTTTTATTATTTTTTTAGAAGACAAATTAGATACTATGTGGTACAACTGCCCACCACAGGCTGTCTCTCAAAAGGTGGTTAACCAATTAGGTGACTCTTGATCAAAGGCAATTTTATTTATATTAAATTATTCCTTGAGTACTCCCGATATGGGATAACTATTTACAATACTCCTCTTTTTAATTCAATCCCATACACACATTCGTTGAAGACCCGTGGGTCCCCAATTCCTGTGCCAAGTCAACCATCGAAGACCAAGGTAGCTTCTCTGCCTCTCTTCAAACCAAAGGCAGGCCCCCACTTGATTGTTGACATCATTAGCAATGTTCAACAGCCAAAGCTTGTTGTTCTCATTTCTCTATGGGCCCCCCTTTACTATTCAAAGTCACCATATTCACACAAATGTCACTCTTCTCTTTATATATATATATATATATATATATATATATATATATATATATATATATATATATATATATATATATATATATATATATATATATATATAATTCAGAAATTACAGGGTACTACATACACCCCATCTTTAGAAATCAGCGTCCTGGCTGAGTACAGGGCATGCCATCTAGCGCAGGATCCTCCCTTCTAGCCGATGTGGCGTCGTCCTCGATCCCGGAGATCAATCACTCTCAACATCCGCAGATTATACCCTGATCCCGGAGATCAATGACTCTCAACACCGCGGATCATACTGAGACCCTCTTCCACACCCGGTGTCGAAAGTCGGCTTTGATACCATTTGTAATGCCCCGTCCCAATACTCAGACAATTTTTTATTATTTTTTAGAAGACAAATTAGATACTATGAGGTACAACTGCCCACCACAGGGTACCTCTCAAAAGGTGGTTAACCAATTAAGTGACTCTTGATCAAAGGCAATTTTATTTATATTAAATTATTCCTTGAGTACTCCCGATATGGGATAACTATTTGCAATACTCCTTTTTTTAATTCAATCCCATGCACACATTCCTTGAAGACCCGTGGGCCCCCAATTCCTGTGCCACATCAACCACCGAAGACCAAGGCAACTTCTCTGCCTCTCTTCAAACCAAAGGCGGGCCCCCACTTGATTGCTGATGTCATCAGCAATGTTCAACAGCCAAAGCTTGTCGTTCTCATTTCTGTTGGGCCCCTCTTTACTATTCAAAGTCACCATATTCACACAAATGCCACTCTTCTCTTTATATATATATATATATATATTATTCAGAAATTACGGGGCACTACACCACCACTTTCCCTCATATAGCTCCTCGCGCAGCATGCTCAGCCTCGACCCTCCTGGCTCGATGCTCGGTACCGACCCCTCGAGATCGGAGCTCGGAATGAACATCAAGCATCGCCACCTGTAACCCCTGTTTTTCATTTTCTGTATTTTGGGTGAATTTTTATTTTTTTCAGTGTATTTATTCATATTGTATTCTTCTACTCCTTTTTGAACCATGTATTTGATCTTCATTATCATTATATTCATCTATTTGATTTGTCGCCTTTAATTTGATCTTCTTGATTCAATTGTCTCCTGTGGTTCGTCTCTAATTGATCGAGCTATTATTTTGATCTTCTTTATTTTTAATTGTTCATGCCCTATTCTATTTATTCGTTTTTGTTCCTATTCTATTTTCTTGTTGGATCTATTTAACCCTAAATATAACCCTATTCTATTAAATCCCTATTGGATCTTGGATCCACTACCCATTATAAACCCGTTTAACCCTTTCCAACCCGTCAGCCATCCTAACACTAATAATCCTTCTCCTCACATATATATACCCATATTCCTACCCCTATTCTTGATCCCTAGTCGCTGTTTTCATCTAACCCCATCATCCTGACTTCCTACCCTCTCTCGAACTCTCCCTACAACCTATGCTCAACCCCGATCACCAACATCCCCTACCTCCTGACGCTCCAGACCGTAACCCCTCCTACAGCGCCGCCCTGAATACCCTTGCACCTCCCGTTCTCATTGTCGCTACTCCACAGCGACGCTGCACCCTCACCTCGACAGCCCGATGCTCCAGCGCCCTCGTCCCTGTTACTACTCCACAGCGGCAGCTTAGCACCCCTCCGGTGCTCCCCGTGCTCCTGTCTCCGTTGATAGCAAGCAGCAGACAGCATGACGTTGTGCTGCCTCCCCTCGCCCACTTGTCGTCGCCGTTCTCTCGATGCGTGCATCCGGGTTTTGTTGGCTTTGATCTTGTGTGCGAGTGTTGCTTTTGGCCGCGTGTGATCGATATCAAGAGATTATGATCGTAGTTCGCAATTCATTCATTGAGTTCGTGCCCGGGAAACCGTTCCCGTTATTCCTATTCTTGCATCGTTCCCGTCGTCGACTATAAGGCAAGTAACTTGTATTCTTTTTTGTTGTATAATACAAGTACTAAATACCGTCTGTAGTATAGTTGCTTCAAGATCTATTCTCATGAAAACCCTTGTTATATCTTGTCTCTAGGTGTTGATCCGCCTGTAGTTGTCTCATTACAAACACGATATGAAATAACTTAGATCTAATAAATTCTTAATGTATACATGCATGTTGCTTGTGAGTAATGAGGTGTTGTATGAATCTTGCATTCTTGATGAGTTAGTGGTAGTATAATTCGTTATAGACTTGTTAAATACCCTATACCATGTTTCTTGGACATCTAGTATACCGTATTTCACTTTTTGTTATGATTTGGATGTGTTTCATATAAACTAGTTGATTTTATGCATGAAGAAGATTTCTGTTTTTGCTGTTACTCCGTTTTTGTTCAGTATTTTAGACCCTATTAAGGTCAGTATATGAAAATTATTTGTGAATATGAATTATAGAGAATTCTGTCTACTTTCCATAATTTCTGACAGGTCTCAATTTCGATTTGTGAGTTGCAAGTTGTTGCTGTTCTACTACAGATGTGTAAAAATTCCAGATTCTGTTTTATATGAATTCTGTATTTATTTTTATACTGATGTTAAAGATAATATTTTGGTCCAATATTTTGCTGAGTACAACTAGACCTGATTGTGATTAACCTCTAATTTTTTTGGGTTCAATTGATGACTTTTAGAAACTATTCTATACTTGCAAACAACTACTATACTTGCAAAATGTTTATGTTGTTTAGTAAAGAACCTTAATTTCAACCTGATTCTACTTGTTGTTTATAAAAACTTTGTGAATATGAATTGTAGCCCGCTGTATCTATTTTATTACCCCTTTGACGGATTTGGATTTGGATTTATATTTTGTAAGATATTACTATTTTTGTACTGTTGTATTTATGATTTCATATTTACAAAATTTATGTATCTTGCTGTATTATGATTTTATTTGACTAAACTATCTCTGTTGGAAAATTATGAAAATTTATTTCTGATACTAATCATACCAGGAAATACCTCAGATTTTTCTTGGATTTAATCAGTAAGTTTTTATGCCGGTTCCCTATTTATGAGTACAAACTTCTGATTTCTGGCTGAACATGTTTTCTGTTTATAATTCTATTTTGAGTCCTGTTTTTTTGAAATACCATATGACTTATATATATTTGCTATATTCGGCCGGGAGTCTACTTTCTATATTTTCTGACGGATCTAGATTTGCATGTCCGTGACAACGGGAATCCCAGATTTGGTGCAGTACTGTCTTGCTGTCCAGAACTAAAATTTTCATTGTCTTAGTTTATTCTGAGTCTTTCTTCACCTGTTCGTGTCCTTTGTTCAACTCGTACTTGTTCTTTGTCATCGTACCATGTTTCTTGACTTGTTTTTGCACGTCCACGCTTGCTTGAATAATAATAAGAAACTAAGCCAGGATTTAAAGGGAAAGATCTAATAGTGAAAAATACAGAAATGTGTACTCGAAAGGGAATCTATAGATCCTACATGATTACTTCATACTTGATACTTGGAGCTTGACACGTGATTACTTGAAACTTGCACACTTGACACATGATACTTGGTACTTGAAACTTGAAACTTGATACTTGATTACTTGATACTTGTCCCTGAGTACACTGCCCTCTATGATCCACTATGAAATTTAAAACGTAATTTGCATGAATGTAGCAACCATGTGGTAAAAAACTGGGACGCATGAAGTGCTACCTAGTTAGGACTAGATACAAGACTTGAACATGATCACTTGACACTACTACTTGTTACTTGTACATGATACTTGTTTACTTGACACTTATTACTCGTTACTCATTTACACGATACTTGTTTACTTGACACTTGTTACATACCACTTGCATTCGTTCATCTTTCCATGCTAGTTGTTCCTGTTCTTGACTAGAGTTAGTTGCTCTATTTTGCTGTTACATCCTTTCCATGCTATACTTGCTTCCGCTGTTACTCTATTCTTGTCTATGTGTTTCTTCCCTGTACTTGTTGCCTGCACTACAAGCAGCCCATAACTTGCATTGACGGACATGTTGTCCCAAAGTTTTACTTTTGATCCAGATCTTGTATTTATTTGGGAAGTTCATATTTGTTCAAATAATTTCTTTTGATTAATAATTTATTCATGCATGCGTGGTTGAGTATATTTTGCTATATGTCATGTTATGATGTTGAGTCGATCCTACAGCTTATGAATGGTGAAAGCCATTCGCTGGACTTAGTCGCGTACCCGTATTCCGTATTCTTTATTTGGGAAGCGGGGCGTGACACCACCGCTTTCCTTCATAAAGAACCTCGCTCGGAGTGCTTAGCCTCGACCCTCTCGGCTCGATGCTCGGTACCTACCCTTCGAGATCGGCACGAACTTTGATCGAGCCGTATACCATGCTCGGCCTCGGCACCAACCCCAAGTCACTTCTTACGGACTTAACAACTCTTCTTCGCAAAATACTCCCCTCTGCTCTTCCCACAAAGACAAATTACTCCTCCATGGCTGGTTCACACAACCCTCAAGGAGTGAGGGGCTTATGATGTTGTATAGATGACGTGGCCCAATCAGGGCCATCCGATCTTCTCAGATTTTGCTCATCCCAGATCATCAAGTTAACAGATCCAACGGGCCTTCTGCCAATTCAGGCCCACAGGAAAATGGGTCCGACCCGGCCTATTAGGGTCTGATACCCGTTTATCCCTGCCTATAAATACCAGACCCCCTCCTCACTTTCAAAGGTGATGAATCTTTCCCCAACTGAACCCTAGCTGCCCAGTCTCTTCCAGTGACTGACTAGATCGTCGGAGGGCCTGTCGCCGGGATTTCTCCCCATGTTCGTAGGCCTTTTGCAGGTACTCCGGCCGTCCAACATTCCAGCCTCTCTTCCAAGCCGACCTTAAGAAGCCGACCCGAGTCAAGGTCGAGATCCATCACTTTACAAATTACAAGAACTCACACATGTTGCCCCCACACCGAAAACAAGCAGCATTAGCGATTTTCAGAAATTTGTACATTTGTGAAGGTCTGGAGTGGCTTTTCTAAAAAATCTCCTATTACAAAATCCAGAATCTTTTCCTAAACTAACCCAATTTTCGAGACAATATCCCACTATGGATTAGTGGCCAAACTTATTCTCTGGATGAGCTTGTTGTTGCCACGTTAGCTTAAGTCGTCACAGTTGGGAATTGTAGCAACAGTTATAATGAAGCTGCAGTTGGGAACTATGTAATGAAGGGAACTGCGGCTTCTTTAATAATTTTTTTGAGCATGCGCAGTTGCCAACTACAGCAACATTGTAAATGTTTGCTGCAGTTGGCAATACCAACTTTGAGACATAGAGACTACACTTATACTAGAGAACAATAGCTGTTTACAAAAAAATTTCTTTAAAGATAGGCTGCATTTAGGAACTGTAGCTTCATTATAACTGTTTTTTTTGGAAGAAAAGGTGGAGTATAGCCACCCTATTTCATTAATAAGGGATTAATAAAACAAACTCAGAGTACTGAGCCTAATACAAAGTCCTACAATCATAACAAAAGTACATAAACTCCACCACAAATATGGGGGTGGAACAAAAGAAAACTAGAATAACCGCAACCTACATGCATCTAAAATCAAATACATCATCTCCCCCCAACAAATCCTGGGGCGGTGGGTATCTATGATCAGTGGAGGCGAAGCTAGCTATCAGTCGATCGTCGGTCCGATCTCGACTTCATCATCATCAAAATCCTCAACCTGGAATACGCTCGCAATCCTTTCTCGGAGACCTGCTGCGGCCACATTAGCTCAAAATGAGATAAAAGGTATAATGTGAATCAAATTACCAGAAATATTATTACAAGTTCTGCGAAAGTAAAGATTATTCCTGTCTAGCCAGAGAACCCAGGTCATTGCAGTAATAGCGATATACCATGCTTGTCTCATAGAACCTCTCTCAGACGCAAATTTTGGACCTACCCACAGATCCTCGTATATACTAGGGTATTGATTCGTCCCCAGAATGCTGAATACCTCTACGAGTATTGATTTGCTCCTAGGACACTATAGAAATAGGTGGTCTCTGGTCTCTAGAGTAGCGTGGCAGAACTCGCATCGAGAGTCCACACTCGGTTGGCGTTTAGTGAGGTTTTTCCTAGTCAAAACTGCATCGTTCAGCACAAGCCATAAGAAAACTTTGATTTTTAGCAGTGCTTTTGTCCTCCAAATGACGGCTGACCACTTTGGGATACATCCCCTAAAGTGAATGCGGTTATACAGGAAGTGAACGGTGAACTTGCCGTTCTTCTCCAATCTCCAGGATTTCTTATCTGGACCCTGACAGCAACTAATTCCAGCGTCGGTAATGTAGGTCTAAAGTTCCATTAGTCTAAGCTGAGGGCCCAGGTCAAGCGATTGTTTAAAAGGTGGCTTCCAAGCGCCTCTTTTCCAGGCTGAGGCCACCATGCAGTGTGGTTGTGATGCATGATCATACAGGTTGGGGAACGGGGCTCTAAGTGTGTGATCACCACACCACTTATCCCACCAAAATATGGTGAGTCTGCCATTACCGATAACTGATGTCATACGGCTAATGAAGGGTTCGTAGGCGTTAGCGATGCCTTTCCAGAATCAGGAGACCCGTGGGCCTACCCTGAAGCCCAAATTTCTCGTTCCATTCTCATGCAGATATCCCTGAACAAATTCTTGCCACCCTTCTCCATTAGGGTGGAACACCTTCCACCACCATTTACCCAGTAGAGCAAGGTTCATATCTCATAGATCAATAATACCTAGTCCTCCATGTATCTTTTTCATGCATACCTTCTCCCATCTGATAAGGTGATATCCTCCTCAATCCGGGTATGCCCTTTTCCATAAGAAGCATTTTCGAGTCTAGTCAATTCTCTGGATTACCCATCGCGGCATTTCAAAGGACAGATAATAGGTAGGAAGATTTGATAGAACTGCATTAATAAGCATGAATCTCCCTCCCAATGATAGGGCTTTGCCTTTCCAACCTGCTAGACGATTCTCAACCCGATCAATAATAGGTAGCCAATCGGCCTTTTTGAGTTTCCCGGGTCTTAGTGGCAATCCCAGGTACTGAATGGAGAAACTCTCGGTGGAGCAATTGAGAATTGTGGCATGTTCAAGTGCCTCCTTCGGTGTCAGGACAATGGGGATGAAAGCACTTTTGTGGAAATTAACCCTGAGGCCAGACCAAGCTTCAAAACTATATAGTATTCCTTTGAAGGCAGTTGTTTCTCCTAGGTTGCCATTACCAAATAGGAGAGTATCATCTGCATATTGGAGGATTGAGCACCCTTGGCCAACGATACGATCCAACTTGCTCTACTGCATTTAGCCATCATGGATCGAAGTACGTCTGCCACAATGGTGAAGAGAAGGGGTGAGAGCGGATCTCATTGTCTGAGGCCCCGTTTGCATGAAAATGGGTGGCCTGAAACCCCATTTACCAAAATTGTCGTTCTGCTGGTGGTAAGACATGTGTGGATCCATCTGCTCCATCTCTCCCCAAAACCTCTTCCAGCAAGCACTTCAAGCAGACAGTCCCATTCAACCGAATCATAAGCTTTCTCGAAATCTAGCTTCAAGAGGTAGCTCTTAGAATTCGAAGTGTGGCATTGGTGGATAGTTTCTTCAGCCATTGCTATACTGTCCTGAATACATCGTCCTTTAATGAACCCCCGTCTGGTCATTACAAATGAGGCCATCCATCACCTTTTCCATTCTATTAGTGAGAGTCTTGGTAATGATCTTGACGGAGCAGTTAAGGAGACTAATAGGACAGAAGTCTCCCACTCGCCGGGAGTCTTCTTTCTTAGGAATCAGCACAACCTCCACGGAGTTAAATCTTCCTAATTTGAGTTTGTGGTCGTAGAAGTCTGCGAACACCTTCAGCAAGTTGCCTTTGATTTCCTCCCAGAATGTCTGATAGAATAGTATCGGAAAACCGTCTGGACCTGGAGCTTTATCTTTTCCAAGTTTTTGAACTGCCTCCCAGACTTCCTTATCAGTGAAGGGTGCTTCTAGGGATCGCAGAACAGGATCAGAGTTACCTGTCGGGTTCTGCCAGAATTCATAGTGGAGAGGGACTCTCAAGTCCGCTTTGTGTTCAAAAAGGATCTTGAAATGGAACTGGAATGCCATTCTGATATCCTCATCACCTTGGACCATTCCAGATTCCGAGTGGATCGAGTGGATGAGGTTAGATCTATGCCGGGCACTAGCTACTCGGTGGAAGAATGTCGTGTTCGCATCTCCTTCTTGGAGCCACAAAATTCTGGACCGTTGTTGCCATTCGATTTCCTCAATCCTGTAGAGTTGGTCAATTTCCTGTTTGAATTGGAGCAACCTATTCCGCTCTTCCTGTAGCAGATCTATAGTTTCTTCAGTCTTCTCAAGTTCCTCAATACCTTCAAGGAGGGAGTCTTTTGCTCTCCAAATCAGCACAAAACTGGTTCGGTTCCATTTTCTGAGCTTGCTCCTGAGTCTTCTAATTTTTTCACACCATATTGCGGTCGCCTCAAACCCCATTGTCAGGCGAGACCAACTCTCATAGACCATGTGGTGGAAGCCTTGGATTTCTAACCATGCTTTCTTGAATCTAAACTTTGATGATTTTCTGGGTTGATCTTCCCCGGAAGATAAGAAAATAGGTACATGATCCAAGGTGGGTTTAGGAAGTGATTAAGCCGAAGACAACGGAAATTTGGTCTCCCAATCAGTGGAGACCAAGATCCTATCTAGTTTAGCTAGAATGGGCGACGCTTTCATTATAATTGTTGTTGTAGTTCTCAACTATGACGTAAGTTGACTTGGCAACAATAAGCTCATCTAAGGAATAAGTTTAGCAAGTGACACACTTTCAAATATTATTTCGATAACTGGGTTATTTTGGGAAAAGACTCCAAAATCTTCCTGGATATACTCTACAACAAAACCCTCTTAAGTACAAAAATATCATTTCACCACAGGAACAGTGCATTTGCCAATCCATTGGAAACAAGTCTCTCCACCGTCATCCTCCTCCCTGCTCAGCTTTCTCCAACCCGCCAACCCGCTCAGCTTTCTCCACCGTCATCTGACAAAACATGCTTTTCTATCATTATTATTTCTTTTATTACTAGTACTTGCATTACCTATCATTGTAGTCGCAACCCATTAGGTTTTCTTAAAACTTTTAAGAAAACTGTTTGTATATCATGGCACAACTAGACGTCTACATAAATGTCACGATTAGACGTCTATGTCAAGTGTACATTTGTACCGAGGAATGTATTTTAGTTCAAACGACTGCAACCAGAAATGATGGACGAATTACCAAAAGTGAAGAGTGTAAAGTGTAGAAGTCACTGAATTCAATAATAATAATAATAATAATAATAATAATAATAATAATAATAATAATATTCCGTTGCCGGGACTTGAACCCGGGTCTCTCGGGTGAGAGCCAGTATCCTAACCAACTAGACTACAACGGATTGTTGTGAAGGTCTGGATACGTCTGTACATAAAGAATGGTAATATAAAAACCCTATAAGAATTAATAGGACTATTAGAATCTTAGACCAAGGAAAATAGAATGACCATTCTATGTAATAAACTTACACTGAACTTTTGTGATTATTTAATTCAGGGGGTTTGAGTTTTTCTGCTATTGGGTTTCGTTGTTGTTCCATCCTGTAAGTTAGCTCACCGAAATACTAATTGAGTTGCTAACTGATATAGGTCAGATGACGTGGCCCCTCCTGGGCCACAGGATCCCCTCAAAAATCGCTCACCCCTGATCATCAGATCAGCCAGGTCAGTCCTAGGCCCCATGGGCTTCTACCACGTCAACCCCACGGGCAATCGGGTCTAGACCCGGCCCAAATGGGTCCAGACCCGCTTTACACTGCCTATAAATACCAGACCCTCTCCCCACTTCACAGGTAATCAATCTTTCTCCTCTAAAAAGTTCTAACAACTGTTACTCTCCAGTGACTAACTAAACCGTCGGAGGGCCTGCCACTGGGATCAACCCCAGTGTTCCTAGGCAGAGTGCAGGTACACGAGACCGAGCCGAGCCACCCAGATTCGAGCCGAGCATCCGACCTCTACCTCATTCCCGCCTACTCCCAAGCCGCTCCCTCAGCCGAGGGTCGGGCGTATAGTCGGTACCGAGACTTCTGCTAAATAACAAATTGAGAGAACTCACACCTGTTGCAGCCACACCCCAAAAACAAACCTCATCAGGTTGGCGTCGTATGTGGGAAACCCCTCGGTACTGACCCCAGTCCGATCCCGGACATTGACGTCATCCCCTCGATCCGAGCTCTGGAATGGCACCCAAGGCCAGCAGAGCCATCACCTCGGCACGTCGCCCGGACGCTCCTCCCCAAAACGTCCCTGCCGACACTCATGGATCCAAACATCCGAGGAGCAACGGCGAACCCGGGTCGGGTGCCTCTCACTCTGTCGCAACCAACCTATGTCTGTAGATCCAGAACCAACAAGCCAGCCAAACGAGGGGAGGGACCGCTTCCAACTCAGTCCCGAACCATCCCAGGCACCCATCCCAAGGGCGGGAGCCGGAGCTCAGTCATGCCGGCCAAAGGCAGCCACCCCAGCGTGACCCGGCCAGACAAGCTCCAGTCACCCGCTGCGAGTTCCAAGACTTCTGGAATGCCTGCAGGCCATCTTATGGATCCCCGTGAACGAGACACTCCACCGGTCTCACTCTCGGTCGGACGCCGAAGCCAGTGAGTCTCGCGGCCTAACCCGCCCGCCAGAGCAAGAGGAGGATGTCCTGCAATGCCTACAGGAAATGGAGAACCACCTCGACCACTTCGGCGAGGGCAGCTCGTGGACGGCCCCGGCTCATAGGCCGACCTGACCTCCTTTCTCCGCCGCAATCCTATAAGTGGAAATACCCCAAAATTTTCGGCCTCCCCATTTCGAGACATATGACGGCGAGGGTGATCCTGCTGTTCACATGGAGGGTTTCAAGACCCTCATGATGATTCACAGCGCGTCGGATCCCCTCCTACGCCGTGCCTTCCCCACCACCCTCTGAGGTCTGGCTCGGGAATGGTTACCAAAGCTCGTCCCCAGCTCAATCTACTCATTCGACCAGCTGGAGGCCAACTTTCTTGCCCACTTTGTGACCAGCAGGAAGGCCGAGAAGACGAGCGCATCCCTACTGGGCCTCCGGAAGAAGGAGGGAAAGCCGCTCCGACAGTTCGTTCAGAGGTTCACCACTGAGGTAAGGTCTGTCTCCTCCCTCGACGCTGGGGTCGCCTCGGCAGCCTTCCGGCTCAACATCCGGCACGGCCAGCTGAAGGCATCCTTGGCCAAGAAGCCTCCCCTCGACTTCCCTGACCTGCTCAATCGGGTCGAGAAATACATCCGAGCCGAAGAGGCCTTGAACCCTGAGGATGCCAAAGAGGTTCCAGGGAAAGGAAAGTGCAAGGCCGACAAGGCCGAGCCAATCAAGAAGGTTTCGAGGGACGGGATCAGCATGAAGAAGGCCCCTCTGATCCTGCATTTTGAAAGATACACGCCCCTGACACAAAATGTGTCGGCCATCCTTCTCGCAATCGAGGATAGGGAACTCGTTCAGATGCCCCCTCGACCAACTAGCAACAAGAAGATGGACCAGCAGTTCTACTGCTACTTCCACCGCGATAACGGGCACGACACCGACTACTGCCGGACCCTGAAGGACGAAATCAAGGCCCTCATCTGGTGAGGGTATCTCCGAGAGTTCACCCGGGAAGATGCCCAGGACAGGAGGGATACGAGGAACCGGAGGCCTTCTCTTCCCCCTTGCGCCCCCAAACAGCATCTCGAGCGGGACCCGGAGCCCGAAGAGACCGGAGGCCAAGCCATTCTGCACTGCATCCATGGGGGCCCATGGGAGGAGAGTCCAATACTTCCCACAAGGCATTTGTCCGAGAGGTGAACGCCATCCAAGGCCTCCCTTCTCCCTAGGTTTAGCAACTTTCCGTCTCCTTCTTGGGGGAAGACCTGAAGGGGGTCCGGCTCCCGCACTGCGATGCACTCGTCGTCAGCCTCATCATGGCGAACTACGAGGTCCGTTGGATCCTCATAGACAATGGGAGATCGGTGAACATGCTCTTCCTCGAAGCATTTGAGAATCTCAAGCTCCCCCGAGATAAACTGAAGCTAGTCGGGTACACCCTGCATGGGTTCTCCGGCGTCCCGGTGCCGATAGAAGGGATCGTAACCTTGGATGTCACTGCAGGTATAACCCCCCACCGAAGAACCGAGTCGATGGACTTCATGGTTGTGAACGTCAAAGCAGCCTGCGATGCCATCATCGGTCGACTGGGGCTCTGCTCTCTCCAGGCTGTTCCCTCGGCCTACCATTTGAAGTTGAAGTTCCTAACCAAATCAGGTGTTGGGGTCGTTCGGAGGAACCAAGAGGCAATGCGAGCATGCTACATGATGGCTGTCAGGGGCGGTGTGTTCCCTTGGATGCCATCGAACTGCAATCTCCGAGGAGCCAACTAGAGCCCGAACCATCGGACGAACTGGAAGAAGTCTCGTTCGATAGAGGACAATTCAAAATGGTTCTGTGTGAGCTGCTCTGTCACGCCCGACCTAAAATCCAACCTGATCGACTGCATTCGCCGTAACGTCGACCTCTTTGCTTGGAAGCCATCCGACATGCCCGAGATCTCCGAAGACCCGATCATGCACAAGCTGAGCGTGCTCCCCGGTTCAAAGCTGATCATCTAGAAGCGACGTAAGTTCGCCCCGGAAAGGCAGCAAGCTGTGAAAGCAGAGGTGGACAAGCTCTTGTCTGCCTGGTTCATCCAAGAAGTCAGCTACCTCGAGTGGCTGGCAAACATCGTGATGGTAAGGAAGGCAAGTGGGAGCTGGATAATCTACATAGACTTCACGGGCCTCAATAAAGCATTCCCCAAAGATCTGTTCCCCTTCCCCCGCATCGATGCTCTGATCAACACAACATCGGGTCACGAGCTCCTGTCCTTCATGGACGCCTTCTCCGAATACAATCAGATCCGAATGTTCCCCCCTGACATAGCCAAGATGTCCTTCATCACCGACTAAGGCCTCTACTGCTACCGGGTCATGCCCTTCAGGCTGAAGAATTTCGGTGCAACCTATCAGAGGCTCGTCAATCGAGTCTTCAAGGACCAGATCGGTCGCAACATGGAGGTATACGTCGACGACATGCTCGTCAAAAGCCAGAGGGGACAGGACAACGTCGCTGACCTGGAAGGAGCCTTTAGCATCCTTCGGACCCACACCATGAGGCTCAATCCAACAAAGTGTGCATTCGGCATTTCCTCAGGAAAATTTCTCGGGTTCATCGTCAGCCAGCGCGGTATCGAGGTGAACCCTGAAAAGATCCAGGCCATAATCGACATGGCCCCTCTGAGGAACATCAAGAAAGTCCAGCAGCTCACAGGGAGACTAGAGGCCATCGGCCATTTCCTCTTCAAATCAAAGGAGAAGTCCCTCTCGTTCTTCAAAGCTCTGCACGGAACCGGAGGCTTCGAGTGGGGCATTCAGCAGTAGGAGGCGTTCGCCCAATTGAAGGAGTACTGTTGTGAAAATCTAGATACCTAAATAAATAGACTAACTAGACACAAATTATAAAACCTCGCAAGTGCACGAATCGAATCGTAGTAATAGCAAGGGTCGATCCCACAGAGATTGTAGACTTCAACTTACTAATCAATAAAACTAATAATAAAAATGAATAAGAGTTTTTATAATATTCTAAAAGAACTAAAAGATTAAAACTAAGATGAGAGGTGTTGAATCACAAATATCTCTTGAATAGTTGGGTTGTTGATCTCCACCAACAGTTAGTGATGCTAAGTTGCCTTCTGAATTTACTTCTAATTACTCATGTTTGTTCACTTCAAGGGCATGGTATCTACTCCTTAAAGTATTGTTTCCCTAGGCCGAGAATTAGGCATGGTATCTACTCTAATTCGTTTCTTCCCTTAAGTATTTTAGCATGGTATCTACTAAGTTATACTTAACAAAAGCATAAGAACAGTGGAAACGAACAAACACTTAAAGTTCTAGAAATTGGTATCAGATCTAGATCCTTTAAGTTGATTGAACCAAGAATCCTAAAGATTCCCTTGTTACAAATTACGAGCACGAGATACGGGTCGTCTCAATATGCTCATGTAACAGATTCAGATTTCTAACCCACAAACTTGATAATATCAGATTCTGTATGGCAGTCGACTGGCTCTCACCTTCAGTCGACTGTACTTATAACTTCTGAACAAGTTTGACTGTTATCAATCTATATCAATTCAATTAGATTCAATCAATAAGTAAAATAGAAGGATTCAAAAGAACATAGCACTACATAACTACGGCTTCGATCTACCCAACTATGAATTAGTTCCACATAATAATACTTTTATTGCTTAACAAGTTCAAATACATGATCAACATCAAAGAATAAAGAGAGAAGAAATAAACTAATGGATTCCGGCAATATGGTCGACTAGCTGTCACACAGTCGACTGCCTTCTGGTTGCTGGATCTTCTTTCTCCTTCTTGGATGTTGATGGAATGAAGCACTGGTTGATGACTTGATGATTGGGAACTCTGAGATTAGGTTGCGTCCAAGAGATGTGTGTCGCCTGATAGCCCCCTTCGAATAATGCTTCTCTTCTGATATTTATAGGGTGCGGCTAAGAATTAGGGTTTTGCACTTTTTTTCAGGAAAATCCTTCTTTTTTTGATTTGATGATTTATTTCTTTCTCTTTTCTTCTTTCCTTCCTTATCTGTTCACCACGTGCTCTTGGAAATACCCTGTCTTTAGATTTGATTCTTCGTATAAAATCTGGATCCACATAGATTCGAAATTAGATGCAGGTGTATCTTTGAATATCTTATCTGTTTACTCCGCCGCGTATCAGTCGACTGCCTTGCATATAAGTCGACTGGTCTCTGAGCATCTGTGGCTTCACGATTTCTCAGTCAAGTCGACTGGTGTTTGAGGAACCAGTCGACTGATCCTCTGCAGTTTGCTGTGTATTATCCTTGAAGTCCTAAATCTGCTTCGTTTTTCTGTTATAAGTTGTTTCCTATGGAAAAGAGAAAATAAGAGTTAAATACCACATATAGAGCTTTTAAATGTCTAATTATAACAAGATTATTGCTCTAGAAAGTGAATAATATTGTGTTCATCAAATACCCCCAAACTTAGATTTTTGCTTGTCCTCAAGCAAACTAGAATTACGAATAGGGAGAATAATAATAATAATAGACTCAACCACCAAGAGTTCTTATTATGTGGACATTAGCATAGAAAGGTATAAACAATTTCAGACAAAGTAAAATTAAACATACCCACTTTCTCTAGTGCAATTGTTCAGTCATAATCCCCAAACTTAATCATATTTGTCATGCAATTAATTTAATTAAAGTATGCAACAACTCCATCTGTGATTATCCCTTTTTCTCTACTACAAACCGAGTAGCAAACTAGAGTTTTTTTTTTTTTTTTTTTTTTTAGTCTTTTCTCTAAAGATGTCACTTGCCTTTTGACGCGAATGCGAAACATTTGTGATGTATCCACCCGGTTACTCAGCAGGTCACAAACTTTAAAGTGCTTTGCATACTCATATTTCAAGTTGTCGTTTGACGTAAAGGTAAATATTGGTGATGAATACCCCTAGTTACTAAGCACTCAAAACATTGGAGTAGATTGACTTTATTCAATTTTTTATTTTTATTTTTCTATTACTCTATTTACTTAAACTCGGTTTAGGACTAGATCTAAAGGGAATAATCACCAGAAAAAGTATCACATTTGTGTATTATGTATAATCGCATGACTCATACAATTTTGTAAGGAATTATGAAACTCAACAATCCTAAAGTAAATAAGTATCCTTCTTCTTACTTTATAAGAAATTGTGTATTCTAAAAAAAATTAAAATATAAATAACCCTAATACCCCCAAACTTAGATGGAACATTGTCCTCAATGTTCGAATATAAAAATAGGCATGGGTCACCATCTAGTAGGGAGATACTAAAAATAAAAAGAACTAAAAGAAAAATAATGAATAACTGAAAGCAGATAAAGGAAAGTGTAAATACTCCCCTGAAAAATTGGGTTGCCTCCCAATAAGCGCTGTGTTTTCTGTCTTCAGCTAGACATGATGAGTTCATGTGATGTACGGAATGGGTTGAAGATTCACATCTTCCTCTTGCAGTTCTAGACTCATCTCTATGTATGGTTTCGCTCTATGCCCGTTCACCTTGAATGTTTGATTTTTTTCTTCACTGTGAACTTCCAATGCACCATGTGGAAGGACTTTTGTGACAATATATGGTCCATACCATCGTGACTTAAGCTTGCCTAGAAAGAGTCTTAATCTTGAGTTGTATATCAATACCTTTTGTCCTTCATAAAACTCCTTCCTTGCTAGCTGTTTGTCATGGTACAACTTGGTTCTTTCCTTGTATAATTTGGCATTTTCATATGCATCGTGCCTCAATTCTTCAAGCTCATTTAGTTGCAATCGCCTTTTGTCACCTGCCTGTTTCATATGAAAATTGAACTTTTTGATAGCCCAATAAGCTTTGTGTTCCAATTCTACCGGCAGATGACATGCTTTTCCAAAGACCAAACGGTATGGTGACATGCCAATGGGTGTTTTGAAAGCGGTTCTGTAGGCCCATAAGGCATCGTTCAAGCGTAGTGACCAATCCCTTCTGCTTGTATTGACTGTCTTCTCCAGGATGCTCTTGATCTCTCTGTTGCTAATCTCCACCTGCCCACTGGTTTGAGGATGATATGGAGTTCCCACTCTATGTGTAATCCCATATTTCTTCATCAAAGAAGCAAATGGGAAGTTATTGAAGTGGCTCCCTCCATCACTAATTATTGCTCGTGGTATACCAAACCTAGTGAAAATGTTCTCCTGCAAAAACTTGACAACAACTTTGTGATCATTAGTTCGTGAGGGGACAGCCTTGACCCATTTAGACACATAATCCACACCAACAAGTATATATAAATAACCAAATGAGTTAGGAAATGGACCCATGAAGTCGATTACCCAAACATCGAAAAGCTCGATTACTTGTATGTTGTGCAGTGGCATTTGATTTCTAGAAGAGATGTTGCCTGTCCTTTGGCATTTGTCGCAAGTCCTGCAAAAAGAAAAAGCATCTTTGAATACATTAGGCCAATAAAAACCAGATTGTAATACCTTGAGTGCTGTTCTTTTTGGTCCAAAATGTCCTCCACATGCATATTGGTGGCAGTGTTGTAGAATACTCATTTGTTCCTCGTCTGCCACACATCTTCTTATAATTTGATCAGGGCAGAATTTGAATAAATAAGGATCATCCCAATAAAAGTGTTTGCACAGAGCCACCAATCTTTTTCTTTCTTGATGTGTCATACCTGGAGGGAAAACATGAGCAGTTAGAAAATTAACAATATCAGCAAACCAGGGGAGTTGTTCAGAGAGACAAGTCGACTGGTTTAGGGACCAGTCGACTGCCCCGAGAGATTGCACATTGATTTCAAATAGTTGTTCATCTGGGAAATTTTCATTCAGCGGGGGCACATTTCTCTCTTCTTCCTGCAATAATCTGGACATGTGGTCTGCTACAACATTGTCACTTCCTTTCTTGTCTCTAATCTCAAGATCGAATTCTTGAAGCAACAGCACCCATCTGATCAACCTAGGCTTAGCATCCTTTTTAGCAAACAAATATCTTAAGGCAGCATGGTCAGTAAAAACAATAACTTTAGCACCAATTAAATATGATCTAAACTTCTCTACAGCAAAAATAACAGCTAACATTTCTTTTTCAGTAGTGGAATAATTTAGCTGTGCATCGTTTAAAGTTCGAGAAGCATAGTAAATAACATGAGGTTTCTTATTGATTCGTTGACCTAGAACAGCCCCTAAAGCATAATCACTTGCATCACACATGAGCTCGAAAGGATGGCTCCAATCTGGTGCCATGACTATAGGTGCAGAAATGAGAAGATTTTTCAATGTGTTAAAAGCATTTGTACATTCTTCTGTCCATACAAACTCAACATCCTTAGCCAACAAGTCACAAAGGGGTTTGGAGATTTTTGAAAAATCTTTTATGAATCTTCTATAGAACCCTGCATGTCCTAGAAAACTCCTAACACCCTTAACTGTAGTGGGAGGGGGTAGTTTCGATATTATATCAATTTTTGCCTTGTCTACCTCTATTCCCCTTTTTGACACTACATGTCCCAACACAATACCTTGTTGTACCATGAAATGGCACTTTTCCCAATTCAGCACTAAATTGCATTCTTCACATCTTTTTAGTACAAGCTGCAAATGGTTAAGACATTCATCGAAACAAGATCCAAAAACACTAAAATCATCCATAAATACCTCAATGAATCTTTCCACCATGTCTGAAAATATGCTCATCATGCATCTTTGAAATGTTGCTGGAGCATTGCATAATCCAAATGGCATCCTCCTGTAAGCAAAAGTACCAAAAGGGCATGTAAAAGTGGTCTTTTCTTGATCTTCTGGAGCAATAGCAATTTGATTATAGCCACTATAACCATCTAGAAAACAATAATGACTATACCCTGCTAATCTTTCTAATATTTGATCAATAAAAGGGAGAGGGAAGTGATCTTTCCTGGTTTCATTGTTCAGTTTCCTATAATCAATGCATACCCTCCATCCTGTGGTTACTCTTGTTGGGATAAGTTCATTCTCTTCATTTGTTACCACTGTAACTCCACTTTTCTTAGGAACTACATGTATAGGACTTACCCATTTGCTATCTGAGATAGGATAGATGATGCCAACATCTAGTAGCTTCAAAATTTCTGCTCTTACCACTTCCTTCATGTTGGGGTTGAGCCTTCTCTGTGCCTCTCTACTAGGTTTTGCATCGTTCTCAAGGAGTATTCTATGCATGCACTTGGATGGACTTATTCCCTTGATGTCTGCAATGGTCCATCCTATTGCACTCTTGTGTTCTCGTAATACCTTCAGCAACTTATATTCTTCCTGTGCACTCAAGTTCGCAGCAATTATTACTGGTAGCGTCTGGTTTTTGCCTAAAAATGCATGCTTCAAATGGTCGGGCAACTGCTTAAGTTCTATGTCTGGAAGTTTCTGTACAGTCGACTGGGCCATGTCAGCAGTCGACTTGTTCTGGGTGTCTTGATTCGGTCGACTGGTTAGAATACCAGTCGACTTACTCCTGTCATCAGTCGCTTGATCTGTAGAAGAACAATTTTTATCAGACACCAATTTTTCAAATAAAGGTGCAGACTTACCTGAATATGACTGTGGAGTTTCAAGGTGATGTACTGTCTCTGCAATCCTCCAGTCATCGTATTCCTGTTCAACATGAGATAAAGTTAGAGATTGAGTGATTGTGGCTTGAAGTGGTTCAACGCTATGTACCTGAAATGTTTGATCAACAATCTCCTGCACCACATCAATATTATAGCATTCATAATCATCTTGTGGTAATTTTAGTGTATCAAACATTTTAAATTCCACTTTTTCTCCGTTTATCTTCATACTTATGATGCCCTTTTTAACACAAATTTTGATATCAGCTGTACTCATAAAGGACCTACCTAATATGATCGGTAGAGATGATGACATTGAAGATTCCTCCATATCTAACACAACAAAATCAGCAGGCAAAATAAAATCATTTACCTGAACTAGGACATCTTCTAAAATACCTCTAGGTCTTTTTATGCTACGATCAGCCAATTGCAAAGTGATGGATGTTGGCTTGAGTTCCCCCAATCCAAGCTTTTCGTAAACAGAATAAGGAAGAAGGTTGATGCTTGCCCCCAAGTCTAGCAGTGCCTTTTCAAAGAAGTGCTCACCAACCTTGCAAGGAATGGTAAAACTACCTGGATCTTTCAGTTTAGGTGGTAATTTTCTTAATAAAACAGCACTCACTTCTTCTGTCAAGGCCACATCCTTCTTAACCTGAAATGTTCTTTTGTGAGTACAACAGTCTTTCAAAAATTTGGCATAAGAAGGAATTTGTTTAATAGCATCGAGTAGGGGAATATTAATTTCTACCTTCTTGAGAGTTTCAAAGACGTCAAATAAATGTTGTTCTTTCTTTTTATTGACTAACCTTTGAGGGAATGGTGGTGGAATTGTCCCTACTTTTTCACTTACCTTACTTGAACCCAAAGCTTTTGATGGTTGTGTATCTGGTTTGTCTGTATGTGTTCCAATCATGTTGTCAATTATCTTACCATTTCTTAGGGTTGTTACTGCTTGGAGCTGTTCTTGATCTCCTGGGTTTGGTATGGTTTGTGAAGGGAGTTCTCCTGCCTTTCGTTCGCTTAACTCTTTTGCAATCTGACCAATTTGTGTTTCTAACTTCTGAATTGCTTGTCCTTGTTGGTTGCTTGTTTGATGTTGTTGTTGGAGCAATTGAAGAACGGTGGACTCAAAATCCAACTTCTTCTGTTCTGGGGCTGGTCGATCAAACCCACTTCCCATCTGAAAGTTTCGTGCATGTCCTTGTGCGATTTGATTCCCTTGATTATTTTGATTATTGCTCCATGAGAAGTTTGGATGATTCCTCCATCGTGGGTTATATGTGTTCGAGTATGGATTGTTCTTTGGTGGAAAAACTCCTCGACCCACATAATTCGCATGCTCCTGATCTGTGAAAGTAGACATGGGACATGTATCAGTTGTGTGATCTAAATGAGAACAAATTGCACACATTTCATTTGTTTGATTTTTAACTCCACCCATCGTCGACATTGCATTAACAAGCATATCAATTTTCTTATTCATGTTTGCCATTTCTAATTGAATGTTATTACTATTAGAGATTTCGTAAACTCCCTGTTTTTTCGTAGGTCCCCTTCTTGTTGAGAATTGTTGGGAGTTCTCGCTGAGTTCTTCAAAAAGTTCAATGGCTTCTTCTCCACTTTTCCTCATCAAAATTCCGTTGCAAGCTGAATCCACAATTGCCTTATTAGTATCATTTAAACCTTCATAAAAAGCTTGTACCTGATCATCCTTAGGCAGATTGTGAGTAGGACACTTGAGAAGCTTGCTCTTGAAATCCTTCCATGCTTCGAAAAATAAATCTCCATCCTTTTGTTGGAAGAGTTGAATCTCCCTTTTCAGCTGTTTGGTCTTTTGGGCTGGAAAGAATTCTTTCAAAAATTTCGTTGCCAATTGCTCCCATGAATTAATTGATCCTGGTTCCAAAGAATTATACCACAACTTAGCATTAAGTTTTAAAGAAAAAGGAAACAAGATTAACCTGATTTGTTCAGCGGTAAGCCCTTGGACGCTTTGTGTCCTGCAAAGATCGAAAAAGTCTTGCAAGTGAAGATGAGGCTCTTCATCTGGTTTGCCACTAAAGTGGGGAACCATACTAAGTAAATGAGGAGATAGGTGCATGTTCCCTGTAGCATTAGGTTGAAAAGCAATGCAGGAAGGTTGCTCAATATTCTTAGGAGTGAATTTGTCCTGCATTGGCACTCGATTTTGTATTTCTTCAGCCATTCTTTCCTGTGAAATTTGTCTCTGTGCAGTCGACTGGGTCCGTACAGCAGTCGACTGGTTGGCTGAAAACAGCTTACCTAGTCTGTGCAAAGTTCGTTCTGTTTCTGCGTCAATAGGTAGTAGCTCTGGACGAAGTGATCGTCTACCGTGCATTCACCGAAGTCCTGTAACCTAAAAGAAAAATTATTAATAAAAGAAAAGAAAAACTAATAAAAATTCTACTGACTTGTAAGTTAAAATACTAAACAATCCCCGGCAGCGGCGCCAAAAACTTGTTGTGAAAATCTAGATACCTAAATAAATAGACTAACTAGACACAAATTATAAAACCTCGCAAGTGCACGAATCGAATCGTAGTAATAGCAAGGGTCGATCCCACAGAGATTGTAGACTTCAACTTACTAATCAATAAAACTAATAATAAAAATGAATAAGAGTTTTTATAATATTCTAAAAGAACTAAAAGATTAAAACTAAGATGAGAGGTGTTGAATCACAAATATCTCTTGAATAGTTGGGTTGTTGATCTCCACCAACAGTTAGTGATGCTAAGTTGCCTTCTGAATTTACTTCTAATTACTCATGTTTGTTCACTTCAAGGGCATGGTTTCTACTCCTTAAAGTATTGTTTCCCTAGGCCGAGAATTAGGCATGGTATCTACTCTAATTCGTTTCTTCCCCTAAGTATTTTAGCATGGTATCTACTAAGTTATACTTAACAAAAGCATAAGAACAGTGGAAACGAACAAACACTTAAAGTTCTAGAAATTGGTATCAGATCTAGATCCTTTAAGTTGATTGAACCAAGAATCCTAAAGATTCCCTTGTTACAAATTACGAGCACGAGATACGGGTCGTCTCAATATGCTCATATAACAGATTCAGATTTCTAACCCACAAACTTGATAATATCAGATTCTGTATGGCAGTCGACTGGCTCTCACCTTCAGTCGACTGTACTTATAACTTCTGAACAAGTTTGACTGTTATCAATCTATATCAATTCAATTAGATTCAATCAATAAGTAAAATAGAAGGATTCAAAAGAACATAGCACTACATAACTACGGCTTCGATCTACCCAACTATGAAATTAGTTCCACATAATAATACTTTTATTGCTTAACAAGTTCAAATACATGATCAACATCAAAGAATAAAGAGAGAAGAAATAAACTAATGGATTCCGGCAATATGGTCGACTGGCTGTCACACAGTCGACTGCCTTCTGGTTGCTGGATCTTCTTTCTCCTTCTTGGATGTTGATGGAATGAAGCACTGGTTGATGACTTGATGATTGGGAACTCTGAGATTAGGTTGCGTCCAAGAGATGTGTGTCGCCTGATAGCCCCCTTCGAATAATGCTTCTCTTCTGATATTTATAGGGTGCGGCTAAGAATTAGGGTTTTGCACTTTTTTTCAGGAAAATCCTTCTTTTTTTGATTTGATGATTTATTTCTTTCTCTTTTCTTCTTTCCTTTCTTATCTGTTCACCACGTGCTCTTGGAAATACCCTGTCTTTAGATTTGATTCTTCGTATAAAATCTGGATCCACATAGATTCGAAATTAGATGCAGGTATATCTTTGAATATCTTATCTGTTTACTCCGCCGCGTATCAGTCGACTGCCTTGCATATAAGTCGACTGGTCTCTGAGCATCTGTGGCTTCACGATTTCTCGGTCAAGTCGACTGGTGTTTGAGGAACCAGTCGACTGATCCTCTGCAGTTTGCTGTGTATTATCCTTGAAGTCCTAAATCTGCTTCGTTTTTCTGTTATAAGCTGTTTCCTATGGAAAAGAGAAAATAAGAGTTAAATACCACATATAGAGCTTTTAAATGTCTAATTATAACAAGATTATTGCTCTAGAAAGTGAATAATATTGTGTTCATCAAGTACCTTACCAATCCTCCGCTCCTCAGTAAACCCGAGCCGGGAGAGCCTCCCTGGCTTTACCTTTTGGCCTCGGAAGGCATGCCCAGCGCTATCCTCGTTCGGGAAGAAGACGAAGTTGAAAACCATTGTATTATGTGAGCAAGGTTTTGCTCTTGGCCGTGACTAGGTACGATGGAAAAGGTGGTATACGCTTTGATCATGGCCGCGCGCAAGCTTCACCCTTATTTCCAGGCGCACTCAATACAGGTCCTTACGGACCAGCCTCTGAAGGCCGTACTCCACAAGCCTGAGAGTTCTGGCCGACTGGTCAAGTGGTCGATTGAGCTTAGTCAATATGACATCGGCTATCAGCCAAGGACTACAATCAAGGGACAGGCTCTCACCGAATTCATCACGGAATGCACCATCTCCGAGCAACCCGACAGCGAGGAGGCCGACCAGATGTAGGAAGTTTATATGGCTCATCCTGTGAAGTGGGGAGTGGCGCAGGCATCATTTTGCGAGGACCAGACAAATTCATTCTTCAGTATTCTTTCTACCTCAACTTACCAGCCTCTAACAACGAGGCAGAATATAAGGCTATGATCGCGGGGCTCATCCTAGCATACCAAGCAGGCGCCAGACAGATCAGGGTCTTCAACGACTCTTAGGTCGTGGTTAATCAGATCACCGAAGAGTATGAGGCCCGCGACGATCGGATGATCCGTTACTTGGCCGTGGTCCAGTGGCTCCTAGCATCCTTCGACGACTCCGCGGTCCTAAGAATCCCAAAAGAGCAGAATTCCCAGGCCGATGCCCTGTCGAAACTAGCCTCCTCGTCCTTTGAAGGACTCGACCGAACCATTATGATCGAGGTACTCCTGAAGCCAAGTATTGACCTTCTCTAGACCCTCTGTATTGATGATGGGGCTCAGCCTGACGATTGGACCACTCCCATCCGAATGTTTCTAATCAAAGAAGAGCTCCCCGAAGACCGAGCCGAGGCAAGGCGGATCCGGGTCCGCTCGAAAAGGTTTGCCATGATCGACGAAACCCTCTTCAAGCGCTCGTACACCACAACGGATGGGAGGCCCTATCTCCGCTGCTTGACCCCCGACGAAGCAAGGTACGCTCTTAAGGATCTCCAGGAAGGAATTGGCGGGTGCCACATGGGGAGACGATCGCTCGCTTGGAAGGCTCTGAACCATTACTGGCTCACGATGCTCCAGGATGCCCTGGCCCTGGTCAAGAAATGTGGACCCTGTCAAAGATTCTCCTCGGTAAGAAGGGTGCCACAGGCAAACCTCCGCTCCCTGGCCAGTCTGACCTCCTTTGCTATGTGGGGTATGGACCTAGTAGGCCCCTTTCCTAAAGCGACGGGCCAAAGGAAGTTTTTGATAGTAGCAATCGACTACTTCACAAAGTGGATCGAGGCCGGGCCCTTGGCCACGATCACCAAGCAACAAACTCAGCAATTCTTCTGGAAGCACATCATCTGCCGGTTCGGGATTCCTCACATACTCATCACGGATAATGGGACCCAGTTTGTGGGCAAAATTTTTTGGAAGTTCTGTAAGGACCTCAGAATCCAGCAACGCTTCTCTTCGGTCTGCCACCCGCAGTCGAACGGTCAAGCCGAGAATGCGAACCGTCAGATCCTCGACGGTTTGAAGGAACGACTTGACAATTCTTCCAAGGGATTGTGGGTCGACGAGTTGCCAAGCATTCTCTGGGCTCATCGAACGACGAAGAGGATCCCCACAGGAGAATCACCATTCAATCTAAGATACGGCGCGGAGGCGGTGATCCCCCTCGAGATCGGGCTCCCTTCGCCCCGTATCATGGCCTTCGATGAAGATGCAACTCGGCGCAACTGCGTGCCGACTTGAACCTTATAGACGAGGTCAGGGAAAAGTCCGCCATTAGAAGGAACACCAACCAGCAGAGGATCGAGAAGTTCTACAACAAAAGGGTACGTCCCACCAACATCAAGTCAGGGGATTTCGTCCTCCGAAAGCTAGCGGTATCTAACCCTGGACAAAAAAGGAAACTGGCTCCAAACTAGGAAGGCCCGTACAAGGTCTCCGAGGTTGTACGTCCGGGCACATACTGCCTTACTGATCCGGAGGGCAAGGCCGTGAAAAGGCCCTGGAATGCGGAGCATCTTATCAAATTCCTTGCAGGGGAGGATTAGCACCTCGCACAGACCTTGTAGATCCCCCCCTTGTAAGCGCCAAAATGTAAACGGCACCTCGTGCCCTGTTTTGTAAAGTCAATATAATGTACATTTACCCCTTGTTTTGGACTCGGCCCTTGGATGGTATCGCAAGCCACAAATTCCTTCTCATACAAGTTGAAGCTCGGCGCTCGGAGGGTATTGCATGCCACAAATTTTCTCTTACAACATTGAGCTCAGTGCTCGGATAGTGCAGCGAGCCACAAAAAGTCTCTTTTAAGGTATTGGGGCTCGGCATCGACCTCGAGCAGGGTCTCGGCTTTTTCAAGCCATGCTACCTATGCGCTCGGCGATGACCTTCAGCTACACTCATGCTACCTACCTGAGAACAAGGTATGGGGGCTCAGCATCGACCTCGAGCAAGGCCTGGGCTTTTTCAAGCCATGCGACCTTCCCGCTCTGCGATGATCTGCGGCTACACTCATAACGGCTTCTCTTGGTATGGGGGCTCGGCATCGACTTCGAGCAGGGTCTCGGCTTTTTCAAGCCACGTTGCCCATGCGCTCGGCAATGACCTTCCGCTACACTCATGCTACCTACCCGAGAACAAGGTATGCGAACTCGGCATCGACCTCGAGCAAGGCCTTGGCTTTTTCAAGCCATGCGACTTTTATGCTCGGCGATGATCTCCGGCTACACCCATAACGGCTTCTCTTGGTATGGGGGCTCGGCATCGACCTCGAGAAAGGCCTTGCCTTTTTCAAGCAATGCGACCTTTACACTCGATGATGATCTCTGGCTACACCCATATCTTCTCTTCATATGAGGGCTCGGCACCGATCTCGAGCAAGGCCTCGGCTTTTTCAAGCCCGGCAACCTATGCGCTCGGCGGTGACCTCCAGCTACACTCATACTGCACTAAATACAAAAGTTTTTTATTTTAGATTTAGGGCGCTCGCCTTCGGCAAACGCCCCGAGTCCCAAACTTATGGATTGACCTACCTTTCACCCGCTAGCAACTCGGGGTTAAAAGCCCTTAGGGTCAAAACCCCGAATTGTCAGAGGGTGGCAGGAGAGCCACCGGTTCGAGACTCTCAGCCGGGAATTCTATCCCTGGGTCGTCAGTTGACCCACCTCTCACCCGCAGGTAGGTCGGGGTTAACGACCCCAAGTTTCGAATCCCCGAATTGTGCGAGGGTGGTAGGGGAGCCGCCGACCCTGGATTCTCACCCAATAACGCCCTGAGCCCCAGACCATTGGTTGGCCCTCCTCTCACCTACGACCAACTGGGGGTTTACAGCCCTCAGAACTAAGGAACCCTCGGCCGAAAATTCTACCATTAGGGGTGCCCGGCTTCGGCAAGCACCCCGGATCTCGCCAAATTAGAGTCAATCTCAATTGCTGATGAAAAAGTGACGGGGGGTGAGGGTTATATAGCCCCCAGAAAGATGCATTTATGACATCGGAAAGTCCAAACGGCAGAAGGTGAAGTGTTATCATTAATTTTTATCGGAAGGTGAAACGTCCTTTATTGGGCGCTATCTGCAAGGGAATACGGTTCGGCTTTTCCAACGAGTGATGGGGGATCGTCTTCCGATAATACAATGAAAATATTACAAATCGCTCGGCTCAGAAGGCGAACTCACTGCTTCCCACGGGATCCTCCGCACGCTCCGCCTGATCAACGCAAAAAGATGCCTCGGCCACGGAACTCTGCGCATCAGCAGGCCTCGCCTCTTCCAGATAAAAGGTAGGAGAAGGACCTAATGCGGAGTGGCCAGATCCTCCTTGTGGACCGGCACCGAGCATGAGCTTCAGCCTACAAATCTCCAACTCCTTCTCCATAATGGACTCGCAGAGAAAAGACTCCTAAGCCAACCCCTCGGTGGAGGCATCCGAGGTTGACCAGTTCATCTCCACTCTCCGCCAATCCCGGACAGCTATGGCCTTCCTTAGCCGAGCAACTTCTAGGCCGAGCTCCTGGGACTTATTCATGAAATAGTTTACAGTGGCTTCTCGGTCACGAGCCTGTTTACGACGGTGATCTAGAACACTTTCCGTGGAGCCCAGCTCAGCTTGGAGTCGGGAAACCTCGGCAGGACCAAGGTCGGCGCCGAGGGCCTCATATGTCTATCAAGAAGACAGAAAAAACAACAAGTCACAAAGGATGCAAAAAAGCACAAGTCATTGAGCATTGGCCAAAAATCTTCTTTTATAAATTCAAAAGTTTTGTATTACAAAAAGCGGTGGCTAGTCCGTGAAAGGCAAATACAGTCAAAAGAGAAAATCCTAAACTACTGATTAGGGGGGGACGGCACCTCTTCATCAGCACGGATGCCCCCGGCCTAATCTTGGTGAGGGTCCCCCCTCTCCTCCTCCTCGCCACCGGGCGTAGGTGGAAGATCTGGCCGCCAGTTATAATAAAGGTGGTCGACTCGAGCGTTCAGGAAGACGATCTTAAAGTGTTCCTTGGCCAGGGCATATGTGTCATCCTGGGCAAGGATCAGAGTATCCGCCATGGTGATCTCTGCCTCCTCCATGGCCTTCTGCTCCTTCTCAGCATCCGCCTGAGCCTTAGACTTGAAGTGCACCAGCTCGTTCTGATGATGGTCGACAATCGAGGCCATTTGAGCTTGAACGACCGCAACTTCGTTCCGGGCTTCCTTCAGCTCGTCCTGCAGTTTAGTGAGCTCGCAGAAGTACTTCTCTGCATTCTTCCTCTCAATGAGGACCTCCTTCTCCATGCACTTATGGTAGTGCTGCCCATGGAGCACTGCCTGGCCGAGGAAGAACAAGTTAGAAAAAACTTTAAAATCCAAAATCCTACGCACATGGGGTACCATACGCTTACCGAGAGCTGCGTCTGAGCCCACCTCATGTAGGTTATCCTAGACGTCTACGTCGCTAGGTTCATCCGATCTCGCTCCGTGGCGAGATTCTCCACCGCCTCCATCGCCGCCAGTCCCTCGAGCAGGGTGTCCCCTATCTTGACACCCCAGTCCGGGACGTGTGGCAGCAAGCCATGCCTGCCCACCATCTCCGCGGCATCAGAGCGAAGGGGCAGGAGCCTCTACTCCTGAACCTCGGTTACCTTCTTATTACCGGAGCTCACCCTCGGTTCCTTCTCCGACCTCGATGAGTAATGATGCCTCTTCACCCTCTTCAGGGATGGCTGCACAGGCACCTACATCGGCCCTTTACTAGACCCCGCGACCGATGTGGCTCTCTTCTCCTGCTTGGCCTTCTTCTCCTTATCGGCCCTCCTCTTCGCGGCTATGGCCAGCAGGGCCTGTCGGTTGTCGAGCTGTTTGGAAGTTATCTCTGCAAAAAAGAGGGAAAAGAGATAAATGTTACCACGAAGGCAAGAAGATGAACAAATTCGGAACAAAAACATACTAGGGTCGGCTGGGCTCAGTCCGGTTCGGGCCAAGTGCAACTCCGTGATGCGCGGCCACGTTATGCTGTGCCCTCCCACAATCTTCTCCACCATCGCCCACTCTTTCTCAGACAACTCACTCCGCTTCGGAGGCTTGTGGGTCGGCCGACTAAAATTCCAAACCGTTGGAATCTTCCAAGTCCTCTCACTCCGAACAATGAAGTATTTTTCCTTCCATCCTTTGATGGAGTTCGGATGACCATGCATCACCTTCTTATGTGGGTGCGGAGAGAGGTAGAAAATCCCCTCTCGGTCACCTAGCGAGTTTATCCCTAAGATTGCACGAAAATACGTGTGCCTCAGTTTAACCCCCTTCCCCTAGCACTTCAAGACGAAGCAAACCAGGTGCTTCCATGAGTTAGGCCCATACTGCATCGGGCTCAGACCACCCTACTTCAGTACTCTCATAACGAACGGATGCAGCGGCAGCCTCAACCCAGAGATGAAAGCGTCCTCGGGGAACATGCAGAAGTGGGACTCTAGTGCTGTAGTCGGACAGATTTCGGGGTTCGGCATCAAGAGCTCAAATTCCTTCGGGATGAAGTAAGCTGCCCTTAAGATGTGCAAATAATTCGCCCTCAGAACACATTGGACGCTATCCATCTTGATCATAGGCCGACCCGTGTCCCGCAGCAGTGAGGTGAATGCAAGAAGCCCCTCCACGTCGTCAGGATACATCCTGACCGATCCCGGGTTTCTTGCCGTCACAGGGCCAAAAGCGAACCCCGGCTCGGGTGGGTATTTATCTGGTGAGCCCGGGGTATCGGGGCGAGTTACCTCCTTTTTTTGCCTACGAGAGCGAGGTTTTCTCTTCGGAGATGGGGTTGCTAATGGAGGCAGAGGCGGAAGACCTTCCTCTTCCTCGACGGCCTCTCCTGCGGCTCCTCCTCCCTCTTCTCCCCGAACGTCGCCTCACTCGGTTCCCCGGACGGGCTCCCCCTGGTCGTCCTTAGCGAACCCCTCTCCCTCAGGATCTCTTTCTTCATCCTCCTCTTCCTCAGCGAAACCCTCTCCCTCAGGGGCTCCCTCTTCATCCTCCTCCTCAACAAGCCCCTCTCCCTCGGGGTTTCCCTCTTCGTCCTCCTCCTCCTCATCAAGCCCCTCCCCCTCGGGGGCTCCCTCTTCATGCTCTTCCTCCTCAACGAAACCCTCTCCCTCGAAGTCTACTCCTTCGTGCTCTCCCTCCTCCATGGGTTCCTTACTCGGCCTTTGGGATCGTAGAGGTTGTACGTCATACATTACAGCAACCTTGTGATAAATTCAATAATATCCACATTTTGGAGCAATAATCTGAATGCAATTAGACAGTTAAATTCTCTATATATGGTAATTTACTCTTCTTTTCTCTTTTTCATTGAAAACAGCCTAAAAACAACTAAACGAAGCAGATTCAAGATTTACTCAAGACTGTGAGGATGATACACTGGAATGAAGAGCCCTAAGTTTGCATCAAGCATTTGATAGAAGCTGCAGAATACAAGTCGACTAGTCCTTCAACAACAGTCGACTGAACAGAGGAGGTTGAGTTTTCGAAGCTTTGCAGTACAGTCGACTTACTCCAAAAGACAGTCGACTTGACTGACTGAATTTGAATCTCCAGAGTTCACGGCACAGTCGACTTACTCTAACACCAGTCGACTGGACTGGCATTCAGCGGGAGTTAAAAGATAAGAACGGTTGAGATTCACCCTCATCCAAATCCGAATCAAAAGTGAGCTGTCAAAATCAAGGAAACAGATATGGGATAACTGCAAATAACGACTTTCCAACAATCAAGTTAGAGACCCGGGTTTGGCAAGTATTAAGATCGACTCAATCCATATCCGATTCGTGAACAGATAAAATGTTGGAACATGAGATCTGTAGATGGGGGCAAAAGAAACTATAAAAAGGCTGGAGTACACAGTTTAGAGGGATATCTCGGTATCTGGAGAGTTAGAATCAGATCGAAAGAGGAGAGAAGGAATCAACGAAAGAAGATCAAGTACAATCAAACAAAGGAGGAGATCGAGTGCCACTGGAGGACGAGATCAAGTCGACTTAGAAGCAGATCAAGTCGACTTCAAGGCTGAACATCATAAAAATCAGTGCTACTTTTTCTCTCTCTAGTTTTTGTTGTTCTTATTGTTAGAGTCATGAATTCTAAATTTTTAATCAATAAAAGTTGTATTATGTGCAACTAATTTCATTGTTGGGCTGATTGAAATCTTAGTCATGTAATGTTTATAATCTTCTAAAAACACTACTTTTATCACTTATTGATTAAACCTGGTTGTCTTGATCAAATTTATAATATGAAGTAACAATTGTTAGAAAGTTCTTAGGAACAGTCGACTGAGAGCTAGCAACAGTCGACTGATCTGAAGAACCTTACTTTATTAAATTTGCTTATTATAAAACTGACTCTGTTATATGAGTATAGAGACGATCCATATCTTGTGCTCATAACTTGTAACACAGGAATCATTTAGGTTCTTGGTTTAATCAACTTGGAGGATCTAGATTTGATACCAACTTCTAGAGCTTTGAGTGTTTGTTCATTTCCATTGTTCCTATGCTTTCTTCACGTGCAACTTAGTAGATACCATGCTAAATACTTAAGGAAAGAAACGAATTAGAGTAGATACCATGTCTAATTCTTGGCCTAGGGAAATCTTAACTTTAAGGAGTAGATACCATGCCCTTAAAGGAACAAACATGAGTGATTAGAGTAGCGTAGAAGGTGATCTAGCATTCTTGACTATAGGTGGAAATCAAGCCCAACTACTTTAATAGATATTTGTGATTCAAATTGAGAACTACTTGATCTAGATTTTAATTTCTTCATTTCCTTTCAAATATACTTTAGAACAAAACTTTATGATTTGTATTTCTGTTTTATTGATTAGTGAGTTAATTACTACAATCTCTGTGGGATCGACCCTTGCTTTTCTCTACGCTTCTATAAACGATTCGTACACTTGCGAGGTTTTAATTTGTGTCTAATTTATCTGTTTATTTAGATAGCTGAGACGACAACAAGTTTTTGGTGCCGTTGCCGGGGATTGTTTAGTTTTTTAACTTGCAAATCAATAAAAAAAATTCTTTTTTCTTTTCTTTTATTATATTTTCTTTTAGGTTACACTCTGCACAGACAGATTCAGATCAGTCGACTGTCATCGAGGAGCAAGTCGACTATACCGCAAACCTTTCCAAAAGCAACAATGGGTGAGGAAGTACCAAATCGAGTACCAATGCAAGACAAATTCACTTCGAAGAATATTGAGCAACCTTCTTGCATAGCTTATCAACCTAATGTTACGGGGAATATGCATCTATCACCTCAATTACTCAGCATGGTTTCCCACTTTGGTGGCAAACTAGACGAGGAGCCTCATCTCCATTTGCAAGATTTCTTTGATTTTTGCAGAACACAAAGCGTCCAAGGGCTTACCCCCGAACAAATCAGGTTAATTTTGTTTCCATTTTCACTAAAACTTAATGCTAAATTGTGGTATAATTCTTTGGAACCAGGATCAATTCAGTCATGGGAGCAATCGGCCACAAAGTTCTTGAAGGAACTCTTTCCAGCTTAGAAAACCAAACAACTAAAAAGGGAAATTCAACTCTTCCAACAGAAAGATGGCGATTTATTCTTCGAGGCATGAAAGGACTTTAAGAACAAGCTTCTCAAGTGTCCTACGCACAACATGCCTAAGGATGATCAGGTACAAGCATTTTATGAGGGTTTAAATGACAATAACAAAGCAATTGTGGATTCAGCTTGCAACGGAATCTTGATGAGGAAGAGTGGTGAGGAGGCCATTGAGCTATTCGAAGAACTCAGCGAGAACTCACAACAATTCTCAACAAGGGGAAGGGGCCTTTCGAAAAAACAGGGAGTTTATGAAATTTCTAGTAATAATAACATGCAATTAGAAATGGTAAACATAAACAAAAAAATTGATATGCTTGTTAATACAATTTCGATGTTGGGTGGCATAAAAAACCAAACAAAAGAAATTTGTGCAATTTGTTCTCATTCTGATCATACAACTGATACATGTCCAATGTCTTCTTTCACAGATCAGGAGCACGCAAACTACGTCGGACAGGGAGCGTTTCCACCAAAGAACAACCCTTTCTCGAACACATACAACCCAAGATGGAGAAACCATCCAAATTTCTCATGGAATAATAATCAAAACAATCAAGGCACTCAAATCGCACAAGGGCATGCACGGAACTTCCAGATGGGGAATGGGTTTGATCGGACAGTGCAAGAACAGAAGAAGTTGGATTTCGAATCCATCGTTCTTCAACTGCTCCAACAGAAACATCAAACAAGTAACCAACAAGGGCAGGCCATTCAAAAATTGGAGACACAAATTGGTCAAATTGCTAAGGAATTAAGTGAAAGAAAGGTAGGAGAACTTCCATCACAAACTATACCAAACCCTAGAGGACAAGAACAGCTCAAATCGGTGACAACACTAAGAAGTGGTAAGGTAATTGACAACAAGGTTGGAACACACGTAGACGAATCAGACAAAATAAGGGACACACAACCATCAAAATCTTTGGATTCCAACAAGGTAAGTGACAAAGAAGGGGCAGTATTGCTACCATTCCCTCAAAGGTTAGTCAAGCAAAAGAAAGAACAACATTTATTTGATATCTTTAAAACTCTCAGGAAGGTAGAAATCAATATTCCCCGATTTGATGCTATTAAACAAATTCCTTCTTATGCCAAATTTTTGAAAGAATGTTGTACTCACAAGAGAACGTTTCAGGTTAGGGAGGATGTGACTCTAACAGAAGAAGTGAGTGCGGTATTGTTGAGAAAATTACCTCCCAAATTGAAGGATCCAGGTAGTTTTACCATTCCTTGCAGGGTTGGTGAGCACTTCTTTGAAAAGGCATTGTTAGATTTGGGGGCAAGCATCAATCTTCTTCCATATTCTATTTACGGAAAGCTAGGATTGGGGGAACTCAAACCAACATCCATCACCTTACAGTTGGCTAATCGTAGCATCAAAAGACCTAGAGGTATTTTAGAAGATGTCTTAGTTCAGGTAAATGATTTCATTTTGTCTGCAGATTTTGTTGTTTTGGATATGGAAGACTCTTCAATGCTATATTCTTTACCTATCATTTTAGGTAGACCCTTTATGAGTACTGCTGATATGAAAATTTGTGTTAAAAATGGCACTATAAGTATGAAAATAAATGGTGAAAAGATTGAGTTCAAAATGTTTGATGCACCAAAATTACCACACGATGATCATGAATGTTATAATATTGATGTGGTTCAGGAGATTGTTGACCAAATATTTCAGGTACATAGCGTCGATCCACTACAAGCCTCAATTACACACTCTCTAACACTATCTCAAGTTGAACAGGAATATGATGATTGGAGGAGTGCAGAGACAGTACATTACCTTAAAAATCCAAAATCATATTCAGGTAAGTTTGCACCTGTGTTTGAAAATCTTGTGTCTAATAATACTTTTGTTTCTTCTGTTACCAGGACACCAGACGTGGAGCTAAAGCCGCTGCCTGAACACTGGAAGTATGCATATTTGGGTGAAAACCAGACGTTGCCTGTGATAGTTGCTGCAAACTTGAGTATGCAGGAAGAAGAGAAGTTGTTGAGAGTATTGCGAGAACACAAGGGTGCATTAGGGTGGACCATTGCGGATAGGCTTATGTCAAGATGGTACGGTCCATACATTGTTACAAAGGTTTTCCCACATGGAGCGTTGGAGGTTCATAGCAAAGAGAAAAATCAAACTTTCAAGGTGAATGGGCATAGGGGGAAACTTTATAATAAGATGAGTTTTGAGCCGCTAGAGGAAGATATAACTCTTCAATACATTGCCTAAACTCATCCAGTCTAGCTGAAGACAAGAAACACAGCGCTTATTGGGAGGCAATCCAATTTTCAGGAAAGTACTTACACTTTCTCTTTATTTTTCTTTATTCACTTCTTTATTCATTCATTTTCTTTTCCTCAAACCGGATGGTAACACATGCCTAATTTAAGTTTTTATTTCAAACATTGAGGACAATGTTCCATTTAAGTTTGGGGGTATTTATTCACATTTGGAGTCTTTTGATTTTGACCATTCCAACATTTAATGATTTAAGCTCAATAACTATAGGTAAAGAGTGGAGAACAAGTATTAATTGTGGTCTTTATCTTTAAAAATGTTAATAACTTATCATATGGATCATACTTGAAACTTTTATACATGTGGTCGTGTCAATTCGACGAATTTTGAAAGAGAATAGCAAGTTTAACTGTGAGTAAACTTAAATACACAAATAGTGAGTTTTGAGCCTTTTTTTTTTTTTTTTTGAGAGAGTCATACACTTGAATATCTCAGTTGACTGCATTCTTGAGATAAACTAGAACTTGTTCTTGCTACTTTTCGAAACTTATTTTGGTTTTTGCATGAAAACTTGAAAATGATTAAGGCACCTAAGATTCTATCACCAAAGACAAATAGCCTACCCAACATCAATTATTCACTAGTTGCCCCTTTGAAGCCTATAAAAGCCTTCTTTTTGTAAGACACATCATTCTTAACCATGCCTAGATGAATAGGTTACCTTACCTATATCTATTGAATTAGTAGACCAAGAATTGTAAAAAGAGATGTGGTATGTCAAGTTGAAGGGGGTAAAAATATAAAGAAAAGTTGGAAGATTTGTCAATAGAAAAATGAAAAGTGTTCATCAAATGAATTAAAATTGCTATGAGTTGTGGGTGGTCAAAAGGTGTTGGGTGGTCAAAAGGTGTTGGTAGAAATAAAGTATAGGCCTATGATATATAGCCTCATACTTTAACTATAAAAATAAAAAAATAAAAAAAATAAAAATAAATAAATAAATAAATAAATAAAAACTCTTAGAACAATGCAGGTCACTCTACTAATCCTTTAGAATTTTGTATTCCTTTTCCCTTCAATTGTTTAAATCCTCACCCATGGCCCCATTACAACCTATATAAGACCTTTTGATCCAAGTAGTGTGCAAATCAATGGTGTGAAGATGTAGTAGCAAGATCAAGCATATGGTTACATCCAAGTACTGAATATTTGTCAAGAGATCTAATTTGAAATTCCCACGATTAATAAGAGCTATATTTTTTGGGAGTGTATGCCATGGTGAGATTTTGGAGTTGAAATATAGTTGAGCTTGCTAACCTTAATCACGATTATGTTGCATAGGCATTGGCCACCCTAATTATTGATAATCAAGTTGAGTATTCTTGTGAATAAGTGATTAACATTTGAATTAAAATGTTTTTAGACCTATCTTAATGCTTGTTCTAACCTTGACACTAAAAGTAGCAAGTTCTCTGAGGTAAATGTTGGGAGGGTCAAAATGTTCAAGCGATGCTTGTAGTTTTATTTTGCTTGAGGACAAGCAAAAGCTTAGTTTGGGGGTATTTGATAAATCCAATAATATCTACATTTTGGAGCAATAATCTGAATGCAATTAGACAGTTAAATTCTCTATATGTGGTAATTTACTCTTCTTTTCTCTTTTTCATAGGAAACAGCCTAAAAACAACTAAACGAAGCAGATTCAAGATTTACTTAAGACTGTGAGGATGATACACTGGAATGAAGAGCCCTAAGTTTGCATCAAGCATTTGATAGAAGCTGCAGAATACAAGTCGACTAGTCCTTCAACAACAGTCGACTGAACAGAGGAGGTTGAGTTTTCGAAGCTTTGCAGTACAGTCGACTTACTCCAAAAGACAGTCGACTTGACTGACTGAATTTGAATCTCCAGAGTTCACGGCACAGTCGACTTACTCTAACACCAGTCGACTGGACTGGCATTCAGCGGGAGTTAAAAGATAAGAACGGTTGAGATTCACCCTCATCCAAATCCGAATCAAAAGTGAGCTGTCAAAATCAAGGAAACAGATATGGGATAACTGCAAATAACGACTTTCCAACAATCAAGTTAGAGACCCGGGTTTGGCAAGTATTAAGATCGACTCAATCCATATCCGATGCGTGAACAGATAAAATGTTGGAACATGAGATCTGTAGATGGGGGCAAAAGAAACTATAAAAAGGCTGGAGTACACAGTTTAGAGGGATATCTCGGTATCTGGAGAGTTAGAATCAGATCGAAAGAGGAGAGAAGGAATCAACGAAAGAAGATCAAGTACAATCAAACAAAGGAGGAGATCGAGTGCCACTGGAGGACGAGATCAAGTCGACTTAGAAGCAGATCAAGTCGACTTCAAGGCTGAACATCATAAAAATCAGTGCTACTTTTTCTCTCTCTAGTTTTTGTTGTTCTTATTGTTAGAGTCATGAATTCTAAATTTTTAATCAATAAAAGTTGTATTATGTGCAACTAATTTCATTGTTGGGCTGATTGAAATCTTAGTCATGTAATGTTTATAATCTTCTAAAAACACTACTTTTATCACTTATTGATTAAACCTGGTTGTCTTGATCAAATTTATAATATGAAGTAACAATTGTTAGAAAGTTCTTAGGAACAGTCGACTGAGAGCTAGCAACAGTCGACTGATCTGAAGAACCTTACTTTATTAAATTTGCTTATTATAAAACTGACTCTGTTATATGAGTATAGAGACGATCCATATCTTGTGCTCATAACTTGTAACACAGGAATCATTTAGGTTCTTGGTTTAATCAACTTGGAGGATCTAGATTTGATACCAACTTCTAGAGCTTTGAGTGTTTGTTCATTTCCATTGTTCCTATGCTTTCTTCACGTGCAACTTAGTAGATACCATGCTAAATACTTAAGGAAAGAAACGAATTAGAGTAGATACCATGTCTAATTCTTGGCCTAGGGAAATCTTAACTTTAAGGAGTAGATACCATGCCCTTAAAGGAACAAACATGAGTGATTAGAGTAGCGTAGAAGGTGATCTAGCATTCTTGACTATAGGTGGAAATCAAGCCCAACTACTTTAATAGATATTTGTGATTCAAATTGAGAACTACTTGATCTAGATTTTAATTTCTTCATTTCCTTTCAAATATACTTTAGAACAAAACTTTATGATTTGTATTTCTGTTTTATTGATTAGTGAGTTAATTACTACAATCTCTGCACTTCTATAAAAGATTCGTACACTTGCGAGGTTTTAATTTGTGTCTAGTTTATCTGTTTATTTAGATAGCTGAGACGACAACACCTCGCCTTCTGACGGGACCTCCTCCTTGATACCATAATCGCTTAGAGACCAAGACGTCGACGCCGACTGGACCTCCACAGGGTGACCTGAAGTGCTTGCCTCAGAGCCGGACTGATAGCGCAACATTGAAATACGAAAATACTAACCTGCTATGCTGAGAAACGGGAAGATCGCCGAAAAAACGGTTGTCAAAGACTAAGGAATTTTTCCTATTATCTGATTGGGAAAAACGCGAAGTGGGGAAATGAGGGGGGAGGGGGTGATTTATAATAGAGGAAGGGACTCCTCGATTTTTGCAAAATGATATAACCGTTGGATCTTGATCATCAAGATTCAACGGCCACCAAAATCTAGAGCGGTTCGATTCTTACGCCTGTGGCATCATCCTAGGGCATGAAATTACCCATTTACCCTTAGCCCTATCGATCGATGCCGCAGCTCAGAACGCGTGATCAACTACTCAAGCGCTACAAGTTGCCAAAGCTTTTCCAACAAGTTTAGTGGCTCGGCGCTCGGATGTCACCGCGAGCCACAAATTCCTCCTTAATTTCGCTTGAGGCTCGGTGCTCAAATGTCACCTCGAGCCACAAAAATCTCCTCAAAGCAGCTTGAGGCTCGACACTCGGATGTCACCACGAGCCACTAAATCCTCCTTAATTCAGCTTGTGGTTCGGTGCTCAGATGTCACTGCGAGCCACAAAAATCTCCTCAAAATAGCTTGAGGTTCGGCGCTCGGCTGTCACTGCGAGCCACAAATTCCTCCTCAATTTCACTTGAGGCTCGGTGCTCGGATGTCACCTCGAGCCACAAAAATATCCTCAATTCAGCTTGAGGCTCGGCGCTTGGATGTCACCGTGAGCCACAAATTCCTCCTCAATTCAGCTTGAGGTTCGGCGCTCGGATGTCACCGCGAGCCACAAATTCCTCCTCAATTCAGCTTGAGGCTCGGTGCTCGGATGGCACAGCGAGCCCCAAGTTCCTTCTCAATTCAGCTTAAGGTTCGGCGCTCGGATGTCACCGTGAGCCACAAATTCCTCCTCAATTCTGCTTGAGGTTCGGTGCTCGGATGTCACCGCGAGCCACAAATTCCTCCTCAATTCTGCTTGAGGTTCGGTGCTCGGATGTCACCGCGAGCCACAAATTCCTCCTCAATTCCGCTTAAGGCTCGGCGCTCGGATGGCACCGCGAGCCACAAAAATCTCCTCAATTCAGCTTGAGGCTCGGCGCTCGGATGGCACCGCGAGCCACAAAAATCTCCGCAAAACAGCTTGAGGCTCGGCGCTCGGATGTCACCGTGAGCCACAAATTCCTCCTCAAGCTTGAGGTTCGGCACTCGGATGTCGCCGCGAGCCATAAAAATCTCCTCAATTCAACTTGAGGCTCGGCGCTCGGATGGCACCGCGAGCCATAAAAATCTCCTCAATTCCGCTTGAGGCTCGGCGCTCGGATGACACCGCGAGAACCAAAAATCTTCCAACAAGTGAGAGGGCTCATCTCCCAACCCTAGATGTTCGGTAAACCGAGCTCCTACTCATATCACTACGTCCCCTTGCTTTTCCAACAAGTGAGGGCGCTCGTCTCTCGACCGCAGACGCTCGGAAAACCGAACTCATACTCCTCAGATCTCTACGTCCCCTTGCTTTTCCAACAAGTGATGGGGGTCGTCTCCTGACCCTAGACGCTCGGAAAACCGAGCTCCTACTCAGATCTCTTCGTCCTTTTGCTCTTCCAACAAGTGAGGGGGCTCGTCTCCCGACCCTAGACGCTCGGCAAACCGAGCTCCTACTCAGATCTCTACGTCCCCTAGCTTTTCCAACAAGTGAGGGGGCTCGTCTCCCGACCCCAGACGCTCGGCAAACCGAGCTCCTACTCCTCAGATCTCTACATCCCCTTACTTTTCCAACAAGTGAAGGGGCTCGTCTCCCGACCCTCGACATTCGGCAAACCAAGCTCCTACTCTTCTGCACTCGATACCCCTCGTGACTCCAAGAGGGGATCCCTGGCATCCTACCCCATTGACTTTTTCAGGAAGATACGGATCCCGTTCTTCGCCGAACACACCACTCCACTCTTCCTACAGAGGCAAAAAACCACTCCTACATGGCTGGATTATCCTGCCCTCTAGGATTGGGGGGCTCCTGATATGGGTCACATGACGTGGCCCCTCCTGGGCCACAGGATCCCCTAAAAAATTGCTCACCCCTGATCATCAGATCAGCCAGGTCAGCCCTAGGCCCCATGGGCTTCTGCCACGTCAGGCCCACGGGAAATCGAGTCCAGACCCAGCCCAAATGGGTCCAGACTCGGTTTACACTGCCTATAAATACCAGGCCCTCTCCCCCCTTCACAGGTAATCAATCTTTCTCCTCTAAAAAGTTCTAGCTACTGTCACTCTCTAGTGACTAACTAGACCGTCGGAGGGCCTGCCACAGGGATCAACCCCGGTGTTCCTAGGCCGAGTGCAGGTACACGAGACCGAGCCGAGCCACCCAGATCCGAGCCGAGCTTCTAGGATCCGAGCCGAGCATCCAACCTCTACCTCATTCCCGCCTGCTCCCGAGTCGCTCCCTCAGCCGAGGGTCGGGCGTATAGTCGGTACCGAGACATCCGATAAATAACAAATTGAGAGAACTCACACCTATTGCAGCCATACCCCAAAAGCAAACTGCATCACTAACCATGTTCAAGATTCTCTTGAATTGCAAGTTTTAGTCTACACTCAGACTTGCATCTATAATAATTACAAGATGAAACTGCAACTTTGGATGATGCTATATCCAAGCTTGGTGCACAATGAGCCTGGATACAGGACTTTAGGAGGCACGGCCGGTCATGAGGTATTTGAGGCCCTCTGCGACAAAATTTTTGGGCCTTTGTATTTTTATATATATTAATAAAATATAATATAATGGCGGGGGACATAAAAACAATACCCAGAAAAATAAAGATTACCTTTATTTTGCTTTATGACACCAAATACTCCAAATTTTTCATACAATTCCAATGACTAAATCATATGATTCATATCTAGAACAATATAAGGCCAGGGCCCAGGAATCAAGCTTATCATATAAATACGCTTCAAATTTCAGTTGGACACTACGCTTGCCTAACAATAAAATCAATCAACAATACTATTGTTAGAGTGATTTCTACCTCAGTGCCTCCTAAACCCACAAGAGAGATTCTTAATTCTATTAATTAAAAAAACGACATGAGAGGGCTGAGCCACCAGAGTAGTGCTAAGAAGACCAACAACTCCTGCAGTCCTACTAAGAAGACCAACAACTCCGATTATGCCTCTGATACCCCAGACACCATGACTACAACTCCAACTACAACTCCTGCTAGAAAAAAAAAACTCTGTAAAAGAAACAAACGAAAATTCTCAACTAACAATTTGAAGAAGATCTGAAGATGCCGGAAGGGGAGAAGAGAGTGAGTGAGAGAGATAGAGAGAGAATTTGAAGAAGATGAAGAGGCTGGACGCAAAAAAAAAAATTGAAGAAATTGAAGTGACACTAGAAGAGAGAGAGATTACTAAATTGGGCCCTTCCCTAAAAATTAATTACAAATCCATTAATCCATTATAATAATTATAGGACCATTAATCTATTATACTTAAAAAAAATTGGGCCGCTCCCCTGAAGTGGGCCCTGGGCGGTCGCCCAGCTGGCCTGGGGCCACGGCCGGCCCTGTAAAGAGGGCAATTGTGATGAACTCTCATATTTGTGAGGATGACAACAAGTTCATAAAAACAATGAAAACGGTACATAACTTCTACCTAAATCACGATGACAACTGCAAAGTCACACTTCTCTACATTGAGAGGGAGATGGTGAAAACTCAATAAATACCAAACTTGAACTTGATTTATCATGATACATATTTTCTTAGAATTGCAGTATGTTGGTCTCTTTGCAGGAAAGAAATGCAAGAATTCTAAATATGGTTAATCTTATATCAAAAGTGATTTCTAATGCAATTCACTTCTTCTCTTCTTGGCTGAATGCTACAGGGTCAAGCAGGAAGTAAACCAAGATCATCAGGTCTTTGAGGAATGTAGGGGCTGCTGAACTGCTTCCGGACCTCGTCAGATGTTATCTTCAACTCCAGGTAGAATGTCAGATCATTTTGGGCTAGGGAGAGCTTCTGTTAAGGTTTTCCTTCTTGTTAATTTGGGTTGTAATATTGTCATAAAACTTTGAGATGCTGAGACTTTAAGACTGTACTTGTTGATGGGATTCTCGAATTTTTTTTCTTGAGGATTCTATGTTGTTGCAGGTGTCATTAATTTTGGCTTCCTAATTCACAGGAAAGCAAATAATTACAATTAAGGATTAATTTCTGATTTAATCCCTGATTCACATCCTGATTTAATTCCTGATTCACATCCCCCCTCAAATTGATGCGATTGATCAAGGAGCATCAATTTGCTAACAAGAAACTGATGGCGTGGACGAGAAACACGTTTGGTCAAAAAATCTGCAACCTGAAACTAAGTATTGATGTGAGGGATGGATATAATATGGTCATCAGAGGCTTCACGAATAGAATGGCAATCGACTTCAATATGCTTAGTACGCTCATGGAAAACTGGATTTGCAACAATCTGAATGGCACTTGTATTGTCAGCATAGAGAGACGTTCGCTCTGTTTGAGGAAATCCATGTTCAGCCAAAAGACCACGAAGCCAAATTATTTTCGAACATGCAGTAAACATGGCACGATACTCTGCTTCAGTAGAGGATTTAGAGACTCTTGCTTGCTTCTTACTTTTCCATGAGATTAACGAAGAACCAAGAAACATGCACCATCCGTGACAGATCGTCGAGTATCAGGACACCCGGCCTAATCAGCATCACTATAAGCAATCAATTGAGGAGATGTCCCAATGGGAAAGAAGAGACCCCATTGAGAAGTGCCTTTCAAGTAGCGAATTATATGATGAACCGCTGCCAAGTGAAGATGACGAGGAGAGTGCATGAACTGACTTACTTGCTGAACAGCAAATGATATGTCAGGTCGGATAATGGTCAAATAATTAAGACTATCCACGAGCTGCCGATACAATAAGGGATCTATCAACAGGTCACCCTCATCTCGGTGGTATTTAACATTAACCTCAAGAGGAGTATCCATCGGATTAGCTGATTGGAGGCCAGCCATAGAAATAAGGTCTGTGGCATACTTATGCTGATGGAGAAATATACCCTTGGAGGTAGACTGAACCTCAAGGCCAAGGAAATAATGCAAGTTACCAAGGTCTTTGATATGAATGAGGCTTGTAATTCCTGTTTAAGTTCCTGGATGGATGCCTGATCAGATCCAGTAATGACCATATCATCAACATAAAGAAGAAGCAGAACAATCCCCGTAGATGTGCGGTGAACAAGGAGGAATCATATTGACTCTGAGTAAAGGAGAACCCAAGTAGAGTGGAACGGAATTTCTCAAACCATGCCCTGGGCGCCTGTTTCAAACCATATAAGGAGCGTTTGAGCTTGCACACACCCTTAGATGAAGAGAATAGGCCCTGCGGAGGAGTTATATAAATATCTTCAGTCAAGTCACCATGAAGAAATGAATTCTTCACATCCATTTAATAAAGAGACCACCCATTAGAAGCAGCTATAGAAAGCACAATTCTAACAGTTGTCATTTTGGCAACGGATGCAAATGTCTCATCATAATCAATGCCATATTCCTGCTTGTTTCCTAAGGCAACCAATCTAGCCTTGTAACGATTGAAGGGACCCATCAGAATTCAGTTTCACAGAATACACCCATTTGCAGTTTATGGGTTTTATATCATGTGGGCAAGAGACAATGTCCCAAGTGAAATTCTCTTGAAGAGCCCGAAGTTCCTCATTCATTGATTTTATCCAGCGCACATCCTTAACAGCCTGTGAGTAACAAGTGAAAATACATGTGCTAGAGAAAGAGGCGGTCAGAGAAGTATGTGAGGAATCATACAGGTCTAGTGAATATCTATCAGGTGCTCGAGACGCTTTACTAGAACGTCCTGGAGCAACAAGTACAGAATCAGGTGATGGATCAGCATTGGAAGGGGCAGTGGGAACATGCCTGCTACGTTGTCTGACATATGTGATGCCTGGTTTGAAATGTTCTATAGATTGAGACAGGCTAGAAAATTTGGGAAGAATAGCAATATCATTCAAAGTAGGAGAAAGGCAAGGGAACATAAATTGATTATAAAAAAATGTCACATTCCTAGAAATGCGGAAGCGATGGTTAGAAACATCATAACACACAAAACCCTTATGAGAATGACTATACCCCATAAAAGCACATTGAACAGACTATGCTCCAAGCTTATGCCTTTCAAGCGAAGGTAGATGAACAAAACTTACACAACCAAAAGTATGTAAAGCACTATAATCAGGCTGAGTTTTAAAAAGACGAAAGAAAGGGGAATCAAGATCAATAACCGTAGAAGGAATGCGATTGATCAAGAAGACAGCTGTGGATAGAGCCTCCACCCAAAACCTGAATGGGACTTGAGCTTGGAGAAGTAAGGTGCGCGTCACATCAAGCAAGTGACGATTCTTGCTTTCGGCCATCCCATTTTGTTGTGGGGTATTGGGACAAGATCATTGAGACAAGATGCCTTTTTGTTGTAGGTACTCCTGAAACTCATGAGACATGTATTCACCACCAGAATCAGAGCGAAGGATTTTAACACTGGCTTGGAACTGAGTTTCAACATATGTCAGAAATTTCTTAAACATAGAAAACACTTCAGATTTAGAGCAAAGAAAGTATATCCAAGTAAAACGACTGTAATCATCGATAAATGTGACAAAATTTTTATAGTAAGCATGAGAAGCTACAGGAGACATTCCCCAAACATCACTATGAATCATTTCAAAACAAGGGAAGCACGATGAGCACCAGACGGAAAAGGAAGTGTTTTACTTTTGCCCAATTTGCAAACAGAACATGAAACAGAGGCAGTAGAAATAACATGTTTATTACCCAACAAATTAGTTTTAAATAAATGAGTCAAAATAGCAGAGTTTGGATGGCCCAATTTTCTATGCCAAACCTCATACGAATTCAAAACATTATTACAAGCAAGAGATAAATGACTGGAAATAAACTGGAGTGGAAACATTCTTCCCACTTTAGGCCCCTTCGCGATCACCTTCCCCAATACCTTCTCCTGCACAAGACAACTAGCCCGAGAAAAATTAACATTACAATTGTTGTCCACCAATTGTCCAACAGACAATAAATTGGAAGTAAGTCCAGGTGATACAAGAACATTTCGAAAATCAGAGTTTATGTCACCAATATTAGTGATAGATAGGGTATTACCATCAACAATTTGAATTTTCTGATTACCATGATAAGAATGTAGATTGTGCAAATATTCAGAGGAACCCGTCATGTGATTGGATGCACCAGAATCAAGAAACCATGGACGAGAAACATTAGAGAACTTACCTCGAATGCCCAAGGCTGAAAGGGCAGAAAGTACCATTTTTTGAATCATTTCAAGCTGTAGAGCATCACCATCAAATGCACCAGTGGTGGAAGGACCAGTTGCGGAGTTGGTAGTGGCATGGAATGCCTGCACTGGACGTTGTGTTGGTCGTGGGGGACGCGTGGGACAGTCAGAGATGATATGACCCTGCTGCTTGCAGTAATTGCAAAACTTCTTAGTACAACTACGAGCAACATGTCCAAATTATTTTCAAGAAAAGCATTGGACTTGTCCCATATCACGACCTTTACCCCTATTTTGAGCAGCATATGCAACCGTCACAGGTTCGGAAAGGGCAGCATCACGAGACATGGTTCCTTGGGTAAGTAAGCGTTGCTAAGCCCGGAGAAGTTCACCAACACAAGTATCCAAAGAAGGAACAGGACTCCTATTCAGCAAAGCACCTCTGACAGCCTCAAACTCTGGGCAAAGTTTCATGAGAAATTGATCCCGCCTACTGGTGTTGTAAACCTCTTGGACAGCCGAACGTGAAGATTCGGGAACAGCAACACATAAAATGGCAGAGTGTTCTGTCCGCAAATTCACAAAATCAAAATAATACTCCTGAATAGACAAATTACCTTGTTTGTAATTGGCTATCTCAAGCTCCAACTGAAAATGCTTAGCCGTATTATCCTGATTGTAAATACGCATCAAATATTCCCACATTTCTTTGGCAGTTGTGAAAGAGCGCAAATTATTGATCATCTGGGGATCAATAGAACTAAGAATCCAAGAAATAATCTGAACATCTTTCACTTCCTACGCATCTAAGGCAGATTTCTCTCCCAGGGCTTTGGAGAGCCCATCCAAGTGACCCGATAATCCCTTCCCTTTGACATACATCCTGAACTGGAATTCCCAAGCAGCATAATTCTTGCCGGTGAAGCGGACACAAAAATTGTCCTTCTCTGGAGTTGTCATGATGGCAGAAGGAACAGCAAGCAACACAAACCAGAAACGAAGGGCCCATAATACATGAACCAGGAGCAGCGAAGAATACCAAGGCAAGAGCGACCAAGGAAGGTTTTGAAGGAATCACAGGTGTGAACGAAAACCTAGCTCTGATACCATGTCATTAATTTTGGCTTCCTAATTCACAGGAAAGCAAATAATTACAATTAAGGCGACAGATTAATTTCTGATTTAATCCCTGATTCACATCCTGATTTAATTCTTGATTCACAGCACGAGACTTGAATAGTTAGTTCTGGAAGAGGAAGTGGGGTGCACGATAGTAGTCCTCTGCCCCTCCTCCCTGATCTGGAAAAAACACAAATCACCGCAAACCATAAGAGAATCCCTGGCTTTTGTATATTTTGGTTACTGTGCTAATTGCCATATTTATTGTGGTGGTGGGGTGTGGGGGTGTGTGTGTGGGGGGGGGGGGGGGGGGGGGGGGGGGGGGGAACTTGATTCATCATGGATCCAAAGAATTTTTACAACTCTTTCATATGAATTGTTTTGAGAATCTCCTATACATGTGCAAGACCAGAATAAGCAAGCCAAATAACATTTCATCTGCACCTTTGATTCAGTAACAACAAAGCTCTAAGAAACGGAACAGCTTAAGCAGGAGACTGTAAAACATTCTTCAACAATTCCATCAGCTCCCCCTTCTTCAGTTTTGAGTAACCTTTAACCCCTCTAGTTTTTGCAATTTCTTTTAGTCCGGCAAGTTTCATCTTGGCTAACATTTCATCTGAACCGATCTGTGATGATTTCTCGTCCAATACTTGTTTGCCATTCTCTTTTGATGGTAGTGCTGGAATTAGCAACTTGATAAAATTAGACGATGGCGGTGACATTTTCACATCTTTGGGTGCCCCATCTTCTTATGTACCACTGCTTAGAGATGATCCTTTGTTCTCTTGTAGAGTATGAGTTCTAGCTATAACAATGACATAGCAAAAAAGAGGCTGTTCAAACAAACCAATCAACTAAAACTGACATAATGTGTACAATTGAGATCTAATTTTACAGTTTGTGATAAACTCTAATCGACCTCGCAGCACGACTCCATCGACCACCGTTGCTCTGCCATCTCCTACACCCCCCCCCCCCCACCACACACACACACACATCTCGAGGTCATTGGTCATGACCCTTCCATCCGATCCCGGTGAGATCTTTTTAATTCTCCATTATTTGTGATACTGCTTATTGTCTCTAGAATATTATCGGATTTAACTGTCGTCCACAAATATTGAAAGTGTGTGTTCAACTTGCCTATTAGTGTACAAATCTTTATTGAATATCTTACATATTAAGAATGATTGAGTAATATTGTTGATTGATAGGATTGAACTTTTAATTGGGCTTGTTAAACAATTTCACATCTTGAAAATCTATCAAACCAATTAATAGTTATAATTTTTAATTTAATCTGTATTACGTGTTGGTAAATTTATTCTTTAAAATTCTTGGAAATTCTGTATTGAGGGTTAAGTTTACATCATTTTGGTATCATAGTGAATGTTCTTAAAACCGTAGTTCTTGCATCATTTGGTCATAATTTTTGCATTCATTTAGGGTGATTTTAAATTCATTTATTTTTCTTTCTGTCTTTAAAATTATTTCAGATATTAAAAAAAAAAAAAACTTAGGTGTATTTAGGACACGTTTTTCCAAATTTCTGTAAACACACATCACACGAACCCTAGACTTCCGCGAGCCCCCCCCGCGAACTGAGATGGACAACTGTGATATTTTTACTAGCCTAGCTGCCATTCAAGCAACTCTTGCCAATATCAATCAGAGGCTTGATAAAGTGGAATTAAATCAAATTGTTGCCCCTGAGCTTCATGTTAATCATCAGATCCCTCAAGGGAATAATTGTGACAATCGACGTCAAGACCGTGACCCTGACGAACAATAAAAAAAGAACGTTAAGGCTGACGTTCCCCACTTTGAATGTCGTATGGAACCCCAAGCTTATCTCGATTGGATCCGTGCCATGGACCACTACTTCGTGTGGTTTGACATGAGCGAAGCCCTGAAGGTTAAATTTACCACTATCAAATTGACTGCTAAAGCCCAACAACATTGGACCAATCTTGAACATGCTGTAGACGCCGAGCCCTGGCACCCATATCCACTTGGGAAGCCATGGAAGAGAAACTCACTGAGAGATTGTGTTGTTATCGTTTCACACCCGATTGTTAGATTCGTGGAACCAACTCTATCAAGGAAGCAAATCCACCTAAGAATATGTTGATAAGTTTGATGACTTCCTTATTTGGTGCAATGCCTTAGGTAAAAAAGAGCGAAAAACAAGCCTTTTCTAGGTTCAGAGCTGGATTACGAGCCAATCTTAGGAATGAACTAATTCATAGAAACGTGGACTCCTTAGCTGCAATTTATGCCCTTGTCCTCGATATGGATTCCCTCAAAGTAAGTTCTCGTGACAAGTCCAACAATTCGATGGATCATTCCTCTAGAATGACCCCTCCTGATCCCTCTAAACTTGAACACTCCTCTCCTCAGTACCCCAACAAGCCTTACCCAAATAAGCCTACTTCAAATCCCTATTCACTTAGAAATGGCAACACGAGTAAGAACACTGAAAGAAACTATTCCAAGATTGATCATCTCACTAAGTGCTATAAATACAAGGAATACAGCCATGTTGCTGGCAACTGTGCCAGTCCAAGTAGGATCAATATAGTAGAGGGTACTGTTGTCATCGTTGATGAGCCCGACAATGAGTTTACTTATGAACCTCATGTAAGTGATGATTTTGATGAAGAAGATGACGACCGACCTCTCAACTGTATTCGGTCGATCCAATCACTTCCATTGAATGTACCTGAGTCATCAGTCCTTCCCAAGTCATTAGGCAGCCTATAGATTTTATCCATGCGTTAGAACATCCTAGAGTCACAGAGTCTGCACCCAAATTTGCATATCGCATTCATCACTTGCATAGAGAAATTTTCAAAAAAATTAATGAGAATAATTTTAACTACAAGTTAATAACAGATACTAGAAGGAAATTTATAACTCTTGATGTTGGTGACAAAAGGATGGTTCAGATTCGTCTGGAACGGTTTCTAGCTGGATCCGTTAAAAACTTGAACAAACGTGCTACATGCACATTTAAAATTCTGTATAATATCGATGATAATACCTATGTCGTTGACATTCTTGAAGGTTTTGCCATAAGCAAGATTTTCAATATTGAGGATCTAGTACTCTATGAAGGCTCAAAATTTAACCTTAAAAATTGTTTTATAGGTGAGCCTACCCTACAGCCTAATGGCGAGATTCCACATTTACCCCTCTACCTGATACTATTTACCCACCGACAAAAGAATTGAATAATATTTTAGATGATCAGATAGTCTCTACTAGAGATGATGGTATTCATATGTATTTGGTGAGGTGGAATAACTTAAAGTCGGATGATACTTGGAGTGATTATGAGGAGTTCCATTGCTTGGATCCAGATCTTTTGGAGCGCCATGACAGGATCACTAGTTTTAACTCGACTGGGTCGAGCTCTCTCCCACCTGGAGAGAATGATGAGGACATCATTTCTGTTTAGCTTATTTTGAGATTTAGCTCTATGCAGTAATTTTACAATTTACACTATTTTCTTTTATGCATTAGAATATTTTGATATTTGCATCAAGATTTGTTTTCAGCCTATATATAGGCTTTGAGATTAATGAGAAGTTATGTTATTCTTGATTAAAAAAATTTATTGAGTTGAGTTTTACTCTTCATCCCTCTTTTATATGATACAAAATTAAGATCCAGTTTCAGAGTTTGTGATAAATCTAAATTCCCCTCTCCCTCTCTCTCTCCTTAAAAACAAAAAAAACAAAAAACGAAAAACGATAAAAAAAAAAAAAAAACCCCAAACCCTGATCCCCTTCTCCAACTTCTTCTTCCTCTGACTCCCGACGCCCTAACCCCCCGTCGCCCTCAACCTACCCCGATTCTCTCTCCTCATCTTCTCCTTCCTCCCCTCGTCGGCATCCTGACACCCATCCCCGACCGCCAGCCACCTTCGCCCCAACCTTGCAGTTCCATCACCGACTGCTACTGCACTTCGACCCCGCAGCACAACTCCATCGACCGCCGCTGCTCTGCCATCTCCTACAGCTCCTCCCCCCCGCCCCCCCTCCGCGCGCGCTCGACAACCACCGCCCTCTTCTACCCTAAATTTGCCCAAATTCAATTTCCCTCAAATTTCGTGCACCACCAGTTCCTCTTCTCCATTGCTCGATTGACTTCAATTCCAAACCATGGAGGTAAGCTTCTAATCTCAACGCACTACCCCTAATTTCACTACAGCCTGCATCGATTCTCATCGTATTTTCTTGTTCGTTTTAGGGAGAAGGGAAAGTTCTGGACTTGAACCGAACCACCGCAGTTCTCGCACCCGAAACCCTAACCAAGGGCGGACTCTCCGTTCCTAATAAGGATCGAGTCATCTTCAGACCAACCGAACGAAAATCAGTTCTTGGTATGCATCAGTTGGTCGAAAGATCACTTCTTTTATTATTATTATTATAATTATTATTGTTGTTGTTTGTGAACTATGATTGAGCATGTGTGATATTTATGCAGGTTTGGATGTTCTTGCAAATGAGAAGAGAGCAGCGAAAGGTGAGACTGGGTTTAAGGTTGTAGCTGAGAAGACGATTTCGGCCGTGAATTCGTTGGACGAGGAGGAGAAGTCGGGGGTGGAGGATCTTGGAAGTGGGCCGTCGTTGCAGAGTTCACAGAGGCATGGTTCTAGGCGGTACCGGGGAAGTAATGTTGAATCAGGTGAGATGGTTCCTTTCTTGGTATTTGTTACATTTAGTAGATAGTTCTAGTACTATTTGGAGACATATTGAGTGAAAAACAAAACCAACGGCAACAATGGCAGCAAGAATAGAGCTATACACAAAATATTGGGTTCTGCATAAATCTATTCTCTTCGTTAGTCTATGAAATGCAAGCTCTTTAGGTCTTCCTCATTTCCCGTTTGCTTCATTAATTGCATAACTTTCACCCTACCTAGCTGTTTTAATAAATCTGTATACGTTGCATGTGTCCAAGTTACCGGAATCGGTGTTCTCCCATTTTCTCCTGAATTAGAGATACTTCAAATTTCTTACAATTTAGTGCACTGATTTTGTTGATTGTCTTTAGGTGTTGTGCTCCTCATCTACAGAAAAATCGTTAATTTGGTTAGTTTCTTTTTGTTTGGAAATATTGTTTCTTAACTGACCAATATTCTTATTCACTGAGCATGGATGAGTTATATGGCTTGGTTAGTAGACTAAACCTTTAATTTATGGGTATTTTGCGATCTCATAATACTACGAAAGCACTTCTTCATTTATGGGTGAAAATTGAAGTTAAATAAATGGAGCGATCTCAATTTTTTGGAGGAGGGACTATAATAATTGTAGTTATCTCAATTTTGAAAGAGGTGCTCTACGTATTGCACTTTGGGAATTTTGCTTTTAAGGATAAGGGTGTCATGACTCCAGACTCCACACAACTGGAGTTCTCTCAAATTAGCTATATTTGCTTTGGAGCTTTACAAGTGTTTCACAAGTGCCATTTCGATATGTTTCACAATATGCTTTACTGGTAGGATCATTGATAGAAAGAATCATGGAAATAGATGTTGTATACTCTACATGATTGATTGGATATTGTTGCAATTGGAGAAGTGATTATTTTTAATTTTTACTTTGTGTGATTGTTTTCTTCAACCCATAAATTTCAAATGTCGACCAATATTGTCTTCACAATTTTGCATAATGACTCCCCATATGTTTAGTATTATTACCTATAGATATCTGGTCAATATCTGACCTTGATAGCAGCTTTTGGAACCTTTATCTATATATCCTCTTGTTGTCTTTTTAGGACTGTTCTCAAGATAATTCATTACAATTATGAACAAAGTTGTGTGTGGAACTTTGTTTTACTCGAACTGATTTATATAATATTAATTCATAAAATATTAGTAGGTGATGCATGTAACTATGTATATATGAATCTTCATGGCTCTGTTCATTTTTTTATTACAGTGAAGTGTGCAGTTAGTGAGTTACTTTCAGTATGAATGTCATTTAATCTTTGCATTTGATGGCTTTCTTGTTGCTTGTATGAGCTAAATTTAACATAAATTGCTTGATAATTTAGAATCTACTGTAACACGTCAAGATGAAGGAGGCTACACACCATCCACCCGACAAGAGACACCCCGCCGTGAGGTATATGATTTACTATTCAAGTCTTTGTGATGATAGCTATTTGCTGGAACTGTTTTCTATGATATGATTTCTCTGCAAAGTATTGTTTTTATTTTGTTCATGAAGATTTTATTTGATGATTTACTTATGCACTTGGTCTAGATGTTAAAGATTAATTCTTACTGTAAAATTTATTTTAACTTATATATATTTATCAAAGATGAGATGCATTCTGAAAACAAATACTGAAATAATGGAAACTGTTAGTATTTTCTTGTGTCAAACTAAGGTACTCGTTGCTAGTGACAATTACTTTAGATTCAATCTGTCAGTATTCTGATTTCACCGGGATGATGATAAATTTCTAAAGATAGTCTCTTTTTTAGGTATATTTTTGTGAGGGGCCTGTGGAGCTTGTATACCCAGAAGAGACCTAAATAAAGCCTAAATATAAGATTGAATAAAAAAACGTCCGTTTGGTTCACAATTCCATGTAAAATATAAGACTGGTTCACTTTAGTAATTTGAGCTAAATCATTGTTGTAGTTGTGATACCATCTATTGATATTTTTTAACTAGCGTAAAGAAAGATCTAATGATAGTTTGTCGAGTATTCCCATTTACTGAAGAAATTCACCTTGTTTTTTCTTCTTTGTGAGAGCTTAATATGCACAACGGAGTAGATATTTTTAAAAAAAACTGGGACGACTAGCTTTCTGAATCCTTTACTCATAAAACAGCCTTCCAGGTATTCTAAACATTTCATTTCTGTTCCCAGCTAAATGTTAGATATTTTTTAAAAAAACTGGGATGACTAGCTTTCTGAATCCTTTACTCATAAAACAGCCTTCCAGGTATTCTAAACATTTCATTTCTGTTCCCAGCTAAATGAAAATTTCATTTAGTTTTGGGGTTTGCTTCTGTGCTGAATAAGTTATCGTAGCTGTTGGACTTCCTCTGGTCATAATTGCTTGTTTAGAAATTCAGTTCAAGTAGAGTTTACCCCGTAAAACTTGGTTAGTCTTTGGAGGAGGGTGTTCATGAGGTTGAGCCTAAGTAGGCTGGCCAATTTCAATCCTGGTCACAATTATGTGTCCAACAGTGTTGATAGAAAGTGTAACAAAATTATGTTCCTTCCTCTTTAATTAACCAACATCCACAAAACCCTAAATATCTCAATTTTGATGGAAACTGTTAAGAAGTTTTCACCGGAGACAGGAATGAAACCTAACAACTAACATGGAAATAGGGAGACAACAGAAATGATATTGGCATTTTATACCTTGAAAAGCCAGTTGATCTAATTCCATTTATATGAGTGAGTTCTCAAATCTGATTCTAATTGATGGTTTTTGGCATTGTTATCAAAGATGAATAAGGCGAGAGGCACATTGACAAGATTGATTTCATGGACAACTTAATTTCTTATAGTTGGAGTTACTCTGCAATCTTGCTATTACATATAGGCTTATTTGTAAACTTTGGTTGGTGAGCGTAGGAAAATGTATGGGTATTTATTTTTGATTCAAACATGAGGTTTCCCTTATTAGAGATGGATGGGGGAAATAAGGAATCGGTTGCTGAATGGATAGGATTGGAAGAAGGATTTAGTGATATTGTTGTAGAATATAATATGTATGAATACATCATTTTGAAAAATGTGAGCAATGCACGTATCATCCTGTGTTTTAATGTGACTATATATCGTAGAAGTTCTGTTCATAATTGCTTCTTCTTACTCTTTCTCACAATTGCTTGTCTTAAGAGTTCTGCTCTAGCAGATTTTGTTGTATAAAACTTGGTTAATCTTGGGCACATGGCTTTCAGCCTTTCACTAGATTCAGGCTGAGAAGGCTGGCCTAATTTTAATTGTGCTCAAAATCAATGTATCCAATAATCGTGAAAGATAAGGCAGCAAAATTTTGTTTACTTCTCTTTTGCCAGTAACTACAGAACTCTAAAATATATAGAGTTTTATTGAGATTATTATAAATATAGTTTTTTTTGCCTGAGAAAGGAAGGATGCCTATGAGGATAGGAAGGCAACAAGACATCAATTGAAATTTCAGATCTTTGAAAGCCAATTCATCTAATTTCTTTTCGCGATCGAGGGTTTTGATGATAATTGATGAACTTTTGTTATAATTATTAGGGATGGATAGGGTAAGAGCAACATTATAAAGCTATATTTTATAGAGGGTTGAGTTGCTTGGCAACCTAGCTACCACATAGCTGTATACTTTGATTGCTGATCGAATGGAATATTTAAGGGTCTTTGTATTTGAATCAAATAAGAGATCACCCTTATTAGAGATGGTTGGAGGAAAATGGTTCTAGTTGGGAAACACATAGGATTAGATGAAGGGTTCTAATAATGTTGTTACAGAAGATATGAGTGCATAATTTTGGAAAATGTTAGCAGATAGGAGTATAATGTATCTATTATCCAGTGTTTTATGTGATCATTTGCTTTTCAATTTTCTGTGTAGTTATATCTCGATCATTGCAACTACTATCTTCTTTATCAGTTTATGAATTCTTTATTAAATATGTATCTCTGAAGGTATCTACTCCTGGAAGTTCCCAGAGTGTTCGGAATCATTACTCTGATAGCCATGATAGGAGGGAGAGACAACGATATGACAGGGACAGATCAGACTACAGCAGAAGAGATGATAGGAGATCGGAAGATGAAAGATACAGTTCTGATTATGGAAGGAAGCGATCTAGACATGATCGTTCTTCTAGTAGAACACTAGGTTGCTCTTCGACTTTATGGTCTATTTATTTTTGCCTGTCCTAAATACTGATATAATTGCCTGGATATATACATCATTGTAGTTAGATCTGACTGGGATAATGGAAGATGGGAATGGGAAGATACCCCTCGCCGGGAAGATCGTGATGGTCATTCTACCTCTCAAAAACATCTACATTATTCGCCATCTCCTATGCTGGTTGGGCACTCCCCTGATGCCCGCTTGGTGTCTCCATGGTTGGACAATCATACACCTCGGTCCACAGGTATAGTGTGCTTAAAAGTAAATTTAGCAAGGTAAACTAGTTATTTAGCATGTTTAGTGTGTGCTTTTTGCAACGCCAGCCCCTAAAATCATTATTTATCCCTCAGTGCATAATAATAATCATCCTTTTTCAGCCTTATAATGCTACCGTAAAGTTTCATTTATGTCCTCAGTTCATAAAAGTAATTTTCATTGAAATAAAAAGTGCACATCAATCCCTGCGAGAGATCACTCATCTGTGGATCCACAGAACCATAACCCTAACTCTCCTACTAATAACAGTGAAGAATTGTGTGTGCGCGATTTTCATTGAAAAATTAAGTTCATATACAATCTTTGAGAGATCGCTCATCTACATGTCCACACAACCATAACCCATAACCGCAACTCTCTGTTTATAATAGTGCAGAATTGCTTATGCTCCTGAGCGATTATCATAGAAGTAAAAAGTGCACATACAATGCTGGTGAGATGTAATATATCTACATGTCCACAAAACCATAACCTCAACTCTCTTCTTACTACAGGGAAGAATTGTGTGTCTGAGTTTTCTCCTTTCTTTCATATTTTTTTTCTTCCTTCATTTTTCTTTTTCTTTTGAGCAGTTATTATCTTCTTTTCTGTGTTACTGAATGATAATCTCGTTAGTAATAAAACCGTTTTGGGTTTTCAGCTTCTCCATGGGATCATATTTCACCTTCTCCTGTCCCAATACGTGCTTCTGGCTCCTCAAAAAGAGCTTCAGACTCTCATCAAGCCGGGAGGTCATATCAGCTTACCTTTTCAGTTGCATCAAGCTCTGAGGTGCTCTTCAGTTTGTTTTTCTTATTTATTTTCAGTTCAAAAATGTGTATATAAACTTTCTCTATTTTGGTGTAACCTAATCCCTGCCCTTTAAAAAATAATTGCAGCAGTGTTAATTGCTGTATCATAATTTCAGATGTTTGAAACAAAAATTTAAATTGATATCTTACAGGAAGAGATAGGTTAATGAGTTATTGTTTTTGTTATCACAATCTTGATATGATATAAATTCTTGAATGATTACGGATTTTCAATTGGAAATAGGATATGAGAAACCTTTTATCTGTGGGGCTGACAATATTTGAACATGTTGGATGGCCAAGGTGCTAGGGCATCTGGAGTTAGTATATAAATCAGAGTTATCATCAGTAATGAAGAAATTACAGGAGTATAAGTACTGGGAGTAGAAATAAGATATAGAAAAAAATGGATGGGCCCCCTCTTCAAAATTCAAGGGGTTGGCATGTGGGCCTTACTCCTTAGCTTGCATTAATCTACTACAAAATGTTGAACCAGGGACTGCTTTTATTCATTAGATGAACTTGGATCTCATTTGTGTAACGATAAATTTCACTTAACCCTAATGAGGTTTCACCAATTTGCACCTCACCCTACCCAACTTTTTTTTTTGGCATTTTACCCTGTTGACGTAAGGTTCCGTTTGCGTTTTGCCCTACTCCGTCAATTCACCGTCAGCACTGGGAGCTGTTATGCCAGGCGCTAAAGCATGGGTGTTTTGTACCCATTGTAGTTCATGTCACGTGTAATGACTTGTCTTGTCTGATATGGTTGCTAGCAACAGACCAATCTTTCAGACCAGACTTGTCTGATAAGGCTGCTAGCAACAGACCAATCTTTCAAACCAGAAGAGGAGAACAATGCTTTAAAGTGATACAAAAGTTAGAATGGGAAGAGGAAAAGGAAAGCTCAACTTTTTTTAATGACTAAACTATCTCTGAGTTGTAAGGCTAAATAGATCTATTAAATCACATTAATCTAATCAAGTTTATTAAACATAATTATTCCATAACTTTTCTTCTTCCTCTTTCCACAACCAAGTGCATTCCATTCCTCACCTTCACCTTCTTCCCCTCAACCGTGCAACCATCCTCCTTGCCGGGGCTGCCTCATTCTTCACCATTACCGTCCTCTTCTCCTTCACCTCCTTCCTCACTTCATCTTTTCCTTCTCCACCACCAACCTTTTCGTTTTCACCTCCTTCCTTACTCCACATTCACCTTCACCACCCTCCTCACCTAGCATCTCCTCGCTGTGCTCCTCCATGGATATTAAAAAGAAAACTCTACTTTTTTATTGTGATTTATTAATCAATTAATTATTGAATCTGGTTTTAGTAGGTTTGTCTATAGGAACAAAAGTGTAATCCTTAATAGAAATTGGTTTTGTTACGAAATGAGGATTATGGAATTGGTTGGATTTGAGGATTGTGTTGGGGGGGGGGGGGATATAGAGACGTGGATTGGGTAATTGGTTTGGATTCAGGTGAGTTAAGATTTGTAATCTTGATGGGTTTGAGAGGGAAATAAGAGAGGAAAAGATAGAGTAGAAGGGATTTGGACCGAGTTTGAAAGATGTGAGAGAGGAAAAGATAGATTAATGAGAATGAGTTTGTTAAGGAGGAGGTAAAGAAAGGATGGAGATAATGCCATAATGGGTTTAAAGGAGGAGGTGGAGAAAGGATGGAGGTGATGGTAGTTTTGGAAGAGATTAATGGGAATGAGCTTGTCATAGAGGAGGTAGAGAAATGTTGGAGAATGGGTTTAAAGGAGGAGGTGGAGAAAGGATGGAGATATGGTAGTTTTGGAAATGGGTTTGGGTTTGGGAGGGGTTGGGTTTGGGTTTGGGTTTGAATGTTTAATTTAAATTGGATTATCATACAACTAACAGTGGTTGAACATATTCACAACTTAACTGAGGGGAATTTCAGTCATTATACGCTGAACTTAACGGCGTCACTCAAAAAAAGAAGTATGGTAGGGTCCGGTGCCAAGAAAAACTTGATTAGTAGGGTTAAGTGCCAAAAAAATTTATGGCAGGGTTAAGTTTATCCTTTGAATAATAATTGTTGGTATCTTTAAAATGGATGAGTGATTACTTAGGGATCACTTTTATCCATTAGATGAAACTGGATCCCATTTAAATAATAGTGTTGGTATGATTACATTGGATGAGTAGACTACAAAAGGCAACACTTTACTTCGGCATTTTAATACAGTCCGTGATCTAGCCATGCCATTTTTTTGTGTAGCAGTCATGTCATTTATTGAGCACTTCCATATTTTCTGTGTTGCTATAATTTGATTTCCCCCCATCTTTCTTTGATATATGTTAATCTCTGTATACAATAAGCTGGGATTAATTACGCAGTTATCTTTGCAATCACCAACATCTTGATATGTTTTTGCTATCTAACAGGATAATGAAGCCGATAAAAGCACTTCTGCTAGAGACCACAACTATGAGATCACGGACGAAATGCGCCAGGAGATGGAGTATAACGCTGACCGTGCATGGTATCGTTAAGCATTACAAAACTTACTTGATTGTGTCCATTCTCAATCTACATCTAAGCAAAATAAAGTTTAGTTTGATGCATATTAAAATTTATAATTTAGTAGAGTACCCACATTAGTTTTGTTTTACGGTTCCTATTTTTTTGAACCAAAACCTTACCATTCTAGTACTTGGTGGTCTCAGTAACCTGGACTCTTCTATCTTGGAGCCTTGCCATGTTGGCCATCAACAAGTCATTGTACCACATACCCATATCCAGCTTTTCGCATGTGTCCAATATATAATTTTGGACACTGTCGACACACCTCAATGTTTTCCTACACTCTTTTGACATGCTGTTCACATTTTTACACATTGAGCTATTTTCATTTATTTATTTTAGTGCAAGATGAATGTTAAAAACTGTGGAAGAAAGCAGTATGTTTAAAATGTTACAAGATAAGAAAATGGAAGTTACTATAGAAAGTTAAATATGCAAAGCTTATTTTCTTATGAAGTCGTAAAACATATTTGTTTATTTGTTAGTATATAGGTATTATACTTAATGTGTGCATATTTGTTTGTGCACAACTATGCATGTATACTTGTACTCTCTTCATGTGCGTCTGTGTCATACATGCAGACACTCAACTGTATGCTTCTCGAATGCAGAAAGGAGGAAGCTTGTACTTGGAAAGTGGCATGTTTTGCCGTCCAATTTGTTGATCTATATTGTTTATTGTTATCTGCGTATCTTGGAAAACTTCTAGGCAAAGCATCTAATGATTTTAATTTCTGATAATTTAGCATTTATGATCTGAAAATGCCACCTACTCTGCCCGCATTTCATGTATTGCTTGGAGGTAGAACCTCCCCAATGCTAATCATTGATTTAGATATATGTATGCTCAGTTGTAGTATTTGTGATCTTCAGTTTGTCTTTTTTATTCATTTCACATGGTTACATCTAATGGTTGATTACTCTTTATATTCCTTTCACTTCTCTGCAGGTATGATAGAGAAGAGCATAATACAATGTATGATGCAAATAGCTCTTCCTTGTTTAATGCGGATGAAACTTCTTATCAAAAGAAAAAGGCTGAGTTGGCAAAGAAACTGGTATATACTGTTACTGCCATTTCCCTTTTTAATTAAAGTTCGTCTTTTTCCAGTTCTCTAATATTGTGACTCATCAGTAAGTCATTTATGTTTGTTTTTCACTGTCATAGAATTGTCTTGTTGAGTGATTACTTAGAAATTAGAACATAGAATGTGTACCATCGTGTTTTCAGTATACTTTTTTATTCAACTTGACCAACATCTCATCTTTCTGTGTTACTGAGGAACATGACAAACATCATACAAATTTACCCAAACATAGTTTGAATTTCCCATTCATCCTTATCGTAGAAATTAATGTGAATAGGCCAGGAGAAAGGGCTTAACTAGTAACACATATGACTATATTTTGTTTTACATTTTGTTTTGAGAATATCTTGAATTTTAATCTTCAGCAGTCAATACCTTAGCCTGATCTCAAATCTCTCCTTGAAAATGCCTTTTCCCCTCGTAAATGGCCAGTCTAGTCATGCATTCTTAGAAATTATATTTGTTCTTCTGTGCGACTTGGTTGAACTGCCTATATTCACTGCATACCCACAAAGAACCATCTTTGTTCTTTACAGTGGAGAATGGAGAAACTTATGGCGGAACTTTTCAACAAGAACTTGTTGCATTGCATTCAATAAATTTTGCTGCTTCCTGTATGAGGTCTTTGAAGTTGGAATTATCTTAGGAAGCGAGTCAATAAAGAATTTAATCTTCCTATCTGGTGATAATCCTGGCAACTCAGAAAATATATGTACGAGAATACTCTGAACTTCCATTACATGAACAACCTCAATTCTCATCTTATTTTTTATGGCTGGCCTCTCCCTTACATATGCAATATAATCTTAACACCTATTCGAGAAGACTGAGTAGCATGTAAGGAAGATATGATAAAAACTTTAGGCTGTAGGGGGTAGTGGACCTTGACCCAAGAAACCCTGAACAGATAATCCACATTTCTTCCCTCTAATTTTTTGAATTGAGTATGGTTTCTCTTTAAATTTTGCTGTGGTACTTGAATTTGTGTGATTTATGTTGAATTTAGTTGTTTCTGAATGCTGTATATTGAAATAGTTAAGTTGCTTATTTTGTTACTTGTCAATAACTTCTTTATATCTTTGTTTGTTGTTTGTTTGTTCATGACATAATTAATACATAGTAGAAATTTGCTAAAGAGGGTTCAAGACTTCATTGTTTTAGGATAATCATATGGTGACTGGTGAGTAAATTTTGGATATTGATAACTGTATGACCTGTATGACCTGGTGACCCAGAAGCATATCCCAATTTGTAAAACCTCCCAGATCCCACCGATCATATCAGTTGTAAACTTCAATCCAATTATGCTAAGAGGTTTAATTGCGCGGAGAAGTAAGTTAGCAGATGTCATATTGACAAAGTTCTTTGTTCTCATTGTTCTTCTGAATGAATTGTAGGAGCTGTTGCCTGAACTTTGTGAGATTGATTTTATTGATTATATGGGAAACAAAGTTGTTAGTTGTTTGTTATTTCTTTAATTTTTTTAATTATATAAAATTAAATGTATACTTTATAAAATTCATTCTGTCATGTTGCAAACTGGGTATTCCCCCTTTTCATTGACTTAATTTTCTTAGAGAGTATCCTGGCAATATCGTAATCGAACCCGATCACGTCTTTCACTGTTGTTTTGCTTCTTTCCATGAAAATTAAACCCAAATTTTCTTGTTATGGCTACTAATCTTGTGATCTTAGATTCTTCTCGTCTCCAATTAAATATAAAAGTTGAGTTTTGTTTTAATGTCCAGATCCCTAATATGTATATTTGATAGGTTGATAAGTTCAGTATGTTTGACTCAAAATTTTACTAGTGATATTCTCTGAAGTTTGTACATTTCTCTCTCCACAGGTATTGCATATTATTACATTGTATGGAAGGGTTTTGTTTGTTTGTTAATTTTGTTAATTTTGTTTATGATTTTTCTTTCCTCTTGTGTGCGTAGATAAAACATTATAGATATATTGTTTTTGCAATTTCGAATCTGACCTACCATTTATTCAAATCTGAAATTTAGGGATATTTAGCCTTTGCAGCTAAATGAATTGTGTTTTGACTATCTGAAGCGTGTATTACATGTTCTTGAAAGTATTGTTACATAATCCTTCATCATTCTGTTAAGTTATAAGTAAGTTGCTGGTACTTTCATGTGTATATTGTTGAGATATTTCTAATGGATTATATATTTGACGATGAATACAGACTCGAAAAGATGGAAGTTTGATGACCCTTGCTCAAAGTAAGAAGCTTTCCCAATTGACAGCCGATAATGCTCAGTGGGAGGACCGCCAACTTTTGAGATCTGGAGCGGTCAGAGGTACAGAGGTACAAATGGAGTTTGAGGACGAAGATGAGCGCAGAGTTATTCTTCTCGTTCATGGTTAGCTATTTCATATCAACCTTCATGAACTAATTCTACCAAGTTTTACTAAGTCTAATATAAATTATAGCTCTTGTTTCAGTAATTGGGACTAACTGAACGTTTCGGTGCCATCTGAGTTTGATATTTATTTTGGAAATGACAACAGGATGAAATTAAACTGGCCTGGACTCTTTCTTCCACAATTCATTAGTTCTTCCTTCGAAAGAATGTATTCAAATTCCTCTTATCTTAAAAGAGGAACAGTTGTCTTGTTCATAGATCTCGCATCATGTAGGAACATACCTTAGTTTGCTTCACCCTCAGTCTATCTTAGTAGCATATGTTTCCTCCCATTTTTTGATTAGGAGTTGTGATACATTAAGGGAACATAAAAACAGTTTATTTTCTGATATATTTCCTTGTTCCCTTGCAATTTCTCCATGTGTTTGAACCACCTAGTAATGGAAAGTACATGTATGTTTTCAAATCTCATCTGAATTTTGCCTTCAGATCGCTGCCAGACTTGCAGTCCATACAGTACTTACTATGCTATACCCATAAAAACCATGTGTTTATTGTTGTCAGATACATGCAAAAGAAATTAACCACTCGACTTGGTTTGCTTAATCTTTTTATTCTTCCGACTACTTTCCTTTTAATTCTGGAATTTCTTGATACTTTTTCTTCTACGGCTTACACACGTAGGTTTATAATGAGGGTTACTCTGTTGCAGATACAAAGCCTCCTTTTCTGGATGGACGGGTTGTGTTCACAAAGCAGGCAGAACCCGTAATGCCCATTAAAGATCCAACGTCAGATATGGCTATAATCTCTCGTAAAGGTTCTTCATTAGTTAGGGAAGTTCATGAAAAACAGAGCATGAACAAGTCCCGTCAACGATTTTGGGAGTTGGCAGGATCAAAACTTGGAGACATTTTAGGTGTTGAGAAGACAGCTGAGCAGGTCCGTATTGATAATTCTAGCTAGAAGTTTTTGATCTTGTTATAGTTATAGTGTTGCAGCTTAAGTTCTGTTATGGTTCCAATGCCAGGTAGATGCAGATACAGCAGTTGTGGGAGACGAAGGTGAAGTTGACTTTAAAGAGGACGCTAAATTCGCGCAGCACATGAAAGTAAAAGGTGAAGCTGTGAGTGATTTTGCGAAGTCGAAATCGATTTCAGAACAAAGGCAGTATCTCCCAATATATTCTGTTCGTGAGGAATTGTTGCAGGTTTGTTTAGTGTAGCATGATATTGTAATAATGGAGGCTTTCTTGCATGTAGGGATGTTAACAAATATTTAGCCCTTTCCATCACATATTTTTCCAACCAACACAAGAACCCGGTACTGAAACATACCATTCCATTCAAATTTACTCTCAAGTGTCATGAATTCTATGTCTTGGCCAAATTAAGGGGGTGTTTGGTAGCAAGTGCATGTTGCAATTGCAAGTGGAAATTTCAAACCCCCCCCTCCCCCCCCCCCCCCCCCCCCCCCCCCCCCCCCCCCCCCCCCCCCCCCCCGGGCCGAAACTGATAGCTCGATTACCCAAATATCCCAAGTGTTGGATGGAAAGATGATTGAAATATATAAAGTAAAGGTTATGATGAAAAGTAGGGGATATTTAGTAATGAGTTCAAAAGTTTTGCAGGGAAATTTGAAGTTCCACTTGCAAATGCAATTGCAACTTGCATTTGAAGCTACCAAAAAGAAAAGTAGTTTGGAATGCTTACCTATGCATCATTCCTGGAAATAAAATATCTAAAAATAATTTAAGTTTCGAAACATTGTTTGTTTGTATATCAAATTCTGTCAGAGTTTATGTATTCCAGTGGCTACCTAATTTGTGCTCATTCTATTAGAGCTCTGACAGATTGCATTTTAGGGATGAGTGCTTCTTAACGATGATTAAAATAACTAGCAGTCTGGCAGTCATTTAATTTGGATGAGTGAAATCATTTACTTATTATAGTTTCTGGTTACTTGTTCCCTAGATGACAGCTTCCTATATTTTATTTTTTGATTATTACTTCTAGATAGAGATAAAGGCTCAAATTATTTAATGTGTTTTAATTGTTGTTGCATTTGTAGGTAGTACGGGAAAATCAGGTTATTGTTGTAGTTGGAGAAACTGGGTCAGGAAAAACAACGCAATTGACTCAGGTTTTCCATGATGTGAAGTTGCATTGATAAGTAATTATTTCCGGACGATACATATGCATACTGAAGTCTAATGTTATTTTACAGTATCTATATGAAGACGGTTATACCACAAATGGCATTATTGGTTGTACTCAACCCAGACGTGTGGCGGCTATGAGTGTTGCCAAGCGTGTCAGTGAAGAAATGGAGACAGAGTTGGGGGACAAAGTAGGTTATGCTATCCGCTTTGAGGATGTTACTGGCCCAAATACTATGATTAAGGTACTGCTCATGGTTATTCTCTATATATAGGATGCATTTGATGCTCTTACATACACATTGGTCAATTTAAGGGTCATGCTGATCATCCTGTTTCTCCCTTTTATTTTGCAGTATATGACTGACGGAGTATTGTTGCGGGAAACATTGAAGGATTCTGATCTTGACAAATATTGGTAAAAGCTTGCTCATTTTGCATGGTGCCTGTTGAATAATTTCATGTTTCTACCTTCGCATTTTATATGCCATGCAAATTATAACTATATGATATTGCAAATGCTACTATTCTTTGACATGCATATTTGGTTGTCTCCTAATATTTATAATCAGAGGATCCAATTAATCTCTCTAGGACAATTAACTTTATCATAGTTATATCTGCTAATTATTTGCTTACCTACTAAAGGTCCTCGTGTTAGTGGGGCTGAGGGGGCATGGTTCTGATATAATAATCTGTCTATTACAGATACTCCGTTGATTTCTACTTTTTGTTGTTTTCAATTCTTTTGGCACCAAACAGTTTTCTGTGTTTTAAAACATTCTCATGTAAGTTAAATGACATGACTGAGTGTACAAGTATATTTCTGTATAACACCAGCCATATACTTAAATTTGTGTAGATGAGCTCGACACTTTATATTTTTGTCTTCTCAGAAGCATACTAAAAGTTAGTGAACCTTGTTAAATGCCTCATGTTTAACATATTAATCAATTTCCTAACTGTGTTTGGTACTGATAGCAAAGAAAAGCACCTAAAAAGTGCATATGCAACTAAACTTCTAATTTAAAAATATTGCTTCTTCAGTGCTCAGCTTATGGATGCTTCATTATATGTTTGGCCATTACATTTAGAATATTTAACCAGGGTAAAATGCCACTTTTATACTTTTTATATGGGACCTTATCTCATGAATGTTATTGGGGCTCGGACAAGATGAAAATGTCCTACCTCTCTTATTAGGCAGAGCATGTTGAGGACATGAGATGTTATAGTGGGTACCACCTGGAAAGTATAGGTAGATAGTACTAAGTTGAGGGGATGGCTTTGTTTAGTGCAGCGATGAATTGTACTTAGGGTCTAATAAAGAAGGGTCCCTGATTACAAACCTTCTTATAATCCGTGTATAAAGTTTTGAATTTTCACCTTTTTTTGGGAATTAAATCAAGTAATTCTCCATGTGCTGATGGGAAGTGAAATGTAATCTTTTTACGTCCCATATCTTTATACTTCCCAATTAAATTAAGAAAGTTAGATAATTCTTTCCCCAATTATTTAACAAGGTTTGTCTCACTAAGAAAACTTGTATCTTGGGCAATTGAATCTAAATGAGTTTATATGAAGATATTATTGGCTCTCTTAGACTCTTAAGAGCATCTGTAGTCGTTTGCTAAATATGCATAATATGCATATTTTCTCAAAAATATCGCTGCACTCGTTTGCAGCGATATTTTCTCAAAAATATGCATATTTTGCATATTTTGCTACAGTAGATCGCTATAAATGAGAGCGGATATGAGAATTATGCATAATTTAAAGGACGCAACTTCGAGTTCCGTCGCTCGAAAAAATATTATTTAAAATTGTCGGACGCAACTTCGAGTGCCGTCGCTCCCAAAAAAAATAATTTTTACAAATAAAAAAAGGCAGAAAATACAAAAACCCCTCGGACGCAACTTCAAGTTGCGTCCCTCCACTTGCGCAATCCTCGGACGCAACTTCATGTTGCGTCCGTTGGGTTCAAGACCTGACCACTTTTTTTTTTTCCCTCCGACGCAATGTGAACTTACGTCTGTCAATTAAAAATATTTTTTTCCCTCGGACGCAACTTCGAGCTCCGTCTGATCAAAGATTTTTATTATTTTAAATTAAATTGGTAAAAAATACAATTTGACGACTGCAGCAAAATGGCCAAATGCTATATGCATTTATCCATTTATGCATAATTTAAACAATGACGGCTGTGGATGCTCTTAATGGTCACAATTTGACATCAGTGCAATATTGTAAATCTCTTGAGTCTTTGTAGTGATTGCAAGTGGAAGTGGAATGCAAACACTCGGGTGTTGCCGTTTGTTCAAACTAGTTGGTATACGTTCTCAAATGACATCATTATTGGGTGTTTCATTTCCATCAAAATAGGGTCCTCCGTGGAGCACAACTTGAAAAATATATTGTAGATTAGAATGGCATTTGTTTTTTTTAATGAAAAACTTTTATCATTGCTTGACCAATTAAAGTCTGTCTTACTTTGAAAACCAACTCTAACATTGAATCTTTTTCTTGTTTAGTGTGGTTGTCATGGATGAAGCTCATGAGCGATCATTAAATACCGATGTATTGTTTGGCATTTTGAAGAAAGTAGTAGCGCAACGCCGTGACTTCAAGCTCATTGTGACTTCTGCAACACTGAATGCTGAAAAGTTCTCAAATTTCTTTGGAAGGCAAGGAATTTATACTAGATAACACAGCTATGTTTTAGGCCATTCAAATTACAAAATTCTTATTTTTCCATCTATGTATTTTTGCAGTGTGCCAATTTTCCACATTCCTGGAAGGACTTTCCCTGTAAATACCTTGTACAGCAAGACCCCATGTGAAGACTATGTTGAAGCAGCAGTGAAACAAGCCATGACGATTCACATATCAAGTCCTCCCGGTGATATCCTGATCTTCATGACAGGTCAAGATGAGATTGAAGCGACATGCTATGCCTTAGCTGAGAGAATGGAGCAACTTACCTCCTCAGCGAGACAAGCTGTTGCACAGCTCTCTATTCTCCCTATTTACTCGCAACTGCCTGCTGACCTTCAGGCTAAGATTTTTCAGAAAGCTGAGGAAGGGGCCCGCAAGTGCATTGTGGCAACCAACATTGCAGAGACGTCCCTCACTGTAGATGGGATCTTCTACGTTATAGACACAGGCTATGGAAAGATGAAGGTATATAACCCTAGGATGGGAATGGATGCACTCCAAGTGTTTCCGGTAAGTCGGGCAGCTGCTGACCAGAGGGCAGGAAGGGCAGGACGTACAGGTCCAGGCACGTGTTACCGTTTGTACACGGAGTCGGCTTACCAGAATGAGATGCTACCGAATCCAGTGCCCGAAATTCAAAGAACCAATCTCGGGAATGTGGTATTGTTGCTAAAGTCTTTAAAGATCGAGAATCTGTTGGAGTTTGACTTTATGGACCCACCACCACAAGACAATATTCTCAATTCAATGTATCAGCTCTGGGTGTTGGGTGCTTTGAACAATGTTGGAAGCCTCACAGAGCTTGGGTGGAAAATGGTTGAGTTTCCATTGGATCCGCCATTAGCTAAAATGCTTCTAATGGGGGAAAAGCTAGAGTGCCTCAATGAGGTGCTAACTATCGTGTCTATGCTTTCAGTGCCATCAGTTTTCTTTCGCCCAAAGGATCGAGCTGAGGAGAGTGATGCAGCTAGAGAGAAGTTCTTTGTTCCTGAATCTGATCACTTGACACTTCTCAATGTTTACCAGCAGTGGAAGGCAAACCAGTATCGTGGAGATTGGTGCAACGATCATTTTTTGCATGTGAAAGGGCTTCGCAAGGCAAGAGAGGTCAGGTCTCAGCTATTAGACATCCTTAAAACCCTGAAGATTCCTCTCACCTCATGTGATATGGACTGGGATGTGGTGAGGAAGGCAATTTGTTCTGCTTATTTTCACAATTCGGCAAGGCTGAAGGGAATCGGGGAGTATGTTAACTGTAGGAATGGGATGCCGTGTAATCTACATCCCAGTAGTGCGCTTTATGGTTTAGGATATACCCCAGACTATGTAGTTTACCACGAACTTATTCTGACAACAAAGGAGTATATGCAATGTGTGACTGCGGTGGAACCACAGTGGTTGGCGGAGCTGGGCCCTATGTTCTTCTCAGTAAAGGAGTCAGATACGTCTATGTTGGAGCACAAGAAGAAGCAGAAGGAAGAGAAGTCGGTAATGGAGCAGGAGATGGAAAGTTTGAGGAAGGAGCAAGCAGAGGAGGAGAAGATGAGAGAGAAGAGGGAGAGGGAGAAGAAAGCAAAGCAACAACAGCAGGTTGTAATGCCCGGTAGGAAACAGCAGGGGTCATCTACTTACCTCAGGCCCAAGAAGTTCGGGTTGTAACAGTATGTGTTTATGGGTCTCGTCTTCTTCAAAACACTTGTGGGGGTTAGGGATCAAGAGACGAATGCGAAAGATATTGTGTATACTAGGATTGCTAAATTTTGAGTTCCTGACATTCTAAACGGAGATCAGTGTTGTAATACCCTATGTGTGTATGCGGATTTTGACTTTTAATTGTTGGGAGTATCCCAATAGCTAACATCTGAATTGTATAACATGTAACTCCAATTGTGATAACAAAAAGGAGTATTAGGTGAAACATAACAGAAGTGAGTATTAGGTTCAACATACAAGATCACATATGATTTGAATGATTTTGTTGCTTTTACTGTTATGCTCTCACGGGGCCAGATGTAGATTTTTTGCTAATATTTAAAGAACTTTTTATTATTATGTTCATATGTTGCAGTGGGAATGCTTTGCCCACCGTCTTTTCTGTGCTTTTCCTAGCTAACCGTTTGTTTGTTTGTTTGTTTGTTTTTTGTTTTTTTGAAGAAAAGGTGAAATATGCACACCCTGTTTCATTAATATGCAATTAACCAAACAAACTCAGCGTACTGGACTAAATTACAAACTACAAACAGGAAAATAGAACATGAAGCGACATGACCAGTGCATACTATTAGAGTCCATTCTAACACCTTTAGAGGGTGGACCGACAAAAAAAAAACACAACAAAAAACCCACAGTCGGTTAGATGGATCCATCTACAGTTTGACCCCGACCTCCACCAATATTGTATTGGACCCCATCTTGGGCCCAGTCACAAAGTAAGGACCAAACTAATTGTATGAACGTCAAATAAGCTTCGTGCACTGCCTCTCTGGCACGCGCACACCCACCTGAAGCGAATCACGCGGGATTTAGAAGTTCGCTGCTCCCATCTTTCTCCTCAACTCCCATAAACTCTCCAAATCGATCTCATTCGGCCCAGTCAAAGTCAACAAAAAAATGAGCCGTGGAAAGGATACCTTCACATCTCTCACGCTTTTGCTCTCTCAAGCGATTTCTCATCAAACAAAACTCTCACTCACCCTAACCACAGGCACAGTCAAAGAGAGAGCCGTGAAATGGATATCTTCCCCTCTCTCAAGTGATTTATCACAAATGCTAACATACACCTGCATAGGGTAGTGAGAAGCAACATCTTCACTATCTCACTCTCTCACTCTCTCTCTCACGTAAAAAATCCGTAACAAATCACAACTAACTAAAGGATTACCTTTTCCTCTCGCCCCTGCGGGCGGTGGACATTGTAGATTTCAGGTTCACTGATGAGGGCATAGTGGCAGTGCTGTCGCGGAGCATGTGGAAGTTGGTTAAAGGAGGTCGAATTCAGGGTGTGACTTACACGCTGACAACCAAAAATACGTAACACCTCCAATACTATATTACCACTTAGCTCACCTCATGGGGGGACCCCGCCTGGGGCCCAAGCCCCACAACTGTGCTGCAACAAGTGGGCGCATCTCATGGGGGGATCCCGTCTTTAGGCCCAAGCCCCACTACCGTGTTGCACATCAACAATCTCCCATCTCATCTCACAACTGCCAAACACTAATCAACTCTTCCATCTCATCTCAAAACCCCAACACTCACCCATTCAAATCCCCAACACCTTGCAGGTGATTTGAAGCTGCCTTTCTCCAGTGCGGGTGTGGCGATGTTGGCCCCTCCAGCGTCTCTCGATCGACGCTTGGAGGAGCATGCCGGAGGAAGCTCGGCGGGATCTGGAGGGCCTTGACTGGGCGGAGCGGCGGCGGAGTCTCCCTCATCGAGTGATCGGACGGCTCGATGGGACGATGCGTCAATTGGAGGAGCACGACGACAGTTGCTCGACGGGAGTTGTGGAGGTTTTCGACTAGACGGAGCGGCGCGTCTGATTGTTGTCTTCGACGGGACTGGAGGCAGGAGTAGCGACACCGAGAGGGGAGTGGACGGCCGGGGGGGGGGGGGGGGGGGGGGGGCGACCGGGGAGGGGGCGGCGAAATCCTAGCCGTCACCCCCTCCAAACTTAGATCTAGATCGAGGATTTTTTTTGTGGCTTTTTTTGGGGAGCTTCTCTCTTTAGAAAATGTAGAGAGTTCTCTTTTTTGTTTCCATGTGCAAATAAATCATATTGAAATCATGTCTGACAACATAACTAGTGTCATATTATTAATTTTCTCAACAAAACAAAGGATTGTTCTCCAGGCTATGACGTAAACCATCTTCCCTGAAGATGATTCCAGTGCAGAAGTTGAAGCCTACACCTCTTATAATTGCCCAACACTCTCCGGTCGTTCATTTTGTGCCTTCCAAATCACAAATGTTCGGCCATGTCTTTCTTTGGTTACTTTGACGAGAATGGAGACAGAAAAATCTTCCCTTCTGAATTTCTAGGTTGTATCAATGTTGTAGGCGAGATGTTGTCGTTAGAGGAGGTCGAGAAGTTGGTGCAGTCAGCTGACTCTGATGTGAAAGCGGAGGAAGAGCGAGAGAGCGAGGGGGGGGGGGGACTTGAAGGAGGCTTTTGAAGTGTATGAAATGGGGAATTTTTTGCGGTACTAGGCCACTTATTGAAACTATTTGCAATTTTAGGCCAGTTCACAAACTATTAGCACTTTTGGCTAGCCAGTGCCACGTCAGCAGCGACCGCTATTGGGAATAGCGGTCTCTTCATAGCGACCTCCCACACTTGTCAGCTTATAGAGAGGATATTGTATAATGGACACGATTTGGTGTAACTGAGGTCGCTATTGTCAATAGCAGCCTCAACCAAGGTCGCTATTCCCAATAGCGACCACAAGTTGGCCCAATCGCTTTTAGGCCCACCGCAGGTTGGCCCAATCGCTTGTCAATAGCCGACCTTACTTAGAAGATGCCGCTATTGATAATAGCGACCTTAGTTAGAAGATGCCGCTATTGACAATAGCGACCTTACTTACACCAAGTGATTTGCAATTATGCAATACCCTCTATAATCTGCTAAGTGTGGGAGTACAATGTGTTGGTCGCTATGAAGAGGCCGCTATTCCCAATAGCGGTCGCTGCTGATGTGGCACTGGATAGCCAAAAATGCTAATAGTTTGGAAAGTGGCATAAAATTGCAAATAGTTTCAAAAAGTGGCCTAGTACCGCAAAAATTCTGAAATGGGAAGGGGAGGGTTGCATTACAGCTAAGAGCCTTAGGAGGGTCATTCGGCTATTGGGGAATTGGGAGTGATTCTCACATTTAGGCTAGTTAGAAGAAACTATTTTCGTTTTGGGGCCACAAGCCAAACTACAAGTTGAAGAAAATCTTACAAAAACAACCCTATCTTTAAAGATATTCATACTGCATAAAAACAGGAAAATTGCATAACTCACTACCCCATTTAAAAACTGGATATTTCGCAAAAAATAAAGAAATTAAGATTAAAAAATCTCTCAAAATTTAAAATTAGATACATTGATAAAAGATTAACAGAAAGGTAACATATAACTAATAAGGAAATATCAGAATACTTGTTACTAACAAGAAAAGTAACCAATAAACTACCTAGAGAAATACAAAAAGAGATAACATACTAAGTATTAGATCACAGAAACAAAGAAGCAAGTTGGTATTACCAACACCTACTAGCATACAAAATAACAGGCTAAGCATGGCCAATGAAGTAGTTGCATTAAATTCTAACATAAGCCCAGAAATTTATATGATAAACATACAAGAGTTGGAAGAAGATTACAATGGTCCTGAAATTGTAGGAGATATAAGAAAAGATTGAAAAATCATAAATAAAAATATAAAAGAATTAGGTAGATATATAACTGACTACCCAGAAGAAGAATTAGGCATAACGGAAGAAGGTATGAAGGAGTTAGAAGCCATAACAAAACTCAATATAAATATTTTGGAAATAGAAGATTTAATGGCAAATCCTAATTCAGAAGAAGTACAAGAAGCCTTGAAAAATCTTGATATAAAATGAAGAAATAAAAATGGACCAAGATAAGATTATAGCAAAATCTACAGAAATTCCAAATAACATGTACGAAATCTTAAGGCCACCACCTAACAAAAAACCTTACCAATTACCATGGAAATGGCAAAACACAAAAAGAAGAATGCAGCTAGGAAGAGACAAAGAAAAGGAAACCCCAAAATATGAACCTACAGAACACTACGAAAAGGGAATAGCAAATGGAGAATGGCTAGACCTAGATTGCGTAAAAGATGTAGATAGGACAATTGAAGAATGGGTAAAGTCCTCACCAATAGTAGGATTTAGGCAAAATCTTACAGAAAACACATTTGAGAAATTTATAAAAGCTACCTTTATAGGGGTAGTAGCAAAATGGTGGAATGGGCTAAAGGAAGAAGAAAGAAATGCTATAAGAAAATCAAGACCAATTGATGATAAAGGAACTAAAGAAACTTCAGCACAACGAACCTTAAGTCTAAAAGAAATAATTACAAATTACGAAATAGCAATAAGAACAGAATTTAGTGCATACGATAAAGGGGAAAAATACACTATATACAAAAAGAATCAAGCAAGATGGAGACTAAGCAACTTAGAAATATGCGACATGTGTTATTTTGACAACTATGCTTGTGAATTCCGAGAATATTTTCAAGATAGTTATTACACAAAAGAAGAACGAAGTCCAATTCTGAACTCATTCTTTCTAAAACTACCTGATCCACGAAGTATAAACATATATAGTGCATACATAGGTGAGAAAGTAAAATCAGAAGTAGACACTTTAGGGTATAGAACATAATTCGTTAAAGATTATAGGGATAAAGTATGCCAAGATGCTAGAGCAACAATGAAATACTATAGAACATATAAACAAATAATTTGTTGTGAAGATGCAAAACCGAATCATTGGGGATGTAATAATAACTATAATTATACAAAGAAGAATAAAAACAAATTCCAAAAATATAAACCAAAATATAGAAAAACTCTTAAGAGATTTTAAAAACCTTATAAAAAACACTTTAGAAGAATAAATAAAAATAGACAGTATACGAAAAACCTTAAGAAATGTAATTGTTACATATGCGGAGTGGTAGGACATATATCACCAAATTGCCCTAAAAGAGTGAAAAAAAATGTAAAATACGTAGAAGAAATTGAAGAAATGAATAACATAAATTATGAACCCATATAATATGAGGAAGAATGGTCAGAAATAAGTGAAGATGAAGAAATAATGGTAATAGAAGAAGATAGTGGACGTAGTGAAGGTGAAACAGAAGAATGTGAAATAAACATGATGACATAAATAACAGAAATAAGAGAACCATCAGAAAGAGAAGAAAACAATGAAAAAGTAAGGGAAAGAATGTGCTTTGACATACAAAAATACGATAAAATAAGGGCGACCAAATTAGATATAAATTCAAAAGAAATTTTTAAACTACCAATATTCGAAAGAAAGAAAAGTACCATCATAATAGCCAGGAATAATGAACAACCTATAGACATTGAACAAGCACAAGGAAAAATCATAATCCCATTAATAACCGAAAGAATAATAAGACAAGAGATGGAAAAAATAAATGAGAAAACCAGAAAAACATTAAGACACAGACATTTAGGAGCCGTACAAATAATAATAAAAGCCGATTTTAAAGAATGAATAAATACACTCCTGGAAATATACCTAATGGATGAAAGAATAATATCAAGTACACAAGATGCTTTAATAGAAATTGTACAAGGAAACCTAATGTACCAAAAGATAAAATTTACAATAAAACCTAATTTCTCTATAAGCATGGCAGAAGAACATACAGACAAAAGTCTAGTCATGTACCATATATTATCAGGAATAGGAATGATGGAAAAAAGCAAAGTTATGTGTATACAAATAAGAAATATTTATGCTTTCACTAGTAAGCATGAAGTAAAAAATAGAAATACTGATAATTTTAAAATAGAGTTACTATTCAGCGAAATTATAAGATACAAAACAACTAGAGAAAATCCTGAAATGACTACCAAATTATATAGAATTCGACTTTAATAAAGAAAAAGAAACTGTAAAAGGAAAAGCACCACAAATAATGTTCGGAAAGAGATCACTATCAATAAAAAATACACAACAAGCATTGGAATTAATACCAATAATAAATACATTAGAACACCAAAACAATAACCAATTCAAAATAGAAGTAGAATATTATGACAATGGAAAATGGAATAAACAAATAGCCTTAATAGATATAGGAGCTACTAATTCACATATTAAACAAACAAATGTAAAAACAACTGACAATGGAAAATGGAATAAACAAATAGCCTTAGTAGATACATGAGCTACTAATCACATATTAAACAAACAAATGTAAAAACAACTGAACTAATAACATTAGAAAACCCATATTACTACCTAGACTATTACAATAATAGACATCCAATTGTACATACAATTATACTACCACTAAGGATAAACGGTAAAAAGAAAATGTTATTATACTTACACATAGACCCAGAACACCATGTTAATGAAATGCTATTAGGAACTGACTTCCTTACATCAGTACAACCTTACTCAATTCAAGAAGAAAAAATCACAATAACAGTAAACAATGAAAGTATGGTAATAAATAGAATATTGGACAAATGAATCCATTAAGAACCACAAAAAACACATTATACATACTAACAGAATTTATTTACGAAGGATACAAATTAAGAAACTATCATAGTCTAATAGACAACGGAGCAGGCACTAGTTTATGCCGCAAAAATATACTACCAAATGAAAACAAGATGGATATAATAAAAAAGCAATAACTGGATTAACTGGACAAACTATCATACTTGACAAGTGATATGGCTAAAAATGGGGTTAAATCGGAACCGTTCAAAATGGGCACGAATCTTAAAGTTCACAGGGGCAAAACGGCAATTTCACCTATAGACAGGTCTGAAATGGGAATTGGGTCTCTTCTCTTGGACCCAATAATCCATGAACGGATCTGGTTAACTGAGAGCGGGTCCCAACCCGTTCAGAGACAGTTCAGGAAGATATCGAGAAATCCTGATCCGTCTCTATCCCGAGGAGGTGGTTCTAACCACCTCGATCCAGCTACACCGGGGAGTAGAGATTCGCTCTTATCTCGAAGCAGATCCCCCACGACGAATATAAAACCCCCTACCTCCTACCATTACAAGGTAATCACTCTCTGTCTACCTAAAGCTCTTACATATTCTTTTCTGAGTTCTAACAAGAGCGTCGGAGGGTTCGTCGCCGGGATCAACCTCGGTGTTTCGAACGTTTGTGCAGGCCAGCAGGAGCAGCAAGGAGCTAGCCCAACAACAGTGGAAAGGGTCAGGTTTGACCTCTTTGATTCCTCACGAATCTACAAGTTCATCTGATTGCCCCCACATCGAAATCAGTGGCAATAGATTGGCACCGTCTGTGGGAAAGGGAATAGCTATCCAACCTTCCTCCCTCAACAAAGGCCACTCCAAGCTATGCCTCCGAAGAAAGGAAAGTTTGCGGCCTCCAACTGCTGAACAGCCTCCATTCTCCCTCCGCCTCCAGAGGCTCTCCCTCCGCCTGTCCAACCAGCCCTGCTATTTTGGAGTTTTATCAACAATTTGCTTGTGTAGGCTCGAACAGCCAATTCCTCAATCTGTTCAGCAGCCTCTAGGGCCTCAAGTGGTCGTTGGGGAGCCCTCTCGACGAAGTCTCCAGAAGTACCCCTACACTAGGTCCATGTCTCCATCCACAATGCCTCTACAGATTCCATGGCCTCCCATAGCCCTCCAACAGCGAGAGATCTACGAGAAGTTCTCAATAACCGGCAGAACGAGCCCGAGCCCGATCTTCGGATCCATTTGGATAGAGGCGAACCCGCGATGGAAACCCTCGTCGGGAGCACCAGAGGGACCGTTCACCTCGCCGCACATACCGTAAAGGGTCCAACTCTTCTCAGAGACGGAGGGAGTCACCCCAACATCGTCGAAGAAGAAGTCGCTCTTCGGCTGCCCGTTTTGCAGCCGGAGCCCATCGGGAGCAGGAGGCCCCTGTGATAAGGAGTTCCAACAGTTCCAGGAGGCGGTCCTACAGGCACTCAATGTCACCCCCAACAATGACTAACGACCTCCCAGTCCTCGTCCGAGCCCTAACCATCGCCACCGTTCTCTCAGTCCTAGGCCATCTTCGAGCCATCGTCGTCCCTCTCCCAGTCCTCGGCCTACTCAAAGCTATCGCCACCGCAGTCCCAGCCCACCTCCATATGAAGATGAGTCTCGAGGTTCAGCGAGGCATAACCGAAGGGAGGACTCGGTCTACCGCAGTCTCCACGAGATGGAGAGGCGCCTCGGCCATCTCGATCGAGATGAAGAACAATGGGTAAGGAACCTTCACCCAAGCAGGCCCTCCTTCTCTCGAACTATCATGGAGGCTCCCGTTCCAGAGAACTTCAAGCCTTCGCATTTCGAGACTTATACCGGGGAGTCGGACCCCGCTGATCACATTGAGAGTTTCAAAACTCTCATGATGATCCACCATGCCTCTGATGCCCTACTCTACAAAACCTTCCCAACCACGCTAAAGGGGTCCACTTGAGAGTGGTATTCCAGACTTGCTCTGGCCTCAATTTTCTCCTTCGACTAGTTAGAAGGTCTCTTCTTCACCCATTTCGTGAGCAGCCACCGCTCCAAAAAGACTAGCACCTTTTTGCTCTTCCTCAGCCAAAGAAAGGGCGAACGGCTGAGGGACTACGTCAAGCGGTTCATAGCGGAGGCCAAATCTATAGCCTCTCTGGATTGGTTCGTGGCCTCGGCGACTTTTCAGTCCAATGTCACTAATCCCGATCTCAGGGCATCCCTGGCCAAGAAGCCTCCTCGGTACTTCTCAGAGCTCCTTTTCAGGAGCGAGAAGTATATCCGAGCTAAAGAGTCTCTCAACCTCCCCACTCTTGAGGGATCATCTTCTGGTAACAAACGAAAGAATACTGAAGAAGAAGAAGCTAAGAAGCTCCAAAATGACAGCGGAGGTCAATGTCGCCCTCTCCCTCGTTCCGAAAAATTTACTCCGCTCAACGCGAGTGTATCTGCCATCTTGATGGAGGTGGGAATGAGGGTCTCCTACCACCACCTTCAAAGATGAACACCCCAGGAAAGAAGAGAATTTGGGATAAGTGGTGCCGCTTCCACAGGGACCACGGGCATGACACAGATGATTGTCGCGCCCTGAAACACAAAATCGAGGCCCTCATTCAGAGAGGGCAGCTCGCTAGGTTCATGAGAAGGGACAGGGCCGATCCACCCCCGCCCCCCAGGGGGGCTAATAGGCAAACCGAACATGCGAAGACCCCGGATGTCGAAGCATAGGCCATCCTACACCTCATACACGGAGGCCCAATGGGGGTAGATTCCAACTCCTCCCGAAAAGCCTTCGTTCAGGAAGTTAACGCCGTGCAGAGCCATCCCCCCCTCCCCCCCGAAGGGTCTTGGTGTCACGTTCTCCAATAGAGACTTGGAGGGTGTCCGCACCCCCATTGCGACGCCCTCGTTATTAATCTCTAAATGGCCAACTTCGACGTACGCCGGGTCTTGGTGGATAATGGAAGCTCGGTTAATATCCTTTTCATGGAGGTATTCAAGGGCCTCCAACTGTCGAGAGATCGGCTCAAGCCCGCGGGCTACACTCTTCATGGATTCACTGGGAGGCCAGTGACGATCGAGGGAGTTATAACCCTTGACGTGACCGCTGGCAAAATCCCGATCACCCGTATAGAGCCGATGGACTTCATGGTGGTGGATGTGAAAGCCACCTATAATGTTATCCTGGGTCGACCAGGTCTGGCTGCACTCCAGGCTATCCCTTCGACCGATCACATGAAGATGAAGTTCCCCACTCCCGCATGAGTGGGAGAAGTGAGAGGAACCAAGAGGCGGCTCGCAAGTGCTACATGACTTCGATGGGAGGCCCAGTCCTCTCCTAGAAGCCCTTGAACTCCCACGAGAAAGTAACCAGACTATCTCCGAGTCGGTGGACGAGCTGGAGGAAGTGGCCTTCTCCGACGAAGATGCCACCAAGACCTTCTAGATCAGCAAGGCTCTTTCCCCCTCCATCAAGAAATACATCTCCCAATGCATAAGGGAGAACTGTGATATCTTCGCTTGGACCGCGCGGATATGCTAGGGATCTTAGAGGAGCTCTTGATGCACCTCCTTAGCGTCACCCTGGGAGTTAAGCCCGTCCAGCAGAAGCGGCGTAAGTCTGCTCCCAAGCGCCAACAGTTGATCAAGGAAGAGGTCGAGAATCTCCTGAATGCCCGATTCATCCAGGAGGTGAACTACCCCGAATGGCTATCCAATGTGGTGATGGTCAAAAAAGCCAATGGGAGCTGGAGGATATGCATCGATTTTACCAACCTTAACAAGGCGTGCCCAAAGGATCCATTCCCCCTTCCGAGCATCGATGCTCTAATCAATGCGACCTCCGGCCACGAGCTCCTCAACTTCATGGATGCCTTCTCAGGGTATAACCAGATCCAGATATTCCCCCCGAACATCCCGAAGACCTCATTTGTGACTGATCAAGGCATGTATTGCTACCGGGTCATGCCATTCGGTTTGAAGAATGCGGGAGCCACATACCAGCACCTAGTAAACAGGGTCTTCCGAGACCAGATTGGCCGGAACATAGAAGTCTATGTGGACGACATGTTGGTCAAGAGCATCCGAGGGTAGGAGCACGTCCTCGACCTCCAAGAAGCCTTTGGGGGTGTTGAAGAGGCACAACATGAGGCTGAATCGAGCAAGTGTGTGTTTATAGTCTCATCTGACAAGTTCTTAGGGTTTATGGTAAGCTAGAAGGGCATATAGGCCAACCCCGAGAAAATCCAGGCCATACTCAAAATGGCTCCTCCCTCCAGTGTTAAAGATGTGCAAAGGCTCACCGGGCGCCTCGCGACAATTGGGCGTTTCCTCTCCAAATTCGGGGAGAAGTGCCTCCCATTCTTCAAGGTCCTCAGGGGGGCTAAAGGCTTTGAATGAGGGCAACAACAACAAGAGTCCTTTGACCAGCTCAAGGCGTACTTAGCTAACCCCCCACTCTTGAGCAAGCCCCGACCTGGGAGGTCCTCTATCTATACCTCGCCACTTCGGAGCATACCCTCAGCGTGGTCCTGGTAAGAGAATGGGACAGGATGTAGAGGCCCATCTACTACGTGATTAAGGTCCTCCGGGACGCTGAACTCCATTACCCGAAGCTAGAGAAGATGGCTCTTGCCTTGGTTATGGCGGCCCGAAAGCTCTGCCCCTACTTTCAATCTCATTCGGTGGTCGTTCTTACCGACCAACCCCTGAAGCAAGTTCTCCACAAGCCCGAGACATCGGGACGCTTGATGAAATGGTCCATAGAGCTGAGCCGACATGACATCAGCTACCAACCCAGAACCGCTATCAAGGCCCAAGCCCTAGCAGAACTCATTGTGGAGAGCACTATCCCCGACCCCTGCGATTCGGCTGCCGAACCTCTGGTCTGGACTGTTTATGTTGATGGATCCTTGTGCACCGACAGAAGTGGGGCTGGCGTAATCTTGACCGGCCCAGACACTTTCGTCCTGCAGTACTCCCTCCGCTTAAACTTTCCTGCATCGAACAATGAGTCTGAGTACGAGGCCCTCATAGTGGGACTCTGCATGGCCCGCAAAGCAGGGGCCAAGTGTATCTAGGTCTTCAGTGATTCGCAGCTGGTCGTGAACCAGGTGCCCAGGGAGTATGAAGCAAGAGATGAGCGCATGGCCAAGTACTTGGCGAAGGTAAATGGACTATTGGCCTTGTTTGAAGATGCTCGACTCTAGCGGGTGCCCCAAGAGGAAAACGCGCAGGCGGACGCCCTTTCAAGGCTTGCCTCCTCCTCCCTCCAGGGTTTGGAGCGAACCGCATTGATAGAGGTCCTCTTGAGACCAAGCATTGAGGAGGACATATTAGAGCCAATGGAGACTATGCCCCTCACACTTGGGGAGAATTGGATGAAGCTCCTACTCGAGTACCTTAGAGACGGAGTTCTTCCAAAAGACCCAAAAGAGGCGAGAAGGATCAAGACCCGAGCCGAGCGGTACACCCTTCTTGATGGAGTCATGTACAAATGCTCTTACACTCAGATTGACGACCGACCCTACCTGAGGTGTCTCTCCCCCGAGGAAGTGCTCTATGCCCTGAAGGAGGCCCATGATGGTATGTGTGGCACGCACCTGGGAGCGAGATCCCTTGCCTATAAACTCTTAAATTACGGCTACTTCTAGCCCACACTATTTAGTGACTCCGAGGAGTACGTCTGCCAATGTGACTCCTGCCAGAGATTCGCCCCGATCTGTCGCCTACCTCAAGCCCAGCTCACCTCCTTGGCGAGCCTCATCCCTTTCGCAATGTGGGGAATGGACTTACTCGGACCATTCCCTCCGGCACCGGGCCAATTGAAGTTCCTGGTCGTGGCGATAGACTACTTTTCCAAGTGGATTGAGGCCAAACCCCTTGCAATGATTACTGAGAACAAGGTTCAGAAGTTCTTTTGAAAGAACATTATTTGCCGTTTCGGTGTACTCCGTGTCCTCGTAACCGACAATGGAACCCAGTTTGCGTGGGCAACATTTCGTAACTTTTGCACTGACCTCAGCATCTATCAGTGGTTCTCCTCAATATCCCATCCCCAGTCCAACGGCCAAGCAGAGAATGCCAATCGATAGATACTCTCCAGCCTGAAGAAGAGACTCGATAAGTCCGCCAAGGGACTATGGGTCGAACAGCTGCCCAACGTGCTGTGGAGCTACTGCACCATAAAGAGAACTCCGACAAGAGAGTCCCCCTTCAACCTAACTTATGGCTCCGAATCCATTATTCCTCTAGAGGTTGGCCTACCTTCGCCGCGATTGATCGCTTACAGTGAAGAGCAGAACGCGAACCAGATTCACAACAGTTTGGACCTCATCGATGAGATCCGTGAGAGAGCTTCCATCAGACAGGAGACGTACAGTCGTAGGATCACTCAGTCATACAACAAGAAAATCCGACCGGCTAATCTCAAAGAGGAGGACCTAGTACTTCGGAAGCTGTCGATCTCCATTCCAAGCAAAAAGGGCAAGCTAGCACCCAATTGGGAAGGTCCGTATAGGGTCTCCAGAGTTATTCACCCAGGCGCATATCAACTCGAAGACCCGGGGGACAGGAGAATACCGATGATATGGAACGCAGAGCACTTGATGAAGTACCAAGAGGGTGTCTGAACACCGCTCCAAGCAACTTCCCCAAGAGTACTCCATAAAATATGTCAAAGTTTTTTTATTTTCCTTATCAAAGTGTAAGGGCGGTTTGCAACTTAGAAGCGGCAGCCTAATTGTTTTCAATAAAAGCAGTCTACCCCTGCAAGTTCTCTATTTTGAGCATTCTAATTGCACCATTTTGGCGCTTACAAAAAAAACGTTAAAATGACATGCTCGGAGTCCAACACTTGGTTCGATTCCGCTTCAACTACTTGCTTTTAAGCGAGTACGAAGTGGTTCACCATTCGGAATTGCTCCCACAACTGTTGATATTCTTTAAACGACACGCTCAGAGTCCAACACTTGGTTTGATTCCACTTCAACTACTTGCTTTTAAGCGAGTACAAAGTGGTTCACCATTCGGAATTGCTCCCACAGCTGTTGATAATATCTAAACGATAAGTTCGGAGTCCAATACTTGGTTCGACACAACTTTTGCTACTTGCGAACGAGTGAGTACAAAGTGGCTCACCATTCGGAATTGTATCTACAACTGTTGACACTCGCAAACGCTAGCAAAACACACACAAGTTCAAGAAATAAGTACGATTTCATTAAAGTTTGAGGTACAAGTCTAACTACATACCAACAACTCATCTTTACATCGAGATACAAAACTCGTGAAACAAAGATTACAAAATTACAGAGATCTGCTTTAACCCCTCCTAGGAAGTGGGACACTTCTATTAAGAGATAACCGAGGTCGGCGAGCGTCGTGCTGCTGTGGCCTTACTTCTGTGGAGATATCTAGACCGGCGAGCCAAGTTGCATCTTCGACGCCTAAAAGCCTAAGTGTCGCCCCAGCAGATGCTCTGCTCTGCGCGTCCCTGGGGCACCTCGAGACGGGGGCGAGCATAATGCCAACTCGTGGAATGACCTTCCTTGGGAGTATTCACCTCGGGGACAAGAGGTGGTTCTGACGTTGCTCCCCTCAGACAGCCGTCGTAGCCGATGGTTCTCTACCTCTAGCTCCATGACCCGTTCCTTCAGCGAGTCTTCCGTCACTCTAATTTTTAGTCGAGGCATTCGGTTAGAGCTGCCCCGACGAGAAGCCTCGAAAATAGCCCTCCGAAGGTGCGCCGCTTCAAAGCTCTTCTTGAGCACGACATTCTTCAACCCCTCTCGTTCGGCCCTGACATCAAGCAAAGACCGACAAAGATAATTGAGCCGCAAGCCTTGGCTGAAGGCCATCAAGGGACACATCTTGTCTCCCTCGGAGGGCATTTTGCGAGCCTTTTCTTTTAGACGCTTCAGCACGGAGTCACGACGAGCCAACGTCAGCTTAAGATGGTTCAGCTCCGACTCGATTTGAAAAGCCTCTTTCAAGTCCGAGCGAGGCCCATCCTCGTTACCCCTAGACCAGACCTGAGGCATGCTACTTCGGCCATTGGAGGCACTTCAACAATTTGTGATGCTTCGCCGATCTGAAAAAAGCCAGAACATGAAGGTGCTAAGTTTAAACGGCTCCTACAGGACAACTCAGAGGCAAAGTTCGATGCAAATACAACACTTGGTCAAAAAAGTTTCTCATTTCATTGAGTACAAAATGTGGTGGCCAGTCCGCAACAAGGCAATACAAAATCAAAAAAAAAGGTGAACAAAGTCAGGGAGCCACCTCGAGGTGCTGCTCCTCACTCTCCCTTGGCATCGTCACGAGCGCCTCCTCCAGATTCGCCACCTCCTCCATGAGCCCTTCGGCTTCTCCCTCCCCTCCTTCGGGCTTGATCTCTGCTAAAGGTATAATCTCCCGCCTTTGATCGGGTCGTACAGGTGATACCCCGAGCTTTCGAAGTCGGGGATGCGAGCCGCGACATGGTTGAAGGCCCAAGCATAGGACTCCTTCATGTTAGTGAGCATGTGGGCCTCTGCCTTGGCTTGGATGGCCTCCGTCGCTTCGACCACTACTGCGTCCCGCTCCTTCTGCATCTCCTCTGAGGCCTTTAAAGCCTTCTTCCTCTCCATCTCGGCTAGGGTCTTCCCCCTCTCCAGCTCATCTGCCCTCGCCGCTTCGACCGCGATGCGCTCATTCGCCTTGGCCAGCGCCGCCTCCAGAACGCTGATCTGAACGGCTCGGGACTCCGAGAGCTGTTGCTCAGCCTCGTACACCTTGATGACCCTCGCTCGCTCGGCCCTATCCCGGTCACTCGATGTCTTTAGTTCCTTCTCCTACTCAGCAAACTACTCCAGCAGGTGACTAAAGTGATAGGTGATCTGAAAATCGGAGAGAAAGAAGGACGTGAGTATCAAAAACCACAAACTTCAAAATTCCGAAGAGCATAGCAAGAACACTTACCGACATCGTTGCCCGGGCAATTTCTAGCATCGTCGCCCACGATACCCGCCTTCAGCGTCGCTCGGTCCTTTGGGGTCAGCAGGTGGCGCACGACATGCATGCTCATCACTGCATCGCCAAGGAAACCTTCAAGCTTCATAACCCTCCAGTCGGGGATGAAGAGCTTCTTGTGCTCCTTAGTCAGAATAGCCTATGCCTCAGTGGTGAGGGGCGGTACGTCGAGCGCTAGCGCGGCTCAGACCGAAAATGCCCTGCCAGAAGGCTCGAAAGCCGTGGTCGAGGGAAGTGCAGCTTGGGGAGCAGAGGGAGTGTTGGAGACCAAGTCCACAATAGGCGTAGGAACCGAGGGTGTCTGGGGTGCTCGGCCGGACGAGGGTCCCGTCGTCGTCCTCTTCCTCTTCTTATTGTCCGGTCCCTTCATGGTGGTCGCACTCCGCTTCACCAACTAGGCTTTGAAATCCATACCGGGGTCCTCTGAAAAAGGAAAACCGAAGGGAGTTAGCATCAGAAGAGAACGAAAAAAAAGAGAAACAAAATTAGACGAAGCGTACTAGCTAGAGTCGATCGGACTGAGACCCCCATCGAAGAGGACCCCCTCGGTGATATCTTTCCAACCCAGGGTCGGAAGATCGAGGATCTTCGACACGACCCCCTCTTCCTCCTTAGTCAGCACCGGCTCGATCTTTGCCCACTTCGGAACGTCCTCCTTCCAACTCGTCGGAAAACTCCACGGCTCGGGGCCTCGGATCAAGAAGTACTTCTCCTTCCAGTGCTTGATGGAGTCCAGATTCTCGATCAACTTGACCCCTTCCTCGGAGACAGATAGTACCGGTACTCCATCTTGCTCATACAGCAGATCCGGTAGAGACTGCGGAGTAAGACGAGCTGAGGCTTGACGCTTACGGCTTGGCTTTGGAGGATGAAGGCGATGACGTGCCGCCACATATTCGGCATGAACTTCATCGGGCTCAGGCCATACCATTGTAGCACTTCAACTACGAACCGCAGCAGAGGCAGCCGAAGGCTGGTGTTGAGTGCGTCATAGGGGAAGACGCAAGTGTCGGACAAAGTCTCCGTGCACGCTCGGAAGCCCGGACCGGGGAGGATCAAGGTGTAATCCTTCGGGTTCGGGATCCGGAACCCCTTCCTGATACGCTGAAGATCCGTCTCGGTAAGAATCGATGGGATATTGTCTACCTCGGAAGGATCCCTCGGACGATTCTCCTCGTAGGTGGCAGACTCCCGTATACCGCCTTGGATAGAAGGTCTCTGAAGTAGTTCCTAACCTTCCCGAGGTTCGATAATGTGGACGGTAGCCGACCTAAATCGCCAGCCCCCTTCACATTCTCAACGATGGTCTCCACGATTGCCGACCTCGCTACTTCCTTCCCCTTGCCCATTGCCGGGAGACCACTAAGGGTCGATCGTTGTTTCGGTCTGAGGTGGAGGTCTCACTCCCCGACGACGCTCTAGACATCTTTAGAATACAAGTTAAAGATATTTAATTACCTTGATGTGACGGCTACGGTCGGAATAGTTCGCCGGAAAGATGATCGCCTGGCCACGACCGCTAGCAGCGCCACTCGAGAGCAAGAAACAGTAGAAAGTGAAAAGCAAAAGTGAGAAGTGAAAAATGGGGGAGCGGTGAGAGGGGAGTGAGATCTTATAGCACTGAAGAGAATTTGGGTGGGCTTTCAGATGTTTTGGGGCCCCCCACAGAAACCCACCAAAAGCCTAAACACCTAATTTCTCATGATTCGCGCCTGATCTCCATCAGACGGCCATGATTGTGCCACGTCTGTAACACCCCGAGCCCGGCTCAGCTGCGTACGCGGCTACACGTGCACACACGCAAAAGAACGGACATAAAACTCTAGCCACGCCCACCACAGGCACCATCAAAAGGTGGGTTAACCCTTAGGTACCTTAATCACTTGGTTTTCCTAATATATACTCAGTCACCTTCCTTCCCACATCCGATATGGGATATTCATCCCCATGGTCAACCCGGTCAACCAAGACCAACCAGCACACACATACACATGCATGCATTTCTTTCATTCATTTATTTCTTCCGATGCCCCATAGTAAATCTCCTAGGGCCATCATCCATCAATATCCCATAGGATCATCTATAGGCCACCATTTAATACCTACAATCTCATCTCTTATATTATATATATATTATCATATATATTTCTATACATAATATTATTTATATATCCGCTTAAGTATGGGGTGTTACACACACCCCTCCTTAAGAACTCAGCGTCCTCGTTGAGTCCGGGACTTGCAACATGATCCAGGATCCCTTTCTAGTCGATGTGGAGAGGATTACCCTGATTCTGCTAGTTGTACAGTCCCCTACTCGGGCAACCTGTCCCAACCTAGCTCCCTCTCAGGCGTACATCTTGCACACACTCGGTGTCGAAAGTCGGTTCTGATACCATTTGTAATGCCCCGAGCCTGACTCAGTTGCGCACGCGGCTACACGTGCACACACGTAAAAGAACGAACACAAAACTCTAGCCACGCCCACCACAGGCACCATCAAAAGGTGGGTTAACCCTTAGGTACCTTAATCACTTGGTTTTCCTAATATATACTCACTCACCTTCCTTCCCACATCCGATATGGGATATTCATCCCCATGGTCAACCCGGTCAACCAAGACCAACCAGCACACACACACACATGCATGCATTTCTTTCATTCATTTATTATTTCTTCCTATGCCCCATAGTAAATCTCCTAGGGCCATCATCCATCAATATCTCATAGGATCATCTATAGGCCACCATTTAATACCTACAATCTCATCTCTTATATTATATATATATTATCATATATATTTCTATACATAATATTATATATATACCCGCTTAAGTACGGGGTGTTACACAAGAGTGACCTGTCCCAACCTAGCTCCTTCTCAGGCATACATCTTGCACATACTCAGTGTCGAAAGTCGGCTCTAATACCATCTGTAACGCTCTGCACTCAACTCATACGCATACAATTAACTAAATTCTAGCCACGTCCACCATAGGCTGCCTCAAAAGGGTGTCCAGATGGAAGGTAACCTTTATCCTTGGCTTTCCTAATATATCTCTCTTTCTCCCCCTTTTTTTGGCCGGTATGGGACATTTTTTTCCCATGGTCAACCCAACCAAGACCAAACTAGCACACACATGCATGCATTTCTTCCTATGCCCCATAGGGAATCTCCTAGTGCCATCATCCATCAATATCCCATAGGATCATCTATAGGCCACCAATTAATACCAACAATCTCATCTCTTATATTATATATATATTATCATATATATTTCTATACATAATATTATATATATACCCGCTTAAGTACGGGGTGTTGTTACAACGTCGCTCGGAACCACAATCCGAGCGACCGGGGCACTGAGCTGCGTATTAGAGAAAAATCACTTACTCCTCGTGATTCGCACTTGATCTTCATCAGACGGCCCTGATTGAGCCACGTCGTGAAAAATTGCTCTTTTCTAGTGATTCATGCCTTTCTCCTCGTGATTCGCACCTGATCTCCATCAAACGGCCCTGATTGTGCCACATCGCTCGGAACCCAAATCCGAGCAACCGAGGCACCGAGCTGCGTATTGGAGAAAAATCACTTTTTCCTCGTGATTCGTGCCTGATCTTTATCAGACGGCCCTGATTGTGCCACGTTGCTCAGAACTCAAATCCGAGCAACCGAGGCACCGAGCGGCGTATTGGAGAAAAATCACTCATCCTTTGTGATTCATGCCTGATCTCCATCAGATGACCATGATTGTGCTAGGTCGCTTAGAACCAAAATCCGAGCAACCGAGGCACCTAGTTGCGTATTGGAGAAAAATTACTCCTACCTCGTTATTTGTGCCTGATCTCCATCAGACGGTCCTGATTGTGCCACGTTGCTCGGATCCCAAATTCGAGCGACCGAGGTATCGAGCTGCTCATATGGGGAAAACATGTCCGAATAACAAGAGCCGTCAGATCTCTTCCAAATTCGCGTCACGATCTGATCAACGCTCCAGATTCAACCACGCCGCCAAGCTTTGATCCACCATTTGATCCTTCAGATAGGCATGCCGCTAACTGATGGACGTCCCAGATCGTGCCACATCATTAATACGGTGATTAATTCTATTTTTTATATTAATTCTAATTATATATTTAAAATATGCAAAAAATGATTAAAAGTTCGGAAAAAATAATTAAAAATTCTAAAAAATAATTATATATTCGGGAAAATATTTTTGAGCCCTCGAGTAAATAATTATTAGTTAGAGTAATTGATTAATGCTCCCAGAAAACAAATCATCGTTTTGCAAAATTGAATAAATGATTCGAAAAATAATATAAAAATCGAGAAAAGTCACCAAAAATCTAGAAGAGCCTAAGAGTAAACTTGGGCGTGTTACCAGCTCAGGTAAGCACCTTTACCTCTCAAACAAGATTCGAACCCCTTTTAAGAACTTTGATAAAGTCCTATGCGCTATTGAAACAACAAAACTACTCCCTAAAGGCTGTAGCATACAGTCTTTGGGAGTGGGGGGCTCGTGATATGACTAAAAATGGGGTTAAATCGGAACCGTTCAAATTGGACACAAATCTTAAAGTTCACAGGGGCGAAACAGTAATTTTACCTACAGACGGGTCCGAAATGGGAATTTGGTCACTTCTCTTGGACCCAATAATCCACGAACGGATCTGATCAACTGAGAGTAGGTCCCAACCTATTTAGAGATAGTTTAGGAAGATATGGAGAAATCCTGATCCGTCCCTATCCTGAGGAGGTGGTTCTAACTACCTTGATCCAGCCACACTGGGAAGTAGAGATTCGCTCTTATCTCGAAGCAGATCCCCCACGACGACTATAAAAACCCCCTACCTCCTACCATTACAAGGTGATCACTCTCTATCTTCCCAAATCTCTTACATATTCTTTTCTGACTTCTGACAAGAGCGTCGGAGGGTTCGTCGCGGGATCAACCCCGGTGTTTGGAACGTTTGTGCAGCCAGCAGGAGCAGCAAAGAGCTAGCCCAACAACAGTGGAAAGGGTCAGGTTTGACCTCTTTGATTCCTCACGAACCTACAAGTTCATTTGATTGCTCCTACACCGAAATCAGCGGCAACAACAAGTATCAACAAAATATTAATATACAAATAGGAAGTTACATACTAAAAATATCAATAATATACCAGTTTGATGATATGAATATTGATGTACTCTTAGGAAATAATTTTTTCCAACAATACTATCCGATAACCATATCACATAAATCAGTCATATTTACAACACCTTGTAGACACCAAGCAATAGCAATTAGAATAACCCAACCTTATTCCAGAACTGACCTGCTACACATCAGATTTTCTTCAACCCAGCATGGTGAATACCAATATTTACCAAACAAAACTAGAATACAACAAGTTCAAGAAACAAGTACAAAAAAATTTTTACAAAAACAATTAGAAGATCTGTGCCGAGAAGACCCTTTGGCAAAATGGAACTTAAGTAAACCCACGCCACATATAGAGTTAATAGATCAGAACAAAATAATAAAAATTAAACCTATAAGACATATTCCAACATGTCTAGAAGAGTTCAAAATACACATAAAAGAATTAATGGAAAATAATTACATAAGAAAATCACAAAGTCCACATTCATCACCAACATTCATAGTATGAAAGCATTCAAAAGAAAAAAGCGGTAAATCTCGAATGGTAGTAAATTATAAGGAACTAAATAAAAATACTAAGAGGTTTGGATACCCACTACTAGACATGCAAATACTACTTAACACAGTAAGAACAAGAAAAATATATTTGAAATTTGATTGTAAATCTGGATTTTATCTTGTAAAACTAACAGAAGATTCAAAACCTTTAATAGCATTTAGCACATCTCAGGAATTTTATGAATAAAATGTATTACCATTCGGTTATAAAAACAACCCAGCAATATTTCAAGAATATATGGAATTTTTTTTTAAAAAATACAACAATTTCATATTAGTATATGTAGATGATTCTAATAGGATCTGAAAATGAGGAACAACATAAAGAACATCAACTAAAATTCGTATAAATAGTGAAAAATGCAGGTATTATACTATCAAAAAAGAACATAGAATTATTCAAAACTGAGATAGAATTCTTAGGAACAAAATTATCACATGAAGGAATAGAATTACAACCACATATAGCAGAAAAAATAAAGACATTTTCTAATGTCCTAGAAGAAAAAAGAAAAGTACAATCTATAATAGGGTTACTAAATCAAACAAGAGGTTACATACCAAATTTATCAGCAAAAACAAATTGGTACAACAAAAACTGAAAAAGTTTAAGAAATGGGAATGGACCCGAGAGGATGAAGAAAGACTTAAAATATTAAAACAACAAACTTCAGAATTACATAAGCTAAGATTATCTGTTAAAGAATATTCATGGATAATAGAAATAGATGCGTGTGAAAATAATTGGGGAGTAGTATTAAAATTCATTGAAATTGGTGAAGAAGAAGAAAGACTACCCAGATATACTAGTGGATCATTCACACAGACCCAACAAAATTACCACATAAATGAAAAAGAACTACTTGCAATCTTAAAAGCTATAAAAAAGTTTGAGTTATTCATTATACATACAAAATTCACAGTAAGAACAGACAATATACAAGCAAAGAGTTGGATTAATAAAATAATAGACCCAACTATAGCAAATAAAAGGTTGATAAGATGGAAAATGGAGTTAGCACATTATCACTTCTCAATAGAAAATATAAAAGGAAAAGATAACATCCTAGCAGATTTCTTATCAAGAAGCTAACAATTTCATTTTTATAGGATGAAAAATAGAGTCCAGCATATAGATTAGGATATAGTCTACCTAAAGGAGATTGTGGAGCAAATAAAAGGAGCATTTAATCAATTACAAGTGCAAATATGCGGACTCCAAAGTCTGTTCTACCAGCATGTAAGTCAGCATGTAATCATAGAAAATATGGCAGACAATACTAGCGAGAAAATGAGTGAGATAGGTGAGCCCACTCATTCCTTAAAAGAGGATGTACTTACATTCTCAAAGAAGACTACATACAAGGAGACACTTCTTACTGAGAAAGTTCCTATCAAAGTATCAAAGAAAGTATTATTTTTACAATATATTCAAAAACTATGCTAAGTAACAGAGGTGAACCAGTTCATCAAAACTATATTACAACAACATATGAACAAGGCCATCATCCTACCAGGAGCTAATCCAAGAACAACCAGGGCATTGTTCGAAAGATGACTTATTCATTGCATCTATCCTTCTAGAGAATGTGAGGAACTAGTCAACTTGCCAAGAGAAATTTACAAAGCAGCCAAGAGTTATTTTGGCCTCACAAAGGCCTCAAAGATATATGTTAGAATGTATTCAGTCATCCCTGAATATCTTGAAGACAATGAAGAGCTCATAGCAGAACACGTTATAAAAATAGAGATGACCACCCAGGTGATCTATGGAGCATCAAATATTGTACCATACAAAACTGAAGAATTTGAAAAATTAATCCCAAAAAGAAAGGTCTTGGGCTTCAGGAATATGAACTGTGAACTAAAAGATATAAAACTAAGAGACAGCAACATATGGATCTGTGACAGCTCAGATCCAGAAAAATATTAATGTATAGTATAGCACAAATAAAACAGCCACAAGATAAGCATGAGCTATTTGACAGCTGGTACCAAATACTATCAACAGGAACAATGACAATAACAGAAGAGGCAGCTGGACACTACTGTAGCTTGATGAAGACAGAACATGAACACAAATGTGAAGCATGTGAACATGTCTGTCAAGAGAAATCTCTTTTCCAAAGTAGTCCGCAAGGCAATTATTAAAGACTGATGTAAGCAGCAATTATTTTACTTGTGATGTAAGCAATGACATATGTAAACTTGTTGTAAGCTGATCCCTTGGTCTATAAAATGGTAGGCTGAGTAAGATAGAAGGGAGATTATTTAGGAGGAAAGAAATTCCATATAAGTTTGTAAGAAAAGGGGATTGGGAGAAATAAAATTATCTTTTTAAGAGTTCTACTACAAGATCTTGTACAAAATAAGGTATGAAAAACTAATTTTTCTCACTTAGGGAGAGTTTTGTAAGGCTCTGCATGAAGGATCTTGCAAAAAGACCCATTTGTAACCTTATATAGTTAGACTATACACCTAGTAACAGGAAACGAGCTAGGTTGTGGTTTCCCGTATCGAAGTGCTACTAGTTGTTCCAGACGTATTTCTTGGATGAAGCTCTCTTGAGAGCATAGTAATCCCGAGATGGGAGGAACGTAAAAGGAGCACTGAAATCGGGGTGTCACTACAACACAGAACCTATTCGCCGGCATTTTTTAGACCTTCACCGGCATTTTTTTACGCCGGTGAAACATTCACCGGCGTTTATAAAAACGCCGGTGCAAATGTCACCGAATCGAGCGTCGCAGAAAGATAGGCACATTCACCGGTGTTTTAACTGGACGCCGGTATATCTTTAAAATACACCAGTGGCCAGACAAAGGCCGGTATATGGTGATTTCTGGGTGCCGTTCTTTCCCCCAATATACATTCACCGGCGGTCACATACCGCCGGTATAAATCTTTTCACCGGCAATTGTACAAACGCCGGGGAATGTGTAATATTTACCGGCGGTCATAGTGCGCCGGTGTATGCTTGTTTCTAAGCGCCCTTCTTTCCCTACTTACAAATACCGGCGTGTCATAAAATGCTGCCATAAAGATATTCACCGGCGTTTTATAAAATGCCGGTGTATCTTAGGAGTGCTGCAACTTACGGGTACACACGCCTGTGTGGAAACGCCTCTCTAATGAAAATTAACTAAACAATTAGATACACCGGCGTTCTATGAAATGCCGGTGTTTGCTCGTTGGTTTTTCCTGCTCCAGTTTTTCATTCGATTTCAATTCACAATTTCATTTAAAAAACCAGTAAACTAATTCATAACTGAATCAACCAATTTCAGGCATATTAATGCACAAATCACAACCAAACACAAGAATTAATTAAGATAATAAAGTTTCACACATAGTCCATTAATCGTCCAAATTCACCGCTTAATTAACATCATAATTAACAAATACAGTAATTAACATCCCAAATATCTCAACAACTACTTAAAACAACAATACAGAACATAACAACAACAAGAACAACATAACAACAACAACTAGAGGCCACCGACCACAGATCCATACCCCTCGAGTAGCTTCAGTGCTGATCATCAGAATTTTCTTGATCTGGGTGACCGCTCTATGAAAAAAAAAACAATAATTTAGTTCAACAGTAAACCAAATATAAGAAAAATAAGTAAAATAAGAAGGGGCTCATATCAAGTGTAGTTTTAAGGAACTATCATCGTGGAAGGAAACCAAATATAGAAGCCAGAAATGGAAACAGAGAATGGTAGAGAATGAGGACACACCAGGCTAACATAGCGGCATTTTCCTCATCTCTCTCATCCAATGGTAGAGAATGAGGATACACCAGGCTAACATAACGGCATTTTCCTCATCTCTCTCTCATCGCTGCTTTCTCTTCAGCAAACGCACATAAAGAGACATCAGCAACAACAGCAAGAGCGACAAGAACAACAATAATAATAAATTATTATAAACGAGATGTCTCTATATGGGTTTCCAGATCTCCACTCGAGCCCTCTCTTTCTAATCATAGCCCAATTAAGAACATAGACGACAGCCGCTAAACAATCCAATCACAGCCCAATCAAAATTTGCCATCCTGGATCTTAAATCTTCAGATGCATGAATTCAGCTTCTTTAACAGTAAAAGATAATGAAAATGACAATCAAAATCATGCTAAGATGACAATCAGATGCATGAATTCAGTTTCTTTGACAGTAAAAGAAAACAAAAATTTTTAGTATCTAAGCATATATGTTTCTCCATTAATTCATCATCCCAACTAAATCATGATGTTTGTGGCTCCAAAAGAAACCTGCACAAGGTTTGTTCAGCCCAATTCTTGTACAGATTTGGAGGATTTTGGTATACATACAGCATACTTAGTTGACAGTGAACCCATTTTGGTAAAAAAAACATGCTAAGAAGGCAATTAGATGCATGAACTCAGATTCTTTGACAGTACTAGAAAATGAAAATTTCCAGTATCTAAGCATATATGTTTCTCCATTAATTCATCATCCCAACTAAATCATGATGTTTGTTGCTACAAAAGAAAACTGCACAAGGTTTGTTTTCACCCAATTCTTGTACAGATTTGGAGGATTTTGGTATACAGCCAGCATCCTCTAGTTGATAGTTAACCCATTTTGGTAAAAAAAACATGCTAAGAAGGCAATCAGATGCATGAATTCAGCATCTTTGATAGTGAAAGAAAATGAAAAATTCTAGTATCTAAGCATATATGTTTCTCCATTAATTCATCATCCCAAACTAAATCATGATGTTTGTGGCTACAAAAGAAACTTGCACAAGGTTTGTTCTCACCCAATTCTTGTACAGATTTGGAGGATTTTGGTATACAGCCAGCATCCTTAGTTGACAGTTAACACATTTTGGTAAAAAAAATCATGCTAAGAAGGCAATCAAATGCATGAATTTAGCTTCTTTCACAGTAAAAGAAAATAAAAATTTCCAGTATCTAGGCATATATGTTTCTCCATTAATTCATCATCCCAACAAAATCATGATGTTTGTTGCTAAAAAAGAAAACTGCACAAGGTTTGTTCTCACCCAATTCTTGTACAGATTTGGAGGATTTTGGTATACAGCCAGCATCCTCTAGTTGACAGTTAACCCATTTTGGTAAAAAAACATGCTAAGAAGGCAATCAGATGCATGAATTCAGCTTCTTTAGCAGTAAAAGAAAATGAAAATTTCCAGTATCTAGGCATATATGTTTCTCCATTAATTCATCATTCCAACTAAATCATGATGTTTGTTGCTACAAAAGAAAACTGCACAAGGTTTGTTCTCACCCAATTCTTGTACAGATTTGGAGGATTTTGGTATATAGCCAGCATCCTCTAGTTGACAGTTAACCCATTTTGGTAAAAAAAGCATGCTAAGAAGGCAATCAGATGCATGAACTCAGATTCTTTAACAGTAAAAGAAAATGAAAATTTTCAGTATATAAGCATATATGTTTCTCTATTAATTCTTCATCCCAACTAAACCATTGATGTTTGTGGCTACAAAAGAAACCTGCACAAGGTTTGTTCTCACCCAATTATTATACAGATTTGGAGGATTTTGGTATACATACAACATCCATCTTTGACAGTCAACCCATTTTGGTAAAAAAATCATGCTAAGATGACAATCAGATGCATGAATTTAGCATCTTTGATAGTGCAAGAAAATGAAAAATTCCAGTATCTAAGCATATATGTTTCTCCATTAATTCATCATCCCAAACTAAATCATAATGTTTGTGGCTACAAAAGAAACTTGCACAAGGTTTGTTCTCACCCAATTCTTGTACAGATTTGGAGGATTTTGGTATACAGCCAGCATCCTTAGTTGACAGTTAACACATTTTGGTAAAAAAATCATGCTAAGAAGGCAATCAGATGCATGAATTCAGCTTCTTTCACAGTAAAAGAAAATGAAAATTTCCAGTATCTAGGCATATATGTTTCTCTATTAATTCTTCATCCCAACTAAACCATTGATGTTTGTGGCTCAAAGAAGATTTTAGATCCAGGATGACAAATTTTGATTGGGCTTTGAATGGAGATTCTAGTCATAGATCGATTCTTCGGAGTCCGACTTTCTAAAGGAAATGCCATTTGGAAGTATGCGGGTACATGTTTGTTGGATAACCAAAACTCCCATTTTTTTTGAAGAAAAATAAGAATAGGGCTCATATCAAGTGTAGTTTTAAGGACCTGTCATCATGGAAGGAAACTAAATATAGAAACCAGAAAGAGGAATGGTAGAGAATGAGGATACACCAGGCTAACATAGCGGCATTTTCCTCATCTCTCTCTCATCCCTGCTTTCTCTTCAGCAAACGCACATAAAGAGACATCAGCAACAACAGCAAGAGCGACAAGAACAACAATAATAATAAATTATTATAAACGAGATGTCTCTATATGGGTTTCCAGATCTCTACTCGAGCCCTCTCTTTCTAATCACTGCCCAATTAAGAACACTTGTTGATAGTCACTAAAAAATCCAATCACAGCCCAATCAAAATTTGTGATCCTGGATCTACAAACATATATGCTTAGATACTGCAAATTTTCATTTTCTTTTACTGTCAAAGAAGCTGAATTCATGCATCTGATTGTCATCTTGGCATGATTTTTTACCAAAATGGGTTCACTGTCAACTAAGGATGCTAGCTGTATACCAAAATCCTCCAATTCTGTACAAGAATTGGGCTGAACAAACCTTGTGCAGGTCATAGAATGTCATCTAAGCATGCGATATGCTAAAGTGGGGTTGGTCATAGAATGCATGAACAACACGTATTAGTGTTTGAAGAGCAATAAGAACAAGGCTCATATCAAGTGTAGGTTTACGGAACTGTCATCGTGGAAGGAAACCAATTTAATATAGAAGCCATAAATGGAGCCAGAAAGAGGAATGGTAGAGAATGAGGATACACCAGGCTAACATAGCAGCATTTTCCTCAACTCTTTCTCGTCCCTTCTTTCTCTTCAACACACGCACACAGCAAGAGGGGGTTGGTCCAATAATAATAATAGATTATAATAAACGAGATGTCTCTATATGGGTTTCTAGACCTCCACTCGAGCACTTTCTTTCTAATCACAGCCCAATTAAGAAACATAGACGACAGCCACAATGCAGACTCACAAACACTAATACGTGTCTTTCATGCATTCAAAATTATAATATCTTCAAAATTACCAATTTAAAGACTTACCGGTGGAATTATCCGTGGGTTCCTTGCTATTACCACAATAAAGGATGAAAATTTGCTTGCATGATCACCAACCGGTTGCCTGACAGTGGGCGGCGTGCTACCTTCTCCCTCCTCTGCTAAGACTGCCATTATTACCTAGGATTAACAAACCAACATAATTACAAAAAATTAAAAAAGTGAGATTTGTAACAAATTCAACTACAATGATAGTTTGATGCAGATGACACTAAGCATTGTTTAATGTAAATGACACCAAGCAGTAGAAAATAGAAAGATAATTAAACCAATTATTAAATTCACATACAACATGTTTGGAATTACAAGATATAATATTACAACAAGATTTAAGATACGAAAATTACAGGACATATAATATTGAGCTATGAAAATCAAGTAAACTACAATACGATATCTTCCAATACATCGCCCTCTTCTCCATCCTTGCGGAGCCAAGTCCTGCAAATTCCGCTGTCGGTTGTGTTTACATCAAACATAGGAAACTCAGAAGCAATGTAACTGTTCATGGCTTCACCGTCTTCATCGTCTGAATTATCGCCCAGTTCGAATACATCTCTTGGTTGCATCTCAAGAGCCACATACGATTTTGGAAGGGTTGGATCTTCAATGTAGAACACTTGTTGCACTTGGGATGGGAACACAAATGGTTTGTGGCTAATGTGTGTACCAATATGAATCAATTTTGAGAAGTTTACAACTGTGAAACCTAACTTATCCTTGTTATTAGCAAAATTCCTATCAAACTCAGCCCAATCCCCACGAAATAAGACAACACGAAAATGACCAAAATAGTTTAACTCAATGATATCCGTGAGCACTCCATAGTAGTCGAGATCTCCATCTACCGGCCTCGTGTCCGACTTGGAAGCATAACTTCTAGTCGTAGAAGTCACTACCATTCCACTATTTTGAGACTTCAAATTATATTCACGATCTTTAGTACGAAATCTAAATCCATTGAATATGTATCCTCCATATCTTTTGGCCATCTTATAGGGACCCTTGGCAAGTACTTGTATTTCAGATGGCACACCTTCAGGACCCAAAGAATGTACCTATTAATTTTGTGCAAATCGTATCAGCACCATGGATAATGTAGATATAATGAAGATTAACTTGCATTTTCTTAATTCACCTACATGAGATTCAAACCACTTATGAAATTTTTCATTCATCAACTTGTTTTGTTCACGTGGTGGTAGTTTTCTTGGTCTAGCCCTTCGTTTGATGTCCCTGACAAATTCGCTAAAATACAAGCAATTGAAATAAGGAAAAATAAAAGTAAGTTAATATCGAACTCTGCAGTTTTCACTATAATCGATTTAAATTCAAAAGCAACTTACTTTCGAAATGGTTCCACTGATGCATGGTGGTCTAGCACATATCGATGTGCCTGTTCCCACGTTAAGTTATCTAGCTCAAAAGCATCAATTTTACCAACAGTAGTGCCAGCGGTATCAAAAAGATATTTAGCACCATCAAGATTAGAAATGTCTGGATTTCTTTTTGGTCTAGTCAAAGATGTCTCTACACCCTGCAGATACCTGGAACAAAAATGTGAACACTCCTCTGATAGATATTCCTGAGCTATTGACCCTTCAGGATATGCTCTATTTTTAACATAACCCTTGAGCCGGTATAGGTACCTGAACATGTATAATTAATGATTTAGAACGAAGTGGGGGATTAAAAAAAATTAGCTTTTGAAAATTCTGTTATGTAAGATGCATGAATTCTTTTACCTCTCAATGGGGTACATCCACCGATAGTGAACAGGACCACCGACTCTGGCTTCACCAGCAAGGTGGATTATCAAGTGAATCATTATAGTGAAGAACGATGGCGGAAATATCATCTCCATTTTACTAAGTGTCAATGCCGTCCACTGCTCCAATTGGTCAATATCTTCAACATGAAGCATTCTTGAGCAAATACCTTTATATATGCTACAAAGATCTTTCAGAACAGTAGTGATTTGCACACACATTGAAGACCTTAGGGCCACAGGAAGGAGATCCTGCATTAGGACGTGGTAGTCGTGTGACTTTAGACCCTGAAGCCTCTTCTCTTTAAAGTTGACACATCTTGCTATGTTAGAAGAATAGCCATCAGGAACTTTAAGTTCCAATAGAACTTTAAAAACAATTCCAACTCCGATTTTGACATTGAATAGATTGCAGGAGGTAGGAGTACTTTCCCGTTCGGTAATTCCTCTGGGTGCAACTCATGTCGGATGCCCATTGACTTCAAATCAAGTCGGCTCTTGAGATTGTCCTTTGTCTTCCGGTCATCTCCCATAACTGTTCCTATACAATTTTCACCAATATTTTTTCCGATATGCATCACATCTAAATTATGTCACAATAAGTTGAATTCCCAATACGGCAACTTGAAGAAAATACTCTTCTTCTTCCATGCACCTAAACTCGTCATGTTTTGATCCTCATCTTCGCCACATAGATCGGTCTCCTCACCTTGCTCCGCCCTTGCCCTTTTCTTGCCCTTTTTGCTGACTTGTGGTTCTTTTTCATATTTGAACTGATGACCATCTACCCGCCTCAAAATATCTGACCCAGAAGAAGCTCCAGGAGCATGTTCCCACTCGTCGGTACCATCAAATGTCGCTGTCTCTGCCCGAAATATATGTGTGTCAGGCAACCGTCTCCTATGAACCATATAGCAAAACTTTTTGCCATTGTACAACCACCTTGAACTAGTTTGGTCAGCACAACAAGGACATGCATAATGTCCTTTAGTGCTATATCCAGATAAATTTGCATATGCTGGAAAATTATTGATTGTCCAAGACAACGCAACCCGAAGAGAAAATGTTTCTTTAGCCACAGCATCATAGGTTGGAACACCCACCCACAATTTCTGAAGTTCATCTATTAACGGCTGTAGGTACACATCTATATCATTTCCAGGACCTTTCGGTCCAGGAACTATCATGGGCAAAATAAATGAGGACTGCTTCATGCATTTCCAATGCGGCAAATTGTATGGTATTAACACAAAAGGCCATATGTTGTATGTACTACTCATTTGCCTAAAAGGGTTGAAACCATCACTAGCTAGTCCAAGTCTCACATATCGAGGATCTTCCGCAAAATCGGGATATCTTTCATCAAATTTTTTCCAAGATTGAGAATCAGCAGGATGTCTAAGAATCCCATCATAGTGCGACCTTCAGCATGCCATTTCATATCAGAAGAAGTTTTCGTAGACATAAACAACCTCTGTAGCCTAGGAATCAGAGGAAATTAATGCAGTATTTTGGCAGGCTTCTTTCTCCTACTTCGCTTAGTAGATCCACTAACTTGATTGTCTTGATTTGGTGTTTCTGTCCATTTCGAAGAACCACATACTTTGCAATTCTCCAGACTTTCCTTACCTCCCGTGAAAAGCATACAGTCATTTGGACATGCCGCTATCTTCTCACACCCTAGATCGAAAGAATTTAGGAATTTTTTGATTTTATAGGCTGAGTTTGGAATACAGATTTCTGGAAATGCTTCATTCAACAGTTCAAGTAGCATACTGAAGGACTTAGCAGACCACCCGTTTAAACATTTAATCTGAAATAGTCTGACAATGAATGAGAATTTAGAGAATTTGGTGCAGTCGCGGTACAGCAGAGTACTAGCATCTTCAAGCAACTTAGCGAAGGATTCTTGCTGTTTATTATTTTCAGGGGCGGGGTCAGGCATTTCCTCGTCCACTCCACCACCAATCTCGTTTGTTTCTGTTGACTTATTATGAACTTGGGTTGTTGGATTATTGGTGTGGAAAGAAACATTATGAATCCCCAAGGCGTCTTGCAACAAAGCATGCATCTCATCGGGAACACTTAAGTCTTCATTCACTAAGGGCTCATCTACATTTTCTAATACAACCGGACAAACAGGAGCTGACATATGATCCTCTCCATGACAAAACCACCGTGTGTACCCTTGAATAAAACCATTGACAACCAAATGTGTATGTACTACGTCACATGTCCTCAAATTACAATTTGTACACCGAAGGCATGGACAAAGGATTAGGTTGGAATCACGGGAATGTCGTTTGGCAAAAATAACAAAATCTTTAATACCATCACAGTACTCCTTGGATAATCGTGGTTTACTAATCCAACTTCTATCCATTATAACAATAGCACACAATCTGAAATTAAAATTTGACATATTAAATAGTATTGACAGTAAAGAGCATTTTGTATATTTAATTTCACCTTTTTTAAAACCAACCCTAGCTGCAAATAAATAAACGATATAACAATTAACTGTAAAATAAAGAAATCATGGTTCCAAAAATGTATAAAAAAATAATTAAATCTTAATACAATCTACTCTATTCATATAACCCTAAACTACCTTTGTGGAAATTATCACAACCACCTTAGTGGCATTTTATCGCTTACCTTGTGTTCGAGTCTAATATCGATTCGACTATAGTCTCCCCTATATTTGGCTTTCCGTTCAAGGATATGATGATGGTAAAGGGTATTTGCTGAGGAAGAGGAATCGGACGAATAACGAGGGCGTCGTGCTATAAATACGGTAACAAGAAGATCTGATGACTCATGAACTATTCTGTTCATGGCTACTAATAATCAGTTACTCATCCCAAAATAATAATAATAATAATAATAATAATAATAATAATAATAAACCTGCACAAAAGAAACTAATATGGCTACTAATATGTTGCTCTATTAATTCTTCATCCCAACTAAATCATTAATGTTTGTAGCTCCAAAAGAAACTTGCACAAGGTTTGTTCTCAGCCCAATTCTTGTACAGATTTGGAGAATTTTGGTATACAGCTAGCATCCTTAGATGACAATTAGATGCATGAATTCAGCATCTTTGACAGTAAAAGAAAATGAAAATTTTCAGTATATAAGCATATATGTTTCTCTATTAATTCTTCATCCCAACTAAATCATGATGTTTGTGGCTCCAAAATAAACCTGTACAAGGTTTGTTCTCACCCAATTCTTGTACAGATTTGGAGGATTTTGGTATACATACAGCATCCTTAGTTGACAGTGAACCCATTTTGGTTAAAAAATCATGCTAAGATGGCAATCAGATGCATGAATTCAGCTACTTTAACAGTAAAAGAAAATGAAAATTTCCAGTATATAAGCATATATGTTTCTCTATTAATTCTTCATCCCAAGTAAACCATTGATGTTTGTGCCTCCAAAAGAAACCTGCACAAGGTTTGTTCCGCCCAATGCTTGTACAGATTTGGAGGATTTTGGTATACATACAACATACTTAGTTGACAGTTAACCCATTTTGGTAAAAAAAACATGCTAAGAAGGCATCAGATGCATGAACTCAGATTCTTTAATAGTAAAAGAAAATGAAAATTTCCAGTATCTAAGCATATATGTTTCTCTATTAATTCTTCATCCCAACTAAACCATTGTTGTTTGTGCCTCCAAAGGAAACCTGCACAAGGTTTGTTCAGCCCAATTCTTGTACAGATTTGGAGGATTTTGGTATACATACAGCATCCTCTAGTTGACAGTTAACACATTTTGATAAAATAATCATGCTAAGAAGGCAATCAGATGCATGAATTCAGCTTCTTTCACACTAAAAGAAAATGAAAATTTCCAGTATATAAGTATATATGTTTCTCAATTAATTCTTCATCCCAACTAAATCATGATGTTTGTGGCTACAAAAAAAACCTGCACAAGGTTTGTTCTCACCCAATTCTTGTACAGATTTGGAGGATTTTGGTATACAGTCAGCATCCTCTAGTTGATAGTTAACCCATTTTGGTAAAAAAAACATGCTAAGAAGGCAATCAGATGCATGAACTCAGATTCTTTAACAGTAAAAGAAAATGAAAATTTCCAGTATATAAGCATATATGTTTCTCTATTAATTCTTCATCCCAACTAAACCATTGATGTTTGTGGCTACAAAAGAAACCTGCACAAGGTTTGTTCTCACCCAATTCTTGTACAGATTTGGAGGATTTTGGTATACATACAGCATCCATCTTTGACAGTCAACACATTTTCGTAAAAAAATCATGCTAAGATAACAATCAGATGCATGAATTCAGTTTCTTTAACAGTAAAAGGAAATGAAAATTTCCAGTATCTAAGCATATATGTTTCTCTATTAATTCTTCATCCCAACTAAATCATGATGTTTGTGGCTCCAAAATAAACCTGCACAAGGTTTGTTCTGCCCAATTCTTGTACAGATTTGGAGGATTTTGGTATACATACAGCATACTTAGTTGACAGTGAACCCATTTTGGTAAAAAAATCATGCTAAGATGCCAATCAGATGCATGAATTCAACATCTTTGACAGTGAAAAGGAGAGAAATCAATAGTAATTACCGAAGAGAAAGAGGCGGCCGACCAGCGGGGCGACGAGCGGTGGCGTAGGAGATAGAGAGAGAGCGGGGCGACGAGCGGTGGTTTTCGATCGCAAATTCATCGCGAAATAGAGAGAGGGAGGAGGAAAATCGAATTGGGCTGTCGAAGATGACGAAGGGTCGGAGGCGAAGCGCGCGAAATAGAGAGAGGGAGGAGGGAAAACGAAGCGGTGAAAATTAGGTTTGGGAATTAGCGAGTGAAATGTTAGGGTTCGCGGGGATTTATCTCAGTTAATTCACCGGCATTTGAAGTTACTAACGCCGATGAATGTATCTATATATTCCCCGACGTTTGTTATTAAAAATGCCGGTGAATAATACCATTCACCGGCATTTGCAAATAAAATGCCGGTGAATATCACGATTCCCCAGCATTTTATAGAGGCCGCCGGTGTATAACCATCCAATCTGACGTCCCATTTCTGGTCACTCCCTACCCCGGCGCGAATGGTGAAACGCCGGGGAATATACACCGGTAAATCGCACATGTTTTGTAGTGTGTATACCAGAGGTATTTTATCCACTAGTAGTAACTAGTACAGAGCAGCTCGAAAAAGTTTAACTAGGTCGGAAGCATGATGGGCCATTTTGTTTTGATTTTTAGAGTATCCTTAGAAATCTCTCTCTACACCTGAGTTTATAATTATTTTCATTCAATAGAACTAATGGATAATAATAGTTTGAGTATTGCTTCAAAAATTTTTGAATTAATGATTAATTATCAAGTAAGTGATAGAATGTTAGTTTTTGATGTTTATCATCCTCATAAAGTAACAAGCATGAATGATTATTATGAATTCAAATTATTCAAATTAGTGTACAAAAAGTAATAATTATAACAATAAATCAAATAAATCCTGGAGAAACTAGTAATATAAATATCGAAATAATTGATGATCTAACTTTTTATGAAAGATCTTTATTATTCTATGAGAATGGTGTATTTAGTAGTTATATCTGGAGCCCTACAAAAGCATATAGACAATTTCTAGAAGAAAATGAACAGACTGGAGAAGGAAATAGACATATAGAAGAACTCGAAGAACCCCCATATGATAGTAATAGTGAAATATCTGAGATAGAATTAGAATATATGGGAGATCTTGAAGACATGTTTGATTACTTTTTTGAGATAGACAATATACATTATTTCGAAGAATATTACTTTACAGAAAATTATCATCTTTAAAATGTTCTGATCCTTTAAAAGTTTTAAAGTTTTTTGATACTCTCTTTAATTCTATTTTGCAGGAGAGATTTCACGCTTCGCACCCACGAATTTTTGATATCAGAGCCATCATTTTTAAGTAAGAAACTCTTACCTGGTTTTCTAAAAAATTTAGTAAAATATTTAATACATTTTACGCAGTTAAAAAGTCAATTATGTAAGAAAAATAGAAATAATTACAAAAACAAATGTTTAAATTGCAGAAAGGTCACACATCCTATAGAAAATAGTATAAAGAAGGAAGTGTAGAAGTTTATTTAAAAAACTAGCCCTTAATCGTAAATACTTTTGGAGGCTAGGCCTTAATCGCAAATACTTTTGAGATTATGCCTTTTTTGCAAATAATTTCAAAAAGAAGCCTAAATCTCTAATTAACTCGGGAATTGGAGGAGTGCAAGGGTATGATTTGCAAGTTTAATTTCAATGGAGATGGAGTGATTAGTTTTGAACCATTCAAGAGCATGATGGTCTAGACTGATTAAGTTGATTGATTCTTGACAAACTATTTTATTTTTGTTCGAGTTGTCAAAGTCTTGCTTAATTTGTTTTACTTATGATTTACTAAATTTGGTATGTGCACATTTGATCGTCCAAATAGAACTATTGATCGAACCTTTCAATCCCAAATCTGGATTGAACAATTGATCGTCCAAATAGACAGTCAGACCGCTTACTTCCAGAGGCAGAGGGTTTGATCAGTCGCCTGATGCCTGTTTTGTTTTGTTTTGTTGGTGTTTGAAAACTGTTATGGGATGATTGTGTACACAGGTGCAGGTGTGGAGAAGCAGCTGATACAACTGATATTGCAACTAATACTTTCACTGTGTGCATAGAGCGATACTGTTCATTCTGATGAAGGGGTACTTCGAGTCGGGTTTGTAATAGCGGGTAGGGTATAAAATGAGTCTGTAAATATCTATTAAGTCAGTTACTACTGTTGATACACGCGCTGTGAGCATGAGATTCTCTTGCTTATAAAAGGAGAGAGTCTGAACTGTAAGAAAAACAATTTTAATCAGATTTTCAATTCCCAATTCTTGTTCTTTGTGAGTTCTTGAACCCTAACCACCATTAATGGTGAGGAATCGCAACAACCAGATCTCAGCTCCTCACAATGTGGTATCAGAGCCATCTATCGGCGAGGAAGATGATCGTGATGTCGGAGGGCCGTCAATGGAGGAATCAGAAATTGCTGAGTAGAGGAACCAGATGGTGACGCAAATGGCGTCGGTTCAAACTCAGCTCAATTTTGTGGTGGATCAGCTTCGTGAGTTAGCGATTCAACGAAATCGATCTTCTAATCAGATTCCTAGCGGGAATCCAAATCCAGGATCGAATCATGAGGTAACAAACCCTAGCTTGTCCTAATCTGGAGCATCTTTTGGTCTTAGCAGTGTTCATAGGACTCCTTTCAAAATGGAGTTCCTTCGTTCACGGAGGGGGATCCTACGGAGTGGATCTATAGTGCGGAACAATTTCTTGAGTTTTATGAGATTCCTGAGAACCAGAAACTGAGGTTTGAGTCATTGAATCTTAAAGGGAGAGCAACTCAATGGTATAGGAGACATATCAAGAGTAGGAGAGATACAATCATATGGTCTCAGTTCTTGGAGGAGTTGATCATGCGATTTGGTTCGACTGAATTTCAAGATTACGAAGGGACCTTGTCGAAGTTGAGTCAAAAAGGAGATCTAGAGTTATACATCCAGGAGTTTGATAGGTTATCCAACTTCGTTGAGGGGTGGACTGAGAAGCATTATCTCAGCACCTTTGTGAGTGGATTGCGTGATGGGATGTTAAGGCACAAAGGCCTAGTAATGTTAATGAGGCCATTGGTTTAGCTCGTGGTTATGAGGAAAAGCTACAATGCAAGCGAAGGTTGTCCAAAGCTGCGTTTGTTCCCAAGGGAGTTGTGACTAACAACACTACTCCAAAAACTCCAGAAATGACTCCTGTAGGAACAAGGATGCCAAAACAGCTAATGCCTCATGAGTTGAAGGAGAGAAGAGCAAAGCGACTATGCTTTAACTGTGATGAGAAGTATACACCTAGACATAGGTGTGTAACACAGAAATTCGATTTCCTGGAAAGGTATGAAGATGATGAGGATGAGCTGGTTAAGGAAGAAGAAGGGAACATGGAACATGTAGCTACTGGTTTGAGCATGGAAGGTGAGAGACTTGGCATATCTTTTCATGCACTCACAAGAGACACCTTGTATCCACAAACTCTCAGAGTTAAAGGCAAAATCAAGGGAAGAGAAGTTAATATTCTGATGGACACAGGGTCCACACATAATTACATTGATCCTCAATCTGCTATTAAGTTAGGAATGAATATAAATCCAGAGCCCAAGTTTAAAGTGACAGTGGCTAATGGGGAGATAATGCACAGTGAAGGGATGATTAAGGAAGCTATGTTTACACTACAAGGTGTGCAATTAGAAACAGAACTGTTGATTTTACCATTAGGACCTTCTCAAATGGTTCTAGGGGCTCAATGGTTAAGATCACTTGGAAGGTTTACCATGGATTTTGACAAACTCAAAATGGAGTTTATGCAGGAGGGTAAACTCAAGATATTACATGGCGTTAGGGACGGTCAAATTGAAGTAGAGGAATTACCTAAAGCTAATGAGAATTCCTATCAGATTTTCATGCTTCAAGCTCTACCAGGTGCAGGTGAATCTCTTCCGCACGATGCTCACTTTCAAGAGTGTAGAGTAGACTCAATTAAGCAAGTGTTGGAGCAGTTCCCTGGAGTGTTTACACCTGATTTGCCCATGCCTCTGAAGAGGGAAGTGGATCATCAAATACCCCTTATTGAGGGTCACAAACCAGTGTGTATCAGACCTTACAAGCAACCCTATTATCACAAGAATGAAATTGAGAAGCAAGTGAAAGAAATGTTATCTACAGGGCTAATTAGAAAGAGTGGAAGTTCATATGCTTCCCCAGTTATCCTAGTTAAGAAGGCAGATGGCTCTTGGAGGATATGTGTGGACTATAGGTAATTCACAGACTGTGAAGGCCAAATTTCCTATTTCTATTATAGATGATTTGTTGGATGAGATCTATGGAGCAAAATACTTTTCAAAAATTGATCTTAGATCTGGGTATCACCAGATTAGGGTGCATGAATCTGATATACATAAAACGGCTTTTAGAACCCACCAAGGCCATTATGAGTTTCTGGTCATGCCATTTGGCCTTACAAATGCACCTGCAACCTTTCAAAGTCTTATGAATGAGATATTCCAAGAGCATTTGAGGAAGTTTGTGTTGGTCTTTTTTGATGATATCTTAGTATATAGTCCTACTTGGGAGAGCCATATCCAACATCTAACAAAGACCCTGGAGATTTTGAAGAAGCATCAATTGGTAGCCAAAGAGAGCAAATGCAGTTTTGGGAAGAAAACTATAGGTTATCTAGGCCATATAATTAGTCAGGAAGGAATTGCAGTGGATCCTTTGAAGGTTGAGGCAGTGACTAAGTGGCCACAACCTACTACTGTGAAGGAGTTGAGAGGTTTTTTGGGCTTAACAGGATATTATAGGAAGTTTGTAAAGGGGTATGGTTGTATTGCAGCTCCACTTACCCAGTTATTGAAGAAAAATAACTTCAGTTGGAATGCATCTGCAGCTGAAGCATTCACTAAGTTACAGGAAGCACCCACCTCTACTCCTGTGTTGCAATTGCCAAATTTCTCAAAAGCTTTTGTGGTGGAAACTGATGCTTCTCAATATGGGATAGGAGCTGTGCTAATGCAGGAGGAACATCCTATAGCATTTATGAGTAAAGGACTCAAAGGTAAAGCTTTAGCTCTCTCTACTTATGAAAAGGAGGTATTTGCTATTTTAAGTGCAGTGAAGTTTTGGAGGTAGTACCTTTTGGGAAGAGAGTTTACCATTAGAACAGATCAAAAGAGTATTAAATACATTCTTGAGCAAAGGGTGCACACAGAGATGCAGGAGAAATGGCTCTGGAAGCAATTGGGTTTTAATTTCTCAGTGGAGTATAAGAGAGGGAAGGAGAATGTGGGAGCTGATAGTTTATCAAGAAGACCTCACAGTTCTTTGAGTGATGAAGATGAAGCTCAGATATTGGAAATAATTATAGTAGTTCCCCAATGGATGGAAGAAGTTAAAATCATGGTGAAAACAGATCATTACTTTGAGAAATTAGCTGAGAGAGCTGCAATTGGTGAGTTGAACAGCCAAAGGTATAAATTACTAGGTGATATTTGGTACCACAAGGGCAAGATACTCTTAAGTCCCAACTCAAGTTTGCAGAGTAGGGTGATTGGGGAGAGTCATGATTCGAAAATGGGAGGGCACTCTGGGTTTCATAAAACCATGAGTAGAGTAAGGAGATCATTTGTGTGGAAGGGAATGAGTAAACACATAAGAAACTTTATCAGGGATTGTGCAGTTTGCCAAAGGAACAAACATGAAACTCAACTTCCAGCGGGCTTGCTCCAACCTTTGCCTATACCTGAGTTGGTTTGGGAAGATATCTCAATGGATTTTATTGAGGGTTTACCCAAGAGTCAAGGTAAGAGTGTGATTTTAGTAGTTGTTGACAGACTTTCAAAGTATTCACACTTTATTGGATTGTCTTATCCATATACTGCACAAGGAGTGGCCCAAGTCTTCACTGAGCAAGTGGGTAAATTGCATGGTATGCCTAAGAGTATAGTATCAGATAGAGACCCTATTTTTATGAGCTCTTTTGGAAAGAGTACTTCAAGCTGCAGGGAAGTAAACTCCAAGAATCAACTGCTTACCATCCACAGTCAGATGGACAAATGGAGATAGTTAATAAGGCTCTTGAGATGTATCTTCGTTGTATGTGTAGGCAAAAACCAAAAGAATGGATGAAGTGGCTGTGTTGGGCTGAGCTGTGGTACAACACTAATTGGCACACTTCTATAGGAATCTCTCCCTTTGAAGCTGTGTATGGGAGACCTGCACCATCTCCAAAGTTATATGTGAGGGGCACTACTAATCTCCAGAGTGTAAAGGAGGAGATATTATCTAGAGACACTATACTCAGAATGCTCAAGGACAACAGTAGAGAAGCTCAAGGGAAGATGAAATATTTTGCTGATAAGAAGAGGAAGGATAGGAGTTTTGAAGTTGGTGATTGGGTATTACTTAAACTTCAACCATATCGTCAAGTTAGCCTACGAAATCCTGTGCCACAGAAGTTGTCTCCAAAATACTTTGGTCCTTACAGAGTGATAGAGAAGGTAGGTACATTGGCATACAGGTTAGAGCTGCCTCCTACGGCTGTGTTGCATCCAGTATTTCTTGTGTCGAAGCTCAAGGAATTTTGGGGAGATCCAGCTGTCGTAACTGCTATTGAGGTACCTGCTTGGTGGGTTTTCGATGAAACTTCTATGGTTCCTGAGTTAGTAATGGATAGGAGAGTTTATAAGAAGGGAAATGGTGCCGGAGTGAAGCTTTTGATTAAGTGGGGTGATCAAGCTGAGGAGTCAGCAACTTGGGAAGATGCAGATGACATCCGACGTTCCTTTCCTGGTTTTGATCTTGGGGTAAGCTCAATTTGAGCGGGGAGGAGTTGTTACGGGATGATTGTGTACACAGGTGCAGGTGTGGAGAAGCAGCTGATACAATTGATATTGCAACTGATACTTTCATTGTGTGCATAGAGTGATATTGTTCATTCTGATGAAGGGGTACTTTGTCGGGTTTGTAATAGCGGGTAGGGTATAAAATGAGTTTGTAAATATCTGTTAAGTCAGTTACTACTGTTGATACACGCGCTGTGAGAGTGAGCTTCTTTTGCTTATAAAAGGAGAGAGTCCGAACTGTAAGAAAGACAATTTTAATCAGATTTCTGATTCCCAATTCTTGTTCTTTGTGAGTTCTTGAACCCTAACCACCATTAATGGCGAGGAATCACAACAACCAGATCTCAGCTCCTCACAAAAACAAAGACACATCTCAACATTACATATTTTACACAGTACACATTGCACTAGGAAAAAAATGTTCAGTGAAACATAAACAAGAATTTTTTGCGGTACTATGCCACTTTTTGAAACTATTTGCGATTTTAGGCCACTTTCCAAACTATTAGCATTTTTGGCTAGCCAGTGCTACGTCAGCAGCGGCCGCTATTGGGAATAGCTGTCTCTTCATAGCGACCAATACATTGGACTCTCACACTTGGCAAATTATAGAGGGTATTGTATAATTGCAAACTACTTGGTATAACTGAGGTCGCTATTGTCAATAGCAGCCTCGTCTAACTAAGGTCGCTATTCCCAATAGCGACCTCAGGTGGGCCTAAAAGCGATTGGGCCAATTTGCGGTTGCTATTGGGAATAGCGACCTTGGTTATACAAGGCCGCTATTGATAATATCGACCTCAGTTACACCAAGTCGTGTCCATTATAATATCCTCTCTATAAGCTGACAAGTGTGAGAGGTCGCTATGAAGAGGCCGCTATTCTCAATAGTGGCTACTGCTGACGTGGTACTGGCTAGCCAAAAGTGCTAATAGTTTGTGAACTGGCCTAAAATCACAAATAGTTTCAAAAAGTGGCCTAGTACTGCAAAAAATTCCATAAACAATATGCTGAAGAGAAGGACAAGACTATTTTATAAGAAATATAGATGGATAGATTGACAGCTACATACATAGATCACTAAAAGATACCGAAGCCTTTCTGTGAGTTTCTTTTTCTTTTCATACCGAGACAGGCCTCTCGATCCAACTGTGCTAAAACATCTGCAATGATGCCAACATTAGAGAACAAAGCCCATACATGTGTGATTGAATTCCCCTCCTTTTCTGATGCTTTTTGCATGGGCATTTTACCCCGGTTTGATGGAGGCACAGACAGTAGTATCTCTCTGTTCACCAGTTAGCTAGCTAAGTATTTCCATCTTTTTCCTTCACCAGTTATTCCTTTTTATCAGTTCCTTACTGATTTCCTCTCTTTTATTGTATACTTGGACTATGTTATATATTGTTGTTGGAGCCTTCTGCAAAACCTGGCATTAGCTTCTTCAACTTGCTTACACTGTTCCCTCGACAGCTTGATCCTAATTTGTTGCGCACGGCTCTCCGCTTCATCTGTTCCTTCACTCTCTTGACAATAAAAATTTGGGTCCAAATGACATTATCCAGTAGTAGTTCTGGAGCAGAAACCAACAGGTAAGCACAGCTATCTCTACAAACATGAAGCGACCCTGTGATCTGAATTTAAACACCCTTTTTCTGCTTGCCTTCCTGTACATTTTCTCCAGAATCTAGAAAAACTCGACTCTTCATTAGGATGATTTCATGAATGATGTTCTTCCCAGCAAGTGGTAGCTATGAGCCAAACAAGTATCCCGTTCGACATAACCATATTCTGGCTTGATTGCACCCAATGCTCGAAGAATGCACTGGTCGCTAGTGGACAACAGTGAAGAAGAGATATATTCCTTAGGGATTCGATAACTGCCTCCTTAACTTCTTTTTGACAACTTGACAAAGCTTTCTTCCTTAGCTTTCATGAGCGAAAATTGTCTTAGTTTATTTGACCACACCTCTCTTGGGATCCTTAGATTGGGATAGAAAAACTCAAATGGCCATTTTTTTTTTCTTCTTCTGATTCTTGGCTTACTTACACATCAGTATTATTCTGGTATGATCAGAGAAAAGATAGCTGCTTATTTCGCACATCTCCATTAATCCAGTTACAAATAAAATTAATAAGCACACAATTATGTTAAAGAACAAGAAGGGACCGTGTTGTTTTTGCCCCAAATCAGCGTCGTACTTGTAAACATGGTGGAGGTAAGAGTTGTGGCGGATAACTCCGTCAAGGACATGAAATCTTGGACTAGATATTTCAACTTTTGAATTTCCAACGAAGCTCCCAAGCTCTACCCTCTCTCCTCTTCCTTCACCCTCCAGATCCAGGCTCTCCCTCCCCCCTTTCAACCTCCTCCCTTCATTAAAGTTGCCCTTCTCTCTCTACTCTACACACCCATATCCTCTAAGTGCCTCCTCTCCCCACTTCGCCGTTTCCCCTTGTCCTCCTTTCCCTTCTCATCACCTGGAGTTCTTGAGATCTGTCGGGATTCTTTGCCAGTCCCTCCTTGGGAGATTCGTGGGCTAGATCTGCGGTTTCTTGGGGGCGTCCTGCTGGCTCCGTGGAGTCACCCTTCAGAGTTCAGATCCTTCTAAGTTTCCTATCCCTGTTCAACTGGTAGGCGTTAGGAGTAGATCTGTGATCCTTCAAGTGCATGATCTTTGTTCTGGTGCTGAAGATTCGCTCCGAGTTTCTCTTTCGAAGCGCCCACATTGATTTGCTTGACGGTGACAGCTCTGAGCTCAGTTGCTTTCGGTCAGGAGAGTCCCCCCCTCCTTCCAGCTTCGATCCGTCTCCCCTTCTCGACAGAGCGCTGTAAGTATTTCATCGTCTTGATCTTGTGTGTTTATCTGGGTTGCCTTGATCTTTTGGGTGGAGCCCTGGTTCCATTTTCTTGCTTTGTTGCTTATTATTTGAGTATAATCTTGTAGTGTTTCGAGATTTTTCTTGCATTGTTGCAACTGAGTATCTATCAAGATTCGAGTACTTTTCGAGATACTCAGTCTTGCCTTGTTGCTTATTAGTCGATCTGTGTAGTGATCCATTAGTAGTTATATCTTTCGGGCTTTCTGTTTATTAGTGCTGGCTTTGTTCTCCCCATTCCCTGGGGACTTTTTTGCTAGCGACTACTTCAGCTCATGTTGGTGTGCTGACTGAGTTTCTTCTAGACCGCCCGTTCTATCTATCCTCTCCTCCTCTCTATTTTCTCCATTCTTGTTCTCCTGATTGGAGTGTGCGGCTTCTCTTCTTTGAGAGTCACTGTTAAGAAGAGGCACTGGTTTATTATAGCTCTGGTGTCGTATTTCTAGTGGGAGTGTTTCCACTCTGTTAGTGGTACCTCTTTACTCTTCCTCTCCTTTATTGGAACTTTGTTTTAGTCCTTGCTTGGAAGGGTTTCTTCCATGGTTCTTATCAAGGCTGTAGCTAGCTCCGATTGCTCAGCTTTGCATCAAGCCTCGCAGAGGGTTGTTTATTCTTCCTCGCCTTATAGGTTCGATCTTCATCGGGTTTGCTTCAGGTGCCTCCTCCCGGGGCATCTTAAGCGTGATTGTATTAATAAAATGAAGTGTTTATTCTGTGATAAGCTCGGTCACTCTCGTAACCGATGTTTTTCCCTTCAAAAACTTCTGGGATGGCCCAGAGGTCACCCCTTACCGACCAAACTCCTATCCTTCCTTAATTACTCCTTCTTAAAATTCAAGCTTCTGAATAGCTCGGTTAGTATACACGGTAGGGTTGAGAGCCAGGGCCTCGACTCCTCTGTCTTGGCTGATAGTTCAGGATCGAACACCTCCTCATCTAGTCCTTCTCCTCGCGCATCTACAATCTCTCTTTATCGGCCTAATAATGCTCTCCTTTTTAAGGATCGCAAAGTTTTTTCGAACCTTGTTGTCTACCCCCGCCGGGCCTCTTTCAAGGCTCGCCCCCGACATGTCTATGTGGTTCCGTCTTTGTTCGGGAAGTTGGGTAAATTTCTTGATTGTTTTAACTCCATTTCTTCGTATCTCTCGTTGTCTCGTAGTGCGAGGGAGACTGTTTCTCTCTCCCGCACTGCTGACCCCCCTATCCTTACAGTCAGAGCGATTATTGATTTTAAGACCCCTTCTCTGTACTATATTTATCCTTGTGCTTTGATGTTCTCTAATCCCTTATGTTCTGAGATCTCGTTTCATTATCCAGGATGCCTGTTCTCTTGGTATCAACTTTTAGGGGCTCACTCATGGCTCTATCAGGTCCTGAGGGCTTTCAAACTCTTCTTGCTCTCCCTTCTCCACAAGTATGCTATTAGTCTTGATGTCACTTCTTCTCCCATTGAGGCCGGCACCACCAAGACCATCCCTTCTTTCTCCTCGGCTGCTCCCAGCAGTCTCAGTTCCCCCCCCCCCCCCCCCCGCGTCCCATCTCTGTTGATTTTTCTTTATCTGACCTTGAGGCCACCTCGGTCCCTTCTGCTAGGGCTGCCCGTCACCCTGTCAAGCGCGTTTATAAAAAGAAAGTTTTCGATCGTTCCACGATTCGAGTGAGTGCTCGCCTTCTTGCGAAGAAAGCAGGCTCTGTGTCTGCTTTTTAGCCTCTGTTCTGTAGTGCAGCGCCTGCTCGTTGACATCCCCGGTGGTAGCAGTGTCTAACCGCCGTTGCGCCTCTAGAGTCGCTCTAGACTGCTAGTGGAGATAGATGTCGTCGTGGAGAGAGTTTTTCCCCTGTTGTCTTGGTTCGGTTGCTCGAGCCTCCGGGTTGCTTGCCTCCTTCGCTGGTTTCTGGATGGTGTTTCTTGCCGTGTTTTTTCCCTCTGGGTCGATTATTGCTATTGTATTTCTTTTTTACTCGTTTATTTCTGTTTTACCTCTTGTAAAACCATTGATGCTTGTATGTATTATTATTGTTTTATTGATTTATATATTTTTGATGGCTGGAGCCTTTTGGCTCTATCCGATTCATCAAAAAAAAGGACATGAAATCTTATACATGAACAACTTCCAAGAAACAGCAAAGACAGGAGGATGTTTGACACTGCAAACTAACTGAAGTATGTAAACGGGAGAGGAGAGTGCTGGTGGTCATCCATAAACACTATCTCGATCTCTCTCTCAACTACCCGAAACACTATCTTGGGATCCTTGAAAACCCCGTACGTGATGAACAAGATTCAGAGACTGAGCCTGTGGCTGTTCTGCTATGCTTAGCTTTAGTAGCTTGAACAAGCAAAGGATTATACAAATTGCTCTATTCCTTTCATTCCCATGCAAAAGTCCACCTTCAAGTGATGCAAATATCAAAGAAAGTAAAATTCATTACCTGAGATTGTAATAGAAGAGCAACTTTTGTTTTTTGTTATTAAAAAAAAAAAAAACAACTTCATGACCATTCAGATATGGCTCAAAACCCAAAAAAGTTCTATACCTATATGTAGTGTTAAGTTAGAGAACATATGATCAAGTATGGGAGTCATGTTGGAAAAATACAAACACCTTATGATAAACCACTCAATAATGGAGAACTTTGTGACTGTATACTCTTTGCGATTCCCACCTTTATCCCCTGAGTTGTGGTGGTGATTATTATTCATAACTGATAATAGCTATCATGCATTGAGAACATAAATGACTATTCGAGACTTGGCTAGCTAGAATAAAAACTAAAACTTAAATGAGACTACTCTTAACAGTAAATATGAAAGAGCTATATATGATCAAATAAGATTGTTTATAAATTTAAACAGAAAAAGAAAGAGTACCGTAACAGGTCCAAACTTTGACACTATATGAGGCCCTCCTCTTTGGTCGTTTTGATGGAATAGCCGTTTGCTGTGATCTCTATCGTCTGTTTCTCTTCTCCCAATACTAATTATAATTTTTTTACGCGCAAAATACGTGTCTATATTTACAATGAAAAAATATAAATTTTGGGCCCCTAAAATTGCAAAAAATTTGGGGGCCGGAGGCGCCCGCCTCACCGGCCTTAAGGTGGGGGCCGGCCCCTGGCCGCAGCTTCTCCATGTAGGCAGCCACCACTTCGGTATTCTTCCCGACTCTGAAGGATCGAGTGGCAAGAACAGAAGCAACCTTGTTGTGAACCACCTTGAAGAAGCTTAGCACTAATAGCAAACGGGTTGGAATTGTGAGCTCTTTCCGAACAAAATAATTCTCGCTAGCGGTTGTAACGCTTGTTTTTTTGATCGTTTAACGGTGGGTGGTTGTAATGCTTGTTGTAGTTATTAAAGAGTTGGAAAATAAGCCATCCTATCATGGTTAAGTTCTCGATGGGCAAGTCATCATTATTCTGGTGGTCATTCTTGTTGTCGCTGTTGTTGTTATCGTCATTGCATCTCCTACGTTGAGCCGGCCTGACCTTGGTGAAAGTGGTCTTACTGAATATGATCTGCAACACAGCACCTGACACGATGAGTACAGGGGATTGGTTGTCTAAATCATATGAGCGTAGGTGATGATGGGAATGTAGAGCGCGGATAGAATAGTGAGAGAGCCATGGTGGTATCAGTTGCTACAGCAGCGAGCGAATGAGGTCAGTATCATGATGACCACACCATGATCGAACTGAGAGTCATTGTTCCCTCGATGTCCAACACCTGCTGCCGAGCAATGGAGCCATCAGATTCCGACCCTGATGCACTGGACATAATTAGTGTACTACCTGTTTATTTCTGAATTTGCTTCTTTGATCTATAAGAAATCTTACAGTTGTTTGTATGGAAATCCAGTGTCACGGTGGTAGCTTATAAATAGCGACGATCGACAAAGACAATCGAGGTACTGCTCCGTAGTCACTGTCGTTAAGTTGAGGCTGCTGTGACTGTCCAACAGGGGGAAGTAGAGTAGTATTTGATTTGAGGGATGAAGCCAAAGGGGCGTGAATTTTGTATATGGGAGCAACTTCTTGTTTTATAATCAAAAGCCAAACCTTAAATACAAACGCTCGATAGAATACATAATTGATATTCGATTGACTTTGCTCAGTTTGTTGTCAATGCAGATCTTTTTGGTTGTTGCTAAACAAACCCAGTGTAGTATGCTACTTTTTACCATTAAACAGAGTCCAAATTTTGATAAAAAATTGCATTATCAAAGCTCAACCGGTTCAACATAGATTATTTTTTTCTAATAAAGGGCTACATAACTTGACCTGAGATCTCCTCTTACCCATCTCTCAACCCTTTTACCATATGAGCTACAACTTAGTGGTTTAAACACAGATTATTATATTAAGAGAAACATGGATTATAATGGTAATCTCAACCCTTTTACTATATGAGCTACAACTTATTGGTTTAAACATAGATTAATTATTATGCTAAGAGAAACAAAGATTATAATGGTAAAATCCGTTAAAACGATCCCATTATGCAGGTAATGAAACAGATCATCCTGAGAAACCAAGGAAAAATGTTTAGTGTTCAGATCAAGCTATATAACTGGGGCCTTAATATGCCCGACCCCTCTAATTTTATCAACCATAAAAGAAAACCGAAAATAAAACACGAATCTATATAATATATTATGCTAAACCACTTTCCAAGAATTTTTCTAATTTTTTTTTAAACAAAAAATGAGAGTAAATGTAGGAAGCAACCCCCGTCATTTTTCCATCCAAATTTTAAAGTTCAATTATATCCCTTAATCAAATCTTAAAAAGCGTACAATAATGTATAGATGTTATTAGAGAATTTTTTCAGGAACAGTTTTGTTATTTTCTCATTTTAAAAAAATTAAGTGGAATATATTGTACAGGGTAATATTAGTATTTCATTATGGTGCATATATTTTTTCTTGCTTTTTTTTGGGGGTCGACAATCTGCAATTTGGTTGGCCTATTAATTTCTAGCAATATAAGATATATAAGCTAATATGCAGATTTACCCAATTAAATTGTTTTCCACCTGTAATTCGTCCACCTTTATGTTTTTTTTTTTTTTTTGGTTTTTTTTTTTTTTTGAGCTAAAAACTGTGAGAAGTCACCTATACATTGAAGAGTAATTAACGAAACAATACAAACACCAATAAAGTTCCACGGAAAGAAGACAATAACTAATACAGGACACAACAACCTCTTCACGAGCTAGTGCTCCCGGATACAATACAGGAAACATGTCGAGCTTTTTGAGTACAGCAAAATCACCATTTTTATTTGTTAAAATTACCTTCAGTATTCATTCTAAACTCGCCTTCAGTGACTCAAGTCATTCATGTGCATGATTAGCGTTGGCATGTCGGGTCTGTTGGATATATAGGTATATTCTCACTATATGAATAATATTATGTGTAATATTATTATATGAGTAACATGTATGTTACACGTACTAATTATATGGATATCAGAACACGGATTAAATGGGTTGAGAACCCAGTATCCAAACCAGTATTTATTTTATAAATACTGACTTGGAATAGTAGTCTAGATATTCTAATTTTGATACCTATCTCAAGCACTTAGTTAGATATTAACCATAATTTCTAACAATCTAGAGATATTTAGTTAATTTTGAGATAGAGAGATCGTCGAAGATGAATCTCGTCGGATCCCGTCGCCGTCGCCGACATCGCCGCAATCCGGCCGCCACCGAAGGTCACCGGCGCTCCCCGGCAATAGCTGCAGCAGCCCTCTTTCTCCTTCTCCATCTTCCCGAGCATCAACAGAGAAAAATGGGGAAACTTCTATGCGACGCTTCTTCGGCGGTCGCCGAAACCCTAAAACCGTCCTTCCTCTTTTCCCGCCATCCAGTGGGTTCCATCATCGGATCCTGTCCCTGCCCCTACCGGCTTCAACGTGGTGAACGGACTCGAGCTCCAGCAGCGTCGCCGCTTGGAGCAGATCCACGACCACGAAGTATTCTGGAAGAATCCTGAAGATTCATCGTCTTCGCTCGTTTTCCGCCTTTCACACGGTGATGACATGGCGGTGAGGAATATGTTCAGTCCGGATCTTAGGGCGGGGTGGGGAGTGCACGTGGTGCAGGAGGTGAAGTGCTGGTGAGGAAGGAGGAGAGTGTGGTATTGGATGCGGCGATGCTGGAGATGGTGGATTTGGGGTTACAGAAGGAACCAACTGCTATTCACAAGAAGAGAAGAGATGCATTCATGTGAAAGACGGGCCAAGTTGGGCCAAGTATATGTCCATATCTGGCTCCCCTAAAGATGAGTATGGTATCACACCAATGCAATATACAGAGGAAGGATTATTGATTGTGGATTAGAGTCGCGATGGCCATGCTGCTGCATTTGGGGATGATGCTGTGATTGAGAGCCTAGCAACAGAGTTCAAGCTAGAGGAACTTCAAAGTTGCCTGCAAACTATGTGTTGGAGAGGATGTGTATGCATCACGGTTGAATAAGTCTGCACCATGTAGGATTCTCCATCAAATTTGAACTTCTAACTTGAAGTGTCGCAGTATGATCTACTCTAATTTTTCTTAGTATTTTTATGTGATGAATGTGTTGACGTTTTGTGCGTTTGATCACATGATTAAGAGTTTTAGATCATAATTATTCTCACTTTGAAGCTAGCATGTTTTAAATTGTTTAGTGTGCCTAGTCATACTATGTGTATAGATATATTGGGTGACACATCGTTTGCAGTTTGTGTGAGATTGTATGTTTGCTTCTCTAATAAAAGTTAATATACAAAATGTATAACAAATATCTGTAACTTAGGAGATAACATCTTTTAGTGCATGATATGACTCCATTAGTTACGCTTTGTTCTTTCTCGTTCATTGTACTGTGTGTACAGAATTGAATTATAAAATATTGGTCATCATCTCGTTTAGCATTTCGAAGATGATGAAGAATGAATAAAGAGAATATAGCTCAATGTGTTTGAACAAGTGGACATTGTTAGAATCACTAGAGAAAGTAAACAATTTTGTAAAATGTGGAAGAGTAATTTTGTATTAACTCTTATAATGTGTATATATTGTCAAACGCATGTATAAGTTGAGTTTAACAAATGAGACAATTAATAATAATAGTTCTAATTGTGTTTATTTCCTAAACATAACATAATTGGCTAGGATTTGAGTACTATATATTAAATTGTTTGTTCTTGTCAAAACTCATAACTTTGCTAAATGACACTCCATTAAATATGATAAATATGAAAGTTGTGCTCAGATTATGATCACTAGAAAATCATTTAGTATGGTCTCTAGGAGCACACAACTTCTTGAGTCAATACATTCTGATATTTGTGATCTCAGTAGCTTTGTGACTAAATGAGATGATGATTGGTCAGAAGTATTTAATCATTTTTGTAGAAGATTAGTAGAAGCTTGTCATATATATGAAGAATGAATCACTTGTTATTCTCAATGAATTAATATATATATATAGTTAAATGCTAAAAATCAAGGGTTCAGATTTGATAGAGGTACTGAATATGTTTCAATGATTTTAGAGAAGTTTGCATATGGCATAATCTCTACTGCACTCTACTTATAACAGTCAAGCATTATTGATAAAAGTTAGAATCAAATACTTTGTGAAATGTTGAATTCTATATTATTAACTGTTGTTTGTCTTGTGTAATTATGAGTGATGTTGTATTCTTAATCATATCTCAAATGTGTTACTACACTCTAATTTGAATGCACCTTGTAGATCATGGCATGAAAACACAAATAATTTTGTTAAAGTGAAAATTTGTGTTGTGATATATTTGTTAGAGTGCATGACCCTAGAAGGCCTAAAGTAGGACCTACAACAAATATGTGTGTGTTTAGAAAGTGCAGAATATAGTTCTGTGGACAGATGTTTGATCTATCTAATTTGTGTTAGAAGAATCTACTTGCAGAGTTCTTTGAGGATGTGTTCATCAAAGATAAATATATGAAATGATTTAGTCCTACAGACACGATCAATAATTCACAGTTGGAATCAAGAACCAGCGTTATTGATACTTAAAACTTGAATGACAAATGAGCTAAGAAGAGTCTTTAGTAGACAATGAGATGATTTTGCGTCATACAATAATACTTTAATTTAGTTGATCTGCTGAAAGGGGCTAAAACTATAGTAAGTTAGTGGGGTTTTTGTAGAAAAAACTTAATTTTGATTGTTCAGTAGTAAATTTTAATGCATTTTAGTAGCTAACAAATTGACTGAAAAAAATAGGGTAGATTTATTTGATGTCTACTCACATGTTTGTTATATTGCTACAATAAGTATTTGTAGTAGGGTGAAAATGGCCTGGGGGGCCCAAACCAGTGCCCAATACAACTCTCACTCAAGAAAGGTAAATATAGCAATTTAGTCCGGCTTCGAACCATTGCAGGGTCGGCTCCGAACCTCAAGTTCACCCCCACAGAACTGGCCTCGTATCCGACGAGCCTCAGTGGTCCTCGGTCTCCGATCCGTGACAGCCCCACGGGCCGTCCCCCTTCTCTGGCGAAGCATGGGGATGACCTGGCACAGCCTAGGCCCTCCGATTATCCCAGAAGCACAGAAGACCCACGATCAGCCATGTCAGCTCCAAATACCACCCAGGGTTTTGCCACGTCAGTCCTATACCGCTCCTGGTATTGCCACGTCTGCCCTAAACCCCCTGGGCCCTCTGTCACGTCAGGCCCATGGGCTTTCGGGTCCAGACCCGGCCCCCAAGCGGAACCAAACCCGGTTGGGGTTCTCTATAAATACTAGACCCTCACCCACCTTTTGGAGGTAATCAATCTTTTACCACTTAAATTCACCTAGTTATTGCTACTTTCTCACAAAGACTGACTAGATCGTCGGAGGGTCCGCCACCGGGACAAACTCCGGTGTTTCAGGACCGTCTGCAGGTACACAAGACCTCGGATCCGAACCCTCTGATCCGAGCCCAGATCTCCGCCTCATTCCGAGGTCGCCGCAGGTTCCGCCCGGTCAGCCGAGGGTCGTCAGACGAGCAACTTTCTCCTTCAAATACAAATTGAGTCCGAACTCACACCTGGTGCATCCACACGTCTCCCAGAAATAAACCGCAACAGGTTGGCGCCGTCTGTGGGAACACTGCTTCAGAAGCCGACCCGAGCCCGACCATCGAGCGACCTCGACAGCCGAACTCCCATGGCCTCCAGAGGCCAGGGGGCCGCGTCCTCCGTCAACCGACGGGACACACCCCCACCAAATACCCATGCCGGGCCACGGGCATCAAGGCACGGAGATTCCCATCAGGGATCCCGGCGAAGCGCCACCCGTACAGTCCAACCCGACCTACGAGGAATAATCGTCAACCGTCAAATCACCCGCAGCAGGGGAAGGGCCGCTTCCAACCCGGCCCCGAACCATCCAAGACCACCGCCCGAGAGACGGAGGCCCGCACTTAGCCGCGTCGGAAGGCAACCTTCAGACCAACCGAACAGGGTCGAGGGAGCCCCCGTCACTCAGAAGGAGTTCCAGGACTTCCGAAGAGAAATTCTTGGGGCTCTCCGACGGGCCCCCATGGGAGAAACCCTCCATTCCCAAACCAGGTCGGGCACCGAGGCCAGCGTGTCCCGACCATCAACAATCCAGCCAGAGGACGATGACATACTCCTAAGGCGCTTCCAAGAAATGGAAGATCGCCTCGATCACATAGGGGACGGCGGCCAAAGAGCGGCTCAGGGGTACAGGCCTATCCGCCCTCCCTTCTCCGCCCCCATCCTCCAGGCAGAAATACCCAGGAACTTCCGACCCCCCCAATTTGAGACCTACAACGGCGAGGGAGATCCTGCTGATCACATGGAGGGCTTCAAAACCCTCATGATGATTCACAGCGCCTCAGATCCCCTGCTGTGCCGAGCCTTCCCGGCCACCCTTCGAGGTCCGGCTCGTGAATGGTTCTCGAAGCTCGTCCCCGGCTCCATTTACTCCTTCGACCAACTAGAGGGCAATTTTCTTGCCTACTTTGTCACCAGCCGGAAGGCCGAAAGGACCATCGCCTCATTACTTGGGCTCAGACAGATAGAGGGGGAGTCACTCAGAGTGTTCGTCCGGAGGTTTACCGCAGGGGCAAGATCGGTCTCCTCCCTCGATCCGGGCGTCGCCTCTGCGGCATTTCGGCACAACGTCTGTCATGGACAGCTGAAGGCTTCTCTGGCGAAGAAACCCCCCGTCGACTTTCCCGACCTCCTCAACAGGGTCGAGAAATACATTAGGGCGGAAGAGGCCCTTAACCCCGAAGATACCAAGGAGGCCATCGAGAAGGAAAAGCGGAAGGTCGAAGAGGTCGAACCATCAAAGAAAGCTCCAAGGGACGCGGGGGCCTTGAAGAAGGTCCCGCCGGTCCCCCGCTTCGAGAGGTACACTCCCTTGACGCATAACGTATCCGCCATCCTCTTAGAAATCGAAGACAAAGGCATTGTTCGACTACCCCCCCGGCCTAACAACGGCAAGAACCGAGACCAGCGCTTCTACTGTCGCTTCCACAGAGATCACGGGCACGAAACCGACCAGTGCCGAGCCCTGAAAGACGAGATTGAGGAGCTCATCTCCAGAGGGTACCTCCGAGAATTCACCCGAGAAGTCCCACGGGATCGGCGAGATATTAGGAACCGGAAGACTTCGCCTCCGAACCCTACTCCGAACCGCATCCAGGGTCGGGATCCCAACTCTGAGGGAGCCGCGGATACGCCCTTCATCTTGCATTGTGTCCACGGAGGGCCAATGGGAGGAAATTCAAATACTTCCCGAAAAGCCTTCATCCGGGAAGTGAAGGCTGTCCACGACAATCCCTCGCCCAAGCTACAACCGATGCCGGTCTCCTTCTCAGGAGAGGACCTCGAGGGCGTTCGCCTACCCCACTGCGATGCCCTCGTCATTAGTCTCCACATGACTAATTATGAAGTTCGCCGAGTCCTCGTCGACAACGGCAGCTCGGTTAATATCCTTTTCCTCGAAGCATTCAAGAATCTCAAGCTACCTAGAGGCAGGCTCAAGCCGGCCGGATACACCTTGCATGGGTTCTCCGGCGTCCCTGTCGTGATAGAAGGGATTGTCACCCTCGACGTTACCGCAGGATCGGCTCCTGTCAAGAGGACCGAGTCCATGGACTTCATGGTTGTCAACGTCAAGGCAGCTTACAACACCATACTCGGCCGACCTGGACTATGCTCCCTCCAAGCGGTGCCCTCGGCTTACCATCTGAAACTCAAATTTTCCACCCCGCAAGGGGTCGGCACTGTCCGAGGTAGCCAAGAGGCAGCGCGATCGTGCTACATGACCACTGTTGGGGGAGGTGTGTTCTCCCTCGACGCCGTCAAGTTCAAACCTGAGAGGGACGGCCCTGCTTCCAAACCTGTCACCAAATGGGAGAAGACCCCAGTCGAAGCCGAGTACCTGATGAAACTCCTCGAAGGGCAAACATAGGCTCTAGCCTGGCTAAATGTAAACAGGTTTTTGTGTAAACATTCATGTGTACAGGACCGTCTTAGCGGCCCTCCTTATCTTATACGAAAGAGATCTCCTTTTGTTGAAACCCTAACGCCAGATAATGAAATCGGCGCCTGAGTCCTCACTCCGATATCGTCCCCAACGCCTCGGTAGGCTCCAACCGAATCCAAGCTGGGGACTCTCCCTAAGGCCCCACTTCGATCCCTCGCGGGTCGGTGGGCTCTCCTTAAAACCACCATCGTTCACTACACCACTAGCCGAAGCAAAGAAGGAACAGGATTCTTTATTCGTACCCTTTTATTTCTCATCCTAAGAAAACTGGAAGAACGGGATTACTCCGAACGAGCGACTAAAATCCCTCTCCTCGTTATAATGGTCCTTAAACTCAGCCACAGTCGACTCCCCAGCCACGGAGCTCTGGGCGTCATCTGGTCGCATACGCTGCAAAAGCAGCATCGCAGAGGAAACCCCCTCCGCTTGCCGACCCGCCGAGGAAGATGCCGAGGCACCCAGCATGATATTGTGGTGGTGTATCTCCATTTCTTTCTCCGCAAAAACATCACGAAGTAACCTCCCAGAAGTGGACCAAGACACGCAACACGGCCTGTCCAAGGCTCGCACCGCCGAGTTCCCGATCCAGCATCGCCCTTCTCAGCTGGCTCGCCTCCTCGCCAAGGGCTTCAGACATGTCCCTGTAATAATTGAAGGCAGCATCAGCATTACGGGCCCTCTCACGGTACGGAGCCAAAGTGGCCTCCAATGCCTCAACCTTGCTCCGGAGCCACGCCGCATCGGAACGACGGGGGTCCGCCTCGGGAAGGGAAGCCACAACCTGCAAGAGGACCAACTCAGCGCGCATAAGCAAGGAGGTTCGGAAATATCCGAGGTCAAAACACTTGGCCAGTCAAAGATACTTTTTATAAATTGTATTTCTTCTTACAAAAAAGGCGGTGGCCAGTCCGCGGGAGGCAAATACAGTCAAAGGGGAGAAAAAAGAAAGATGAAACTACACAACTTGATTTCCCAACTCGGCATCGACCGGGTTCGCAGGAGGGTCGACGGCCGGGTTGCCAACGGGCCCTTCCTCGGCAGGAGTCTTCGGTGTCCCCTCAATCTCCATGTCATACTCAAAGCCGGACAGGTCGATGGACGGGTAGAAGTGCCTCACATGGCTGAGGGCCTTCGCGTAGCACTCATCCTGGGCCTTGATCACCATCCGCTGACCCGCATCCGTCAGCTCTGCCCTCTCCTTGGCGAACGCAGCCGTCAACTCCTCCTTCTCCTTGGCGAACTTCTTCTTCAAGGAGACCACCCTCTTCCCCCACTCGGCGTCCTGAGCCTCGAGTTCAAGCTTCATCTTCTGCTCCCTCTTATGCGAACCCTCGAGCTCGATCCGCATCTCCTTCATCTCCCGCTCGCTCTTGTCCGCCCGAACCCGCTCTTGCGACAGGGACGCTTCGTAGAGATTCTTTACATTAGCTCCCTGCATACAAGCCTGCGACCAACAAAACACTAATAAGAAGAGAACTCCCGAAGCAAGATTAACAAGAAAGATGAGATCGACGAGCTTACCAGCACGGTGGCCTGCGCCAGGCGCGTAAAGGCCACCTCTACGGGCTCACTCTCCATCGCTTGGCGATCACGAGGGGTCGCCAACTTCTCCACCACCTCAACGGCTTGGGCTTCCTCGGTCAGACAGTCGCCCATCCGAACCGACCAGTCCGGCGCCCACCGTTGCCGCAACATCTCCACCATCGGGTCCTCCTCCTCAACCTCTACCAAGGGACCTTTCCCCTTGTCGAGATCGGATGCCCTCGTTGGACCCTTACCCCTCGAAGGGGCCGCCCCCTTGCTCGTCTCCGAGCGAGTCCTCTTAGTCTTCGGCTCGAGCAGGACCTCCGAGATAACCAGGGACGGCTCCCTCAACCTCTTCGCCGCCTCCCCCTTCTTCTTCTCGGCGTTCTCCTTCTTCATGGCGAGCCTCCTTGCTTTGATCGATGCCTCATCCATATCTGCGGAAAAAACCATTAAGAGCAATGAGCAGGAAAGCACGAAAAGACCAAGAGAAAAGAAACAACTACATACGCAGAACGGCTGGGCTCAGTCCGATGCTCGCCAGGTGGGCCTCCGTCACCTTCGTCCAATCAATACTAGGGGACAAACGGAGGCGCTCGACAAACCCCCACTCCTCGGCCGTCAGATCCCCCGGCCTCGGCGCAGGATAGCTCGGCTTGGAATAGTTCCATCTAGCCGGAATGTCCCAGGGCTCTTCACTCCGGATCACCAAATATTTCTTCTTCCAATCCTTAATAGAGTCCGGGTGGCTGTGAACAACCTTCCTCTTACTCCGGGGGGAGATATAGTAAATGCCCTCAGCCGCCGAACTGATCATCAACATCGTTCGGAACACGTTCAACCGCAGGGGTACCTTCTGTGCCTCGCACATCAGTACAAAACAGATTATCTGCTTCCAAGAGTTCGGCCCATACTGCATCGGAGCCAAGGAGGCCCAGTTCAGCACTTTCCGAACAAACGGGTGGACTGGCAGCCTCAGTCCAGAAATGAAGGCGTCCACTGGGAAGACGCAACACCAAGCAGACAGGGGATCGGTTGGGCGCAGAGTAGAGCTCGGCAGCATCAATTCGTAGCCAGGACCTATGTGGTACGCCAGCTGCAAAACTTCCAAGTCCCCACCCTCCAAGACGGTCAGAATCGCGTCCATCGTCCCCCTCTTCCGACTCGGCGAGGAAGCCTGCACGCCGAAGAGCTCCTTGTCGGATAGGTCGTCAGGATACTGACGGAAAGGCTTCGGCTGCACGGGCGAACCTGTCCACAAGTTACGATATACGGGCGCTGGCTCGAACCACCAGTCCCTGGTCCTGCCTTCCTCGAAGCCTTCTTCTTCTTCGTCTTGGTTCGCTCCGGCGAGGAAGTGAATAAGGGCCCCAGGACAGTCGGCATGGAACTCGGACCCGCACCCTGAACTGTGGATCTCTTTACAATGCCACCCTCGCCTCCCTCCTCCTCGAAAGTCAACTCCAAAACACGAACGCCGTCCGAGCCATCATTCGTCTCCTCCGACTCACTACTCTCCACCACAAAGGAACGTCGGGAGCATAACGGCCTCACACCATGTACCTCCTCCTCCTCACGTACGGGTTCCTCCCACGAAACCGAATCGGAAGACTCCTCGACGTATACTGACTCCCCCTCAAGTACGGGCTCCTCCCACGAAGTCGAGTTGGAAACAGGTTTCACTTCCCCCCTAGATGTCGACGCTGACGAGCCAGACTGAGCCCTATCCATCTGTGCCTAAAACTAAACAGACTTACAAACTCACCTGGGGTCACTTCGGAAGGGCGACTCTAGTACAGCAAAAGGCGGGGGCAAGCACTGAAGTATAGGGAAATTTTTGAAAAAAAGAAAGCAGCAAGAAAGGAGTGGGATGAAGGGGGAGAGGGGGGAATATTTATAGAAGATAAGAGCGACTCCTCGATTCCCGCGAGTACTGTTCACCTACTGACGTGCAACTGCCGCCTGGAAAATCGCGCCACGTCCTCGAAACGTGCGCTGCTGACGTCATCCAATGCCAGGCTGGCAGCCAGACGCGGGGGTCAGTTCGGAGGGAGTATTCAGCGGAGGGAGCTTTTTGCTTAAGATTTAAGGCGCCGTCCTTAGACAGACGCCCGGGCTCCGAGGCTCGGTCGGTTCCCCTTTCACCAGTGAGCAGCTTGGGGCGTACGGCCTCGACGGCCAAAACCCCGAACTACTCAAGGGTGAGACCAGAAAAAGTTTTGTGATTCAAAGTTTTAAGGTGCCGCCCTCGGCGAGCACCCCCCGGGCCCCGTGTTTCGGTCGGTATTCCGCCGATCCACGGGCCCAGGTCGAAAGCAGATCAACACTCAGAGATCGAGAGAAGCGCACCATTCCGAGCCAGTTGATTGCAACTGCAAAGGTTCAACCTGCTCTGGTAACAGAACCTTCACAGTTGCTAACAACTTGCCCGGAACGCCCTTCATTTCCTCCAGAAGACAAGACCTTCAGCGGCAAACAGCTCACCCCTCGGATTCGGTCGTTACCCCTCTCGCCCCGGGGGCGTACGGCCTCGACGGCCAAAACCCCGAACTACTCAAGGGTGAGACCAGAAAAAGTTTTGTGATTCAAAGTTTTAAGGCGCCGCCCTCGGCGAGCACCCCCCGGGCCCCATATTTCGGTCGGTATTTCGCCGACCCACGGGCCCCGGTCGAAAGCAGATCAACACGAAAGCAGATCAACGGTTCGCCCCCCACCCTTGTTGGCCCATAAGTCCCTCGCCTACTCGAGGTCGGGTCTAGCACCAGGGTAGTCTTCTAAGGAAGGCTCCACGGCTCGCCATCGCCCTTACCGGCCCGTAATCCCTCGCCAAGCTCGAGGTCAGGCCTGACACCAGGGTAGTCTTCTCAGGAAGGCTCAACAGCTCGCCACCCCCCTTGTTGGCCCATAAGTCCCTCGCCTGCTCGAGGTCGGGTCTAGCACCAGGGTAGTCTTCTCAGGAAGGCTTCACGGCTCGCCATCGCCCTTGCTGACCCGTAATCCCTCGCCAAGCTCGAGGTCAGGTCTGGCACCAGGGTAGTCTTCTCAGGAAGGCTCAACGGCTCGCCACCCCCCTTGTTGGCCCATAAGTCCCTCGCCTGCTCGAGGTCGGGTCTAGCACCAGGGTAGTTGATGCGGTTTATTTTTGGGAGACATGTGGATGCACCAGGTGTGAGTTCGGACTCAATTTATATTTGAAGGAGAATGCTGCTCGTCTGACGACCCTTGGCTGACCGGGCGGAACCTGTGGCGATCTCAGGGTGATTCGGAGATCTGGGCTCGGATCAGAAGATTCGGATCCGAGGTCTTGTGTACCTGCAGACGGTCCTGAAACACCGGGGTTTGTCCCGGTGGCGGACCCTCCGACGATCTAGTCAGTCTCTGTGAGAGAGTAGCAATAACTAGGTGAATTTAAGTGGAAAAAGATTGATTACCTCCAAAAGGTGGGTGAGGGTCTAGTATTTATAGAGAACCCTAACCGGGTTTAGTTCCGTTTGGGGGCCGGGTCTGGACCCGAAAGCCCATGGGCCTGACGTGGCAGAGGGCCCAGGGGGTTTAGGGCTGACGTGGCAATACTAGGAGTGGTATAGGGCTGACGTGGCAAAACCCTGGGTGGTATTTGGAGTTGACAGGGCAGATCATGGGGATCCTGTGCTCCTGGGAGGATCGGAGGGCCTGGGCTGCGCCAAGTCATCTTCCTTCTACACCAGGATGGTAGGACGGCTTGGAGGGCTGTCGTGGGTCGGAGGCCGAGGGCCATAGTCGCTCATCGGATACGAGGAGTCCGGATCTGTGGGGGTGAACTGGAGACTCGGTGCCGACCCTGTAGTGGAGGTTTGGTGCCGAACTGGAGGTTCGGCGCCGATCTGGACCACTGTCTTCACCATTCCTGAGTGAGAGTTGTATTGGGCCCTGGTTGGGCCCTAGGCCTTTTTTACCCCACCACACAAGCCCCCCACTCCTACGGGGGTGCGGGATCTAGCCGTGGAGGAGTGTCTACGGGTGTAAAAAATGGGATGGCGAACCCCTGGGTCTTCCTGAGGGGGGCGTCCTGATTGTCTAGAGCGTTCCTCGATCCGGCGAGAGCCTGTTAGGCGGTAAGGTTGATGGCGAGCCGTTGCTTCCTCCTGAGAAGAGTACCTCGGCGCTCAACCGAACCTCGAGAAGACGAGGGATTATGTGTCGGCAAGGGTGATGGCGAGCCATTGTTTCTTTCTGAGAAGAGTACCCTGGTGTTCGACCGCACCTCGAGAAGACGAGGAATTATGTGTCGGCAAGGGTGATGGCGAACTGGTGTTTCTTCCTGAGAAGAGGGCCCTGGTTCTCGACAAAACCTCGAGATGACGAGGGATTACGTGTCGGTAAGGGTGATGGCGAGCCGTTGTTTCTTCCTGAGAAGAGTACCCTGGTGCTCGACCGCACCTCGAGAAGACGAGGGATTATGTGTCGGCAAGGGTGATGGCAAGCCGGTGATTCTTCCTGAGAAGAAGGCCCTGGTGCTGGACCCGACCCGACCTCGAGCAGGCAAGGGACTTATGGGCCAACAAGGGGGATGGCAAGCCGTTGGCCTTCCTGGGAAGACCGCCCTGGTGCCAGACCTGACCTCGAGCTTGGCGAGGGATTACGGGTCGGCAAGGGCGATGGCGAGCCGTGGAGCCTTCGTGAGAAGACTACCCTGGTGCTGGACCCGACCTCGAGCTGGCGAGGGACTTATGGGCCAACAAGGGGGATGGCGAGCCGTTCAGCCTTCCTGGGAAGACTACCCTGGTCCCAGACCTGACCTCGAGCTTGGCGAGGGATTACGGGTTGGTAAGGGTGATGGCGAGCCGTGGAGCCTTCCTGAGAAGACTACCCTGGTGTTGGACCCGACCTCGAGCTGGCGAGGGAATTATGGGCCAACAAGGGGGGTGGCGAGCCGTTCAGCCTTCCTGAGAAGACTACCCTGGTGCCAGACCTGACCTCGAGCTTGGCGAGGGATTACGGGTTGGTAAGGGTTGTGGCGAGCCGTGGAGCCTTCCTGAGAAGACTTTTCTGGTGCTAGAAACTGGCCTCGAGCTGGCGAGGGGTTTATGGGCCGGCCAGATTGTGGGCGAACCGGAGTGCCTTGGGAATGCTGAGCAGGGTAGTCTGCCGTCTTTGCGGAGCATTGGGGGCACCTTGGGATCTGTGTGAGGTTCCAATTTCCCAGGTACTTTAATGGCGCCGCCTAATAAATGTATGGCGCATGGTCTTCCGTCGTTTGGTTTTTCCCGTGTCATAAAGGCCGGCCCCTGGGGGAGGCTATAAGTACCCTCCCCCCTTTTCGTAGTGGGTCAGATCAAAGCAAGGGTGGTCTATTGGCCTTTAAAGGTGTCTGCTTCGGCGGACGCCTGTCTCTTGCCACTTTTTACTCCCGGTTGTGTCGGAAAGGTGGTTTCTCTGTCGCCCGGATCTTCTCTTGGATCTGATGGCCCTGACACGGCAGCCAGATCCAGGGGGGATCAGGGCGAGAGGGGCAACGACCGAACTCCGAGGGGTGAGCTGTTGGCAACTGTGAAGGTTCTGTCCTTCCGGAAGAGATGAAGGGCGTTCCGGGCCAGTTGTTTGCAACTGCGAGGGTTCCGTTGCCAGAGCAGGCCAAACCTTTGCAGTTGCATCAACTGGCTCGGAATGGTGCACTTCTCTCGATCTCTGAGTGTTGATCTGCTTTCGACCGGGGTGCTCGCCGAGGGCGGCGTCTTAACGCTTTGGGCCTCGGATAGATGAGTCGTTCTCCGATTGGAGGTTGACTACTTCTGCATTTCAATAGGGATCCAGGTCATGGCGGTTTCTGTCTCACCCTTGAACAGTTCGGGTCTTAGGCCGACGAAGCTGTAAGCCCCGAGCTGTTCACGGGTGAAAGGGGAACCGACCCCGCCTCGGAGCCCGGGGCGTCTGTCTAAGGACGGCGCCTTAAATCTTAAGTAAAAATGTTCCCTCCCCCGAATACTTCTCCCGAGCTGACCTCCTCGTCTGGCTGCCAGTCTGTCATTAGATGATGTCAGCAGCGCACGTTTTGAGGACGTGGCGCGAATTCCCAGGCGGCAGTTGCATGTCAAATAGGTGCACAGTACTCGCGGAAGTCGAGGAGTCGCTTCTGCCTCCTATAAATATTCCCCCCTCTCCCCCATCAGTCCACTCCTTTCTTGCTGCTTTCTTTTTTTTCAAAAAATTTCTTAACCCTTCAGCGCTCATCTTTGCAGCTCGCTGTACTAGGCTCGCCCTTCCAAAGCAACCCCAGGTGAGTTGGTAAGTCTGCTTAGTTTAGGTATAGATGAATAGGGCTCAGTCTGGCTCGTCAGCGTCGACGTCTAGGGGGGAAGTGAAGCCCATCTCCGAATCGACGTCCTGGGAGGAGCCCGTACTCGAGGAGGAGTCCGTACACGTTGATGAGTCCTCTGATACGGTTTCGTGGGAGGAACCAGTAGGTGAGGAGGATGTATATGGTGCGAGGTTGTTGCGCTCTCGTCGTCCCTTCGTGGTGGAGAGCAGCGAGTCGGAGGAAGCGAATGATGGTTCAGACGACGTTCGTGTTTTGGAGTTGACTTCCGAGGGAGAGGGAGGCGAGGGTGGCACCGTAAGGAGATCCACAGTTCAGGGTGCAGGTCCGAGTTCCATGCTGACTGGTCGGGGGTCCTTATTCATTCCCTCGCCGGAGCGAACCAAGAAGAGGAAGAAGGCTCCGAGGAAGGCAGGATCGAGGACTGGTGGTTCGAGCCAGGAGTCTGTCTACCGCAACTTGTGGACAGGTTCACCCGTGCAGCCGAAGCATTTCCGTCAATATCCTGACGACCTATCCGACAAGGAGCTCTTTGGTGTGCAGGCCTCTTCACCGAGTCGGAAGAGGGTGTTGATGGACGCTATTCTGACCGTCTTGGATGGCGGGGACTTGGAGGTTTTGCAGCTGGCGTACCACATAGGTCCTAGCTACGAATTGATGTTGCCGAGCTCTACTCTGCGCCCAACCGATCCCCTATCTGCCTGGTATTGTGTCTTCCCAGTGGACGCGTTCATTTCTGGACTGAGGCTGCCAGTCCACCCATTTGTTAGGAAAGTGCTGAACTGGGCCTCCTTGGCACCGATGCAGTATGGGCCGAACTCTTGGAAGCAGATAATCTGTTTTGTACTGATGTGCGAGGAACAGCAGGTACCCCTGCGGTTGAACGTGTTCCGAGCAACGCTGATGATTAGTTCGGCGGCTGAGGGTGTTTACTATATCTCCCCCAGGAGTAGGAGGAGGGTTGTTCACAGCCACCCGGACTCCATCAAGGATTGGAAGAAAAAATATCTGGTGATCCGGAGTGAAGAGCCCTGGGACATTCCGACTCGATGGAATTACTCCAAGCCGAGCCATCCTGCGCCGGGGCCGGGGGATCTGACGGCCGAGGAGTGGGGGTTTGTCGAGCGCCTCCGTTTGTCCCCTAGTATTGATTGGACGAAGGTGACGGAGGTCCACCTGGCGAGCGTTGGACTGAGCCCAGCCATTCTGCGTATGTAGTTGTTTCTTTTCTCTCGATCCTTTCGTACTTTCTTGCTCATTGTTCTTAATGGTTTTTTCTGTAGATATGGATGAGGCGTCGATTAAAGCAAGGAGGCTCGCTATGAAGAAGGAGAATGCCGAGAAGAAGAAGGGGGAGGCGGCGAAGAGGCCGAGGGAGCCGTCCCTTGTTATTTCGGAGGTACCGCTCGAGCCGAGGGTTAAGAGGACTCGTTCGGAGTCGAGCAAGGGGGTTGCCCCTTCGAAGGGTAAGGGCCCAGTGAGGGCATCCGATCTCGACAAGGGGAAAGGTCCCTTTGTAGAGGTTGAGGAGGAGGACCCGGTGGTGGAGATGTTGCGGCAACGGTGGGCGCCGGACTGGTCGGTTCGGATGGGTGACTGTCTGACCGAGGAAGCCCAGGCCGTAGAGGTGGTGGAGAAGCTGGCGACGCCTCGCGACCGCCAGATGATGGAGAGCGAGCCCGTAGAGGTGGCATTTACGCGCTTGGCGCTGGCCACCGTGTTGGTAAGCTTGCCGACCTCCTCCTTTCTGTTAGTCTTGCTTCAGGAGTTTTCTTCTTATCTGTGCCTTTCGGTCGCAGGCTTGTATGCAGGGAGCTAATGTAAAGAACCTCTACGAAGCGTCCCCGTCGCAAGAACGTGCTCGGGTGGACAAGAGCGAGCGAGAGATGAAGGAGATGCAGATCGAGCTCGAGGGTTCGCATCAGAGGGAGCAGCAGATGAAGCTGGAGCTCGAGGCCAAGGACACCGAGTGGGGGAAGAGGGTGGCCTCCTTGAAGAGGAAGCTGGCGAAGGAGAAGGGGGAGTTGACAGCTGCGTTCGCCAAGGAGAGAAAAGAGCTGACGGATGCGGGTCAGCGGATGGTGATCGCCGCCCAGGATGAGTGTTACGCGAAGGCCCTCAGCCATGTGAGGCACTTCTATCCGACCGTCGACCTGTCCAACTTTGAGTACGACATGGAGATCGATGGGACCTCGAAGACTCCTGCCGAAGAGGGGCCCGTTGTCAACCCGGCCGTCGACCCTCCGGCGAACCCGATCGATGACGAGGTGGGAAATCGAGTTGTATAGTTTTGCCTTTCTTTCTTTTTCCCCTCCTTTCGATTGTATTTGCCTCCCGCGGACTGGCCACCGCCTTTTTGTTAGAAGCAGCAAAAATTTATAAAAAAGCATCTTTGACTTGTCAAGTGTTTTGGCGCCGGACATTTCCGAATCTCCTTGCTTATGTGCTTCAAGTTAGCTTTCTTTGTAGGTTGTGGCTTTCCTTCCCGAGGTGGACCCCCCTCGTTCCGTCGTGGCGTGGCTCCGGAGCAAGGTGGAGGCATTGGAGGCCACTTTGGCTTAGTACCGTGAGAGGGCCCGCACCGCCGAGGCGGCCTTTAGCTGTTACAAGAACATGTCCGAAGCCCTTGGTGAAGGGGCAAGTCGTCTGAGGAGGGCGACGTTGGATCGGGGAACTCATGGGAGTCGGACCTGGATAAGCTATGTCGAGTTCCTTGGTGCAGAGGCCCTCCTCTGAGAAGCGACTTCGCGATGTGCTAGTGGAGAAGGAGGTGGAGATACACCTCTACTGGTCGATGCTGGGCGTTTCGAGACCTTCCTCGGGTGGTCAGTGAGCAGGGGGGTGGTACCTATGGTGGTGTTGCTAACGGAATGTATGCGGCCCACCGATGCCCAGAGTTCCGTGGTCGGTATATCAATCGTGGCCGTTCGTCGGATCAGAGGGGTTTTGAGAGGGCGGCCTTCTGCTGTTCGAGATGAGGGGAGTATTTCTGCAACGGTCTTCGTTTGTTTCCTCTTAACCTAGTCAAGGAACATGAATAAGGAATTCATTTCATTCTTTGCTCCGGTTGATAGCATACGAAATGATGAAGGGGATGTAGTTCGGCCTGATCGTTTCGTGAGGAATCGGAGTGGGGGGAGGTGAAGTCTTGGGTGTCGATCTCCTAACCTGGTATTAGGTCGGATTTGCCGAGGCGTTTGGAGTATGATACAACGAGATTTTCTTAGTATAAGATAGGGGGGGCCGCTAAAAACGGCCCTTTACAAAGGAAAGCTTTACAAAAGGTTCACTTCTAGCTAAGTTAAAACCTATGCTCGTTCTTCGAAGGAATTCACTGGGTGCTTGGTGTCAAGGGGGAACCTCTCCGGCTCGACGGCAGGTCTGGGGGTAGGGCCGTCCTTCTCTGGTTTGATTTTGACGGCGTCGAGGGGGAACACTCCTCCCCCGACGGTGGTCATGTAGCATGATCGCGTTGCTTCTTGGCTGCCTCGGACGATGCCGACTCCTTGTGGGGTGGGAAATTTGAGCTTCAGATGGTAGGCCGAAGGCACTGCTTGGAGGGAGCATAACCCGGGACGGCCGAGTATGGCGTTGTAAGCCGCCTGACGTTGACCACCATGAAGTCCATAGACTCGGTCCTCTTGACGGGAGCCGATCCTGCGGTAACGTCGAGGGTGATAATCCCTTCTATCACGACAGGGACGCCGGAGAACCCATGCAAGGTGTATCCGGCCGGCTTGAGCTTGCCTCTAGGTAATTTCAGATTCTCGAAGGCTTCGAGGAAAAGAATGTTCACCGAGCTGCCGTTGTCGACGAGGATTCGGCGAACTTCACAATTAGCCATGTGGAGGCTGATGACGAGGGCATCGCAGTGGGGGAGGCGAACGCCTTCGAGGTCCTCCCCTGAGAATGAGACTGGCATGGGTTGTAGCTTGGGAGAGGGGTTACCTTGGACAGCATTCACCTCTCGGATGAAGGCTTTTCGGGAAGTATTCGATTCCCCTCCCATTGGCCCTCCATGGACACAGTGTAAGATAAATGGCGGGTCCGCGGCTCCCTCGGACTCGGGATCCCGACCCTGGATGTGGTTCGGAGTAGGGTTCGGGGGCGAGTGTCTCCGGTTCCTAGTATCTCGTCGATCCCGCGGGACTTCTCGGGTGAATTCTCGGAGGTACCCCCTGGAGATGAGTTTCTCAATCTCGTCTTTCAGGGCCCGGCATTGATCGGTGTCGTGCCCATGGTCTCTGTGGAAGCGGCAGTAGAAGCGCTGATCTCGGTTCTTGCCGTTGTTGGGTCGGGGAGGTAGTCGAACAATGCCTTTGTCTTCGATTTCTAAGAGGATGGCGGATACGTTATGCGTCAAGGGAGTGTACTTCTCGAAGCGGGGGATCGGCGGGATCTTTTTTACGGCCCCCGCGTCCCTCGGAGCTTTCTTTGATGGCTCGACTTCTTCGGCTTTCCGTTTTCCCTTCGAGTTGGCCTCCCTGGCGTCGTCGGGGCTAAGGGCCTCTTCTGCTTTAATGTATTTCTCGACCCTGTTGAGGAGGTCGGGAAAGTCGATGGGGGGTCTCTTCGCCAGAGAAGCTTTCAGTTGTCCATGACGGACGTTGTGCCGAAAGGCCGCGGAGGCGACGCCTGGATCAAGGGAGGAGACCGCCCTTGCTTCCGTGGTAAACCTCCGGACGAACACTCTGAGGGACTCTCCGTCTATCTGTCTGAGCCCAAATAAAGAGGCGCTGGTCCTTTCCGCCTTCCGGCTGGTGACGAAGTGAGCAAGAAAATTGCCTTCTAGTTGGTCGAAGGAGTAAATGGAGCCGGGGGTGAGCTTTGAGTACCATTCACGAGCCGGACCTCGGAGTGTGGCGGGGAAGGCTCGGCATAGCAGGGGGTTCGAGGCGCTGTGAATCATCATGAGGGTTTTGAAACCCTCCATGTGATCAGCGGGATCTCCCTCGCCGTCATAGGTCTCGAATTGAGGTGGTCGGAAATTCCTGGGTATTTCTTCTTGAAGGATGGGGGCGGAGAAGGGAGGACGGATGGGTCTGTACCCCTGGGTCACTCGTCGGTCGCCGTCCCCTATGTGATCGAGGCGGTCCTCCATTTCTTGGAGGCGCCTTAGGAGTACGCCGCCGTCTTCTGGCTGGATAGTTGATGTGTGCGACATGCTTGCCTCGGCATCCGACCTAGTTTGGGAGTGGAA